>JBBGZY010002159.1:0-600000 GCA_037952925.1 Lithobates clamitans
TGTTGCCTACTAGGCTGAGGAGGGGGAGATCACTGTTTGTATTGTTAATTGTGATTAGGTCTGATAATGTGTATTATCTGCAGTCATCCAGGTGGATGGGATTAGCCATGGGTCAGCCCTACCTCCTTAGCTAAACCATAGTGTGATGTTTTGGGTAAATATTTATATAGGGATATAGGGACTGACATACTTTTCAAGTGTAAAAAAGGCTGTATACTTGTCCAATAAATCATTTTAACAATCCTTTTACTGCTCTGGTGTAGTAGGTCAATGTAATGCCTTTAATAAAACAATGTAAAAAGATTCTCCTTTTTTGAAATATTTTAAAGTGGTTGTAAAGGCACATTATTTTTACCTTCATATATTCTGTGCATGAAGGTAAAAAACCTGTGAGCCAATCAGGAGGCGGAGGGGGTGGGGGCTGAGCCCTGGCTCTGTATGTGAATGGACACACACAGCCGCGGCTCGGGAGCACACCTGCTTAGGTTCTCCCAGAGCAAGCTGCTTGCTGTGGGGGCAACCAGCAGGAGGGAGGGACCAGGAGCGCCGCCGGAGGAACTGAGAAGAGGAGGATCGGGGGCTGCTCTGTGCAAAACCATTACACAGAGCAGGTAAGTATAACATGTTGGTTTATGTAAAAAAAAAAAAAAAAAACAAAAAAACAAGACTTTAATATTGCCTTAATCCATGCTGAGTAAGCGCTGCTCTGAGTTGTCCTCTGTGTTGAACACAAAACCATATAGCCAAATGTTTTTTTATTGGGGTCACTGAGAAGGCAGGGGGTCAGCCCCCCCCCCCCCTAAATGTATAGGAGGGAGATATAGGATTGTCCTTCATTTTAGTAATCATTATTTCTTCTCTTGCAGAGTGGATGTTGGATCTCTTACTGGAAATTGTTCAGGATAAAACGTCCTCGCCTCTTCTCTTCCACCTCGCCTTTAAATTTCTCTATATCATTTCTAAGGTAATTTCCTCCTCGCTCTGTCTTCTGTCTATGTGTATTAGAATTGAAGGCTCTCCATCTCACACATATCCTCTCTGGCAGGTACGCGGTTATAAAATTTTTATCCGCCTTTTCCCCCATGAGGTGGTGGACGTACATCCCGTACTTGAGATGATCCGTGCGCAGAATCCTGCCGATCCCGAGGTAAGCCACATCGGAATAGAAAACTAATAAGCGGAACTAAACCCTCCTATCCTGTACAGCCGAGGAAGCTGCCATCTTAGCCTTTCTGCAGCTGCCTTGAATACTACACATGTGATAAGTTATGAAACCAGACATTTAATAGCTTAGTTCAGAGCACAAGCAACTGTGACAGTTATCATTCGCAGTGTGCCTTGAATGTAACTGTTTTGGAAGCAGTTCAGTTGAGGGGTTTAGTTTCACTTTACATTAGACAATACAGTGTGTGTGTGTATTGAATCATTTGTATGTTATCATTAATGGATACAAATCCCCCCCCCCCCCCCTTCCCACAGCTCACCCTCTCCATAATTCCCCCCCCCCCCAGCCCACAGGTTGCCTTCTCTTCTCTCGTCCACAGTTCACCACCCCCCCCCCTCCACTTCACATGCTTAGATTTTTATTTTTATACAATGCAATCTGCAAACCATCGAATAGCCATAATTCCCCTTCTGATTGATTTAGGCTTCTTTCACACTTCTCCATTGTAAAAATGAATATGTGGTTTTGATGTGTTTTCCCTTTAATTTCAATGCACATTTGGTGCCTTTTTATTTTTATTTTATTTATTCACCTTCTCTTCCCTCGTCCACAGCTCACCCCCCCCCCCCCCTCTCCCCACGCACAGGTTACCTTCCCCCTCATGCACAAGTTACCTTCTTTTCTCTCATCCACAGGCTCACCCCCCCCCCCCCCCCCCCACAGGTTACCTTCTCTTCTCTCGTTTAAAGTTCACCCCCCCATCCACAGGTTGCCTTCTCTTGTTCACAGTTCGCATCCCCCCTCACACCCATAGATTGCCTTCTCTCGTCCACAGTTCACCCCCCCCCCACACACACACACACACACACACACACACACACACACACACACACACACTCGCCCTCCCCACCCCTTTACAGAGCTCACCCCCCCACACACACACACAGACACACACACTCGCCCTCCCCACCCCTTTACAGAGCCCCCCCCCACACACACACACAGACACACACACTCGCCCACCCCTTTACAGAGCTCACCCCCCTCCAGCCCCCCCCCCCAACACACACACACACACAGGTTACCTTCTCTTCTCTCCTCTCTGTGGCCTGGTATGGTTCAGGATGGGGGGGGGGGGGGGGCGCTCGCTCGTTTCCTCCCATACCTGACCTGCTGGGCTGCATGCTTAGATAAGGGTCTGGTATGGATTGTTGGGGGGGGGACCCATGCCTCTTTTTTTTTTTTTTCTTGATTTTTGTGTTGGGTTTCCCTCCAAATCCATACCGGCCCTGCTTTGGTGCTTACAGAGCGCATGTGCCGGGGACAAACTACAGAATGTCCTCAGCGCTACAGAACAAGTCCAGTGCTTTAACCTGCATACATGAGAACCTCCACAAACATATTATAAACATATGATTTGTACATAGGGGTATGACTGGGATTGGGGGTACAAGGTGAATTGTTTTCATGTTAACCCCTCCCCCATTATATCTCTCTGTAGACATGGGAATCTCGCTACATGCTGCTGCTGTGGCTCTCCATGGCTTGTCTTATTCCATTTGATCTCTCCCGATTGGATGGGAATCTTTCTACAGAAGAAGGACAAAAACGCCAATCTACCATGGACACCGTCCTGGATGTTGCTAAGGTGCGTGTTTTATAATGTACTCCATGTATTGTGTTTTATGTGTGTGTTTTTTTGTTTTTTTTGTTTTTTTTGTTTTTTTTTTCTCTAAGGCTCAAGAATCTGATGCCCATAATTTAATATAATTTTTTGTTGGCTTTGTTTCAGTCCTACTTGCTGGTGAGCGACAAAGCCCGAGATGGAGCCGCTGTGCTGGTATCAAAGTAAGTTTGAAAAGTGATGACTTTGAAGTCTGTTCCAAAACCAACACATAATCACTTCTCTTGTCACACTGCAACATACATAGTTACATAGTAGGTGAGGTTGAAAAAAGACACAAGTCCATCAAGTACAACCTATGTGTGTGATTATGTGTCAGTATTACATTACACATCTTTCATTAAACACAACCTTTTTTAATTTTTTTTATTATATATGTATGTATGTGTGTGTGTGTATATATATATATATATATATATATATATATATATATATATATATATATATATATATATATATGATAGAGCAGGGGAGGACTATAACCCCTGTCAGATTTCTGTCACATTACGGAGTTTTCCCTTCACTTCCTGTCCCATAGCCAAACAGGAAGTGAGAAATCTCTGCAAATTTAAGAGAACCCCCCAGCTCATCCTCATTGGAAGATTTCCCTTCTATCACTTTTCTGGGGACAACCCAAAATTTGGAAATCTTCTTTTACTTTCATAATTGATAACGGGAAACAGGACAAATAGAGAGGATGATTCTCCCTAACGGGGACACGGAAACAACAATAAAAACTGACAGGGGGTCTAATTTTGCCTTTTAGTTATACTTTAACCACTTACCGACCAGCTCCTCCTACATATACGGCGGCAGGTTGGCTCTCCTGCGCAAATAGCCGTATATGTACGGCGGCTCCTTTAAGAGCCATAGGCAGCGCGTGCGCCTCCGCTGCACGCCGGGGGACCCGATGGGCGCAATCGCCGCCGGCCACCTGCGATCACGGGCACGAGAGCCAGAACGGGGGTTTGTGTGTGCAAACACACAAATCCTTGTTCTGACAGGGGAGAAGATCTGCTGTTTGGAGTAATTGCGAACAGCGATATGTCTCCTCCCTCAGTCAGTCCCACCCACACAGTTAGAAACACTAACTAGGGAACACATTTAACCCCTTGATCGCCCCCTAGTGTTAACCCCTTCCCTGCCAGTGACATTTACACAGTAATCAGTGCATTTTTATTGCACTGATCGCTGTATGAATGTCGATGGTGCCAAAAATGTGTCAAAAGTGTCCGATCTGTCCGCCGCAATGTCGCAGTCCCACTAAAAATCACCGCCATTACCGGTAAAAATAATTAAAATGCCATAAATCTATCCCCTATTTTGTAGACACTACAACGATATACACTTATTGGGATTTTTTTTTATCAAAGCTATGTGGAAGAAGACATATTGGCCTAAATTGATGAAGAAATTTTAGTTTTTTAAAATGTTTGTTTTTTTTCTTGGATATTTATTATAGCAAAAAGTAAAAAAGTATCATGGGTTTTTTTTTTTTTTTCAAAATTGTTGTGCTTTTTTTGTTTATAGCGCAAAAAATAAAAACCGTAGAGGTGATCAAATACCACCAAAAGAAAGCTCTGTGGGGGAAAAAAAAGGACGTCAGTTTTGTTTGGGTACAGCGTTGCGCAATTGTCAGTTAAAGCGACGCAGTGCCGTATCGCAAAAAATGGTCTGGTCAGGAAGGGGGGGGGGGGGTAAATCTTCCGGAGCTGAAGTGGTTGATGCTTAAAGTTTGGAGTACATGCAGTGCACCATCTGTGCATTGTGGCGTGGCGTGTTGTAAAACAATGGCGGGTGGTCTTTAAGATCTACATTGTGGTGCATTATTTTGAATGAACTGACTTAAAGTATTTCAACCTGCTCCTAATGCACCGCAACACATCTTAACGATGTGTTTATTAAGAAATAAACAAACATGTTATACACCTGCTCTGTGTGATGGTTTTGCACAAAGCAGCCCCGATCCTCCTCCTCTCAGGTCCCCCACAGGCGCTCTGGGCCCCTCCCCCTGTGGAGTGCCCCCCTAGAAAGCTGCTTGCTATGGGGGCACTCAGGCATGCTTGCTCCTGAGCCAGCTCTCTGTGTGTGTCCATAAGACACACACAGAGAGCGCGGCTCAGCCCTGCCCCCACTCCCAGCTCACTACCTGCGATTGAAAGCAGAGGGAGGCATCTCAGCCAATTCGGGAGGGAGAGACCCGGGAGAGCCTCAGCTCTTGTGCACATCACTGGATCAGAGTCGGGGTTGGGTAAGTATTAGGTGGGGGAGGGCTGAGGGGGGAGCTGCAAAAAATCTTCAGCCTTTACAACCACTTTACTCCTTTCGCTGCCTTTTTTGCACACATTTAACCAAATGCCGACCGCCCCACATACATTTACTGCGGTAGGGCGGCTGCTCTGGGCAGAATTGCGTACTTGTACGCGAGCCTGCACTTCTGGGTCTGCGGCGCGCACGCCGTGATTTGACACAGCCAAAGCCAATCAATGGGGTCTACCTGTCTCCCAAACGATCAGCGGGTTCCCGCCGATTGTTTGGGAGACAGGCAGAACAGCGATCTGTGAGAAGGGGAGGTAGAGATCCTGTGTCTCTGCTAAGCAGGAACACAGATCTCTGCCTTCCCACAGTACAAGCACCTCCCCCACAGTTGGCAAGCACTCCCTAGGAACACACTTAACCCTTTGATCGCCCCCGATGTTATCCCCTTCCCAGCCAGTGTCATTAGTACAGTGACAGTGCATATATTTTAACACTAACAATATCGCAGTCCCGCTATAAGTCGCTGATCACCGCCATTACTAGTGTAAAAAAATCGATCCCATAATCTGTAGTCGATATAACTTTTGCGCATTTCTGGGCATCAGAGAGGCTCCCGGGACAATTGCCCCGCCCAGGCCCAGTCCACCCCTGGTGCAAGGAAACTGAAAATCTCAGTAAAAGAAAATACTAATAGGTTATGTTAATTTTAAGGCACATAAACCCAATATATTACCTATTTTGATTTTTTTTTTGGTAAAATATAAAACATAAGGCTGCACTGAGTACCTAGATACCCAACGTGTCAAGCCTTAACATTGCGTGCAATTAATACCCACAACCTTAATAGGTAGCAATGCTGCCTAAAATGTATGTGCTAGCAAATAATAAAAAAAAACATGTATAAATTCACTTTTCGCCAAATCACGCACCTAGAGCGTCATATGGCTTTAAGTGGTTGTATCATCCCGGCACCATTTTATTTATTCACTTTATTTTTTAGAGTCAGCTCTTTTGTAGTAGCAATTGAACCACCTGATCACTATTACAAGCAGCAGAAATGGACGTGTCCCCCCCCCCCCCCCACCGCCTTTCAAGGCTTGCCGGAGCTCTCCCGTCCCACTGGAGACCTGTGCTACCAGCCGGCACATTTACTGGCTAGTTGGAGACCCATACAAAGCTGGGATCGGCTTTAATCGGCTCTCGGCTATGGTAACCCAGAAGTGATGATCTGACATGTTTACCCGGATGTCAACGGCGACAATTTTTTAAAAATCGACTGCATTTAAAATCACAGATCTTGGTGGTGTTAAATGCTTTCAAGGGCAGGAGATGGAGTTTGGGCCCTATAGACCCCAGATCTCTCCATAGAGGGGACCTGTCACGTGCCTATTGCTGTCACAAAGGATGTTTACATTCCTTGTGGCAGCAATAAATGTGATAAAGTAATAAAAAAAATTTAAAGCAAGATTGTAAAAATAATAAAAAGAAAATTTAAAGTGCCTCCATCCCCCCCCGTTCTAGCTCGCAAAGGCGACTGCGCATGTCGGTCTCACATGCAAGCAAAAAATGATCGTCCCACACAAAAGTATCGCCACAAATGTCAGATCATGGCCAGTAATTCTAGCACCAGACCTCCTCTGTACATCTAAACACTTTTGTCGCCTATGGATTGTGACATGTTTGGTATTTATTTACTCAGCGTAACATAATTTTTTATATTTTGCAAAATATAGCCTATGTTTTTTTTTTTTTTTGCATCAAATTTTTAAAAGTGTATTTCTTTATCGTACATCATGGGACACAGAGCCTTAAGTAATTACTTAATGGGTTATGGGCCACCTTCAGGTGTTGACACCGGTATACCCAATCAAGGAAATTAATTTCCTATATAACCCCTCCTCCTTCCAGGAGCACATCAGTTTTTTCGCCAGTGTCTAAGGTGTTGGTCACGAGCGAAGATGTGCTCTGAGGAGCTCCAGGAGGGATCCATGCTGGATTTAAAAAGCCTCCAAAACCGGATCCATCCACGCCACTGCGGCCACAGGATGGTACCTGGGCCTCGCATACAAGAAAGAGGTTTTGCCTGTAACGCTTCTCTTTGAGAGTTGGACCCTAGGAACCAGGACTCTTTTTTTTGGTCTTGCTACATCACCTAAAGTTGTCCTAAGGGGTGCTATACAGGTCCAGAGGAGTGGAACCCCTATTAAAAGGGACGTAGTCTTTGATGGTTTAACTGCACTGCCCACCATGATGGGTGAAATTTGGATCTGTCTGTCTAAATCAGTCCTGAAGATCCGCTCCTTTCTAGGGAGTCGATGAGGTGAGTAGTTTCTATCCTACAAGGATGAAAACTTCTGGTGCCTATCGGCATCAGGGACGCATATCTGCATGTCTATATATTTGCCCTCACCAAAGGTTTCTGCGGTTCGAAGTAGAACAACAGCATTTCAGTTTATAGCCTTGCCCATCGGGCCAGCTACAGCACCTCGAGTGTTCACAAACGTGCTAGCCCCACCTCTAGCCAGGTCTAGAGCACAGGGCTTAAACAGTCTTGGCACACCTAGACGATCCATTGCTAATTGACCAAACGCTGTTCGGAGTAAGGTGTAAGCATTACAACCAGTTACCTGGAAAAGTCTGGGTTGCGTTCTCAACCTAGTGAAGTCTCCCTTAAAACCGCTAAAAAAGCTGGAGTATTTGGGTCTGATCATAGATACAGCCCATAAAAAGGGGTCTTCTTGCCCAGGCAAAAGACAACTCCATAAGAGAGTTGGTGTGGATGGTCAGGTCAAAAGGAGATCCCTCCATTCACCTTTGCATGAGGTTGTTAGAAAGGATGGTGGCTTCATTTGAAACTGTTCCCTATGCCCAGTTCCATTCGAGACTGTTGCAAAACAGTATTCTATCTGCTAACAAGACGATCCAAGCTTTTGGACTTGCCAATACGGCTGTCCCCAAGGGTATCCCAAACTCTCAATTGGTGAATCTGCTGAAAGGAAAATCCTTCAGACCTGTTATCTGGAAAGTGGTAATGACAGATGCAAGCCTTGCAGGCTGGGGAGCAGTACTAAAGTAGACAACTGTCCAAGGACAGTGGTCAAGAACCGAAAGAGCCTTGCCCATCAACCTCCTAGAGATTCGGGTAGTGCGTCTGGCTCTAAATACCTGGACTTCCAGGTTAAGGGATTGTCCTGTCAGGATCCAATCCATCAGTGCCATGGCTGTGGCCTATATCAATCACCAAGGCAGCACCAATAGTCTCTCAGCACAGAGAGAGGTGAACCATATTCTAACTTGGGCAAAAAGAAATATTCCGTGCCTTTCGGCAGTGTTCATTCCGGGAATAGAAGATTGGCAGGCGGACTACTTAAGTCGCCAGCAGATTATTCCCAGGGAAATGGTTTCTTCACCCCCGACATATGTTCGGGCTGTTTGTCAAAGATGGGGGACTCTAGACGTAGATCTTCTAGCGTCCAGTTCAACATAAGGTTAGTTAACTTTGTGTCCAGAACAAAGGATCCAGTCGCATGCAGAACAGATGCTTTGGTAACCCTGTGGGATCAGTTCTCTCTGATCTATGCATTTCCTCTTATTCAATTGCTGCCTCGACTTCTTTGCAGGATCAAGCTGGAAATAAAACCGGTAATTCTGGCAGCACCAGCATGGCCCAGAAGAAGGTCATGGTATGCAGAAATCGTAAAGATGGCAGTGGAGGATCCATGGTCCTTTCCACTAAGGCCAGACCTGCTCTCACAGGGGCCGATATTCCATCCTACTTCACGAACGCTAAATTTAACGGCCTGACTATTGAAACCCACATTCTGAGGAAACGTGGGCTTTCCGGGTCAGTTATCTCTACTTTGATTAATGCAAGGAAACCAGCTTCCAGAACTATATATTATAGAGTCTGGAGGGCTTATGTTTCCTGGTGTGAATCCAAGGGTTGGCACCCTCGGAGATCTATCATAGGCAAAATTCTTGCCTTTCTACAAATAGGCGTAGAGATGAAATTGGCCCTCAGTACTATTAAGGGCCAAGTCTCAACCTTATTGATGTTATTTCAAAGACCGCTTGCTACGCATTCTTTAGTCTGGGGTTTTTATGCAAGTGGTGATGCGGATTAATCAGCCAGTTAAATCACCTTAAACCCCTTGGGACTTGAACTTAGTTTTGTTGGTGTTACAAAAACAGCCATTTGAACCGATACAGGATGTTCCCCTACTCCTGACAAGGAAGCTGGTATTTTTGGTTGCTATATCCTCAGCAAGGAGGGTTTCAGAATTAGCAACTCTTTCTTGAAAAGAGCCATATTTTCTTATTCAACAGAACAGAGTCGCCATCGTCTAGGCTTTTTGCCAAAAGTATTTTCAGTTTTTCACCTGAACTAAGATATTGTCCTGCCATCGTTTTTTTTTTTTTTTCAAAACCATGTTCCAGGGAAGAAAAGTCACTACATTGTCTTGATGTGGTGAGAACAGTGAAAATCTATTTAAAGCGGTTTAAGGCTTACCTGTAGGTAAAAAAAATATCTCCTAAACCTTTACGGTTTAGGAGATATTCCCCTTGCTATGCGCCGCTGACTGCAGCAGCGCATGCGCTCAGGGGATTCTCGGCTGAAGCCCGGCAGCTGCCGGACCTTGCCGAGTAAGAAATCTCCCGCGCGCATTCGCGGGAGTGATGACATCGCGGCTCCAGCCACTCACAGCGCTGGAACCGCGATACCCGGAAGACACGCCGAGGCAACATGACAGCTTCCTCAGCGTGGACCAGGTAAGATACCGACGCCTCGTTCTAAGGTAAGTATTTCATAATGAGCTAGTATGCGGTGCATACTAGCTCATTATGCCTTTTGCTTTACAGGGGTAGAAAAAAAAAAAAAAAATTTGCGGGTATACAACCGCTTTAAAGGCAACTGCTCAGATTCTTAAGACTGATGTCTTATTTATTCTGCCAGAGGGTCCTAAGAAGGGACAGGCAGCGTTGAAATCCATTGTTGCTAAGTAGATTCGGCAAGTTATAATTCAAACTTCTAATTAAGGCGTAAGATTCCCCCTTTTCAAGTTAAGGCGCACTCTACCAGGACAATTAGTGCTTCTTGGGCAGTGCTTTACCAAGCCTCCATAGCTCAGATCTGTAAGGCCGCAACTTGGTCTTCAGTGCATATTCACAAACATTTTTTTTTTATCAGGTGGGATGTAAGGAGGTATGAGGATATCACCTTTGAGCGCAGTGTACTACAGACAGCAGTATAAGTCCTCAAGTCTGGGGGTACCCTGCGGGTTGTCTCTCCCTCTCCTTAAGTAGCATTGCTATGGGACGCCCCATTAAGTAATTACTTAAGGCTCTATGTCCCATGATGTACGATAAAGGAAATAGGATTTTTATTACAGCTTACCTGTAAAATCCTTTTCTTGGAAATACATCACGGGACACAGAGGTCCCGCCCCTCTTTTATGGGGTGTAAGTATATTGCTGTGCTACAAAAACTGATGTGCTTCTGGAAGGAGGAGGGGTTATATAGGGGAGTGAACTTCCATTGATTGGGTATACCAGTGTCCAACACCTGAAGGTGGCCCATAACCCATTAAGTAATTACTTAAAGTGGTTGTAAACCCATTACAACCACTTTAACCTACAGGTAAGCCTAGATTAAGGCTTACCTGTAGGTGCAAGAAAATATCTCCCAAATCAAAAAGGTTTCCCCTGTTTCCCCGAAAATAAGACCTAGCGTGATTGTCGGTGATGGCTGCAATATAAGCCCTACCCCCCAAATAAGCCCTACCCTGTTTCCCCTGAAATAAGCCCTACCCTAAAAATAAGACCTACAAGGACTTTAACTAGGGCTTATTAGGGGGGTAGGGCTTATATTGCAGCCATCACCGACAATCACACTAGGTCTTATTTTCGGGGAAACAGGGTAGGAGATATTTGCAGGAATAGCGGCACCGATGTCTATGACGCATGCTGAGCGTGCCGTTTCTAACGGCGATCATGCCGTTAGTGGCGGCACCAGCGCGCTTGCGCGGGAGTGACATCATCGCAGCTCTGGACAGTCACAGCGCCAGAGCCGCGATACCCGGAAGTCACTCCGGAATAGATGGCGGCATCGGAGGAGGCGAACGAGGGCCGATGCTGGGGCTTCAAACTCAGGTAAGTAATTAATAATGAGCTAGTATGCTATGCATACTAGCTCGTTATGCCTTTGCCTTGCAGGGTTTATTTATTTTTTTTTAAGAGGCTTTACTTCCTCTTTAAGGCTCTGTGTCCCGTGATGTACTCCAAAGGATTTTACAGGTAAGCTGTAATAATAAAAATCCTATTTTTTTTCTCCAAAAAGTGTGTTTGAAAAACTGCTGCGCAAATACCGTGTGATATTAAAAAAATTGCAAAGCCCACCAGTTTATTCTCTAGGGCCTCTGCTTTAAAAAAATATATAATTATTGGGGGGTTCTGAGTAATTTTCTAGCAAAAAAAAAAAACTGATTGTTATGTGAACAAAAAGTGCCAGTAAAGGCCCGGTATGGAAGTGGATACAGGACATCCAGTCAGTGAATAAACACAATAATCTCCAGCAGTGTCAGTGCTCGGTGCCGGTTCCAACCATCAAACAATTCATAATAATCTACTCCAGAAGTTGTTCTCCCGAGACCTGATTGCTCCAGAGAAAACAGACCGCACTCACCGGAATGTAATGTACTGTTGTGTTAGCAAGTGAGTCAGTACAGCGCTCCAAATTAGATCCTGGTTGGACGTCAAACTGACGTAAAAAAAACCCAAGAACATATACATATAGTAAGAAGCCCCCCCCCCCCCCCCCCCCGCACTTTTTGGAGTGATTTTTATAAAGCAAATTCTGTTTGCTGTCACTTTGTACATGTAGGTATTGGAACTACCTGTAGATTTAGAGTTTGGCCACCAGATGGCAGTAGAGCACCTGTCAGAGCTCGCTCTGCGTCAGGCATGAGCACACATAGCCCCGGGCTACACTTACACCTGAGTCATTCCACCGCACCAACCTCCTATTGTCAGTAAACACAATATACCTGTCACTCACTGATTATAACATGCATCCATAAAAGAATTGTCTCAGAATTTATCACAGGCTCTCTGTGTATGTACTGTCTTAGAGACTTTTTTTTTTAGAAGGCCAATGACAATCGCTGCTTATTTTAGTGCACATTGCTCCATTTCACTATTTTTTTTTTCTGTTAACTACTTCAGTTCTGAATAGTTTTACCCCCTTCATGACCAGGCCACTTTTCTATTTAGCCCAGCGCTACCTTAATTGGTAATTGCGCGGTCATGCAACACTGTATGCAAATAAAATTAAATTAAATTATATATTTTTTTCACACAAATAGAACTTTCTTTTGGTGGCATTTGATCATTACTGGAATTTTTATTTTTTATTATAAAAATGAAAAAAACCCACAAATTTTGAAAACAACACAATATTTTTTACTTTCCGCTATACAACATATCCTATAAGATTTAAAAAAAAAAAAATCTAATTTCTTCAGCAGTTTTGGCCATAATGTATTGGCTACATGCCTTTTGGTAAAAATAAAATCCCAATAAGTTTATATTGATTGGTTTACGTGAAAGTTTTATCACGTCTACAAACTATGGAGTTTGTACTAGAGTTATTTATTTATTATTTTATACTAGTAATGGCGGCAATCAGTGACTTCTTGTGGGACTGCTATAGTGCGGCGGGCAATCTGACACTGGGGGGGGGGGGGGGAACTGACATCATCAGTGACACTAATACTGTAATCAGTGCTAATACTATACACTGTCACTGTACTAATGACTCTGGCTGGGAAAGGGTTAACTTCTAGGGGCAATCAAGGGGTTTAGATGTGTGTCTAACAATGTGCGCTTTTTTTATTTATTTATTTTTTTTACTAAAGATCTCTGTTTGTTTTCCCTGCTTTTGCAGGGATAAAAAACAAAGATCGTTCCCTCTGTACAGAGCCCTGTGTTGATTTGTCATTTTGGCCAAACTTTATGAGGAAACTTTCACGCAAATCAATATACACTTATTGGAATTTTTATTTTATCAAAGACGTGTAGCAGAATACATTTTGACAAATTCAGGAAAAAATTTGATTAAAAAAAAAAAAAAATTATTGGATCTGTTTTATAGCAGAAAGTAAAAAATCGATCTGTTTCTTTTTTTTTTTTTTAGAAATTATTGGTATTGTTTTTAATTTTATATTATATAAAAATAAAAATCCCCAGTGGTGATCAAATACCATCAATGGAAGCTCGCAATTGTTGACATTGCTATGCGATTACATGCGGCCTGCTCAATGAGGCCCAGTACTTTGAGGCACAATCCGCAGTCTCTGGTGTACACAGCGGTTTCGGGGGGGGGGGGGGGTCGGGTGCGCATCACTCCCTTCTAAGCCCATGCATGATTGTGCCTGTAGGTGTCGCCCCCTGCAGTAAATTCACTGTGGTGGGTCAGCAAGTGGTTAAATCGCTTTCTCCTCCTGCCCGGGACTACATGTCCCATGAGGCATTGCACCTCTCACATTCACAAGTTCTCAGGCACTTACTGACATGTAGGAATGGTGAGCTGAGCTGTAGGTGTGCTGCACTGTGTATGCTGACTTGTAAAGACTTAATGCATTCTGTATGCAGGCCAACTAATCGATAATGAAAAATGTTGACTATTTATTATCAGTTACAATCGATGATGTCACTTTAGTTGTTTCAGCCCTACACTGGACTTTCCCTGTTATTCCAAGGAATGATTTTGGCTTTTGAGCTGATCGTTACTCTTATCCTTTTGCAGGTTCATTACCCGCCCTGATGTCAAACAGAAGAGAATGGCGGATTTCCTGGACTGGTGTCTCTCTACATTGTCACACTCCTCCTACCTGACCATCGAAGGCAGGAACGCCATGGACGGGATCCTGCAGGCCTTGGTATGTAAACATGTATTTATTATTTTTTTATTTATTACAGGCAATTATATAGTGCTGACAATTTATACAGCAATTTATATATTGTACATTCACATCCAGGGCTGGCGCAAGGATTTTTGATAAGCTAGGCAAAATCCCATCCCCCCCCTTCCTACATGGGCTCCGCCCCTGACTCCACCCCCTGCCTATCTATACGGTGAATGTGGCAGGGTGGAAATTTTTGTGGCACTTCTCCAGCTATTTGTTCAGGCGTTGTCCACAGGCCCGCACATGTGCCTCTGGGCTTGGCCTGAAGACAAATAATGTCGACACGCCTCACTTCCTCACGCCAGCTGTGGTCCGCAGGTATATGGACAGGCTAGGGTAGTGTATGGACAGGCAGGCTAGGGTAGTGTATGGACAGGCAGGCTAGGGTAGTGTATGGACAGGCAGGCTAGGGTAGTGTATGGACAGGCAGGCTAGGGTAGTGTATGGACAGGCAGGCTAGGGTAGTGTATGGACAGGCAGGCTAGGGTGGTGTATGGACAGGCTGGCTAGGGTAGTATATGGACAGGCTGGCTAGGGTAGTATATGGACAGGCAGGCTAGGGTAGTGTATGGACAGGCTAGGGTAGTGTATGGACAGGCAGGCTAGGGTGGTGTATGGACAGGCTAGGGTAGTATATGGACAGGCAGGCTAGGGTAGTGTATGGACAGGCTAGGGTAGTATATGGACAGGCAGGCTAGGGCAGTGTATGGACAGGCTGGCTAGGGCAGTATATGGACAGGCAAGCTAGGGTAGTGTATGGACAGGCTGGCTAGGCCAGTATATGGACAGGCTGGCTAGGCCAGTGTATGGACAGGCAAGCTAGGGTGGTGTATGGACAGGCAGGCTAGGGTGGTGTATGGACAGGCAGGCTAGGGTAGTGTATGGACAGGCTGGCTAGGGTAGTGTATGGACAGGCTGGCTAGGGTAGTGTATGGACAGGCTGGCTAGGGTAGTGTATGGACAGGCAGGCTAGGGTAGTGTATGGACAGGCAGGCTAGGGTAGTGTATGGACAGGCAGGCTAGGGTAGTGTATGGACAGGCAGGCTAGGGTAGTGTATGGACAGGCAGGCTAGGGTAGTGTATGGACAGGCAGGCTAGGGTAGTGTATGGACAGGCAGGCTAGGGTAGTGTATGGACAGGCAGGCTAGGGTAGTGTATGGACAGGCAGGCTAGGGTAGTGTATGTACAGGCTAGGGTAGTATATGGACAGGCTAGGGTAGTATATGGACAGGCAGGCTAGGGCAGTGTATGGACAGGCTGGCTAGGGTAGTGTATGGACAGGCAAGCTAGGGTAGTGTATGGACAGGCAGGCTGGGGTAGTGTATGGACAGGCAAGCTAGGGTAGTGTATGGACAGGCAAGCTAGGGTAGTGTATGGACAGGAAAGCTAGGGTAGTGTATGGACAGGCAGGCTAGGGTAGTGTATGGACAGGCAGGCTAGGGTGGTGTATGGACAGGCAGGCTAGGGTGGTGTATGGACAGGCAGGCTAGGGTAGTGTATGGACAGGCAGGCTAGGGTAGTGTATGGACAGGCTAGGGTAGTGTATGGACAGGCTAGGGTAGTGCATGGACAGGCTGGCTACGGTGGTGTATGGACAGGCAGGCTAGGGTGGTGTATGGACAGGCAGGCTAGGGTGGTGTATGGACAGGATGGCTAGGGTAGTGTATGGACAGGATGGCTAGGGTAGTGTATGGACAGGCTGGCTAGGGTAGTGTATGGACAGGCTAGGGCAGTAAATAGACAGGGATCAGTCCCAGACAGCATGGTGCAGTGCAGGCGGAGGCCTACTACCCATGTGTGTCAGTCTTGGGGCAGTGAGGAGTGCCGGCTCCCCAGGGGCAGGGTCTCATGCAGACACTCCCAGCTGTAGAGCACCCCCAGCAGCCGATGCGGGGCTCGGAGGTGTGTGGGGGTGGGGGAGAGGAGGCCGGTACCTGTACACACATCACTGGGGATTCTCTGCGGGAGATCATCTGCTGTCACCAACACCGCTCACTAAGCTGCCTTTACCTGGGATGCCGGGATCTACCATCTGTCCGCCTGGGCGGGGGGAGACACGGAGCTTCTCGTGACCGTAAGTCCTCTTTTCTTCTCAGGCTGTCCCTAACCCGCACAGCCGGCCAATGGGGTGGAGGCACCTCCGGCGACTGATGTGGGCTCTAGGCCGGCACCTACCTTGCCTATAGGTAGTACCAGCCCTGTCCACATGTCCTTGCCCTCAAGGAGCTTACAGTCTAAGGTCCCAGAGAGAGAGAGAGAGAGAGAGAGAGATTCTTTTGACAATATAGTTTATATCTGCTGTTCCTAAAGTTTTATATAGGTTGTGATATTGCAGTAGGTCCTCTAGAGGGCGCCATTGTTGTGTGTTTGTTATGGTTTGTACTGAACAGGTACCTGGAATAGTAGTTTATTATCTTTTATGCTCTGTCCCAAGGAGTTGTGTTGAAGGGTTCCCATGAATGAAGCAGTGTTTGTAATGTGGATTGACTGAGGTGTGAATGAAAACCGTATTACAGATGTTCCCTTGTTGGCTGCTTTCATTTTTTGACAAATAGTCCCATTATAATGAGAAATGTACACAGAATAGTCTTCACTTTTAATGGCTTTTTCTGAATAGTGGTCCATATAGATGTATGGATCTTTTAGTACCTCTCTGTGTATTTCTTTTCTTTTTTTTTTTGACAAAAAAAATAAAAAATGCGACCTTTTGTTGGAGTTCTGCCTTAATAAATAAATGAATAATAAATGTATTTATTTAATAAATTTAAAAAAATAATAAATAATAAAATTCTCGTGGGGTTTTGTGCCCCAAACTGAGGTTTCCAATGTTTCTCACCTTAATGCATTAAGGTATAAAAACCTTTTGTGTTGCAGCTCTCTCCCCCCCCCCCCTTTTTTTTTTTTTACCGAAGCTCGATCCAGCGATGTGCACGAGTGCAGAGGCTGCTGCCGCTGTATCTCTCCTCATTGGACAGGTTGATAGCAGGAGGAGCTATTGGCTGTAACACGGGGGGGGGGGGGCGCAATGGACATAGCAGCAGGACTCCGGAGCAAGCACGCATGGGTAAGTGGCTTTCCGTGGGGGCACCTGATGAAGAGGAGGGGCCTGGAGCGTCGGTGGGGGACCCCAGAAGTGGAGGATCGGGGCTGCTCTGTGCACAAGCACAGCACAGAGCAGGTAAGTGACATGTTTGTTATTTTAATACAAGAAAAAAAAAAAAAAAAAAAAAGCTTTAAACCACCCCAAACGCAGGTTGCAAACGCAGAGCGTGATTGCCCAGATCTGCCCGCATGATACTTTTGTACTATGTCATCTGGTTACAATGCATTTTAGAAAAGTACCGCGTGCACTACGATTGCAGCCCAATCAAAATTTTAATAGGCTTGAAATCACACCGAACAGAGATGCGTGTGAATCGCATAGGAATGCACAGCGCGGCGTTCCTGTGCGATTCTGATACGGGCATGGTGTGAACTGGCCCTAAGTTTCACACTGGTGCGCTCTCCGACATCGCATGTGATTCGCACCACACTGCTCTGCAAATCACATGTCTGTGCGATGCAAATTCAGCCATGCAGAGCGTATCGCTGAATTTGCATCACATTCGAACCAAAGTCATGCAGGGCCCTTTTTTTGATCCGCACCAGAATCGGGTGCGATGCGGGAACCCGCAGTGGATTCGCAGGGTTTCCGGCATCGCACCAATGTGAACCGAGCCGGTTCATGGACCATTTTTAATCCTTATGCTGCTAGTATTTTTAAATAGATAGTTGGGTATATTGTATTTACTTGTTTTATCCTTTTTTTTTTTTAACATTTCTTCAGTTACTTCCTGGTTTCTGGCCTAGGCCAATATGTCGTCATAAATCCCAGGAGACTTCTGGAGGGGAGGAGGGGGTGCTAAGCACATCCCCTCCTGCCATATTTAGAGTGTAACATGCTCCATCAGACCCCCCACCCTGCTCTCCCCCTCCCCCGTGACTGCGGGTGTTGGGAGACGACGGCATGGACATGCGGGGCTCAGCACATACAGCTGCATCATTCATATACAGAGTTCTGTGAATGAATGAACTACAACTACCTTCAGCATTACGGCAGACGGCTTGTAGTTCTCAATGAATTGAGAGAGGGCGCTGGTGAGCTTTCTAGTAGTTCATTGATCTTCCTGCTCTCCAGTAACTGTCTGCCAGTATGGGGGGGGGGGGGGGGGCAGACAGTTGTACTGAGTGTCTGCAGGAGCCTGACATTGCACCTGCATTCTACTCATCAAGGGGTCAATGCAGGATAAAATAATAAATGCACTTTCTTTTTTTTTTGTATACATTTATTATTTTGTCCTGAAAGGTGATCTTTAAAAAAATGTCAGATGTTTGATGTCGCTCATGTAATGGTCTGCGTTGTTCTCTGTCATCCAGTCACGGTGTGGTACAGCTGTAGTGATCCATTGTAAAATGTCCTCTCCTCCCGCCTGTGAGCCGTCCTTGCATCATGCAGCAACCTGCTGCCCTTGTTCTTTTACGGCTCCGTAATCTCATAATTCTTCTTGAGGGTTTGGCTGCCGCTGAGTTCACCTGTTCATTAGCTGAACCAAACTGAAGCGATACTCGCTTAAGTAACACTGAAACCGACAGCGCTGACTTTCGCCTCCCAGCCATGTGTCGTCCTGTCTTCTGCAGCAAGACGAATATTTAAATGCAATGCTGTACTCCCTATTTTATTCTTATGTGGATGTACACCTAATCACTAATGTCTCATATTAGTTTTAACTTAAAGATAAACTCCAACCTTTCCTCTTATTTCCCCACACATGTAGGAAGTCCTCTCCTGTGTTGAAGTGGATTACTTACAATTGAAGCAGATGAGGCCGATTTGAACCATCATCGGTCTCCTCTCCTCCTGACCCATACTGTCAGTGCTCGTCTCTCACAGCTATTCGCTTTCACTGCCTCAGTCATTTTGTTGCTATGCATTATATGAAATTAAGTATAAAAACACATCCTCAGCATCTTTTTATGTCTAATGCAGGGGGTCTCAAAACTGGCGGCCCTCCAGCTGTTGCAAAACTACTACTGCCATGAGGCATTGCAAGGCTGACAGTTATACAAGCGTGACTCCCACAGGCAGAGGCATGATGGGACTTGTAGTTTTGCAACAGCTGGAGGGCCTCCAGTTTGAGACCCCTGGTCTAATGCATGCTAAAGAGGTTGATCAGCAGATTGCACAGCTACTATTTTCAGCACCCAGTGGCCGGCCGGAAGGAGCATACACGTCTAAAGGGATGCCAGAGATGTGTATTTTTTTTCATATGAAGCTCTTGAGAAAGTATCAGGGAAGTGTGCTGTGACGTTTATGGGAGCTTTCCGTCTTCCCCACAGACTTAGTGCAAAGACCAGCAGACAGAACCGTTGATGGGGGTCACTGGGGTCTAAGTAGGTATTTCTTGCAGGCAAAATTATTTGATCTAAAGTTTTTAATTGCTCCTTGATCATTGGCAAGAGAAGGTATTATATGCATACATTATATTTTAGCTCCTCCCAGTCCAGTGCCCCCCGACTCCATCCTTGGGGGTTGTGGTGTGAGTGCCATTCTTTGTAGTTTATGAGCCCAGGGTGTCATGATGACACCTCCCAGAGGGCAGGTCAATGATGTCATGGGATTACATGGGATTACAGGGAGTAACTTACATACAATATACTTTAATTCCCCCCCATCCCCATCCCCATCCTTGGGTTGGGATGTGAGTGCCATTCTTTGTAGTCTTCTCTATCTGTCCAGGGTAGAATGTGCACACACACCCCTAGAGGGCAGGTCCATGATGCCTTAGTCTCACAGGTCGTAACCTGTATATAGTATACTTTAGCTCCACCCAGTCCAGTGCCCCCCCCCCCCCCCTAATCTTCGGGTTGTGATGTGAGTGCTATTCTTTGTAGTGTTCTCTATGATCCCAGGGTGTCATAATGACACCCCCCCCAAAGGGCAGGTCATTGATGCCTTGGGTTTACAAGAAGTAATCTTCATACATTATACTTTAGCTCCACCCAGTCCAATGCCCCCCCCCCCCCCGCCCCCATCCTCCTCCTTATCCTTGCGTTGGGATGTGAGTGCCACTCTTTGTAGTGGTCTCTATGAGCCCAGAGTGGCATGAAGATACACCCCCAGAGGGCAGGTCCATGGTGCCTTGGGCTCATGGGAAGTAACCTGGCATACATTATTTCAGCTCACCCCAGTCCAATGCCCCTTCCTTTTGCCCCCCCCCCCCATCCCTATCCTTGGGGGTTGTGATGTGGGTACCATTCTTTGTAGTGTTCTCTATGATCCCATGTAGTCATGATAACACACCTTCAAAGGGGAGGTCAATGATGCTTTTGGGTTTACAGGAAGTAATCTGCATACATTATACTTTAGCTACCTCCCCTCCACCCATATCCTTGCGTTGTGATGCGAGTGCCATTTTTTTGTAGACTTCTCGGAGGCCAGGGTGGCATGATGATACCCCCCCAGAGGGCAGGTCCATGATGCCTTGGGCTTACAGGAAGTAACCTGTATACATAATACTTTAGCTCCCCAATCCCTATCCTTGGGTTGGGATGTGAGTGCCATTCTCTATCTGTCCAGGGTAGCATGTGCGCACACACCCCTAGAGTGCAGGTCCACGATGCCTTGGTCTCACAGGACGTAACCTGTATATAGTATACTTTAGCTTCACCCAGTCCAGTGCCCCCCCCCCAATCTTCGGGTTGTGATGTTGGTGCCATTCTTTGTAGTGTTCTCTATGATCCCAGGGTGTCATGATGACACACCCCCAAAGGGCAGGCCAATAATGCCTTGGGTTTACAGGAAGTAACCTCCATACATTATACTTTAGCTCCACCCAGTCCAATGCCCCTCCCCCCCCCATCCTCCTTCTTATCCTTGCTTTGTGATGTGAGTGCCATTCTTTGTAGTGGTCTCTATGAGCCCAGAGTGATATGACGATACACCCCCAGAGGGCAGGTCCATGGTGCCTTGGGCTCACAGGAAGTAACCTGGCATACATTATATTTTAGCTCACCCCAGTCCAATGCCCCTTCTCTCTTTTGCTCCCCCCGTGATGTGAGTGCCATTCTTTGTAGTGTTCTCTATGATCCCAGGTAGTCATGCTGACACACCCTCAATGGGCAGGTCAATGATGCTTTTGGGTTTACAGGAAGTAATCTGCATACATTATACTTTAGCTCCCTCCCCCCCAACCCTATCCTTGCATTGTGATGCGAGTGCCATTTATTTTTGGAGTCTTCTCTGAGTCCAGGGTGGCATGATGACACCCCCCCCCCCCAAGAGGGCAGGTCCATGATGCATTGGGCTTACAGGAAGTAACCTGTATACATAATATTTTAGCTCCCCCCCTCCCCAATCCCTATCCTTGGGTTGGGATGTGAGTGCCATTCTTTGTAGTCTTCTCTATGTGCCCAGGGTAGCATGTGCGCACACACCCCCTAGAGGGCAGGTCCATGATGCCTTAGTCTCACAGGACGTAACCTGTATATAGTATACTTTAGCTCCACCCAGTCCAGTCCCCCCCCCCCCCCAATCTTCGGGTTGTGATGTTAGTGCCATTCTTTGTAGTGTTCTCTGTGATCCCAGGGTGTCATGAAGATACATCCCCTAGAGGGCAGGCCCATGATGCCTTGGGTGTACAGGAAGTAACCTGGCATACTATAATACTTTAGCTCCACTCAGTCCAATGCCCCTCCCCCATTACCCATCCTTGGGTTGTGATGTGAGTGCCATTTATTGCAGTGTTCTCTATGAGCCCAGGGTGGCATGGTGACGCACCCCCAGGAGGGCAGGTCTATGATGCCTTTGGCTCAAAGAAAGTATCCTGCATACATTATAATTTGGCTCCACCCAGTCCAATGCCCCCCCCCCCCATTACCCATCCTTGGGTTTTGATGTGAGTACCATTCTTTTGTATTGTTCTCTATGAGCCCAGTGTGGCATGATGAGGAACCCTCAGGCAGCAGGTCCATGATGCCTTGTGCTCACAGGAAGCCCAAACTCTTGCTGCTGTCTTTGTTCTTACTGGTCCATAATCGGGGTGAAGTAAAGCCTGACATTCATCCTTTAAAGCAGGACACAGCTGCTGGAAGTAGAAGATTGTCTTCAGGGGACAGCGCCAGAGAGGAGGTGGGTATTGCAACGACAACAGATTTCCTTTAAAAATGTCATGATGAAGGGGCAGGGTGGAACCAGGGCGGGCAAAATATCAGCAGATTATAGTTCAGCTTAGTTTTCCATTAGAAGTTTGGATCACTGATGAAGTGCATTCTTCAGAACTCATAAAATTCATTGGCACAGTACAAATATATGTACTTGAACCTTTTTACCCATCAGCCTGGTGCTCTAGAGCTCAAACGAGATGCCAGGTTTTGGCCAATTTTCACATTTTCTACACGCAGTCTATACATTGTGTCTTGTTTTGGGTTGTAAAAGAGTAATTCGGAGCCGTTTTGAAACAATCCGTAGAAAAATCCCATCCAAGGTGGCAATGATATGGAAATGGAGCTAAATAGATGGTGATTGTCCTGTAAAATGAGGCCTGGTGTCCCACCTTGAATTAGCTTGATGGCCCTTTATTGGTGGGAACTAATACTTTAATCCAGCGTGTTACACCCCTGATTGAAGACACTGGGTTTTTCCCCCTCCAGAGATCCTTTTAGATTTTCTTTGTTTAGTTGGAGAAGAATAAAAGAAATATTGATCTTTTGAAGTGGTCGTGCCAGTTTGATCGACTCGAAACTCCAGTTTCCAGGCTCCAGTATTCATCTGGATCTGTAAAACCTTACAGACCTTCCTCTTTTGTACAGTCCTGACCCTCCCTTCCCAAAACCGCCTGCTTCCACTTATAACAAATGGAGGCTTTGTTCATGTTGTACGGGGCTCTCGCTCAGGTCTAGGTATCGGGTGGCACTGATCACAGGGGTTTAATTTGCTAATAAGCTTTACTGGGTGTTAAAAGTGTAGAAGTTGTTTTTTTTTTTTTTTTCCTCCCAGTTCCAGAAAGGTCCCAGTGATCTTAAGTCTTGAAGATCCTTTTCAAGAGCGGTAATTGCCTCTAATTAGGTTTAACACGGGAGGTCTTATCTCCTGCTGTCTGTCTTATTCATCTCCCACTTTTCTGCCTGATTGGCCTTCATGAAGAAAGCAAGTTGGATGCTGTGCAGCAGTATTGTCGTCCTGTATGGAGCAGGACTATAGTCTGGTAGATGCGTAATTAGCATTGGTGACCTTCCAGTGTTGGGTCCACAAGTTCATTTCCACCCAGGGACACTTTGCTGAAAAATGCACATTTTCCAGGTGTGTTCACGGGTTTTTATCGAGCTGCTCAGTTTCTTCCCATAATCCAAAAAACATACTGATAGGTATTCAATCGCCAAAATGTCATGGACTATGGGCATGTTAGATTGAATAATCACATGTACAAAGTCTAGAGCGGGGGTATGGAATTTATTTATTTTTCTTTCTTTTTTTTTTTTGTGATTTTTTTTTTTATTTTATTTTTCTCACTAGGATGGAGGGTGTGATTCCTGGGGCTTGCCCTGACGTCTAGGGGGAGGATATGTGGCCCTTAAGTTCCTCCCCTGCCCCTGGGGGGGGTTCTCCCTTTGGGAGAGTCCCTCGACCTAGTACTCAGTGATTAGCCTCGGCTGGCCATGGGGAGAGGAGTCCGCCAGGACTTCTGGCAAGGCGCACCATGTAACCCTATGTCCTCACCCCCTTCCCTTCACATCAGTGTCACCCCCCCCCCCACTTATAGCAGTGTCCTCACCCCCCTTCACTGCCCCCCTTAACCCCCCTTCCTTCATAGCAGCATCCTCACTTTCCCTTCACATCAGTGCCCCCTTTAACCAACCCCCCCCCTCTCCATAGCAGTGTTCTCACCTTCCCCTTCACATAAGTGCGCCCCGGGGTTCAGGGAGAGGTCCTACCACTTTGAGGGGTGGCCAAAGTGCAGACTTAAGTGCACTTTTTAGTGTGTGTTTCACATGCACTTTTTATGTTTTTATTTTTTTAGCACCACTGCGGATCAAAAAAAAAAGTGGAGGAAGGGGGGGGGGGTGTTTGGGGTGAGGTATGGAATTTAGAGATCCAATGCAATGACTCAGATCCTGACCCCCCCCCCCCCCTCCACATTTATATCACAGTCCCCTTTTTTACATAAGTGTCTTCAGTCCCCCCCCCCCCTTACATTACAGTTCCTCCGTCCCCTGTCTCCATTAACCCCCCCCCAACTTTCCAACTTTATAGCAGTGTCCCCCCCCCCCTTCACATCAGTGTCCCCTGCCTCTCCTGACCTCCCCCTTCATAGATGTGTCCTCACCCCCTTCCTTTCACATCAGTGTCACCCCCCCCCCACACTTATAGCAGTGTCCTCACCCACCTTCACTGCCCCCCTTAACCCCCCTTCCTTCATAGCAGCATTCTCACTCTCCCTTCACATCAGTGCCCCCTTTAACCAACCCCCCCCCCTCTCCATAGCAGTGTTCTCACCTCCCCCTTCACATAAGTGTGCCCTGCCGTCCTTAACCTCCCCACCCCCTTCACATCAGTGCCCTTTCCCCCTTAACAACCCCCCCCTCATAGCAGTGTCTTCACCCCTCTTCACATCAGTGTCTCCTGCGCCCCCCCCCCCTTTTTTCATAGCAGTATCCTCACCCCCACTTCACATCAGTGTCCCCTGCCCCCCTAGTGTCCCCTGCCTTTATTAACACCCCCCATAGCAGTCCCCCCCCCCCTCACATCAGTGTTCCCTGCCCCCCTTACCCCCCCCTTTCAACTCCCCTTCAGAGCACTGTCCTCACTTCACCCCCCCCTTCTCTGAATGCACTGTCCTCTCCCCTCCATAACCCCCCCCCCTTTTCACCTTTCAAAGCAGAAATTTCTGCCTCAGCTATGCTGGCCATGGACGGTGCGATTTTCACTAGATTCCCCCATCAACACAGACAGTGTTGATGGGAGAATCCCTCACCGCCGAGCTGTCCCACCTTGGAGAACACACAGTGGTTATTGCTTGCAGCAGAATGAAAAATCCCCAGTGGTGATCAAATGCCACCAAAAGAAAGCTCTATTTGTGTGAAGAAAAATGATAAAACTGTCATTTGTGTACAGTGTTGCATGACCGTGCAATTACCAGTTAAAGTAGTGCAGTGCTAAATAGCAAGAAACGGCCTGGTCATGAAGGGGGGTAAAACCTTCCAGAACTGAAGTGGTTAATCACCATGGTCAGCTGATAATACCAGTTCTTACCTGTGGGGCAGTATTTAAATCGTTTGGGAATGCTGGTGTGCCCTACTTGTGCGATTTGTGGTAATCATGGGAGACGCTTAGATCTGGTTTTATTCCTGAGCAATCTTTTAGAATATTCAGGTGTTAGGCAGTAGATGTAATAACCGCAGCAAATCGGAGCGCAGTGACACCTTGTCAAAACACTGTCCTATTTAATCATTCACAGCAGGAGGCGGACGGGCAAGTTTTCCCCCTGTAAGCCACACTTAATGCTTTTGTTCCTGGCACACCTACACAGCACTACAGCACACACAGCTCTGCCTGTCTGGACTTGTACGCCTCTCCGCACAGTGACATTCCCCCACATCGCTCTCTTCCACCTGTTAGCACAACAGGTGTGCTGCTTCAGTTGACGTATAGCAGGTGCTTTTCTACGCCTCGTGTATCGGGGGCGAGCTTTTTACAGTCCGCGGGGAAGGAAATAGACTTCGTTGCCCAATGCAGACAGTCGGGTACTAAAGGGGTTGTAAAGGTGCGTTTTTTCACCTTCATGCATCCTATGCATGAAGATGAAAAAACTTCTATCACTGACTGGCCCCCCCCCCAATTTTTACTAACCTGAGTCCCGTAATTCCCACGCTGGAGACGCGCTCTTCCCCTCTGCCCATTGTCTCGGGTCTTGATTGGATAGGTTGCTAGCAGAGCAGCCATTGGCTCCCACTGCTGTCAATCAAATCCAGTGACGTGGGCGCCGGGGGGGGGGGGGGCAGAGCCGAGTCCGACATTCTGCGTCTATGGACGCAAATGCTGGACTCGGGAGCGCGCCCGCAAGGTAACCAACCGGGAGAGCACTTCTCCTAGGGGGTTATACGATGCGGGGAGGAGCTACCAGCGCCGCTGGGGGGACCCCAGAAGTCGAGGATCGGGGTGACTCTGTGCAAAACGAACTGCAAGTGGAGGTAAGTATGACATGTTTGTTTAAAAAAAAGCTACAGTGAAAAAGGGACAATTGAAATATGATTAAAGGGTAACTCCACTTTTTGCGGGGGAAAAAAAACGAGGCAAATAAAAAAAGAAAAAAAATATAGCGGGGCTCGACAAATCGCCAGGTAGCCATGGCGACTAGAAATTGTATCTTGGCGCCTGGGCTTTTGTCGAAGGGAAGCATTCAGGTGGCTGCACTGTTGCCCCAATGTTTCCCCCCCCCCCGCGCGCGCGTCCGCTGTCCCCCCCTTCTTGTTGCTGACCCCGGAAGTGACTTATATGATGTCACTTCCGGGTCCCTATTGACAGTTTCCCTGGCCTCTAAGGCTAGGAAAGAATATAATGCAGTGCGATGTGCATTGCATTACATTCAGGGGAGCACAGAGGAGACGTGTGATGTCACTTCCGGGTTCTTGTCCACAGTTTTCCTGGTCATCAAGGCCTGGAAAGAATATAATCCAGTGCGATGTACATTGCATTACATTCAGTGGAGTCTGAAAAATTAAGCAAAAGAAAACACCCAACCCTCCTCAAAAGTAATGAAGGCTCCTCCACCCCCACATATACGCACGTGAAAACGTAAGTGCACGCCTTGGGGCGCCTATGCCTGCAAATGTTTGTTATACGCGTTACAAATCACTGCGCACGTCGGAATGAGAACAATAATTCTATAACCTCCTCCTTTGTAACGCTAAATGAAGCTTTGTTTAAAAACACTGGCTGGTGGGCAGTCATGTTTGGAACAGGAAGGGGCCATCCCTAAACTGTTCCCACAAAGTTGGGAGCATGAAATTGTCCAAAATGTCTTGGTATGCTGATGCCTTAAGAGTTCCCTTCACTGGAACCAAGGGGCCAAGCCCAACCCCTGAAAAACAACCCCCCACACCATAATCCCCCCTCCACCAAATGATTTGGACCAGTGCACAAAGCAAGGTCTATAAAGACATGGATGAGAGAGTTTGGGGTGGAGGAACTTGACTGGCCTGCACAGAGTCATGACCTCAATCCAATAGAACACATTTGGGATGAATTAGAGTGAAGACTACGACCCAAGCCTTCTCATCCATCATCAGTGCCTGACCTCACAAATGCGCTTTTGGAAGAATGGTCAAACATTCCCATAGACACACTCCTAAACCTTGTGGACAGCCTTCCCAGAAGAGTTGAAGCTGTTATAGCTGCAAAGGGCGGAGCCAACTCAATATTGAACCCTACGGACTAAGACTGGGATGATACTAAAGTTTATGTGGGTGTAAAGGCAGGTGTCCCAATACTTTTGACAGTATAGTGTACATAGATCACTCAGAAAGGAGTCGCCCCCCCCTCCCAAAAAAAAAAGCGGGGTTATACTTTAAGGGAATACTTAGATCTTCAGCATAGAAGTAGGTTCTCTGGTATTTTAGGTAACAGGTGACCAGCACAGGTGCACCCAGCAGACGGAGGGTTAATCTGTAATCCTTAATGATGATCCACAATCACATCAGTGGGACGAATGCCTCCTGGACGGAGGGGTACACCTTTAATAACCTGTGATTAGCTGTCAGGGGACAGCCCAGCTTGGTTTGAGCTCAAGGCGCTGACCCCACCCACTTCTTGCGTGAGACACCGATGCCATCGTCTTCAGGTAGCCCCGGGTGCCATAACTGGAAAAACAATTCAATCTTTTAATTACGGGCTGTAAATAAGAGTGACATACGCACTGTGCAATGACTAGCCTACATATTTTCTACGGTGCTTCACGTATTGTCCTTTCACGGAGGGTCCTTTACTCCCGGACATGTCCTTTCTATTCCAGTGGTCACCTATTAATTATATATATTAAAAATGAATGTCTTCTATGTTGTTACATGAATTCACCTGTCGTCATTACCTGGCCTCCTGGTGTACAACCCGGGAGACAGGCAGGTGGATTGTCCCTCAGGCACTGGTAACAGGTGGCTTAGCCCAGTCCTCCTCTACAGGACCCAGAGGCAGCAAAACATACAATATGTTGCCTGAAGTCCCCTCATATTTTTGTGGGGTGTGATGTGACGATGGAATGTGCATGGCCTGTGGGGTTTGGTTTTTTTTAAAGAACATTTTTGCTTATATACAAAGGTTTTATTTTCAGCAACACTTTGTTTTTCTCTACAAACGTTTCAAGTGAACTTGCTTTAGGATCTTTGTGACTTTTTGTTTTTGTGTCTTTTGCGTTGAAAATTCTCAGCGGTTCAATTACTTGGTTTAAAAGCCCTTCCTCCTTTTTCTTCATCTTCTTTTTTTTTTTTTTTTTTTTTTACAATGTGTTTTAATTCTTCTTCATAAAGGGCCCATTCACAACTAAACCCATGCAGTTCAGCACAAGTGGTAACACAAATATACAGTAGGTATGGTAGGATAGGCTGTGTTCTCATGAATATGAAGGGTCTCGGTGATGTCACTGGTCTCTAGTGATGGATAGGCTCTATTCTCGTGAATATGAAGGGTCTTGGTGATGTCACTGGTCTCTAGTGATTGGATAGGCTGTGTTCTCATGAATATGAAGGGTCTCTGTGATGTCACTGGTCTCTAGTGATTGGATAGGCTGTGTTCTCATGAATATGAAGAGTCTCGGTGATGTCACTGGTCTCTAGTGATGGATAGGCTGTGTTCTCATGAATATGAAGAGTCTTGATAATGTCACTGGTCTCTGGTGAATGGATAGACTGCTTTCTTGGTGTCTCGTGATGTTACTGGTCTCTAGTGAATGGATATGTTGTGTTCTCATGAATTTGAAGGGTCCCAGTGATGTCACTGGTCTCTAGTGATGGGATAGGCTGTGTTCTTATGAATATGAAGGGTCTCGGTGATCTCATTGGTCTCTAGTAAATGGATAGGCTGTGTTCTCATGAATATGAAGGGTCTCGGTGCTGTCACTGGTCTCTAGTGAATGGATAGGCTGTGTTCTCATGAATATGAAGGGTCTCGGTGATGTCACTGGTCTCCACTGAATGGATAGGCTGTGTTCTCATGAATATGAAGAGTCTTGGTAATGTCACTGGTCTCTGGTGAACGGGTAGGATACTTTCTTGGTGATGTCACTGGTCTCTAGTGAATGGATTGGCTGTGTTCTTATGAATTTGAAGGGTCTCGGTGATGTCACTGGTCTTTAGTGATTGGATAGGCTGTGTTCTCATGAATATGAAGGGTCTCGGTGATGTCACTGGTCTTTAGTGATTGGATAGGCTGTGTTCTCATGAATTTGAAGGGTCTCGGTGATGTCACTGGTCTTTTCGGTAGGCTGCGTTCTCATGAATTTTGAGTTTATATTAATGTTTCCCGCAAGGCAATTGTTACGTAGGGTAGACTAGTCAATCTCTTCTTCCTTCTATTCTGTATATGCATAGGCGTGCGCATGGGGTGTGCCTGGGCACACCCTTATCACCCCTTGTAGTGCAGATTCCCCCTGCTGAGTTCACCAAAGTCCCATAACAGGGTTCATATAACAAATTGTAAAAAAATAAAATAATAAAAATAAAAACCTACTGACACCATCCACTGCCCTACTGACAGGTCCACTGCTCTACTAACACTGTCCACGTTTTAATACATTTGGGGTGCACACCCCAATGCAATAGGCCGCGCACACCTGTGTATATGAATATAATTTATGGAATGATAAACATTGTTATGGAACAGCGTATGTTCCACATTATTCAAGGTAGCTTACTTTTGTTACATAAGTGTTCCTCTTATTATGACCATGGAGTTATGTGACATTTGTAGGTCATCGGATAATTGGGAACCAGTTGAAATTTTCACAATCAAAACCCATAATTTAGCCTGATGTCAGGGCATGTAGTCCTGTTAGGCATGGATTGCGTCACTGGTAATCATGGACATTTATGTAGCTTGGGGAGTCTCTTCTATCATCCATGCTGCACTGTCAGCCCAATAAAGCAGAACTGAACTGCATCATATGGGGTGTGGCACCTAATTGCTTGGAGATTGTTTTGCTTATATTTTGCACATTGTTATTTAACTAAACATCAAAACTGGATTATACTGCAAAATGTTGCTTTCTGTGGCTTTCCTTTCCACTAGATGCAGGTTGTTTATCGACTATGAGGCAGCAACATTGATGCTTCATATTCATGAGAACACAGCCTATCCAATCACTGGAGACCAGTGACATCACCAAGACTCTTCATATTCATGAGAACACAGCCTATCCATTCACTAGAGACCAGTGACATCACCAAGACCCTTCATATTCATGAGAACACAGCCTATCCAATCACTAGAGACCAGTGAAATCACCGAGACTCTTCATATTCATGAGAACACAGCCTATCCAATCACTAGAGACCAGTGACATCACAGAGACCCTTCATATTCATGAGAACACGGCCTATCCATTCACTAGAGACCAGTGACATCACCGAGACCCTTCATATTCATGAGAATGCAGCCTATCCAATCACTAGAGACCAGTGACATCACCGAGACCCTTCATATTCATGAGAACACAGCCTATCCAATCACTAGAGACCAGTGACATCACCGAGACCCTTCATATTCATGAGTACATGGCCTATCTATCACTAGAGACCAGTAACATCACCGAGACCCTTCATATTCATGAGAACACAGCCTATCCAATCACTAGAGACCAGTGACATCGCAGAGACCCTTCATATTCATGAGAACACAGCCTATCCAATCACTAGAGACCAGTGACATCGCAGAGACCCTTCATATTCATGAGAACACGGCCTATCCATTCACTAGAGACCAGTGACATCACCGAGACCCTTCATATTCATGAGAATGCAGCCTATTCAATCACTAGAGACCAGTGACATCACCGAGACCCTTAATATTCATGAGAACATGGCCTATCTATCACTAGAGACCAGTAACATCATCGAGACCCTTCATATTAATGAGAACACAGCCTATCCAATCAATAGAGACCAGTGACATCACTAAGACCCTTCATATTCATGAGAACACAGCCTATCCAATCAATAGAGACCAGTGACATCACTAAGACCCTTCATATTCATGAGAACACAGCCTATCCAATCAATAGAGACCAGTGACATCACAGAGACCCTTCATATTCATGAGAACACAGCCTATCCAATCAATAGAGACCAGTGACATCATCGAGACCCTTCATATTCATCAGAACACAGCCTATCAATCACTAGAGACCAGTGACATCACCGAGACCCTTCATATTCATGAGAACACAGCCTATCTATCACTAGAAACCAGTGACATCACCAAGACCCTTCATATTCATCAGAACACAGCCTATCAATCACTAGAGACCAGTGACATCACCAAGACCCTTCATATTCATGAGAACACAGCCTATCAATCACTAGAGACCAGTGACATCACCGAGACCCTTCATATTCATGATAACCCAGCCTATCCATCACTAGGGACCAGTGACATCACCGAGACCCTTCATATTCATGAGAACACAGCCTATCCATTACTAGAGACCAGTGACATCACCGAGACCCTTCATATTCATGAGAACACAGCCTATCCAATCACTAGAGACCAGTGATATCATCGAGACTCTTCATATTCATGAGAACACAGCCTATCCAATCACTAGAGACCAGTGACATCACAGAGACCCTTCATATTCATGAGAACACAGCCTATCCAATCAATAGAGACCAGTGACATCATCGAGACCCTTCATATTCATGAGAACACAGCCTATCCAATCAATAGAGACAAGTGACATCATCGAGACTCTTCATATTCATGAGAACACAGCCTATCCAATCACTAGAGACCAGTGACATCACCGAGACCCTTCATATTCATGAGAACACAGCTTATCCAATCACTAGAGACCAGTGACATCACCGAGACCCTTCATATTCAAGAGAACGCAGCCTATCCAATCACTAGAGACCAGTGACATCACCAAGACCCTTCATATTCATGAGAACACAGCCTATCCAATCACTAGAGACCAGTGACATCACCAAGACCCTTCATATTCATGAGAACACAGCCTATCCAATCAATAGAGACCAGTGACATCACCAAGACCCTTCATATTCATGAGAACACAGCCTATCCAATCACTAGAGACCAGTGACATCACCAAGACCCTTCATATTCATGAGAACACAGCCTATCAATCACTAGAGACCAGTGACATCACCGAGACCCTTCATATTCATCAGAACACAGCCTATCAATCACTAGAGACCAGTGACATCACCAAGACCCTTCATATTCATGAGAACACAGCCTATCAATCACTAGAGACCAGTGACATCACCGAGACCCTTCATATTCATGAGAACCCAGCCTATCCATTACTAGAGACCAGTGACATCACCGAGACCCTTCATATTCATGAGAACACAGCCTATCCAATCACTAGAGACCAGTGACATCACCGAGACTCTTCATATTCATGAGAACACAGCCTATCCATTCACTAGAGACCAGTGACATCACTGAGACCCTTCATATTCATGAGAACACGGCCTATCCAATCACTAGAGACCAGTGACATCACCGAGACCCTTCATATTCATGAGAACACAGCCTATCCAATCACTAGAGACCAATGACATCACAGAGACCCTTCATATTCATGAGAACACAGCCTATCCAATCACTAGAGACCAGTGACATCACCGAGACCCTTCATATTCATGAGAACACAGCCTATCCCCCTGCTTGCTCTGTGCGCTGTTGTCAGCTGTACATTTTCTAGAGTTCTGTTTAGGGTTCAAATAGATGTTTATTATGAGTAAAGCGGGAGGAGAGTCCCTGTTTGTTTGATGCTTTTTTTTTTTTAATCTATTTTGGCACTTTGATTCGGAACAGAGCAGGTGACTTGCCTCGGGTTATTGCTTGAAATGTATTCTTGGCGCAGCACCCAGGAGCTCCGTGTTTTGGGCTCACCTTCCCCAGGCTGCATCGCTCTGCTCTAAATATTTGTCATTTTGTTTTTCTTAGATTAGAAATCCTTCTGTTTGCTCATATTTTAAAAGAAATCACCTTCTCCTATAAAAAGATTCCTGAGTCACCCGAAGGGGCTTGTGATGATCTGTGAGGGAAGGGCTATCCCGGAATTGAATGCATTAGTCAAGGCATTTAGTGAATTGTCAGGAAAACTAGAAAGGTGGGCTGGTGATTTATGGCTTATTGCTGTAAGCTCGGGCTAAATATAGGATTTTGTTTACTTGTAATTATCAGGAATTAATCAGATCGAGTCCTATCACAATGCCGACCGCACACAGCACTGATAATGCAAGTCATGCAAAATATCTGAGCATTGTGTGCGATGATTGTAAAAGAGCAGCATTAAAAAATGAAACCCTCAGTTACTTGCATGTGGCTGCCGCTGTGTTTTTAAAGTGCCCTGAGATCCCTGAATCCCTGGGAAAATTATCTATCCTTGCAAAAGTATTCACCCCCCTCCTTGGCATTTTTCGTGTTTTGTTGCCTCACAACCCCTGCAATTAACATGGATCGTTTGAGGATTTGCATCATTTATTTTACAGAACATGCCCACAACTTTGATTTTTTTCTTTTTTTTTTCTTTTTTTTTTTTTGTGAAGCAAACAACAAATAGGACAAAATAACAGAAAAAGTCAATGTGTATAACTATTCACCCCTCTAAAGTCAATACTTTGTAGAGCCACCTTTTGCGGCTATCACAGCTCCAAGTCGCTTTGGATAAGTCTCTTGCCACATCTTACCATTGGGATTTTTGCCCATTCCTCCTTGCAAAACTGCTCCAGCTCCTTCAGGTTGGATGGTTTGCGCTTGTAAACAGCAAATCTTTAAGTCTGCACACAGATTTTCTATTGGATTGAGGTCTGGGCTTTTACTAGGTCATTCCAAAACATTGACATGTTTCCCCTTAAGCCACTCAAGTGTTGCTTTAGCAGTGTGTTTGGGGTCATTGTCCTGCTGGAAGGTAAACCTCCGTCCTAGCCTCAAATCACACACAGAGTGCTACAGGTTTTGCTTAAGAATATCCCTGTATTTAGCACCATCCATCTTTCCCTCAACTCTGACCAGTTTCCCAGTCCCGACTGCTGAAAAACATCCCCACAGCATGATGCTGCCACCACCATGTTTCACAGTGGGGATGGTGTTCTTTGGGTGATATGATATGTTGGGTTTGCGACAGACATAGAGTTTTCTTTGATGGCTAGAAAGTTACATTTTAGACTCATCAGACCAGAGCACCTTCCTCCATACATTTTGGGAGTCTCCCACATGCCTTTTCACAAACTCAAAACGTGCCATTTTGTTTTTTTGCTGAAAGTAATGTCTTTCTTCTGGCCACTCTGCCATAAAGCCCAACTCTATGGAGCGTACAGCTTATTGTGGTCCTATGTACAGATACTCCAGTCTCTGCTGTGGAACTCTGCAGCTCCTCCAGGGTTACCTTAGGTCTCTGTGCTGCCTCTCTGATTAATGCCCTCCTTGCCCGGTCCGTGAGTTTTGGTGTGCAGCCGTCTCTTGGCAGGTTTGCTGTTGTGCCATGTTCTTTCCATTTGGTTATGATAGATTTGATGGTGCTCCTAGGGATCATCAAAGACTTGGATATTTTTTTATAACCTAACCCTGACTTGTATTTCTCAACAACATTGTCCCTTACTTGTTTGGAGAGCTCCTTGGTCTTCATGGCAGTGTTTGGTTAGTGGTGCCTCTTGCTGAGGTGTTGCAGCCTCTGGGGCCTTTCAAAAAGGTGTGTCTATGTAATGACAGATCATGTGACACTTAGATTGCACACAGGTGGACATCACTTCACTAATTATGTGACATCTGAAGGTAATTGGTTGCACCAGAGCTTTTTATGGGCTTCATAACAAAGGGGGTGAATACATACGCACATGCCAATTATCATTTTTTATTTCTGAAAAATAGTTTTATGTATACAGTGGAACCTCGGATTGCGAGTAACGAGATTAACGAGCGTTTCGCTATACGAGCACTGTATTTTTAAAAATCGTAACTCGGTTTGCGAGTGTTGCACGATTCAGGCCAAACTGTGTGCAGTACCGCGTTTGGCCTGAGGTGGGGGGGCGCCGGAGCCAAGCAGCGCCGATCGCAGTCGATTGGCGCCATTCGGAATTGCAGGGAAAGGCCAGAGGACAGCTCGGCTGACCTCGGCAAACTTCGGGAACGGAGTCTTTCCGAGGTTTGCCGAGGTGTCCTTGGGCCTTTCCAGCCGTTTCCGAGGCTCTCCAGTTCCCCCCCCACTCTGGCTGCATGCGGTATTGCATGCCATTGAAGTCAATGCGGAATGAATTATTTTCGTTTCCATTGACTTCTATGTGGAAACTCGCTTTGATATGCAAGTACTTTGGATTACGAGCATTCTCCTGGAACGAATTATGTTCGTAATCTGAGGTTCCACTATTGTGTTCTGATCCATCACATATAATTCAGATTAAAAAAACATTGAACTAAAGGCTGTAATGTAACAAAATAGGTAAAAACCAAAGGGGGTGAATACTTTTTTGCAAGGCACTGTGTGTGTGTGTATATGTATATGTGTGTGTATATATATATATATATATATATATATATATATATATATATATATATAATAATGTATGTATGTGATCCTGTGCGGCCGCCCTGTAGCAGTAAATGTGCCATGGGGCGGTTGGCAAGTGGTTAAAACATATGTAAAAACAAACGTTATACTTACCGTACCTCGTCTTCTCGGGAGGCCCCCCGCTGGCACTCTGGGGTCCTCTCCCAGGCTGAGTGCCCTCGTAAGTCACTTGCTTGTGTGTCCATAAGACGCAGTGCATCTCAGCCTCTCCCCCTCCTCAGTGGCTGTGTTTGACAGCAGTGGGAGTCGATTGCGCCTGCTGCTTCATCTTAGCCAATCAAGAGGGAGAGCCTCTGCTCCCGTGCATATTGCTGGATCTAGATCGGGATCAGGTAAATATTGGGTGGGGCTGCATACTGAAGGTTTTTTTTTTTCTTTTTTTACCTTCATGCAAAGAATTATTAGACCCAGTTTCAAGAAGGGTCTATCCATCTGGTGAGGGTCCCGTGAGAAAATATTTGATATTTAAGATACTTTGGCTATTGGGACATTTCTCTTTTTCTTTTTTTTTTTTAAGATTATATGTGTAACCTGCCCGGGAGGGGGGGCGGGTGATTTGGGGGGGGGGGGCATTGTGTTGCTAGTTGCTCCTGGGGATTGTATATGATATTGTCTCACTTTGGTAAAAGCCCCCCTAGGGTTTCTGGTCGTGGCCATCTTGAGTAAGGGCAAGTGATTACTGTAGCATTTACTTCCTGCCCATAGCTCAAGTATGCTTATAGGAGGGTGTGCTTAGCTGAGAAAGCCCCTCCTCCCCTCCTGGAGACTCCTAGGATGTTTGCCATCATTGGCCTAGGTAGGAAACCAGGAAGTAACTAAAGAATGTAAAAAAAAAAAGTTTAAAACACGTCAATATGATATATTTCCTATCTATTTACTAATGTTAGCAGCATGAGGATTAAAAATAATCAGTGTTGATTGGGAGAGTGAAGTTCCACTTTAAAGAGGAACTAATTACCTCCAGGCATCCCTATCCTCAATGTATTCATTGCCTAATACTCTATGCCTCAAGATGGGAGCTCTGTTGGATTAGAGTTAGGCTTGGAATCATGTATGGACATGCTGAATGTACAAAGTCGATCGATCGATTAACATGGGTACAACCAGTCTGCCGGATTTTGCATGTGATTATCGAAAGGGGCAAGTATAGACACTAGCAATATTCACTGTGTTCTCCCAGCGGGGACGGCTTCCCGCACCCTCCTGAACCGGCCGAGATTGGAATCGTGTATGGACAGGCTGAATCTACCAAGTCGATCAATCAACATGGGTACAACCAGCCTTTTGGATTTTGCATGTGACTTTCTCTAGACACTAGCAATATTCACTGTGTTCTCCCAGCGGGGACGACTTCCCGCCCCCCCAACCCCCCACCCCCGAACTGGCCGAGATTAGAATCATGTACAACCAGCCTGCAGGTTGTAGTACAACCTGTGGTTGCAGGAAAGAAATTTGCTCCGTGTATGAGCTGCTTTAGGGGACCACACTTTACAGAGGGGCCTTGATGCGGCAATGCGCTTCCATGTACTGTATATTTGCAATTGTATGCAACTAAAACCTCTGTTGGCTATTCTTCTGATTTAGCAAATCTGACATGGATTCTAGTCTTCCATCACTCAATGTTTATAAAAAAAAAAAATGAAGAAAATTCCATCTGTCACAAAAAGGGGGATGATGAATGAAAAATAAAACTAGGTTGGTAAAAATAGATTTTTGCTGATCTAAAATATACAATTTCCACATCCTATTGATATGTAACAAGAATATTTTAATTTTTGGACTGCAGTTCATGGAATTTATGGGCACACAACACTCGTATTAGTAAAAAATATCAGCAAAAAGAGTAGATCTCCCGTGGGATTTTTTTGCAGCAATTAAAATTTAAAACCAAAGTGTATTTATTATATAAAAGTAAAAATTTTTTATTTTATACAACAAGGTAAAATTTGTTGTGGTCTATACAGTACAATTCCTAGTCTGATGTACAGTAACAAAGATGACAAGTACTGAATCCATTATACAACCACTAATCATTTTCCAACGTGTTTCGACTACAATTAGTCTTCTTCAGGGGACAATATGGTGGAAACGGACATAAAGGACCAGGTATAGAACCAGAAAAAAGTGGCTGTAATATGTCTCCGGGGATCAAGGCTAGCCAGGTAAAGGGCAATCACAAACAAGCTCCACCCCATGAATGTCCACTATGATGATAGATGAACATGTGATGAAATGTGCTGAATCGAGGTAGGTGGACATACAGCGATGCACAAATTATATTGAAGAGCAAATGAACTCTATAGGGTCCTTCAAAGAAGACCGTCCTAACAGATAACCCTGACCGCTACCGTAGCAGTCAGGGTTATCTGTAATTAGGGTTTTCTTTGAAGCACCCTATAGAGTTAATTTACTCTTCAATATAATTTGTGCATCGCTGTATGTCCACCTACCTCGATTCAGCACATTTCATCACATGTTCATCTATCAACATAGTGGACATTCATAGCGTGGAGCTTTTTTTGTGATTGCCCTTTACCTGGCTACCTTTTGATCCTCTGTGGATCTTTGAGTCGACTTCTGCACCAGGCACCCCTGAGAAGCATTACAGCCAGGTTCTATACCTGGTACTTTATGCTTGTTTCCACCATATTGTCCCCTGAAGAAGACTAATTGTAGTCGAAATGCGTAATGTTTGGTGGTTGTATAATGGATTCAGTACTTGTTATCTTTGTTACTGTACATCAGACTAGGAGTTCTACTGTATAGACCAGAACAAATTGTATCTTGTATAAATCTTTTTTTACTTTTATATAAAAAATACATTTTTGGTTTTGAATTTTAATTGCTGCAACAAAATCCCATGGGAGACACTCTTTCTCTTCTAATTTGTAAAGGGGTGGAGCAGCTATGTAACTCATATTACACTCACCATCTGTATTTTAGTAAAAAAAAAATATAAATTGTTATTGAAACAGACCCCATCTGCTTCATGAATACTGTCCTGAAACATCACCCTCCCAAAACACTTCTTCAGGGGTCTCAGAAGGTACATTTCTAAAGTAAGCAGATAAAGTTTATGTGTTTTTTTTTTTTTTTTTTCCATCATCCTCATTCTGACACCTTCTTGCCGTTTCTTAAGCATCTGCGGCAGTTAGACCGGCCATAGGCACTTTGAATCTCTGGCGTTTCGAATCTCGGCCGGTTTGAATCTCGGCCGGTTTGAATCTCGGCCGGTTTGAACCTCGGCCGGTTTGAACCTCGGCCGGTTTGAACCTCGGCCGGTTTGAACCTCGGCCGGTTTGAACCTCGGCCGGTTTGAATCTTGGCCGGTTTGAATCTCGGGCGGTTTGAATCTCGGGCGGTTCGAACTTTGGCCGGTTCGAACTTTGGCCGGTTCGAACTTTGGCCGGTTCGAACTTTGGCCGGTTCGAACTTTGGCCGGTTCGAACTTTGGCCGGTTCGAACTTTGGCCGGTTCGAACTTTGGCCGGTTCGAACTTTGGCCGGTTCGAACTTTGGCCGGTTCGAACTTTGGCCGGTTCGAACTTTGGCCGGTTCGAACTTTGGCCGGTTCGAACTTTGGCCGGTTCGAACTTTGGCCGGTTCGAACTTTGGCCGGTTCGAACCTCGGCCGGTTTGAACCTCGGCTGGTTTAAATCTCGACCAGTTCAGCATTATCCAGCCGAGATTCCAACCATGTGTGGGCAGGCTCAATGTACCCAAGTCAATTAATCGATCAACTTTAGTACAACCAGCCTGCTGGATTTTACATGTGATTATCCCTAATGGCCGGTATAGCCCGCTAGCAATAATCACTGTCTTCTACCGGCGGGGATTGCTACCTCCCCCCCTCTGGGAGAATATAATGGCCCGGCGGGAGGGATACCCGAGGTTACAGGTAAGAAATCTGCTCCGTGTAGGGCCCGCTGTGAAATCATTTTAGCTTTTAGGCGTAGTATATTGCTGTGCGCAGTTTTGGCACGCTCGTTAAACCGCAGTTGTGCGCACTTTATGATTTTATAATTCTTCTTTTTGGAATTCGGGGACTTTCACCACCTTCTTCTTCATCTGATTAGAATGCGGCAGAGACGGCGCTGGTTTCATGAACACTTGGAAAGACGTTTTTGGCAGGTGGCATCAGGCCAGGTTAAGCTTTAATTACACGTCTTAAGAGCAAATTAGGTCAACCCTTCGCATTGCTTTCAATTAAAGAAATATTCCGCAACTGTGCCGGCTCTGGTATGCAAATAATGAGAGCAGCTATGCGGTGAATGTTACACGGGGAAAACGCTGAATCATTGCATGTCGTGATACCAGGATGATCACATCGTATGTCACTGTCAATGGAAAATCCTGAAATGTATGCGATTCCCATCTCCAGATGACTTACAGCGGCTCCTCCAGTATCCACAAGATACATCACTTTTTCCTCTCTCGATCTTTATTTTCACTCGAGGTTCAATCTTGTTTTATTGGGTTACAACACAGGGAGTACAATCCTGGGCAGAGCTGCGTCGTATCCCGGGGCAACTGAAATAAAACTCCCTGTTTAACATAATTTGGAGCTTTAACCACGTAAGCTCTGGAAGATTTACCCCCCTCCTTCATGACCAGGCCATTTGTTTGCAGGACTGCGCTACTTTAACTGAAAATTGCGCGGTCATGCGACACTGTACTCAAATAAAATTTGTCTTTTTTTTTCCTCATAAATAGCTCTTTCTTTTGGTGATATTTGATCACCTCTGCAGTTTTTTTATTTTTTGCGCTTATAAACAAAAAAATGACAATTTTGACGCAAAAAAACAATGGGGTTGATTTAGTAATGACAAATACACGTTGCACTCTGTAAAGCTGGATACACACTATACAATTTTCTGTAGATATTTTTTCCTTTTTTTTTTAATAAAAAAAAAACATTTTTTTCTTTTACTTTTTTTTTTTTTGTTTGTTTGTTTTTTTGGGGATTAACTTTATTGCTATCACAAGAGATGAACAACATCCCTTGTAACAGCATGGGCCGTGACGGGTCTTATTTATGTTGAGATCTGGGGTCTCCCCTATCTTCCCATGCAGCCAACCAGACACAGATGGTTCTGATTGGCTGCTTTCCTGGTCGCTGGTAAACAAAGAGGCGTACCCGGACATGATAAAATATTTGTCGTTTTCTGGGCTTACAGAGAGGGGAACGACGTTCGTTCCTCTCTCTCTCTCTGTTCAGTGCAGCCATTGTCGGGGGATGCTAGAGCCCGGGAAAGGCGGCTGCGCAAATACTGTGTGACATAAAAAAAAATTGTAGCGGCTGCCATGTTATTCTCTAGAGTCTCTGCTAAAAAATAAAATAAAAATATATATATCTATATCTATCTCTCTCTCTCTCTCTCTCTCTCTCTCTCTCTCTCTCTCTCTCTCTCTCTCTCTCTCTCTCTCTCTCTCTCTCTCGATCAATCTAGAGGTAGATATATATATAGATATAGATATCCATATAGATATATCTATATATATATATATATATATATAATGTTTAGAGATTTTAAGTAATTTTATAGCAAAAAATACTGATTTAAATTTGTAAACAAAATGTTCCAGAAAAGGCAGATTTAGCAAGTGGTTAAAGCGTGACAATAGGTATCTATTTACTGGATGTAACATCATCTTTCATATTTTACAAAAAAATGGGGTAAACATTGTGTTTTTTGTTTATTTATTTTTTAATTCATGTGTTCTTTCTCCAAAATAGTCGCATTTGGAAAAATTGCTGCGCAAATACCGTGTAATAAAAAAAAAAAGGAATAACCGCTATTTTATTCTCTAGGGTCTCTGCTAAAAAATATATATATGATGTTTGGGGGTTCTGAGTCATTTTCTAGCAAAAAAAAAAGATGATTTTTACATGTAGGAGAGGAATGCCAGAATTTGCCCGATTATGGAAGTGGTTAAGCCGACTATACAGCTCTTTTAATTTTCACTCTTTTTTTAAGTGATTTACCTGTTGATTGTAGAATTATGCAGAACCTTCATAAATATCCATTTTCTTTACAGGCTCAACTCTTCAAACATGGGAAGCGAGAGGACTGTCTGCCATATGGTGAGAGCCGTTCATAATGACTTTTTTTTTTTTTTATTTCCTGTACCCCCAGACTGGCCCTTTTTAGTTTTTGATTTTTATCTGGGATGCCCCTGAACTCGTTACCAGATCTTCCAGATTGTGTGTAGCCATCCTCCGGAGAATTCAGCTTTCTACCCCCTCCAGACGTAAACATAGATCTCCCTCCGATCTCCACACTCTCCCTCCTATTGTGGGGTCTTCCCTCTCTGGTTCCCGCTTCTCCCTCCACTATTCCCGCACTTTATCCCGTGTTCACATCCCTTCTATGATGGAAAGTCAATCCGGTTGCAGTGAATGGTGATTGGCCATCCCTCACATGATCTGTCTGGTTTATCATTCCCATTTAGTAGACGAGATAAAATGTATTGTCATTGTAGAAAACAAACTAAAGTTCTTCTCCACACATTATTCATACATCACAATCAGCAACTACGCATTTACTATACATGATTTATTTTATTTTATTTTATTTTATTTATTTCAGGTACTTTTATAGCGCCGTCAATTTACGTAGCGCTTTACATATACATTGTACATTCACATCAGTCCCTACCCTCAAGGAGCTCACAATCTAAGGTCCCCTAACTCACATTCATACATACTAGGGACAATTTAGACAGGATCCAATTAACCTACCAGCATGTCTTTGGAGTGTGGGAGGAAACCGGAGTACCCGGAGGAAACCCACGCAGGCACAGGGAGAACATGCAAACTCCAGGCAGGTAGTGTCGTGGCTGGGATTCGAACCAGCGACCCTTCTTACTGCTAGGCGAGAGTGCTATCCACTACACCACTGTGCCGCTATTAATTTATCACAAAATATTAAAAACGTTCCCGTATTAAAAACAAGACAAATATACTGTGTTTCCCCCAAAAAAGGCCCTACCCCGAAAATAAGACCAAGCGTGGTTTTCAAGGATGTCTGCAATATAAGCCCTACCCCGAAAATAAGCCCTAGTTAAAGTCCTTTTTGTAAAAAGATTATATAATGTGCAGTGTGTCTCCTTGTGTAACTTTTTTTTTTTTTTGATTGTGGAAAATACAGTAATACCTCGGATTGCGAGTAACGCGGTTTACGACTTGAATGAAAAGGGCATAAGATGATCAATGCAGTGTGTGGAGATACACTGGATGTGTAAATTGTCTAAGATTGTTACTTTTCTGTTTTATGTCATTTAGGATGAGTGGTTTGTATTATAAGCAGGGCTGTTTTTCTCTGGAAATAGGTGCAGGTACTCTCCCCCCCCCCCCTTCCGATTCACCTCTGGTCTCCGCCTCCTACCCACCTTCAAGCACCATCCCTTGGCCCCCTCCCTACCTGCCCCCAAGTACCACCCCTTTTAAGGAATAAAGAAGTCATTTGTATAGAATTTGACACTGATAACAAGAAAAGCAATAGAATAGATCCAACAACAATAAAAACAATTGACCCCCAGCAGCAGTAGATCCACCAGCAACAATAAACCTCCCAGCAACACATAGACCCCCAAGCAGCCAGCATCAGTAGACCCTCCAGCAAACTCTAGTACCCCTTGCCATTGCATACATTCACTGCTGGGGGTTCCAGAACCGTGTTCTCCCACGTTCCAACTGAAAAAAAGCCCTGATTATAACATATGTATAGTACGTGTATAATATGATTGCATATGGTCTGGTGTATATTGTACTTTCAAATATATGATATTCTATATATGCTACTATCTAAATGAATGCCATTTAGGCCTTGTTCACATGGGCGTACTTAAAGTGGTAGTAAACTGCTGGGTTGTTATTTTTTTTTTTTTTTTATGCAACCTGCAAGGCAATGTATTACTGTGCTAGTATACATTACATACTAGCACATTATGTGAAACTTGCCTTAGAACGAAGCCCTCAAGTGGCGCGCTGTGACCTCTGAAGGCGCTTCCAACTTAACCTGGTCTTCCATGCGGGTTCACAGACTCCGGTTGTGTGAGTGGCCGTAACCACAATGACATCACTCTCGCAGTGACGTCACTCTCGCAGTAACGTCACTCTCGCAGTGACGTCACTCCCGCAGTGACGTCACTCCCGCAGTGACGTCCTCCCGCAGTGACGTCACTCCCGCAGTGACGTCACTCCCGCAATGACGTCACTCCCGCAATGACGTCACTCCCACAATGACGCAATGACATTGCTGGCCGTTCCTTCAGAGCCTGCTGCATCTACAGTAAATATCTCCTAAACGATGAACATTTAGGAGATATTTACAGTACCTATAGGTAAGCCTTATTATTGACTTGCCTATAGGTAAGGTAGGTAAGTTTACTCCCACTTTAAACTGTTACTAAACCCACAACAGTAAAATCAGTCTGTATATGCAGTAAAGCATGCTTGTTATACTCACGGTGGAACCTAAAGGGTTAATCCTCTGCATGGTGTAAAAAGGCTGTTTGATCCTGTCTTCTCTGATCCTCCCCTTCTTCCACTGTCCCCAATCCATCTCCTTATAGTACAGAGCTTTGGAGTCACTCTGCACACGCTCAGTTTGGTGTGGTGTGTATTGCTAGAGAGTTTTTTTTTATTTTTTCGGAGAGTGCATGTGATCAGCATAGGACCAATCAGCATTGTCCAGACAGAGGGTCAGGGGTCATGCAGCCTCATAGGACAGTCAGAGTAGAATGAAAACTCCTCCAAGCTTTAACCAGACACCGATAGATGTCACAAAAGTATATATTGCTGATGAGAAAAGTTATTTAGCAGTTTATATTTACAAAAATAATTGCATTTTCGTGTACTGTGGGAGACCAAATATAGTGAATGCAAGCTCATGGGGAGAGCAGATATAGTGAATGCAGAGTCCTGGGGAGATCAGATATAGTGAATGCAGGCTCATGGGGAGAGCAGATATAGTGAATGCAGAGTCCTGGGGAGATCAGATATAGTGAATGCAGGCTCCTGGGGAGAGCAGATATAGTGACTGCAGGCTCCTGGGGAGATCAGATATAGTGAATGCAGGGTCCTGTGAGATCAGATATAGTGACTGCAGGCTCCTGGGGAGACCAGATATAGTGAATGCAGGCTCCTGGGGAGGTCAGATATAGTGAATGCAGGCTCCTGGGGAGATCGGATATAGTGAATGCAGGCTCCTGTGGAGAGCAGATATAGTGAATGCAGGCTCCTGGGGAGACCAGATATAGTGAATGCAGGCTCCTGGGGAGACCAGATATAGTGACTGCAGGCTCCTGGGGAGATCAGATATAGTGAATGCAGGGTCGTGGGATTAGTAACAGTTTCAGTACATCCGCGCACAGGCCACCTTTGCCTGCATGGGGTTCACAGTTGATCCATGTAAAGGCAGTTCCATTTATGTCAGTTGGGAAGCGGCATTGTAAACACAGCTGCTGTTCCCAATTTGACGTCCGTGTGGATGCAGAAGTGGTACAGAAGGCACATATCAGGAATATGGAATGTTGGGTTTACATATTATTTAAGTACATCTCTATGGACGGGGCCTTTTACATGTGTTCTGTATTATAATATACCGTGTGTCTAATATTATGTATGGTGTGATATCAAGCGGGTATTGATCCGGTCTCTTTCCTGTAGCTTCTACTGTCCTCACCGCCATCAATAACTGCAAGCTCTGTGACAGCAACAACAATCTTCTTCAGAAGCTGGGAGTCAAACTTGTCCAACGTCTGGGACTCACTTTCCTTAAAACCAAGGTGGCTAAGTGGAGGTGTGTAACCATATGTGTACATTTCTCTTTAGACCAGATTATTTTTAATAAGTTTTTCAATTTGTTTCCACCCACCCCAAAACATGCGATCATTTGATCCAGAATTATTCCTGTTACACATGAGGTTTTTTTTGTTTTGTTTTTTGCTGGGCCGAACGAAAAAAAAAACTGTCGGCTCCGGACAGAGCTGCTGTACTAACTATACAAAGTTAGTGCAGCGATCTCCCCTGCTGAGCTGTTGTGTTCTGACAGGGGGACGCCTGCTCCTCTCGCCCCCGCAAGAACACTCCGATCAGCGCTCTCTGCTATTGGCTGAGAGTACTGATCTGGAGTCGGTCGGCTGTTGGCCGATGTCTCCTGACATTCAGCCTGTGTCTACAGGGCTTAAGACTCTCTGTGGATAACATTTTTTTTAATAGTATAAAGCAGGGTGCCACCCAAAAATGCAACTTCCGCTGTCCGGATTTCCCCCCCCCGGTTTCACATTTTGGCACCTTTCAGGGGAGAGGGGGGGAGCAGATACCTGTGTAATACAGGGATTTGCTTCTACTTCTGGGAAAAGATCACTGCAGTATCCACAGCGATCTATGCCATGTCTGGCCTGTCACCCCCCCCCCCCCACTGTCTTTTGGGAGACGCACAGGTGCCAGAAGACAGCAGGGACCACTCAGAATGCGCATCGTGACTCGCGCATGCGCAGTAGGAGACCAGGCTGTGAAGCCGCAAGGCTTCACTTCCTGATTCCCTTACTTAAGATGCCAGAGCTAAGGGACGGGTTGGCTTCGGGTGAGGACATTGCGGGCTCCCTGGACAGGTAAGTGTCCTTATTTTAAAAGTCAGCAGCTGCAGTATTTGTAGCTGTTGCCTTAAGTTTTTTTTTTTTTTTTTTTTTCAGGCGTGACTCTACTTTAAGCATAAAATGGGGTGGCGCTAAATCTTTAAAAAAAAAGATATTGTTCCTTGATGAAACAGCAAAACGTTTAAAAAAAAAAAAAATGTTAACTCTTAATCAGAAAAAAAACATAAATACAAGGAGATTTTACACATATGTAAATACTATGTTCAATAAATAAAATTTAATAAAAAAAGTGATAATCTGTTCATGTCAGATCCAATGGGTAGTGCCTCCAAAATCCAGTGCTGCGTGAACCGCACCAAGGATAAAGTTCTTAATAAAATGCTGTAATATTTCTCCAAATTAAGTGATAATTGAAAATCATGCAATCCAGTGTTCAATCTGAGTGTTCCACCACTGTGCGCAATGGCCGCTCACCTTAGGATTTAATGTCACACTGATCTCCATGGGGTACATATCGCTCAATGGTTGATGGTACTCTGATTGCCAGCACATGGAACAGGAATGAAAATTCACATAGTGTAATAATAATGACCAGTTTATATATAAAAACTTACAGTTAAAATTGCAATAGGCATCAAATGAATGGGACCGTGGGGTCACACATATAAAGCACGCCGAAAAATCTGGCCTCGGCTGCGACCACAAGTGACGTCGCCTGGCTCCTCCCGACGCGTTGCGTCACTGACATGTGACTTTCTCAACCCTTGAGAATTTTTTCCTGGCATCCTTTCACTTTAATAGTGTGTTCTTTCCCTTTTTGTTTGGCACCTACCTATTTTACAGTGTAGCGCACAAGTCACTATACCCCTCAGCCACGTTTATTTTATGGTAATCAACATTTATAAAACGAATAAACCAATGTGTTTATCCCACGCTATCTCCTTAAATAAACTATAGCCATACTTCACCTATGTTACCGCTGCAACCAAGGAAAATTTGTGTTCCCACAGCTCAAAACGGCTATGCACTCCCAGCCCACACAAACCAAAACAGGCAGCCAGGCCTGCCTAAATTTACCTACACTCACAAAAAAAAGATTTCTGCGCTTTTTTTTTTTTTGCTTGTTCACATTTAGGTGACCCATTCATTTTATTGTTCTTACATACATAGTTACATAGTAGGTGAGGTTGAAAAAAGACACAAGTCCATCAAGTCCAACCTTCTGCTTCATACTCTTCTAGATTGTAAGCTCTAATGATCAGGGCCCTCTGATCCCTCCTGTATTGATTTGTATTGTAAGTGTACTGTCTGCCCTCATGTTATAAAGCGCTGCGCAAACTGTTGGCGCTATATAAATCCTGTATAATAATAATACTCAATGCACAAAAAGGTGCCTGCTTGACTTTCACAATCAGACTGCATTCAAGCCAAAAGAAAGCTCTAGTTGTGTGAACAAAATGATAAAAAAAATGTAGTTTGGCTACAGTGTTGCATGACCGTGTAATTGTCATTCAAAGTGTGACTGCGCTGAAAATTGGCCTGGGTGGGAAGGGGGTAAAAGTGCCCGGTAAGAAGTGATTAATAGCTGAAAATTTGGATACAAGGACGATGCATGTCTATAACCACTGCATAAGACGTCCTTGGGCAGAAAGATTTTAATTAGGTTTGAGGGGGGGGGGGGGTTTAGAATTTCCTAGCCAAGAGTCCCATAAATCATTAAACTTTTTTCGGGAGACAAAGTTTCTAATCCCTTTTTGGTCATTTTTAAATTTACATTTTTTGGTCATTTTTAAATTTACATTTTAAACTTTTTATATCTGCTTTGTATTGCTGCCTTTTTTAAATCTGGATTACGATACTTCTAAAGAAGTCAGCAGAATCCCCATTGAGAAGGAGATGTCACCACTGCCTAGTCCTTTCATATAAATGACAATGAAGTGATTTTGGTCAAACAAGCCTGACAAGTTGGGCAATCAGTGCTGCATATACTGGCCCTCTGGCATCACAAAGAAGAGGACACTTTCCCATACAGGAGGTGTGGAGGGGGCCCACCGATAATACCTGAACTGATGGGGAAGGTTCCCGCATGGCCTGCATTCTCCCAACCTATTAATACTATGCAGGAAAAAAAAAACGGCCACCGGCTATAGAATCCGGCCTCCCGGAATATCAGCCCAACCGCCCGAGCTGTGAGATCTCCCATGCTGATAGCTCTCTCATCTCTCCCTCCATCTTTCCACCTCTATTGTATTCGTGTTCTCACAAATCCTTTTTCGATTCATCTTACACCCTGCTGAAATTTTGGGGTTGGCAATGAATGGTTCACCTAATTTCTAATTACAATCTGTCTGTTCTGTAGGGCAGTGGCTGTCTAGGATTGTAGGCTTCTTTAGAGTACATTGTCTAATGAAGATGTCCAGGTCCACATACGAAGGCAGAGATGGCTTTAGAGCTTCTTCACTACTTGTGACTGTTTATAGCCTGACCACAGTCCATTACTTGGAACCCCCAAAGATTATACTTTTATTTATTTATTTAATTTATTTTTTAACCACTTCCCGCCCAAAGGCCGTCATATGACATCCTGGAATTTAAGTGGGGACATCTGGATAATGCCTGCAGCTACAGCCGGCGATTCTGTTCACCAGAAGAACAATCATAGCGGCAGTTCAGCCGCTTGAACGTTCTTACAGTCGGAGTCCCCTGCCGCCGCCCTCCCAGTGCTTCTCCCGGCCCTGCGATCGGCGAGCCGGGGGAAACAAAATCGGTCGCCTTCGGAAGTTGAGCGTAGAGATTTCCAGTGACTAGATGGTCCCCAGTCATCTCTATGACCCTCGGAGGCCTGGGTGCGACGTTATGATGTCACGTCCGGGCCTGCGGAAGTAAACAAAACCGGGGAGGCGGCTGGAAAGCAGCCCTCCAGTGCTTCTCCCAGCCTCCCCCCTGCGATTGGCGAGCCGGAGAACAAAATCGGTCGCTGCCGAAAGTTGAGTATAGAGATTTTCAGTGACTAGATGGTTTCCAGTCATCTCTATGACCCTCGGAAGCCCGGATGCGATGTTATGATGTCACATCCGGGCCAGCGGAAGTAAACAAAGCCGGGGACACGGCTGGAAAGGCCGAGACAGTTGTTTTATTTTTGTTTTGTTTTTTATCTCGGCCTTTCCAGCCTGGAGGATCTGTCACGCACTATTCCTATTACAAGGGATGTTTACATTCCTTGTAATGGGAATAAAAGTGATCAAATTTTTTTTTTTTTTTTTAAAGAGAAAGTGTAAAACTAAAAAAATGTAAGTAAAATAATAAAAAAAATATATTTTAGGCGACCCGCGTGCTCGCGCACAGAAGCGACCGCATACGTAAGTTGTGCCCACATATGTAAATGGCGTTCAAATCACACAATGTGAGGTTTCGCCGCGTGCGTTAGAGCGAGAGCAATAATTCTAGCCCAAGACCTCCTCTGTAACTCTAAACAGGTAACCTGTAAAAAAAATTGAAAGCGTCACCTATGGATATTTTTAACTACCAAAGTTTGACGCCATTCCACGAGTGTGCACAATTTTAAAGCGTTACATGTTGGGTATCTATCTACTCAACGTAACATCTTTCAGGGAAATCCTGAAAACATGACCTGTTGTGGGTGCTTGAGAGTCACTGCTTGACGAAGGAACCAATTGGCTGTTCCGGAACGCGGTGCACTTTGATGACATCACTTCCAGCTTGCGGTCCACGCTGGTTGCTGGTCCCTTCCCGCTGACGTCACTTCCGGGATTCGGTTTCCACGCTGTCTCAGACAGCTTAGCTGTCTCCCCAGTATCTGAAGAGCTGTGGCTTCCATCTGCTTGCCACTTCAGAACATGCTGCCTTATAATTACACCTTTGGATATCCTTGCGAATACTAGAACGCCGGACCACCTACCAGATTATTATGATGTTCTCCTACCCATCTACCCTTTTTGTAAGTGTTTTTAACCCTTTTGGAATACATAAAGTTCTGCACTTAGAGGCGCCTTTTTTCTCTTTTTTTTGGGGGGTACTTGAGGACTGGAGTTGAGAAACATTGCTCTAGGGCAGCTTTTCTCAACCTTTTTATCCCAGAGGAACCCTTGAAATAATTTTCAGGTCTCAAGGAACCCTTACTAAAACCAATTGGTGGTTGGTGAATAAAATGCTGCCTACATTGGTTGTCATTTGGAAGAATGAACCTCCTACAGATGGCTAAAAAGATCATTGGCTTCATGCAACTGGTTCTACCAAGTGACATTGACCCCAGAACTATGCAGACACCATCAAATAGGAGGTCAATCAGTCACAGCTCAAGGAACCCCTAGCAAGCTCTGGAGGAACCCTAGGGTTCAATGGAACCCTGGTTGAGAATGGCTGGTCTAAGGGTTGAGGGTTGAGATGCAGTACTTGTCTTACTCATGGCTTTGACAGGCTCTGATATTCGGCGTTGTGGGCAGGCCCTCCGTCTTCATGTACAGTGCAGAATTATTGGCCTTGACCTATAGGTGATGACGTCAAAGTGCGACCGCGGTCTGGAGCCTGGAGGTCTTTTTTTTTTTGTCTACATGGAGTGGAGGCTTTAAGTTGAACGCTAATAATAATTTTTTCATGATCAAGACTTTTATCTTAATTCACTGCCTTGCCCGATGTCTTACAGGTATGAGCGGGGTTCCAGGTGTCTGGCTGCCAACTTGCTCCAGAATTCCTCAGATGCCCAGCAAGCAGTGGTGGTCGCCTCCCTAGGGGATGACGATGAGGAGTACGATATTCCAGAGGAGATCGAGCAGGTTATTGGTAAGTCTGTGTATTTCTGTCCATCCAATCCTGTAATTTGTAGAGCTGTGCCAGACAGTACAATTAGGAACAGTGGAACCTCGAATTGCGAGTAACGCGGTTAACGAGCGTTTCGCTATACGAGCACTGTATTTTTAAGAATCGTAACTCGGTTTGCGAGTGTTGTCTCGCTAAACGAGCACGATTCAGGCCAAAGCGGTGTGCAGTACCGCTTTTGGACTGAGGTGGGGGGCGTCGGAGCCAAGCAGAGCCGAACGTCCCGTTCGGAAATGCACGGAAAGGCCCGAGCACAGCGTGGCTGACCTCGGCAAATCTCGGGTAGGAAGTCTTTCCGAGGTTTGCCGGGGTCAGCCGAAGTGTCCTCGGGCCTTTTCGGCCGTTTCCGAGGCTCTCTGGCTCCCCCCCCGCCTCTGATCGCATGCAGTATTGCATCCCATTGAAGTCAACGCGGAACCAATTATTTTAGTTTCCATTTATGTTAATGGGAAAACTCGCTTTGATATGCGAGTACTTTGGATTACGAGCATTCTCCTGGAATGGATTATGCTCCTAATACGAGGTTCCACTGTACTGACTTTTCTCTCCTACCATAAAATAAAACTGGATCACCTCCCTGCCCATAATCTGTGATTTGTGATTATGCTGCAGCAGCTCGTCTCTCTCTGTCACTCTGCCCTCTCCTCCTGTAAACATTTTCCTTGTCAGCACATTTCCATGCAGCACACCTGATTTGGTTTATAGTATTCTACCTCCCTGTGTGCTCTATATGGGGGACACCAGAAAGCTCGTATTAAGTCAGATTTAGGTATTTAATCCGTTTGTCTGTTAAAGAGGTTGTAAAGCTTTAATTTTTTTTTCATTAAAATAACAAACCTGTTATACTTACCTGCTCTGTGCCAAGGTCCTCCTCTTCTCGGGTCCCTCACTGGCACTCCTGGCCCCTCCCTTCTGCCGATTGCCCCTAACAGCAAGCAGCTTGCTATGGGGCACCCGAGCCGAGCCGCTGCTCTGTGTGTTCATTCTCACACGGAGCCGTGGTTTGGCCCCGCCCCCTCCGTCTCCTGATTGACTCACTGCCAGTGATTGACAGCAACGGGAGCCAATGGCTCCGCTGCTGCCAATAGCTAATGAGAGATGCGAGTCCCCAAAGAGGCAAGGCTCTCGCAGACAGTGCTAGATCGAGAGGGGGCTCAGATAAGTCTTGGGGGGGGGGGGCTGTTGCACGCAGAAAGTTTTTTTACCTTTGTGCATAGAATGCATGAAGGTAAAACAAAACCTTGTGCCTTTACAACCACTTTAAGGACATATCCTACACTTCATTGCGATCACAGAGTTAAAACAAATTATTGGCTGCAATAGCAACAGTGAGCTTGTGTTAAAAAGAGAAGTGCGGGAATGTAACAAAATAAAACAAATCTACATACTTGCCTAGATGGCTGCATCAATGCTGCCGCTGTCCCCCACGTCAGCTCTATATAAAGAACTGAGTGACCGAGGACTGGTGATCGCTCAGATCTCAGTCCTAAGTTAGCAGAGAGCTTGTGACTGTCGCTGGCTCTCTGTCCTGCCCTTCCAGCGCTCACTGGAGCACCGGGCTGTGGAGGGGCCAGAAGCAGCTGGCTCAGGCTCTCAGTGATGCGCTTAGAGGCTAAGCCAGCTGCTGGATGGATCCCGAAATTATTGTCGGGATCTCAGCAGAACCTGGGCCCGCTCTATGACATCAGCCTACTGTCAGCTGAATCTGGGACACAGTTGTGCCCTCCAGAAGAAGTATGGCCAGAAAATCTCCTGTAATCAGCAACTGGTAAACCTTTTAACCTTTTCGCTGCCAGAGCTGTTTTTGCGTTCAGTGCAAACATGTTTAAAAAAAAATAATTTTAGGCCTGAAGATTACACAAAACCCCAAAACATTATATATTTTCTGAAAGCGGAAACCCTAGAGAATAAAATGGTGGTAGTTCCAAATTTTTATGTCCCACATTATTACCACAATTTTTTGGGTGTCTCTCCACAAGCTTTGCACCCCTGGATTGGGGAATTTTCTGCCATTCTTCTTTGCAAATCCTCTTAAGCTCAGTCAGGTTGGATGGGGACCGCCAGTGGACAGCCATTTTCAGGTCTCTCTTGAGATGTTTAATAAGGTTAGTCAGGCCTCTTGCTGGGTCACTGTAGGAAACTCACCAAGTTGTCACCAAGCCACTCCTGTGTTGTCCTGGCTGTGTGCTTAGGGTCATTGTCATGTTTGCAAGGTGAACCTTCTGCCCAGTCTGAGGTCCTGAGCTCTGTGGATCAAGTTTTTATTGAGGATATCTCTCTATATTGCTCCATTCAACTTTCACTCAACCCTGATTAGTCTCCCAGTCCCTGCTGATGAGAAACACTCCCACAGCATAATGCTGCCACCACCATGCTTCACTGTTGGGATAGTATTAGGCAGGTGATGAGCGATGCCTGGTTTCCTCAAGACATGATGTTTAGAATTGAGGCCCAAACAGTTAAATCTTGGTTTCACCAGACCAGAGAATCTTGTTCCTCACAGCCTGAGAGTCCTTCAGGTGTTTTTTTTTGCAAACGCCAAGCGGTCTTTTATGTTTTGCACTGAGGAGAGGGTTCTGTTAAACCACTCTGCCATAAAGCCCAGATTGGTGGAGGGGGCTGCAATGATGGCTGTCCTTCTGGAACTTTGTCCCATCTCCATACAGGATCTCTGGAGCTCAGAGTGACCATCGGATTCTTGATCACCTCTCTTACTATGGCCCTACTCCCCCGATTGCTCAGTTTGGCCGAGCTAAAAGCTCTTGGCCCCGCTTGTGCCAAACCTCTTCTATATCAAAATTATGAAGGCCAATGGGCTCTTGGGAACCTTCAATGCACCAGATTTTTTTTTTGTAGCCTCCCCCAGATCTGTACCTTGCAACAATCCTGTCTCTGAGCTCTGCAGGCAGTTCCTTTTGACCTCATGGATTTTGCTCTGATACAGTATACATTGTCTGCTGTAAGGATTCTATAGAGAGGTGTGTGCCTTTCCAATTCCTGTCCAATCAGTTTAATTTACCGCAACGATCTGGTCATTAGCCTAGGCCAGTGAATGGGAACTTTGGCACCCCAGATGTTTTGGAACTACATTTCCCATGATGCTCACGCACTCTACAGTGTAGTTGAGCATCATGGGAAATGTAGTTCCAAAACATCTGGGGTGCCAAGGTTCCCATTCACTGGCCTAGGCTAATAACATCAAGCACCGCTCTCTCTCTCTCATGAGAGTTTGCCAGGAAGGGAGGGGGACTAGTCATAAGAGGGCCAATGAGGGCTTCAGAGCTGGAGGCCCACAGCTAAAATGGTTGCAGCCAGACTCAGTGGAGGGAGATTTCTGCAAAGATGTTTTTATTACAAATTATGTGAGAAGACTGCAGTTCCTCTTTAAGTGTTGTTGCAAAGGGTCTGAATACTTATGGTGATGAGATATTTCAGTTTTTCCTTTTTCACACATTTCCAAACATTTCTAGAATTCGTTTTTCACTTTGTCATTATGGGGGGTACTGAGTGTAGATTAATGAAAAAAAAAATGAATTTAGACAACTGTAGTATCAGGCTGTCACAAGGAATAAAAAAAGTGCTAAAAACAAACAAGAAAAATGAAAGCAACAGTGTAAAAATAAAAATAAATTAATAAATAAAAAGAAATAAATGTATAGTTGCCCCCATTCCCCCGTGCGCAAAGGCGAACGCACACGCCGGTCCCGCGTGCATCTGTGAGTTGTCACCACAAATCTCAGATCATAGACAGCAAGTCTAGCACCAGACCTTCTCTGTAAATCTAAAGTGGTGACCTGTAAAAGGCTTTTAAAGCATTGCCTATAGGCTGTAAAATTCATGTAGTTTGTCGCCGTTGCACGGGTGTGCACAGTTTTAAAGCGTGACATGTTTGGTATCTATTTACTCGGCGTAACATCATCTTTTATATTTTACCAAACAGTTGGGTTATGTATTGTGTTTTTTTTGCAACCTGTGGTTGAAGGAAAGAAAATTGTATCGCCTGCCTTAGAATGGGAGTGAAGCAGGTTTAAAGAGGAGCTCTAGGCTGTCAAATCCAGGTACCCCCTGCCTCCAAAAGGTGCCAAATGTGCCAGCAGAGGGGTGGGGGGGGGGGGAGGCAGACAATCAGAGCTTCCCCTTTTGGGGGAGCTCCTTTTTTAAATATAGTTAGTATATGACTGGAATTCTACTTTTAAACTTGGATGTGTGCTTTTGCTACACACTCACTATGGCTGGTATTCCTAAAGGTCTTTTCACACTACCCCGTTGCAAAAACCCAGTAAAAGCGCATATGCGTTCTATGCTGCGATTCCAGTGCGTTGCGTGGTTGCCTGACCGCAGCCTTCACCTGTGAAAAAAGGACATGCTACAAAAAATGCACCAAAAACGCAACCGCCGTTTCGTTTTTGCTGAGTTCTTGGTTCGTTTTCCATTCATATCAATGGGGAAGTTGCCCTTTTTGGTGTGTGTTTTTTTTTGTTTTTTTGTTTTTTTTGTTTTTGCTGCAGCACCAAAAATGTACCACGCGAGACTTTTAAAAATGCAACTCCATAGTTGCATAAGTTCCATAGGATTTATTGGTCGTCAATGTGTCTTCTGCTGTTTGTAAGGCAAAAACGGTAGAGAAACCGATCGGTGTGAAAAGGGCCCCAACTGGCCGCTTCTCACTTTTGACACAATTTTTCTTTGGTGCATTTTTCTAAGCTCTTCTTCAGACACGCACCAAACAATGAGGGCTGTCGGAATGCTGCTTTGTAGACATGCTGGAGGGTTGTAGGCGGCTACTGAATCTTCAGACACTTCTCAGAATTTTCCAGGAACCTTGTGAAAACATGACAGGGAAGGTTCATAGAGAGGTACACAGAAAAATGTACCTGGGTCACCTGTCTTCGGCTGTACCTGTACCTTACAATGGCTCTCTCTCATTTCTCCCATAACCCCCCTAGTGTCAATGTCAACCACCTATATACACACCTTGTGCCCTTTGTGTCTTTTTTGTTCTTTTTTTTTTTTTTTAATTCTTTTAGTTTTGTATGAAGTAGTCAATCATTAGAAGCCTTTTCAGTTTTGTTTTTTGTTTGCTGTCTGTGTCTTTTCCCTTTTTACTTTTCTGTCTTGAAAATGCAACAAGAAATATGAGTGGAAATCCCCTTTTAGTTATCACCTGAACAGGTGCCCCCCCCCCCCTCACTGGAAGATTTCCCTTCAGTTACCGATTTTAAATCGTTTTTTCTTCGCACAACAAATGAAAGTGATTGTAAAAGTAAAAAAAAAAATGTAAAAAAATAACTAAAATGGTATACTTACCAGTTCTGTGTTGTAAAAAAAAAAAAAAAGTGTAAAAAAAAATAACTAACATGTCTGTCAGGTACTTGTGGCAGAGCCTGACGTGCAGAGTAACGCCTCTCGTACAGTCCTGGCTTGGGAACCACTGATGTTGCGACATTGGTTGTGAGAACGCAGTTGGGTATGATTGCCTTTGCAGTCTTTCGTTGGTAGTGGTGATGCGTAGCAGGTGCGTCACCAGAGCTGGCCGGATAGCAGGAACAGCAGACCTGGAACTAGTAGACAGCAGGCAGAGGGGGCAATGGCTGATAGCAGGAACAACAGACCTGGAACTAGTAGACAGCAGGCAGAGGTGGCAATGGCTGATAGCAGGAACAGTAGACCTGGAACTGATAGACAGCAGGCAGAGAGGGCAATGGCTGATAGCATGAACAGCAGACCTGGAACTAGTAGTCAGCAGGCAGAGGTGGCAATGGCTGATAGCAGGAACAGCAGACCTGGAACTCGTAGACAGCAGGCAGAGGTGGCAATGGCTGATAGCAGGAACAACAGACCTGGAACTAGTAGAAAGCAGGCAGAGGTGGCAATGGCTGATAGCAGGAACAGCAGACCTGGAACATCTAGACAGCAGGCAGAGGGGGCAATGGCTGATAGCATGAACAGCAGACCTGGAACTATTAGACAGCAGGCAGAGGTGGCAATGGCTGATGGCAGGAACAGCAGACCTGGAACTGGTAGGCAGCAGGCAGAGGTGGCAATGGCTGATAGCAGGAACAGCAGACCTGGAACTAGTAGACAGCAGGCAGAGGTGGCAATGGCTGATAGCAGGAACAGCAGACCTGGAATTGGTAGACAGCAGGCAGAGGGGGCAATGGCTGATAGCAGGTGCAGGGAGGCTGGGCACCCATGGTAGAAGAAGCTCCAGCCGGAGCTAGGCAGATGCAGGCAGAGCAGATGAACAACTGGATGCGAATTCAGATAAGCCAGGTGAGCAGCAAACGGTCAGATGCAGGTAAGGTATCGTCGGGGTACAGGCAGAGGTTGGCAACACAAGATCAAGCGGATAAGCAGAAGGCAGAGCAAAGTACAAGGCAGGCCGGGGTCAGCAGAAGACAGAGCAAAGTCCAAGGCAGGCCGAGGTCAGGGCAGGGAGCGTTCAAGCAAAGTCAAGAGCAAGCGGGGTCAAAGTCAGCAGAATCAAACACAGGAACATGGGTATGGCTGCAGATCAGACAGCAATGGACTAGTATAGCTGCTGCACTCATATAGGGAACTTGGCGCCAGTGTCGATGGCTAATGCCATGTGCGCGTTCGTGGCCGCGTGCGCATATGTATGCGCCTGAGCGCAGTAAGATGGGTTCAGCAGGCCCGCACATGCGCATTTGCCTGTACCTCGGAACTTCAGTTGTGCTATGGCCAACACATTCCTGACCATGTCATACTTGCCTGTTCTGTGCAAAGGTTTTGCACAATGCAACCCTGATCCTCCTCTTCTCAGGTCCTCCATTGGCATTCCTGGCTCCTGCTCCCTGCTGAGTTTCCATATAGCATGCTGCTTCCTATGGGGACGATCATGCAGTCTTGCCCCTGAGCTGCACTCTGTGTCCATTGACACACACAGTGTGGCTCGGTCCGCCTCCTGCTCCCTCCCCACTAGCTATGATTGACAGCAGCAGGAGCCAATAGCTCCCACTGGTGTGTCTGTGCAAGTGAGAAGAGAAAGCAGTGATGCGGCAGTGATGTGGCTTTCGTGCACAGCGCTGGATCGACATCTAGCTCAGGTAAGTATTAGGAGGGGCTGGGGGGAAGACTACACACAAAAGGTGTTTTTTTTTATTTATATTTTCTATGAAAAGTACTCGGCATAACATAATCTTTCACATTCTACTAAAAAATGTGTGTGTTTGGGGGTTCTAAGTAGATTTTTACATGGTGAAGTCTCAGAATTGGCCTGGATGCAAAGTGGTTAAGGTACTGGGAGTACGCATTTTGTCATCCTCGCCTTGGGTTTCAGATGATCTCTTCTCTGCTCTTCTGGAGCTCCATTGACTTGTACTGACACTGGGCATCCTCATTGGAAAATTTTCCCTCACCTCCTTCTTGTGAAAAAGGAAACTTTCTGGATTCCCTTTGACCATGCGTGAACTTGGGGCACCGCTGCAGACAAGCATCCAAAAGTCGGGTGCCTCTCACTGTTGGATAGGGGCTGAGAAAAAATTGCTTCTCCTGCCTCTGTGCAAACACTCCTGGGGGAAAAAAAAAGGTCAGACAGCCGCACACCAGTACAGTCCAGGTGTAAAGTCAATAAACTCGGCTTCAGCCTGGCTCCATCCAGGTCATGCCCCCCCCCCCCGACGTGTTTCGCCTCACCCACAGGGCTTAGTCATACCTGCATGACTAAGCCCTGTAGGCGAGGCAAAACACGTCAGGGGGGTGTGGCCTGGATAGAGCCGGGCTGAAACCGAGTTTACTGACTTTGCACCCGGGTTGAACTGGTGTGCGGCGGTCTGACCCCTTTTTCCAGGAGTTTCTGCATTCCCTATTAGTTTTTGTCCAGCTGACAGTGGTCAGAGAGGGTGAATATCCTGCAGAGACGCAAATGGCAATAAAAACCTGAAAGGGGTTTTACCCCTTCCCCACTCTTTTCAGAAAAAAAAATTGGAATTCTGATTGAGTCTTTCATTGAATTTCTACATCCTCCAGCTTCTGAAGAGTGATCGATTATAGCACACAGTACCAGGGGGTTGCAGGGTAACTACTAAAGCAAGAAGTGGGTGTTGCATTTAAAAGATTTGCCAAAAATACTGGTTTACCCTTCTATACACAGTGGCCTACACAGAGTCTCCTTGCCTGTAGCCTTATTCTGAGGGTAGTGTCTGGTGCGGTGCTGCAGTCATTGTCCGTGTCCCAGCCTGTGGGATTGCCTTGTTTGCGCACTCGATCCGTGTTTGAATAGAAAGAGCCGTGCAATGGAGAACAAACTGAATGTGGTATTGTGTACTCGCTGACTGACGTGTATTAAGTTTATATAAACAGTGTGAGGCTCCTGTCTGTTCTCTGGAGTTAAAGGAGCTTGTGACTTTAAGAATGGATTAAAGGTATCGATCGGTGTAGAATGAGTAGCTGGTGTCCACAAATCTGAATGATCCTTTCTTAGCAAAGTGGAGTCATGAACATACCGGACAAATACATTGGGGCAAATAATTATTTGATCTGCAGCTTGTGTAAGTTTGCCCACTTACAAAGAAATGAAGGGTCTATAATTTTTCTCATAGATTTATTTTAACCGCTTCAGCCCCGGAAGATTTTACCCCTTTCCTGACCAGAGCACTTTTTTTGCGATTCGGCACTGCGTCGCTTTAACTGACAATTGCGCGGTCGTGCGAAGTGGCACCCAAACAAAATTGACGTCCTTTTTTTCCCACAAATAGAGCTTTCTTTTGGTGGTATTTGATCACCTCTGCGGTTTTTATTTTTTGCGCTATAAACAAAAAAAGAGCGACAATTTTGGGAAAAAAAACGCATTATTTTTTACTTTTTGCTATAATAAATATCCCCCAAAAATGTATAAGAAAACACATTTTTTCCTCAGTTTAGGCCGATACGTATTCTTCTACATATTTTTGGTTAAAAAAAATCGCAATAAGCGTATATTGATTGGTTTGCGCAAAAGTTATAGCGTCTACAAAATAAGGGATAGATTTATAGCATTTTTCTTTTTCTTTTTTTTTATTAGTAATGGCGGCAATCTGCGATTTTTATCGTGACTGCGACATTATGGCGGACACATCGGACACTTTTGACACATTTTTGGGAACATTGTCATTTATACAACGATCAGTGCTATAAAAATGCACTGATTACTGTGTAAATGACACTGGCAGGGAAGGGGTTAAACACTAGGGGGCGATCAAGGGGTTAAGTGTGTCCTAGGGAGTGATTCTAACTGGGGGGGAGGGATGGGCTGCCAATGACATGACAGCGACCACTGCTCTCGATGACTGGGAGCGGTGATCTCTGTCATGTTAGTAGGCAGAATGGGGAGATACCTTGTTTACATAGGCATCTCCCCGTTCTGCCCCTCTGTGACACGATCGCGGGACACCAGCGAACATCGAGTCTGTGGGTCCCGCGGGTACGGTCACGCTCCCGCTACCCCCGCCAATTAAAGGGGACGTACAGGTACGCCCTTTTGCCCACCGCTACCATTGTGCTGATGTATATCGTCGTGCAGCGGTCGGCAAGTGGTTAAATGATATAGAGACAGAAGATCAACCAAAATCCAGAAGAAACACAAGATACAAATGTTATAAATGGAGTTGCAGTTCAGTGAGTAAAATAAGTATTTGATCCCCTACCAACCAACAATTATTCTGGCTGTGCCCATCAGTGCAGCCTACCTATGCAGAGTTAAGAGAGGTGAGAGAGAGGATCATCAGAGCGCTGAGGAACATCGCTGTAACAGCAGCTTTCATTTCAATTGCCGTGTGTTCCCCGCGCTCGCCATCACAGCCCCGCCTCCTGGCCCGAGGACTTTGATATACGTAACACAAAATTCTCTGGTCTGATGAAACAAAGATTGAACTCTTTGGCCAATGAATGGCAAGCGTCATGTCTGGAGAAAACCAGGCACCACTCATCACCTAGCCCAGGATTCAGGAGCTATTAGCCAGGCCTCAAGGGTTACTCTCCACCAGTTGCCCCACCCAACCCTTACCCTGCCCCGCCCCTAATTCCACCCCCCTAAACATGCCCTCATAATTTATTAATGAAATGACACTTAAGTGTTTTATTCAGAATTAAGTTAAAAAAAATGAATATTAACAACTTTATCAGTGCAGCCTCACCTGTGTCCATCAATGCAGCCTCACCTGTGTCCATCAATGCAGCCTCACCTGTGTCCATCAATGCTGCCTCACCTGTGTCCATCAATGCTGCCTCACCTGTGTCCATCAATGCTGCCTCACCTGTGTCCATCAATGCTGCCTCACCTGTGTCCATCAATGCTGCCTCACCTGTGTCCATCAATGCTGCCTCACCTGTGTCCATCAATGCTGCCTCACCTGTGTCCATCAATGCTGCCTCACCTGTGTCCATCAATGCTGCCTCACCTGTGCCCAGCAATGCAGCCTCACCTGTGCCCAGCAATGCAGCCTCACCTGTGCCCAGCAATGCAGCCTCACCTGTGCCCAGCAATGCAGCCTCACCTGTGCCCAGCAATGCAGCCTCACCTGTGTCCAGCAAATGCAGCCTCACCTGTGTCCATCAATGCAGCCTCACCTGTGTCCATCAATGCAGCCTCACCTGTGTCCATCAATGCAGCCTCACCTGTGTCCATCAATGCAGCCTCACCTGTGTCCATCAATGCAGCCTCACCTGTGTCCATCAATGCAGCCTCACCTGTGTCCATCAATGCAGCCTCACCTGTGTCCATCAATGCTGCCTCACCTGTGTCCATCAATGCTGCCTCACCTGTGTCCATCAATGCTGCCTCACCTGTGTCCATCAATGCTGCCTCACCTGTGTCCAGCAATGCAGCCTCACCTGTGTCCAGCAATGCAGCCTCACCTGTGTCCAGCAATGCTGCCTCACCTGTGTCCATCAATGCAGCCTCACCTGTGTCCATCAATGCTGCCTCACCTGTGTCCATCAATGCTGCCTCACCTGTGTCCATCAATGCTGCCTCACCTGTGTCCATCAATGCTGCCTCACCTGTGTCCATCAATGCTGCCTCACCTGTGTCCATCAATGCTGCCTCACCTGTGTCCATCAATGCTGCCTCACCTGTGTCCATCAATGCTGCCTCACCTGTGTCCATCAATGCTGCCTCACCTGTGTCCATCAATGCTGCCTCACCTGTGTCCATCAATGCTGCCTCACCTGTGTCCATCAATGCTGCCTCACCTGTGTCCATCAATGCTGCCTCACCTGTGTCCATCAATGCTGCCTCACCTGTGTCCATCAATGCTGCCTCACCTGTGTCCATCAATGCTGCCTCACCTGTGTCCATCAATGCTGCCTCACCTGTGTCCATCAATGCTGCCTCACCTGTGTCCATCAATGCTGCCTCACCTGAGCCCAGCAATGCAGCCTATCTGTGTCCATCAATACTACTTCACCTGTGGCCATCAGTGCAGTCTACCTATGCAGGGTTAAGAGAGGCAAGAGAGGATTGCCGGCCAGATCATCAGAGCGCTGAGGAACATCGCTGTAACAGCAGCTTTCATTTCAATTGCCGTGTGTTCTCCACGCTCGCCATCACAGCCCCGCCTCCTGGCCCGGGGACTTTGATACAAGGTCACACGTCCTGGGATTGGACAGGTTCTTGTGCCAGTACTTGTGCCAGGCTGCGCAGCAGTATAGGACAGCGAGTGCGGGTTGCACACGGCATTAGAAATGAAAGCTGCGATGTCCCACGCTCTGATGATCCGGCCGGCTCTCTCTTCTCTCTTCCTCTGGGTGATCACTGGGAGAAGAGCTCCCATTCAACCCTGCCTGCCGGCGGTGCTCGCCCCCCTGCTCCCAGGCAGCCCACGCTCGCCAGCCCTCATTTTCCACTTGCAAAAGGCGAGTGGAAAATTTGAGGGCTGACCTAGCCAATACCATCCCTACAGTGAAGCATGGTGTGGGGATGTTTTTTAACTGCAGGAGCTGGGAGACTAGTCAGGATCGAGGGAAAGATGAATGCGGAAATGCACATCCTTGATGAAAACCTGCTCCAGAGAGCTCTGGACCTCAAATTGGGGCAAGGGTTCATCTTCCAACAGGACAACAACCCTAAGCACACAGCCAAGATAACAAAGGAGAGGCTACGGGACAATTCTGTGAATGTCCTTAAGTGTCCAGCCAGAGCCCAGACTTGAACCCGATTAAACATCTCTGGAGAGATCTGAAAATGGCTGTGCACCAACGCTCCCCATCCAACCTGATGGAGCTTGAGAGGTCCTGCAAAGAAGAAAGGGAGAAACTGCCCAAAAATAGGTGTGCCAAGCTTGTAGCATCATACTCATCATACATCATACTCAAAAAGACTTAAGGCTGTAATTGGTGCCAAAGGAGCTTCACCAAAGTATTGAGCAAAGGCTGTGATACTTATGTACATGGGAGGAGCCTGTGATACTTATGTACATGGGAGGAGCCTGTGATACTTATGTACATGGGAGGAGCCTGTAATACTTCTGTACTTGGGAGGAGCCTGTGATACTTATGTACATGGGAGGAGTCTGTGATACTTATGTACATGGGAGGAGCCTGTGATACTTCTGTACATGGGAGGAGCCTGTGATACTTCTGTACATGGGAGGAGCCTGTGATACTTATGTACATGGGAGGAGCCTGTAATACTTCTGTACATGGGATTTTTATTTTATTTTTTTTAATAAATTTGCAAAGATTTCAAACAAACTTCTTTCACGTTGTCATTATGGGGTATTGTTTGTATAATTTTGAGGAAAATAATGAATTGAATCCATTTTGGAATAAGGCTGTAACCTAACAAAATGTGGAAAAAGTGAAGCACTGTGAATACTTTCCTGATGCATTGAAAATAGAACCTGTCAGTAGAGGATAGGAGGCAGCACAGTGCTTTCACTATATATGCAAATGTCTTCTCATGATCCTCTTCCAGTATGCAAATCCCAACTTTGCTCCAATTTGGCCCCTAGGTACATCCTCCCCACAGCACAGCGCTGTCTTCTCAGCAAACCTTTTGAGAGTTGCATATATTGCAAAGTGGGGTGCTGGGTAGAAGAAAATTTGGGGGCGAACATGTCTTAACCACTTAAGGACCGAGCCTCTTTCTGAGATTTGTTGTTTACAAGTTAAAAACAGTTTTTTTTTCTTGCTAGAAAATTATGTAGAACCCCCAAACATTATACATTTCTTTTTCTAACACCCTAACAAATTTAATTGCGGTCGTTGCAAAACTTTCTGTCACACCGTATTTGCGCAGCGGTCTTACAAGCGCACTTTTTTTTGGAACAAATACACTTTTTTGAATTAAAAAAATAAAACGGTAAAGTTAGCCCAATTTTTTTTTATAATGTGAAAGATAATGTTACGCCGAGTAAATTGATACCCAACATGTCACGCCTTCAAAATTGCGCCCGCTCGTGGAATGGCGAACTTTTTTACTCCATAGGCGACATTTAAAAAAATTTTCTCCATAGGCGACATTTAAAAAAATTCTACAGGTTACATGTTTTAAGTTAAAGATGAGGTCTAGAATTATTGCTCTCGCTCTACAGATCGTGGCGATACCTCACATTTGTGGTTTGTTTTCATATGTGGGCGCTACTCATGTATGCGTTCGCTTCTGCACACGAGCTCGGCGGGAAGGTTTGCGTTTAAAAAAAAAAATTTTTTTCTTATTTATTTTACCTTTTTTTTTTTTACACTGTTTTTTTAAAAAAAATATATAACTTTTATTCCCATTACAAGGAATGTAAACATCCCTTGTAATAGAAAAAAGCATGACAGGTCCTCTTAAATATGAGATCTGGGGGGTCAAAAAGAACTCAGATCTCATATTTACACTAAAATGCAATTAAAAAAATAAAAAAAATTAATAAAAAGTAGAGAAAAAATTGGCCCTTTAAGAGCTATTGGCGGAAGATAGAAGATATGGGACTTTAAAGGTACGTTTGATATAAAAGAAAAGTAAGAGTTACACCCCTTTCACACTGGAGCGGTTTTCAGGCGGTATTGCGCTAAAAATACCGCCTGAAAACCGCTCCTAAACAGCCTCCGCTGTTTGTTCAGTGTGAAAGCCCGAGGGCTTTCACACTGAAGAGGTGCGCAGGCAGGGCGGTGAGAAAAGTCCTGCAAACCGCTTTTTTGGAGCGGGGAAGGAGCGGTGTATTCACAGCTCCTTCCCCGCTCCTGCCCATTGAAATCATGGGCTGTACGAGGGTTTTTAACCCTTTTTCGGCCGCCAGCGGGGGCTAAAACCGCACCGCTAGCGGCCGAATACCTCTGCAAGAACGACGGTACAGCAGCGCTAAAAATAGCGCTGTTGTACCGCCAACGCCCCCACCGCCCCAGTGTGAAAGGGGCCTAAGAGTAATGATATACTCCATTCTAAAAAGTTAAATTATTTATTACAAAAAAATGATAAAAAGTAGGGAATTTCAGTGTAGATCACAGTCATAGGTACATACACATTTGCCTATCATTGACAGCGAACAGAACTGTAATCACATACAGATGGGTATTACGTCCACACATTTCGACATGTTTCGCCGGTGTGGCTTCATCAGGAGAGGGGCGTAACAATTTATTTCGTGAATGCAAAAAAGCACATTTTTTTCAACTTGAAATGTGTATGAAAGAGAATATGAAAGAGCTATGGGCGGAAGTGACATTTTGACGTCGCTTCCGCCCTGAGATGTTATGGAGACGGGTGGGGGCCATCTTCCCCTCACTCGTCTCCATACCCAGCAAGGGTGAAGATCTGATCTCCTTCGCCGCTGCCGACAGCTCCAGTAAGCGGCGGAGGGCACCAGAGTGCGGCAGGAGGGGAGGCCCCCTCTTCCTCCACCAATAAAAGGGATCTTGCGGCGAATCTGCCGCAGAGACCACTCTTATCGGAAAGCGGACCGCCGGCCGAAGAAGAGAATACCAGTTAGCTGCTACCATAACGATATTCCTCTTCAAAGTAAGGACGTGTATCGGCGTGCGGCGCTCCGGAAGTGGTTAAAGACCTAAAACACAACTTGTTTATTCGACTTTCCCGAGTTTGGGAAGCCGCACAGGGTAGGCTAAGAGCCAAGGCACTGCTACACACCCGCTGTCAGCTAGAAAAGATTTCTTAGTGACGGGTCACCTTTAAAAATCCTCTTGCCCTTCTCTTATATCCCCCTTTTTGTATTGCTGACCTTTTCCTTGCACTGTGCTCACTATCCAGGGAGATTATCCTGAATTCTTCAATAATAATTTCACTTTTTTTTTTTTGCTCTTTCCCCTCCACAGAACAGTTGCTGGTCGGCTTGAAGGACAAAGACACCATTGTGCGATGGTCTGCAGCAAAGGGGTAAGCTATTTCTCTTGTATAGTAAATACCGGCCTCCACTCTCCTCCACTCTCCTCCACTCTCCTCCACTCTCCTCCTTCATATTTATATTCAGTTCTGGCCTGACCGTTGAGGTCTCTCGCAGTTGGCAAAGCAAACATTATTGTAGTTAAATTTGCTGAGCCCTGGAGGCATTAGCTGGCTTTGTTTGCTCTCTGTATTTCCTTGTAAACGTTCTGCAACCAAATCTCTATTATACGCATGAAGTTCAGGCATTCTCGTCCTGCCTTCCAGTCTGTATTCTTTTTTTTTTCCCTGCTAATGATACAAATAGCGCCTTGATTTTCATTTTTGAAAGGTTGAGGCCGGGTTCACACCTATACGAATTGGATGTGGGTTTCCTCAGCATCCAATTCGCATGACAGGAGTTTGTGAGCGCCTCTCTATGGAGCCGGTTCACATATCTCCGTTGCGGCTGCGGAGCGGATTGCATAGGAGTCCTGTGCGTCTTTGGCTCAATTTCAGAGCTGAATTCAGACACAAATTCAGCCCTGGAATGGAGACGCACCGGACCTCTGCTGTGAACCGCATCCGTTGGAGGTGTGAACCCAGCCTTAAAGTGGTGTTCCGGCCGAAATTATACTTTTTAAATAAAAAATACCCCTATAATACACAAGCCTAATGTATTCTAGTAAAGTTAGTCTGTAAACGAACGTCTGTTTTGTTAGTTTATAGCAGTAGTTTGTTATTTTAAAAAACTTACAGCAGGCCGTGGCCATCTTAAGTGTGGGCATCTGAAGCCAGACTGTATTTCTTCCTGGATCTCATCCTTGCAGATCTCGCACATGCTCAGTGCAGCACAAGCAGTGTAGTAGGTTTCAGGGAAGGTTTTTATAGCAACGGCAGTGTCAGAGGAAGTTGCCGCCCCTTCCCAGAAGGCATTGCAAACAGGAAATGATGCGATGGGCCGCGGCCAGGGAGGAGGAAGTGAAAAATGAATACAGCAGATATACAGTAGGTGCTGAGAAAAAAAAAAAAAAAAATCCAATTCGTTCACAGTGCACAGTTTAGTGAGGGATGCTGAAGAGTTGTAAAAGTGGGTGGAACTCCACTTTAACGTGTACCTGTTGGAAGTCTGGGCGACTGGGAATGTTCATTTGAAGGGAAAACGTAAATGGAGGTCGGCTATGACAAGGGCCACGTCTGAAAGCAATTGTTAGATACAGAGTTAGCGGTAGGTAAATGTTATATGCAGTTATTGACTTTTCCTGCAAAAGTCAAGCTTGGCTCCACCTCCTGCCTACGTTCTGAACCTCTGCTAGCCAATGTGACCAACTTTCACATTTAAAGAACAAGTTCTGAGGATTTGGGATTGGAGAAGGTGAAGGTTAAGCTGACATTTTATAGGAACAGATCTGCAGATAAATTCGGCTGCCGGTGTCTCTGGATCTACTGATCATGTTGGACTTTGTGATTTTCACTGAAAGTAGATTTTTTTAGATTTGCACGTTTTATTAATTGTCCAGGTTTGTCACAGGTTTAACCTATTCACCTGCATTCATCCTAGTCATAGCAAAGTGATTGTTTCATATTTTTGGTAAAAACTGAACTCCAGCCCTATCTGCAGTCTTGCACAGTTGTACCGGCTCCTCTCCTGCACTAAAATGGTTTACTCTGCTTTCACTGCACACTGTGAGCTTTTCACAGTGTGCTAAAATTAGGAGCTGCAGCAGTCCCCAACCGTTTTTGCACCAGGGACCAGTTTCCTGACACCTGATTTTTCCAGGGACTTGGGTTTGTGTTTGTGTTTGTGTGTGTTTGTGTGTGTGTGTGTGTGTGTGTGTGGGGGGGTATTCGCGGGGGAGGTTGGTAATGGGATATTCACGAAGTCGGTCCTTTGCCCCCCTTAACACCACAACCCCCCCACCCCTTTTTACAGCACAGTACCCCCTTTAAAGCAGCCCCATAGCATTCTCAGTTCCCTTTCACATCACAGCCCACCTTTACATTATACTGCCCCTTTACAGTGAAGTCCCCTTTACATTATTGTAACGCAGATTGCACTGTAAAGGGGGTCGCTTGATTGGGAAGTGGACAGCACTGTAAAGGGGCACTGTGATTTAAAGGGGACTGCACGGTAAAGGGGGCACTGTAATGGGAAGTGCACTGTAATGGGGCAATTTGATTTAAAGGGGACTGCACTGTAAAGGGGCACTGTAATGGGAAGTGCACTGTAATGGGGCAATTTGATTTAAAGGGGACTGCACTGTAAAAGGGGCACTTTTAATGTAAAGGAGGGCGGTAATTTGAAGGGCATTGTGATATAAAGGGGATTGCACTGTAAAGGGGCACGGTTATCATTACATTGCCCCTTTACAGTGCAGTCCCCTTGTTACCAGCTTGCTTATATGAAAAGACACCCACTCTCTGTGCCAATCTCCAGCTCCTTATGCCGCCAATGGGGTGGGAGAGCCAGGAGAGGAGACCCCAGGCGTGGCTGAATAGTGGGAGGTGTGCGGCGAACGTGGCCTGTGATAGCCCTGTCCTGACAGCAGTCACCGCTTACCTCCTGCTGTGTGGCCTGGTCATCAACAGGACATAAACCTGTACCCCACAACTTGGGGGTTGGGGACCCCTAAGATAGATGGCCTGCCCTTTTCATTCACTTTTTTTTTTTTCCAGTGATAGAGGCTCAGCCTGGTATGTGGGGGTGTGTATATTTATATTATATTATTTTTATTTTTTTCCTTTTTTAGGATTGGCCGACTGACTGGACGGCTTCCTCGAGATTTAGCTGATGAGGTGGTGGGATCTGTGCTGGACTGTTTCAGGTAATGATGAAAAAAAAATGGGGGGGGGGTGGGGTGGGTGGGGCAAAGAGGACCTGTCTCCTACATTTAGTGGCAACAACTTTTTGTAGGCTTAACCATAGTTTACAGAAATAAATCTCACCACTATAGTAGGTGCTGCTGATATTTTTTTTTGATAAGAGACAATGAATGATAAGAATTTTACAGGCTTTCTGTTCTCAATATGGCTGCCTTATGGGACCTATAGGGGTCAGTTTTTCCTGCCTCATCCATTGTTGGCCAAACCGGGTGGCAATCTCATGTCTGAGGGTGATGCATGTAAAGATTGCACAAGTTAGAAGATATTTCCCAATTATTCCTTACTTGTTAATCTGGCACCAGTATCCTCTTATTCACGCTCTATTTCCCTTCCTCTCTCCACTGAAATAAACACAGATCTGAAAAGAAACTTGAAAACAAGGCTGTGCTAGTATATACAGTATCTCACAAAAGTGAGTACACCCCTCACATTTTTGTAAATATTTTCTTCTATCTTTTCATGTGACAACACTGAAGAAATGACACTTTGCTACGATGTAAAGTAGTGAGTGTACAGCTTGTATAACAGTGTAAATTTGCTGTCCCCTCAAAATTACTCAACACACAGCCATTAATGTCTAAACCGCTGGCAGCAAAAGTGAGTACACCCCTAAGTGAAAATGTCCAAGTTGGGCAAGTGTCAATATTTTGTGTGGCCACCATTATTTTCCAGCACTGCCTTAACCCTCTTGGGCATGGAGGTCACCAGAGCTGTTAGTGTTGTCACATTAAAATATATTAAAAAAAATTTACAAAAATGTGGGGGGTGTACGTACTTTTGTGAGATACTGTATATAAAGCAGTGCTGGTCAGCTTTCTTGATATGGGGGGCCTCAAGTGTGGCCCCCAACATCACAAAAGGGCAACACATAAGTGGATATCCATTATCAGAGACAACACACACACAACAGAATATAGTCAAAGACTTATAGGCATGATACAATAGATCAGTGGTTGTCAACTTATGAGCTAAAGGGGACCTCAAATCTGGCCCCCAACCTCACCAAAGGGCCACACATAATGTTCAGTATATCAAGGACTGTCAGGGACTGCAGACCTAATAGAGAAATGAGGGACAGAGAGTGAGGACAGGATACATTGTTGGCTGGAGAGACGCTGCAATAACAATACCAAACTGGGAAGATGTTACATGAGGCTGGTAGAGATCAATGCTATTACCCTAATCAATGTTCCCACTACAGACTGCTGAGAACATGAAAAAGACAAAAGGTGCGTAGGCCTAGCGAATTATGCCCAAACAAAGGCTTTATTGATGTACAAAAAAAAGACTTGAATAAAACCATATCCTAATATTCCACCACATGGGTCCGTTAAACTGTCCACATCTCTTGAGACTGATTCCTTAGCTGCATAGGCTGACGCGTTTCGAGAAGTTCCTCCTCTTCAGTCTTTTTCATGTTCTAGTGCTTGGATTCCTCAGTCTGTGGAAGGCAGTGAGGAGTGCATTATCCATTTTAAAGTGTCATAGGAAAGAGTTCACAATTGCATAGAGGCCCACTGCACAGCGCAGGAGGTTGAACTTAGAATGCTGAGGTCTGAGGGCTGCAGGTCGGGCACCAAGGCAACAGATGTTCAGAGAAGGTGAACATGCTTTAGCAGTTGTTGGAGCCTGGGAACGTGCTTCAGGAAACAGGCATAAATTCAAAACAAACAAAAATGACCTGATGTGACATATACTTATGCTGTACCATTGGTCTTTATGTGGGAAATATTAATAGAGAAACATCAGCAGGGATGCCCTATACCCACGCACCAAACCCACTATGGCCTAAAACGTCACTTTTATTCATAAATTGTGAATATATACAAAAGGCTATCAAACCATAAGGTGGAAGGGTCCAAGAAGATTTTAATAGTTCATATCTTGATCATCAAAATAAGACAACAAGTTTCAGGGCTAACAACACTACCCCTTTATCAGGACTTTGAACATAGGAATGAAGACCTGAAACAAGTCGGATCAGAACATCAACTTAGAACCAGAGAAATCTGTATTAAGAATCTATATTAACTTTGATAAGTCTCCTAAACTCCATGGATTGTGGATTTAAAGCTGCTGTCACTTGGGTGGAAATTTTTAGAGGGGGAAACAAAAGCATATCAGTTTCTGTCTAAGGAGAAGGCCGTGTTTACTCAAACTGTTAAAAAAAATGTTATACGGATTTGCATGGCAGTTAGGACACCTGTAGACCTGTGCCAACTTGTGCTCTTTATTCCTTGACTTCACATTCGATTTTCGGAAGTTGGGAAGAAGTAACATCTGTTACTTAGTGTCTAATGTGAGCCTTCTGACCTGACAGCTGGGAGTCTAGAGGTTCAGCATTATGAACCAAGAGCTGAGAACATACCTTATGAAGACTAAAGCCAGCCATAGACAGATTATTATTATTATACAGGATTTATATACCGCCAATAGTTTGCACAACGCTTAACAAAATGAAGGCAGATATTACAGTTACATTACAATTTGGTACAAGAGGAATCAGAGGACCCTGCTCATTAGAGCTTACAATCGAAAAAGGAAGGGTCAATTGATACAAAAGGTGATAGCTGTGGGGGGGGATGAGCTGATGGAGGAAGTAAAACGGTGTTAGTTAGAAGCAGGATAGGCTTCTTTGAAGAGAAGGGTTTTCAGGGATCGTCTAAGGATGGATAGATTAGGGGACAGTCGGACAGATTGGGGTAGGGAGTTCCAAAGGATGGGAGAAGCTCTGGAGAAATCCTGGAGGCGACCATGGGAGGAGGTGACAAGGGAGCTAGAGAGCAGGAGGTCTTGGGAGGACCAAAGAGAGCGGCTTGGTTGGTATTTTGGGACTAGGTTAGTGATGTCGCTGGGGGCAGAGTTATGGATGGCTTTGTAAATGATTGTTAGTACTTTGAATTTTATTTGTTGGGTGAGTGGAAGCCAGTGAAGGGATTGGCAGAGAGGGGTGAAGGACACTGAATGGTTGGTAAGGTGGAGAAGTCTTGCAGCAGCATTCATTATGGAGTGAAGGGGGAATAGTCTATGTATAGGTAATCCTATGAGGAGGGAGTTGAAGTAGTCGAGGCGAGAGATGACCAGGGAGAGAATTAGAAGCTTGGTGGTGTCATTGGTTAAAAAGGGGCGTATTCTGTAAATGTTGCGGAGGCGGCATGATTTGGACAGGGATTGTATGTGGGCCTGAAAGGACAGTTCAGAGTCTAAGGTTACCCCTAGCACCCTGGCATGTGGGGATGGACTGATAGATGTGCCATTGATCTTGACAGAGAAGTCAGGGGAAGGGGCATGTGGGGGAGGAAATATTAAGAGCTCAGTTTTGAGGAAGTGGTTTGACATCCAGGCTGATATGTCTGTTAGTAAATCAGTGATGTGTGAGTAGACTGTTGGGGTGAGCTAAGGGGCAAAGAGATAGATTTGGGTGTCATCGGCATGTAAAGCCATGGGAGGCTATCGGTTGACCCAGGGAGCCTCACTCCTCTCCCCCTCCTCTCCTCAGCGCCTCCATTAAAACTGTGGGCACCCGGCCGTGACAGCTTGCGGCTTCACAGCCGGGCACGCACTGCACGTGTCGTGCTGTGCTCTCCCAGTGGACAGGCAATCTTCTGGGACCTGTCACGTGTCCCAGAAGATTGTCGACAGGGAGGTGCCGCTTAGGGGGAGAGGAGAAGTCGCCTAGGTGGCCCGTAGGTGGAAGCAGGAAGTGGGACAGGAAGCCCCACTCAAAACGAAGCACTTACTCGGCCCCCAAAAAAATTACATGCCAAATGTGGCATGTAAGGGGGCGAGGAGTGCTTAAATTGGAAGTTCCACTTTTGGGTGGAACTCCGCTTTAATTGAACAAGCTCAAGTTAGACGCTGATTGGCTACCATGCACAGCTGCACCAGATCTTGTGCACTCCAGTTTTGGTAAATCTCCCTCCATTGTGTTTCAAGGGTTATACTTTCAGCTACTCAGCCCTGAGGAAGATGATATAACCCTCGAAATGCATTAGATTCTGCTTCTGTCATGATGTCATCTATGCCCGCCTTGAGTACTGTTGGAGGTGGCTCTTGAAGCTGTTTTCTGCCTCATGTTTAATTGCTTTTATGAGAATATCCACTTTTGCTTTATACAATGTATGTTCACTTAAAGTGATATTTAAAGCTTTTAGTTTTTTTACATTAAAATAATAAACATGTTCTACTTGCCTGCCATGTGTAATGGTTTTTCACAGAGCAGCCCAGATCCTCCTCTTCTCTGGCCACTCTTCAGTGATCCTGGCTTCTCCCTCCCACCGAGTGCCCCCGCGTTAAGCAGCTTGCTGTGGGGGCACTTGAGCAGACTCGCTTCCAACCTGCTGCTTTGCGTGTCCATTCACATAAAAACCCGCGACTCGGCCCATCCCCTCTCTCCCTTCATTGGCTCACTGCCAGTGATTGACTGTCTCAGCCAATGAGGAGGGAGAAAAAAAGATAATCCACAACTCTTTGCTTGCTCTTTAAAATCTTCAAAATGCATTGGTTCTCCAAAAAAAACAAAAATGTGTCTAGACAACCGATGTTGGGTTGTAGCACCTCACCTTTATTTTATTTAATGAGGAGGGAGAGCCGAGGCTCTCGTGTACAGTGCTGGAGGAAGATTGGGCTCAGGTAAGTATTGGGGGTGGGGGCTGCTGCACACAGAAGGTTTTTGCATGAAGGTAAAATAACCTTTAATGCCCAAGGACCTTGTTGGGTCTCTTACTGTTCTATGCCAGGAAATCCATCGTCCTTTGTTGGAGAAAGGCTCCTCCTTCTATTTGTCTCTGGAAAACACTGGCAAATAATGTGATACCCTTATCCTATGGTATTTGTAGAATGTCTGCCATCCCTATGTACTACGTTACCTACCAGTGACCCCTGCGTGGGACCTTTCTTTGGTGCTAGAGCCAGGTGTTGGTTGTGCTGATGTACTTTTATGTTTGTATGTTATCGTAAAAAGAAAATAGTGATGCACAAGACTGGTGCACCCCTATATTTTGTTTTTGGCGAGCAGCTGCTAGAATCCTCCATGTCCGGAGTGGGCAGCAAGGCCTGAATCAAACCTGTGGGAGGCCCAAACCTTTTAAAGAGACTGCTGTAAGATGGTTATATTTATCTGCCACTGACCCCCCCCCCCCCCCCAGACTTGAGCGCTGGAGAGCTTTTTTGGGGGTAAAATAATTTCTTGCGAAGAACCTACCTCTTATGGAAGATAGGGGGCAGACACCATCTGACTGCTTAACTATTACGATTAGGATGAGCTTCTATATTACTCCATTGTTGATGTTTACATGCACTGGCCTGTACTTCTAGATCTATAGTTGATGGAGACACGAGATTAAATGTCTGGCTACTATAGTCCAAATCATTGAATCAATTTTTCCTCAATTTCATAATTGAGTCACCTTTTCACTATAAAGTTCTGTGTGGGAGGAAAGAATCGCTAGCTCATCAGTGAAAGATTTCCAGACAGGATGGAAAGTCTCAGCCCGTGATAACAAATACTTTTGCTCTCATCTTCATGAGGGTGCCCTCACCATACCGCAGGCTGTCGACGCTGGCTTTGTAGATGGAGATCCTGAGGCTGACTATCAAGATCTGACTTATCTATTATATTACTAATGACCCAAAGCAAGTGCAGTATTTTTACCCGACTTGTATCTGTAATTAGAAAGCTATCCTGCCCCTTGTCAGTGCAAATTAATATCAGCTGGTTCAGTCTCAACTGATGGCCTATAAAAAGGAGTCTCATTACCAAGGTGTCCCACAAGAAACATCTCATGATGGGTAAAAGCAAAGAGCTCTCTCTAGACCTTTGCAACCTTATTGTTGCAAAACGTACTGATGGCATTGGTTACAGAAGGATTTCTAAACTTTTAAATGGTCAGATGAGACCAAAATTCAACTTTTTGGATGCCATAATACACACCATGTTTGGAGGTCACATGGCACATCACCCCCAAAACACCCCCCATACCAAGAGTGAAGTTTGGAGGTGTGAACGTCATGCTGTGGGCGAGGCTGTTTTTCAGCATATGGTACTGGCAAAACTTCATATCATTGAAGGAAGGATAAATGGAAAAATGTACCAAGACATTCCTAATAAAAAATCTGATGCCATCTACTGGGATGATGAAGATGAAACGAGGGAGGACATTTCAGCAAGACAATCATCCCAAACATAAAGCCAAGGAAACTCTCCATTGGGTTAAAAGAAAGAAATTAAAGCTACTAGAATGGCCCAGCCAACCACCTGACTTGAATCCAATAGAAAATCTATGGAAAGAACTAAAGATCAGAGTTCATAGAAGAGGCCCCCAGGAACCTTCAGGATTTGAAGACTGTGTGGAAGAATGGTCCAAAATCGCACCTGAGCAACGCATGCGATTAGTTTCTCCATAGAGGGGCCTGCGTCTTAAAGCTGTCATTACCTACAAAGGATTTTGTACCAAATATTAAAGTGGTGTTCCGGACGAAATGTATACTTTTTAAATAAAAATACCCCTATATTACACAAGCTTAATGTATTCAAGTAAAGTTAGTCTGTAAACTAAGGTCTGTTTTGTTAGTTTATAGCAGTAGTTTGTTATTTTAGAAACTTACAGCAGGCCGTGGCCATCTTAAGTCAGACTGTATTTCTTCCTGGATCTCATCCTTGCAGATCTCGCACATGCTTAGTGCAGCACAAGCAGTGTAATAGGTTTCAGGTCAGGTTTTCATAGCAACGGCAGTATCAGAGGAAGTTGCCGCCCCTTTCCCAGAAGGCATTGCAAACAGGAAATGATGCGATTGGCCGCGGCCAGGGAGGAGGAAGTGAAAAATGAATACAGCAGATATACAGTAGGTGCTGAGAAAAAAAATAAAAAAAATATTCAATTTGTTTACAGTGCACAGTTTAATGAGGGATGCTGAAGAGTTGTAAAAGTGGGTGGAACTCCACTTTAAATACATTTCAGCTAGCGTGTTTAATACTTTTTCCCCCCGTGTCATTCCATTTTATTACACATAAGTTAATTTCTGAACGTATATGGTTTGGTGTCTTTGTATGTATGGATTGCATGCGTTGTTACCGACGTGGGGAAAATTTTATGTCACTAGTAGCTTTAAATATATTTACCTAGAAAAATGGTGACATGTTCCATACTTACCGTATTTATCGGCGTATAACACGCACTTTTTTCCCCTGAAAATCAGGGGAAAATCGTGGGTGCGTGTTATACGCCGATCCCCCGCCGATTGTGAGCTCTTCAGCCGCTCTCAGCGGCCTCTCGCTCTTCTCGGCGGCTTTGAAAATGGTGCCGCCGTTCTCGCCCGCCTTCGGCCATTCTCGGCAGCTCTCGCCCGCCTTCGGCCATTCTCGGCGGCTCTCGCCAGCTTTCGGCTATTCTCGCAGTCCCGCGGGAGCCGCCGAAAGCCGAGTGCGGCCGAGGGCCGCCGAGAATGGGCGAGAGCCGACGAGAACGGCGGCGCCATTTTCAAAGATGATGCAAATGACACAGGCTACAGAGTAACACTGACAAGGCTGCAATGGGGGACAACACTACAGATGGACACTGACAAGGCTGCAGATGGACACTGATGAGGCTGCATTGATGGGCATTTAAATGTAAGTTTTTTTCCTTAAACTTTCCTCCTAAAAGTTTTTTTCCTTAAAATTCCCTTCTAAACTGTGGGTGCGTGTTATACGCCGGCGCATGTTATACGCCGATAAATACGGTATTTTACCCGCTGTATATTTCCACTGTGCTTGGCAAAACAGTCCAGCACCAGACTGCACTGCAGGACTACTCCCAAACGCCATGGATGGGAAGGCCACTCCACCTCAGTAGAGTACATCTAACTGGTTAATTGGTTAGTGAATGTCAGATGTGTATTTTATCGCACAGTAAATGCTAATAGAATGATTGGTGTTCTTTTTTTTTTTTTTTTTTAGTTTTCAGGAAACCAATAACGCCTGGCATGGGGGATGTCTGGCTCTGGCCGAATTGGGCCGGCGGGGGCTGCTGCTTCCATCTCGACTTCCTGACGGTAAAAATTCTCTTTGAATTTACATACTTTGTTTTGAATCTGAACTGCCACATTGGCCTTTTTACTTTTTTTTTTTTTTTCTCTGAAAATACATAATGTGATTCCATTTTGGAGATTGTTAGAACTGAAGACCTAAAGCTTTAGTTCTGAGAAGTAATGTTTTATGATGCACGGTTGACTTCCCGTGAGAGATCCTGTTAAAAAAAAACCTTGTATTTAATAAGTATCTAGGAGTTGTATTACCTTCTAATTCAGTGCAGCCGGTCTTGTGATTCGTACATCTCCAGCACACTGTGCAACAAGGTCTTTGACGCGACAATAAGTTTGCGTGACAATGCGCAAACGCATGTGCACGAAAATACCCGCAAATACATAAAAAAAAAAAAAAAAAAAAAAAAAAAAAGAGGCTGAAAAAATAGATCCTTAAACAGGAGTATTGTGTGCAAGTGGCGCAAGAAAAGCTCAAGAAAAATTCGTCCCTTTAAAGTCTATGTATATCTTTACGCTGGTCTGTTGCACTTTTGTTGTGGTATTAAAAATCTTGCTTGCTGCATTTCTGGCACCTCCCGTTTGAAATGCATAGAAAACGCAACAAGAACGCATGCGTGTTACATGTTTTGATGCGGTTTTTGAGTCATATGACCTCATGTAAAACATACTATAAGCACAGTAAAATTGCGGGGAAATCACAGTTAAAGCGTTTTTCTCTTGTCGGCAAAGTGCCAATATGTTTTGGCCGCCGAAATTTTGGTGCATCTCTAGTTATTGTTAGTTTAGAGTGGCAATTTATTATTTGTACACAATTTCATATTGATTGTTGTTGCAGCTTCTTGTATGCTTTTTAGCGCAATTTCACTTATAGATTTATTGGTATTCACATACTACGGCCAATTTAGACAGGAGCCAATAAAGCCTACAAGCATGTCTTTGGAGAAACTGGAGTACCTGGAGGAAACCTGCACAGGGAGAAGATGCAAACTCCAGGCAGGTAGTACCGTAGTTGGGATTTGAACCAGTGACCCCAGTGCTGCTAGGTGGAAGTGCTAACCACGTAGTCATTGTGCTGCCCGAATTGTGTTCTGTACTTGTGTTTCAGCGCATGTACAGATCATCCGCAAAATCTGAACAGGTGAAATGTGTGAGAACAAAGCGTTGAAGCATCAAAAAAGGTAATTGGAGAAGCAATTATACAGTGGGGACGGAAAGTATTCAGACCCCCTTAAATTTTTCACTCTTTGTTATATTGCAGCCATTTGCTAAAATCATTTAGGTTCATTTTTTTCCTCATTAATGTACACACAGCACCCCATATTGTACACACAGCACCCCATATTGTACACACAGCACCCCATATTGACAGAAAAACACAGAATTGTTGACATTTTTGCAGATTTATTAAAAAAGAAAAACTGAAATATCACATGGTCCTAAGTATTCAGACCCTTTGCTCAGTATTTAGTAGAAGCCCCCTTTTGATCTAATACAGCCATGAGTCTTTTTGGGAAATATGCAACAAGTTTTTCACACCTGGATTTGGGGATCCTCTGCCATTCCTCCTTGCAGATCCTCTCCAGTTCTGTCAGGTTGGATGGTAAACGTTGGTGGACGGCCACTTTTAGGCCTCTCCCTAGAGATGCTCAATTGGGTTTAAGTCAGGGCTCTGGCTGGGCCATTCAAGAACAGTCACGGAGTTGTTGTGAAGCCACTCCTTCGTTATTTTAGCTGTGTGCTTAGGGTCATTGTCTTGTTGGAAGGTAAACCTTCGGCCCAGTCTGAGGTCCTGAGCACTCTGGAGAAAGTTTTTATCCAGGATATCCCTGTACTTGGCCGCATTCATCTTTTCCTTGATTGCATCCAGTCATCCTGTCCCTGCAGCTGAAAAACACCCCCACAGCATGATGCTGCCACCACCATGCTTCACTGTTGGGACTGTATTGGACAGGTGATGAGCAGTGCCTGGTTTTCTCCACACATACCGCTTAGAATTAAGGCCAGAAAGTTCTATCTTGGTCTCATCAGACCAGAGAATCTTATTTCTCACCATCTTGAAGTCCTTCGGGTGTTTTTTAGCAAACTCCATGCAGGCTTTCATTTGTCTTGCACTGAGGAGAGGCTTCCGTTGGGCCACCCTGCCATAAAGCCCCGATTGGTGGAGGGCTGCAGTGATGGTTGACTTTCTACAACTTCTCCCATCTCTAGACTGCATCTCTGGAGCTCAGCCACAGTGATCTTTGGGTTCTTCTTTACCTCTCTCACCAAGGCTCTTCTCCCCCAATAGCTCAGTTTGGCCGGACGGCCAGCTCTAGGAAGGGTTATGGTCGTCCCAAACATCTTCAATTTAAGGATTATGGAGGCCACTGTGCTCTTAGGAACCTTAAGTGCAGCAGATTTTTTTTTTTAACCTTGGCCAGATCTATGCCTTGCCACAATTCTGTCTCTGAGCTCTTCAGGCAGTTCCTTTGACCTCATGATTCTCATTTGCTCTGACATGCACTGTGAGCTGTAAGGTCTTATATGGACAGGTGTGTGGCTTTTCTAATCAAGTCCAATCAGTTTAATCAAACACAGCTGGACTCAAATGAAGGTGTAGAACCATCTCAAGCATGATCAGAAGAAATGGACAGCACCTAAGTTAAATATGTGAGTGTCACAGCAAAGGGTCTGAATACTTAGGACCATGTGATATTTCAGTTTTTCTTTTTTAATAAATCTGCAAAAATGTCAACAATTCTGTGTTTTTCTGTCAATATGAGGTGCTGTGTGTACATTAATGAGGAAAAAAAATGAACTTTAATGATTTTAGCAAATGGCTGCAATATAACAAAGAGTGAAACATTTAAGGGGGCCTGAATACTTTCCGTCCCCACTGTATATTGTGGAAAAATGTAAAAACGCCTAACCACCTGTCGAAAAATACACCTCTTGTCTTTGTGGGACCACTCCTTTATAGCTCGGGGCGTTTCAGTTACATTGTGCTGCTTTCACAAAGTCATGCCACAATTGAGGCCTTCTCACCAGGGCCACCAGAAAGTCTCCTTTTCTAGGAAAGCCATCTTGAACGTAGGGCCAGCAAGTTTGAACATGCCATTTTGTGCAGTTGGGTGATGTCAGGGCAGACGTCAGTTACACGCTAGACGGGCTCTGCGAGCATAGCTTAAGGTTACAACACCGTGTGTAATGCTGAATGTCATTCATTGGCGACATATAGTTGAAATTCTTTCTTCATTATAATTTGTAAAACCATTGTTTGCAGCCACATTCCTCCACAGGCTGTGTCGCCTGTAGCTATCTGAACCCATACGCTCGGTTTATCTTGCCTTGGGCCAAGTATCAGAGCAAAAGTATGCTGTGGATGTGTATAAATGCACCGTCATTGCTTGTATTGTGTTTGCCATTTTGGTCTTCTAATTCTGTCTAAATGGTGTACACACCCCGGATGAATGTTTGCACCTGAGCCCTCGTCTGCTTCCTCTTCTCCATTTTACCACCATCATGATAATGTCATTAAGGACTAGTACACTTCAAAACAAGGCTTCAGACACGCTTTGTTAAAGCTCTCTGAACGCCAGTCAAAGCTCCTGTCACTAAATAAAATGGTTAGCTTCATAGTCCTATTTATACCTTGCTTTTGCTTGGTGCTTTGGTGGGGCTTCGATGAGGCTTTGGTGGGGCTTCAATGGGGCTTCAATGGGGCTTTGGTGGGGCTTCAATAGGGCTTTGGTGGGGCTTCAGTGGGGCTTCAATGAGGCTTTGGTGGGGCCTCAATAGGGCTTGAATAAGGCTTTGGTGGGGCTTGAATAAGGCTTTGGTGGGGCTTCAATGAGGCTTTGGTGGGGCTTGAATAAGGCTTTGGTGGGGCTTGAATGGGGCTTTGGTGGGGCTTGAATGGGGCTTTGGTGGGGCTTGAATGGGGCTTTGGTGGGGATTAAATGGGGCTTTGGTGGGGATTGAATGGGCTTTGGTGGGGCTTCAATGGGGCTTTGGTGGGGCTTCAATGGGGCTTTGGTGGGGCTTCAATGCAGCTTCGGTTTGGCTTCAGTGGCGCTTTAATGGGGCTTCAATGGGGCTTTGGTGGGGCTTCAATGGGGCTTTGGTGGGGCTTCAATGGGGCTTTGGTGGGGCTTGAATGGGGCTTTGGTGGGGATTGAATGGGGCTTTGGTGGGGATTGAATGGGGCTTTGGTGGGGATTGAATGGGGCTTTGGTGGGGCTTCAATGGGGCTTTGGTGGGGCTTCAATGGGGCTTTGGTGGGGCTTCAATGCAGCTTCGGTTTGGCTTCAGTGGCGCTTTAATGGGGCTTCAATGGGGCTTTGGTGGGGCTTCAATGGGGCTTTGGTGGGGCTTCAATGCGGCTTCGGTTTGGCTTCAGTGGCGCTTTAATGGGGCTTCAATGGGGCTTTGGTGGGGCTTGAATGGGGCTTTGGTGGGGCTTCAATGGGGCTTTGGTGGGGCTTGAATGGGGCTTTGGTGGGGATTGAATGGGGCTTTGGTGGGGCTTCAATGGGGCTTTGGTGGGGCTTCAATGGGGCTTTGGTGGGGCTTCAATGGGGCTTTGGTGGGGCTTCAATGGGGCTTTGGTGGGGCTTCAATGCAGCTTCAGGTTGGCTTCAGTGGCGCTTTAATGGGGCTTCAATGGGGCTTTGGTGGGGCTTCAATGGGGCTTTGGTGGGGCTTCAATGGGGCATTGGTGGGGCTTCAATGCGGCTTCGGTTTGGCTTCAGTGGCGCTTTAATGGGGCTTCAATGGGGCTTTGGTGGGGCTTGAATGGGGCTTTGGTGGGGCTTGAATGGGGCTTTGGTGGGGCTTGAATGGGGCTTTGGTGGGGATTGAATGGGGCTTTGGTGGGGCTTCAATGGGGCTTTGGTGGGACTTCAATGGGGCTTTGGTGGGGCTTCCATGGGGCTTTGGTGGGGCTTCAATGCAGCTTCAGGTTGGCTTCAGTGGCGCTTTAATGGGGCTTCAATGGGGCTTTGGTGGGGCTTTGGTGGGGCTTCAATGTGGCTTTGGTGGGGCTTCAATGTGGCTTTGGTGGGGCTTCAATGTGGCTTTGGTGGGGCTTCAATGCAGCTTCGGTTTGGCTTCAGTGGCGCTTTAATGGGGCTTTGGTGGGGCTTCAGTTGGGCTTTGGTGGGGCTTCAGTGGGGCTTCAACCGAGCTTTGCCATAGACTTCTATGAAGACGCTTTGAAGCACCACTAAAGCTACATGAGGTACCATTTTTGAAGCCAAGCAAAAGCAAGGTGTTAACAGGACTGTAAGCTAACCATTTTATTTAGTGACAGGAGCTTTGACTGGCGTTCAGAGAGCTTTAACAAAGCCTATCCGAAGCCTTGTTTTGAAGCAAGTGTAACCGTTAATGTGTGGTGAAGCTGAAGCACGTATAAATAAGCCCTTACTGTGTTCTCAGATTGCAATACATCCTCAAGGTGTGTGGCCTGCTTGTAGTAGGCCTAAATCCAGTCACTCTCTCTACATTTCTTTTAAATCTCATATAAGGGCCCTTTCACATGGGCATTCTGATCAAGTCTGCCTGTCCATTTTTCAGGTGGACCTGATCGGAAGCTCCATGCAGCTTTGTGGACAGGCAGGTGTAATCAGACTTGCGTCCGTTTACATCCCCATACCTCCGAGTCCATCTAGGTCTGGATAAAAAAAGAAAAGGAAAAGGACTGCGTCTTTTTGAGCGCATTTACACTTGCTTCCACTTTAACATACATTAAAGGAGCAGTACGGGGAAAGGTTGTTTGGCTGCACTTCTGAGGATCACAGGAGTGCAGATCATTCTGCGCCTATGTGACCAGTTTTCAGCAGATAGCAGGCTAAAGCTGTCTTGTGGTCGGGATCCACCCAGCTACCTGGACCGGCACCTGGCTCTGGCTCCCAGCGAGCCACTGAGAGCCCGAGCCAGCTGCTCCCACCCCCTCCACAGCACAGCACTCCAGTGAGCGTGGGGGGAGGGGGAGCAGAGAGCCGGTGATTGACAGTCACCAGCTATCTGCTCACGGCGCTCTGAGAACCGAGCAATCGGCGATGTTTAATTGCTCAGTCTTAGTCTTAGCCTTAGAGCCGGCGGGGGGACAGATGCAGCATTGGTATGATTTTAAAAATCAAAACCTAAACCTCTCTTTTAAAGTGCCTACCACTTTCAACATGCTTTTTTTTTTTCATGTGTTTTTGATGCTTCTGTGATGTTCTTTTGAAGCTTGGCAAATGCCCTGTGTTGATTTTGTATTTGTTTTAAAGAGGCCTATTAGAACCCTTGCTCAGTAGTGCCTCCACTTAGTAGATCCTCAGGTCATTAGTACCCCTGTTCAGCAGATCCCCAGCCTATTCTTACCCTCGTTTAGCAGATCCTCTGCTCAGTAGTACCCCCCCCCCGTTTCTGCTGATCCCCCACTTAGTAGTAACCCCCCAGCTCTGCTGATCCCCAACTCAGTAGTAACCCCCCACTCTGCTGATCCCCCCACTCAGTATTAGCCCCCAGATCTGCTTGATGCTCTGCTTTTATGATCCTCCTCCAGGTTCCTGCACACCTCCCGCTATATTGCACCCAGGCTGCTCACCATATGTAACATCTGCTAGTTTCTCCTGCTCTGATCCCCCAGCTCTGCTGATCCTCTGCCTCTCAGTCCTCTCTCTCCATTCTCCGCTCACCTTCTGCTGTAGCGTTCCCATGTTGCACACCAAGTGTACTGTTTGCTAGTCGCTCCACTCCAGTCCGGACCTCTCTAACTTTCCTGCTGCTCCATGCTGCACACCAGATGTGATGTCTGCACCAGACGCTCCCAGAATATCTACACATGAATCTGAAGTGACTGCTGATGACGTCTTTCTGGTTCACTTGTTGGTTTTCTGGTGCATCCTGGGATATCTCATAGCTGCAATACCTCCAAAATACCTCCAAAACAAAAAGCTGCAAAAAAGCCCCTCACAGCACCTGCAGCTTTTAAACAAGCGTTGTCGTAGACTTCTATGGAGGCTTTGGAGACGTTTTGAAGCATGGGGTGACAGGAGGGATAATTTTTTTAAACAAAGTGAATGCAACGTGTGAACCAGGACCGTAAGGTGACAGGAGCTTTGATTGGCATTCAGAGCGCTTTAAAAAAGCGTGTCAAATGCCACATTTTGAAGCAAGTGTAAGCGAGGCTTTTCTGTTTTTCTGGGTTGACTGATTGGAGGTAGCCTTGTCCCATTCAGATCCAATTCAGAAGGGGGATTCGTTTACAGATGCGGTGGAAAACAAACCATGGCAATTGTTTCAGTACATGGTACTTGAGCAATGTAAAGGTCAACAAGTTATGGTTCAGATCTATCTTAACCATGTCAATACCAACATGTTACACCCCTTTCTTTTCTAGGCCATTTTTTAATTTTCAATGCTGTAATAGTTTGACTGACAACTACTCTATTCTTGTAACTGTGCTCAAATAAATTTTATATAATTTGTTTGAGACAGATCTTTCTTTTGGTGGTCCTTAATGCGGAGTTCCACCTGTTTTTTTAGTTTATTAAAAGTCAGCAGCTACAAAAAGTGTAGCTGCTGACTTTTAATAAACAGACACTCACCTGTCCCACGGTCCAGCGATGCGGCCGCCCGGAGGCTCTCTCCTCGGCGCCGTCATTGCAACTGTGGGCACCCACTCCCGGCCGGGCGCGCACTGTGCTCTATTGGCCAGCCAATCTTCTGAGACCTGTGTTGTGTCCCAGATGATCGCTGGCAGGGAGGTCCGCCTAGGGCGAGAGGAGGAGTCACCTAGGCGGCCAAAAAGAGAAAGGAGGAAGTGGGACAGGAAGTCCCACTTAGAAAAAGGTACACCCCCCCCCCCCAAAAAAAAATGACATGCCAAATGTGGCTTGTCAGGGGGCTAGGAGTGCTTAAAGCGGAAATTCCTCTTTTGGGTGGAAGTCTGCTTTAATTACCGGTATTTCTTATTCTCTACTATAGAAAGGACGAAAAACTAAATGTTTTGGGAAAAAATGTTCCCCTTGCTGCTATAAAACATTTTAAACAAAAAATGCCAGGATAGTACAAACACCCCCAAAATTACCCACCCATTTCTAGAATATGACCCCTTTTTAGAAAGTGGACACCCTAAAATATCCAACCTTCGACCTGTTATTGAAGGAAATAAAATTGCATAATGGCCTGTGTGTGATATCTCATTCAGAGTTTTTCCAGCTGGTGGGAGAATCTCTGCATTTGATCAGCAGTTGGTTATGTTTGTCCTTTGTGTTTGGAGCTGTCCCATCATTATGTGTGCCAAACTCTTCACTGGCTTCCCCTACCCCATTGTATAAAATTCAAAATACTAACCACAACATACAAGGCCATCCACAACATCACCCGCCAGCTACATCACCAACCTCATCTACAGATATCACCCAAAATCGTCCCCTCCACACCTCCCAGGACCTCCTGCTCTCTAGCTCCCTTGTTACCTCCTCCCATGCTCACCTCCAGGACTCCTCCCAGAGTCTCTCCCATTCTCTGGAACTCTCAGCCCCAGTATGTCCAGTCAGCTGCTACCCTGTCCGCCTTTAGGCGATCCTCAAACTCATTTATTCAGGGAAGCCTACCCCATCTAAATTCAGCTATTACCTTTTGTACCACCACCCCCTCCCTTTAGATTGTGAGCAGGGCCCTCCTAGTCCTTCTGTATTGAACTGTATTGTAATTGTACTGTCCCCTTTATATTTTAAAGAGTTGCGTAAACTGTGGGCACTATATAAATCCTGTATAATAATAATAATAATGTGTGTGTTGCCTCTGTACATGAGAAATCTGATAAAAGACTTGGTGGGTACCTACATGGTATTTTCGATGGGCAATTTCTGTATTCCCCTGCTCTTCTTATAAATTAAGCCAGCCATACATGGATCGAAATGCAGCCAGTTTATCAGGAAATGGTCAAATTTCGATCCCATTTATGAGCACCCTGCTTGTACAGAAGTTGGTCTACTGATTGACTTCTGTCCAACCAGCCTGTTTGGTTTTCCCAGTCGATCAGGGCCGCTGGCTATAGCCGGCAGCACTGATTATTGTATTCTGACGGCAGCAAAAGCTCCCTGTCGTTAGAACACAATAGCACATGATGAATGTATGGGCTGCCTTACACCTATACCTGACTCATAATGACTGACGAAACACAATACTATCTGGAAGTTCCTTTTTGTTTGATATATGTTCATTTAACAGTCATTCTGCAAGGATGTTGATTGCACTTTCTGATGTACAGATAACTTCTAGGCACATGTGTCAATACAAGGCCTGCAGGCCCGAATCCGGCCATCCAGGCCATTTCATGTGGTCTTCGCACCTCTCCTGCAGCTGTGGCAGCCCCCTCTTCTCTGCCTCCACCTTGTCTCAGCAGTTGACAGCACTCCCTCATCTCAGCACATTCAACAGACTTTAGCCCTCTATCCCAGCTCCACCCCAGCTTCTTCCCAGCAGCAGCAGCAGCAGCACAAGGGGGGTGCACTGATGTAAGGGAGGATGGGGGACTCCTGACTTGGTGCGGTGCTCAGGACATCTACTTAATAATAATTATTATGAGAATAATACAATTGTTTGCCAGTTGATAAGGAGGGTCGCACGATGCTGGTGTCATCCACAAGAAACTTTATTTGCTAACCTCCTTTTCAGACTTGCATCTTCTGCTACAGGAGTGGGAATGGCCTTCTTGCCGGTCTGCACCTGCCCTTGGTAGCTTAAAGTGGATGTAAACCCACTCTCATCCTTTCTAAACTACTGCCATAGGGGTTATCTATAAGAATATATACACGCCTCCTGCATGTATCCTTACCTGTCAAATGTCTCCCCTCTGTCTGTTATGAGACCCAAAAAACTGCAGATTCTGTGGGCGGGTCTGTTGTCTGGAGCTCGGTGGGTGGAGTCGTGATGTCAATCGACTCCCCGCCCACCTCTACACTCCCCTTGTCAATATGCATTTTCTCCTGTGTATTTCTTACACTGAACTTCTGCTATGATCTCTAACATCAAGTCACAACCCAGAAAGGTTACCACGACTACGGCATGCCCAATCATGCTAAGGTGTGGAGCAGCCAATCCTGGGAGAGCTGGAGAAGAAAGGAGGGGGGATGTGAAGTACACAGAATGCTTCTCTCATGCTGGTGCATGAGATATGTAAATCACCTGTCACTCACAGCAAGGGGGAAGAACTGACTCCTTTTTCTCTGTGTCAGTTTCTATCTCACTGAAAAAAGATAAGAGGACTGCTCAGAGCTGGATTAACTCTTCATGGCAAGACTGGGCACAGATGACATGAAATCCTATACTGTACAAGGTGCAAGCCTTAATTAAAAATAAATTTTCCGGGTTTACATCCATTGTCTTTTTAGTGATTTATTACTAGAACCAGTAATAATCAAATGCAAAGACAAATATTTAATATGATAAAGAGTTTATAGTCGTTATTTATGTAGTGGTACAGATACAACTGACCCTTTGAGGGCAACCATAAGGTGGCCCATGACAAGATTGAGTTTGGCCACCCTACTCTAGAGCAAGGGTGGGCAATTAATTTTCCCAAGGGGCCACATGAGAAACTGGGACTGTTTTGGAAGGCTGAGACAATAATTATTTATTTCCTCCACTGGTATACTTCGCTGCAAGACGGAAGTAAACGTTTACTAGTGGGAGCATAGGCTCCGCCCCTTACCTGTGGGATAGAGTGTGTGACCTGGCAACACCTCCCCACATGCCCTCACCTGTACTATATCCTTGTTTCCCACCTTCTATGATCTGCTCCAGTCGCTCAAGGGGCAGGCCATTTTTCCTACACAGCCGAAGCAGTTTGGAAAGGGCAGAAAAGTGACCACCATCCTCTTGGCAACCAGAAGACCCAACAAGGCCAGGAGCAAAGCTGCCACCATCTTGTTGACTGGCTGGCCTGGATCCGGTGATTTCTAATTTCTGGCTGACCTCACGTGGGCCAGACAAGGACAGATAAAGGCCCAGATGTGGTCAGAGGGCCGCTCTAGCGGTAGAATCTACAAATTTGTGTGTGAAATGTATTCGTGAGGCTATGAAACACCATGTGAAAAGACGGGAGTTGCAGCAAAATGTATTTCAAGTATAACTCTTAAATGAGAATGTACAATAAAAATATGCTAGACATTCTCTTCGAGTAGTTCATATACACAGACACGACTTTATTTCAAATAAATGTTTTATTGATTTTTTTTCTTTTTTTTTTTTTCTTTTTCGTTTTGTGTTAAAATATAGCAAGCGGCGGTGATACACAGAAACCTCGCAATGCACACTATAGCCCAAAAGAAAATGTCCAAATTTTTCGTCTCTGTCAGAAGCTTTTAGGCGATACAAAAGCCCACAACCCCACAGTGCTCATTTTATACAAAAATAAATATTAACCTATATAAATATTAAATGAAGACTTTAATCTGTATCACATTCAATCGATACAGTTCTCTTACTCGCGCCTAAAATATCCGCTAAATATTAGCTTTCAATTATACATTTGTCTTCTGTCGTGAGCAAATAATATATACAAGAGAACAAGAAGTATGTTGGTCGTCCATTTTGAGTTCATACAGAAGATTCACAAAAAAGCAGCTTTATCTTTTTTTGGGAGGGGGAAGATGTATATTTTATATAAGTCTGGTGTTTAATACAATATAGTCTAAGGCATTCGTTGCCGTCTCCTTAGTGTAAACACTCTACCTGAATCAGCAGTTTTAGCCTTTTTATTTACAACATTAGCTTTTCCTGCTTCTTTTTGGTTTACACGTTTCTGTCCCGTTTTTACATCATGGTGTTCTGCCTCTTGGACGACTGGAGGCTTGACTCCTGATTCTCTTGCAGCAGTCTGGTTTTCCAAGATGTCCTCTATGATAGCTGGGGCTGCTGGTCCTGGACTATATGAGGCTAGCTGGCAAAGGGCCACTGCAGCGGATTGTTTTTGCTCATCACAGTTCTCGATTAGCGACTGCTCGCTTAAAGCTTTGGTTGTGTCCTTGATGATTTGGTAACTTGAAGAGAAGGAGCTGTAGGTTGGAGATGGTGAACCTTCACTGTTGGGTACTAAATGGTCCCTTTTGCTGGAGTCTTTGATGGAAAGATTTAAGGGCATGTCCTGCTCCCCCATGAGGTTGATAGGTTCAGTTGCAGAACTCTTTTCTATTTCGGGCTTTTTGGAAAGGTTGAGAGGAACAAATCCCGAGTCGTCTTCACAACCCGACGCTGAGTCATCTGAGTAACTACTTGCGTTGGATAAGGCAACTTCACTCCCAGTGCTAGGAAGAAAGAATGAATGAATATGGGTTAGATTAATTTGTTTTTGCACAAGTCTCCCTAATATTAACCAAAGATTTATCTAGCTTATCTGCATCATGGCAACAAAACACAAATTTTATGACATTTTGACTTATGATTACAGTTTTTACATTAAACTTGCAGGCCACTTGCCCTAACAATTAAAATTGTAATTGTTTCATTTATCACCCTCAGCTTTTATTACTTTCTGGCACTGCATTCTGAGGTTGCTATATAGAAGAAGCATCTATTTGCCTTAAGATTGTCTCAGCATTGAGAACTCAAGCTGACTTACCATGGAGAGTCTCCTCTGATCAGTGATGTGTTGGAGTCTGTGCTTTTTCTCACTGGCTTGAAAGCAGTGGGGGTCTCTTCTGAGCTGTCGCCTGTTCCTACTGTTGAGGTAGATTTGCTGGAAAGATCAAAGATGCCCTCAGTGACTTGACTGTTCTGTGTGAAGTTGGTGGGGCTTGGTCTGCCAGGGGATCCGGTGGCAGCACTGCCAGCTCTAGGGCTCATTTTTAAGATTTCATCTTCATTTTTTTGATCTGCAGCCTTAGCTTGGCTCAACGTTGTGTCTTTTTGACTTTCCGTTTGTGTATGATTGGAGTCCACAGGATAGAAATGTAGCTGGTTTAAGTTTTGGTACGGGAAAGATTGAGATTCTATACTATGAAGGGTGTGTTCTTTGGGCATGCTTGGCAAATGTGGCAGCCTCCAAGCATATGGTAATGGGGAATGTTCTGAAGGGCGGTAATAACCATATGGTATTGATGGGTTATGCTGGAAATATCTGTAATCAAAAGATGGGTTTAATGGCTTTGGCATAGAAAGTCCTGAGGTTTGAATGGGTTGGGGACGGAAGAGTCTTTGTTCTGGTGCAGTGTAGACAGAGAGCATGGGATTGTCACAGTCTGCAGGGTTCCCTGTAAACACATATGGAGGGTACAAATTAGGCACCGCCGACTCCGAATAAAATGGAGCAGTATAATCTGGTACCATTGGACGGATGTACCGGGGAATTGTTGACTTCTGACTGACTTCTGGTGGGACAATTCCTGATTTCCATGTAGTTGGAATGCTCTGAAAAGCTGATCTTGTTATATGAACTCCCTTGATGGATTCAACAGTTGGAATAATTTCTTGTATGCGGCTGCCTTCACTGGCCTTCAAATATCTGTGCTCTCCAACTGGAATGAAAGCGGAAGGCCTTAAAACGCCATCAGTCACTGGTGGTTTGTTGACGGTGCTGTGCCCAGTTGGTGAAGGGAGGGAACCATCCCTATGGGTTGGAGGCTTTTCAACATGTGCTGTTGCCTCTTTGTTTTTAAATTCTACATTTTCTTTAAGCTCATCTCTGGTTATATCATGTTGAGCCTTGGAGTCCAAGACTGTAAGTCCATTGGTGGCAACAGGATTAGGTTTGACAAACCCTTCAGAGTTCGCTTGCTTTCCCTCTAGTGAGCATGTTTTAGGACTCTTGACGGCCCGGTCTTGCTCTGTTACCAGAGTGATAGAATTTTTGCAGAGTCCATACTTCATGTGGTTGAACAGATGAGATTTCTCATTGCAGGTAAATGGGCACTGGAAGCACTTGTATTTAAATGGTTTGCCCGGTGGTCTTGGAATGTAATGAGGTTTCTTGGGTTTACGTTCCTTCATTATAGACATCTTTTTTTATGAGATCTAAAAGTGACTTTTTTTTTTTTTTTTGTCACTTGACACCTTCGAGTGGATTGCCTTGTCAGTTTTGGTGAGATTCCCGTTTGTCAAGTTTTCACCAGTCACCTGTTCCTTCAGAGACCACCTGAGATCTGCAAAAGACAAGAAGGCAAGAATTCAGTCAAGTCCTACTCATTTATTCTTGAATACGCAGTCCACATAATCAGTATCGTATACATCACACCCTTTTTATCTGGTCCCCAGGGAGACTGTTCCTACTGTATACATACATACATATAGATTCCTGGAACAGCTCCCAGCAATTTTACTGTGAGTTTTCTAATCCACATACCAGGACACCCATTGTATTCTTAAGTACATCTTGGAAAACAGGCTCTGCAAGATCAAATACCTTGCCTTCACTTCATTGCCATGGGACTATTATGGCTACTGACAGTTCTGTATCTAAGGGTTTTTAGAGAAGGTGGCTTGCACTACTGAGACAGACAATCTATAGCAGCCTTTCTTAACCTTTTTAAAGCAGAGGAATCCTTGAAACCACTTTCTGGTCTCAGGGAACCCCTGCTAAAAATGATTATATCTCCAACTCATGGTATATTGGCGTGATGGTCGGTGGGAAGTTTGCTCCATAGACTTGTGGTCATTGAGAAGAATTCCCCCCTTACAGATAGCTAGAAATTGTATCAGTGGGAACTTAGCTAAGAGGCAGTTCATAGACAGTCTAACAAGCATAAGTCATTTTTATAATTGGACCGGTTCTGGTGAGCCTATTTAGCAGATTTCCATTCAGTCCCGGCTTTCAGACAAAAAAGTGAAAGAAAATCTCTCAAAAGGGAATTATCTGAACATTTCCCTCATTGGAAGACTTCTTCTCTATTCCTATTCTAGTGACTAGTTTGGTCCTCACTTTTAGTCCTAGAGACAGTGGTCATTAGGGCAAGATGGAATGGGTTTATCTCACATCCCCTCTATACTCTTTTTAAAAAGCTGAAATAAAAAGTTTTTGTTTTAGATACTCTGAAGGAACCGAAAGTCCTGTTGAAGGACAGTAGAGCTTTCTTACAGCAGAGGATGATTGCAAGACTTTTCCAAATTCCTTCTGGTGCTGTGGCTGGACTGTGCTTTTGCACTTAATATAAAAGTAGCCAGTAGTGGGCCATGCTTCAATTACAGACCATAAAAACCGCCACTTTGGGAGAAATGAAAGAATGAAAAGAAATGACGTAGGGCTATATGAAAACTATGCAGGGCTGAGATACTACACAAAGATATTCGAGTGTTGAGATGAGGTAATTTTTAGGTCAAAGTACCCTTCTCTTGACAGCATCGGATGATGTCAGAAGAATGTTTCTGATACAATAGTTTTAAAATTTAAAAAAATACAAGCCTTTATTACTAGCTAAAGTAAGGAAATCTCAATCCTTTCCACTTTAGGGATCACTTTTTTCCTGTAGCACAAAAGCATGGAGGGAGCAACTCAGTCAACTTTGTTTGCAGTCAGTTGCTCTACCTCGTGATTGTGTAACAGAGCGAGATCGCTATGCAGAGCCGATTAAGAAAACCGTCTGTGCAAGAGAAGAAGAAACTGGGATGTGCAATAAAAAAAAATCTCACTAGATATCCCTTCAAATTAAAAAATAAAAGTAGTTAAACCCAGACCTGGTGCCACCTTACTGTCAAAGATCTATGAGTTCCATCATGCTCTGCAAAATGCTGGATTGTCCTCACCTTGTTCTTCCTATAGTTGTGCTATCAAACGTTTCCCTTTTTTTTTTTTTTAGTTTACAGGTGACTAAGGTGATGGTGATTTTTTTTTTTTTTTTCCCCCTTTTCATTATTTTTTTTCTCCTTCCAGTTTCCTTGTGACTTGTAGCGGCATGTTTCTTTATTTTCAGTGATACTCAAGGCGTGAGAAAGTTTTGTAGTACGGTTCTCATGTCTACGGAGTTAAGATGTGTTATGGCAGGGAATTAATAGAACAGACAGTGAGATAAAAAGTGATTTCATCACCCGCTTGAAGCAGCATGATTTTAAGGACGAATTGTTACAAAACCCCTGACAGATCGCTCTGGAAAACATACATACTAATTGCCGGCGAGCCGCAGGGCACTGATTTTCGAAAAGAAACCTCTTTATTTAATTCAAGTGGTTAGCCGCTATTAGCGCGACGTGAAGAATGGTTAATTCTCAGCCTAGAAAACACAAATTCTGGGCGCTGTGCTGCCGATACAAGGCAAGAGGGGAATCACCATCTTCTATAGTCGAGTTTTCACTTTTGGGTTTGTTATAATGCTGACTGCAGGCTATAATACTTATAAAAGCTACAATAAATATTCAGGACAACAGCCAAAGGATATATATCGTATTAAACGCGTAAATGCCTCTGGTCACTGAAACTGGAGATTTTAAAGAAAATAGCGTTTGGAAGCAGATTACTTTTGCTACAACTGTATTATATATTGATATATATGAGAACGTATATTTGTGTGTGTGTATATATATATATATATATATATATATATATATATATATATATATATATATATATATATTAAAATAATATAAAATCATGTATTTTAACGTTTTTAGAATTTTGCATATTAAAAAAACACGTATAATAAATAAAATAAAAAATTTATATATATATATATATATATATATATATATATATATATATATATATATATATATATAGATACCTTTTTTATTATTTATTTATTTATTCGTGTTTTTTTTATATGCAAAATTCTAAAAACTTTAAAATATAGGAATTATTTTATATTATATATATAGATAATATGCATGCTTTTATTTTTTTTTTATATGCAAAATTCTAAAAACTTTAAAATATAGGAATTATTTTAGCTGTCCTTGTAGACAGTGGGAAGAGCCTAGCAAAACTATTTTTACAAAATCTAGCTTCAAACCAAGACACTTTTTTGTGTTTAAAAAAAAAAGACTTTTTTCAGGCAAAATATTTCCAAATTCAATAAAAATTCATTTAAACTGTTGTTCCATTACTAAATATACAGCCCAGCATAATGATTGATCTGACCAATTTTAATTGTATCTTTGGGTGCTACCAGCAATTCTCAGTTGACCGGCCACATAGGCTGTGGAAGGAAGGGTATGGCTGTGTTCACCCTTTTTCTCTTCATATGATATAAACGTGTACGCTTGGGTGGTATGAACATGTTTATACTGCAAAACAAAAAAAAGAGGGCACACCAACCGTGGGCATTACCCAAGTGGCGTCTTTAATAAACAAGGTTGGTGCGCCCTCTTTTCTTTTGTCTTTACAGTGTTTCCGTTTGGTTTCTCCCCCGACCCTCAGAGGGCAGCAATGCCTTTTGCTTCTTTTTTTGAAACTACCAAGACTCTGTGATACATCCAATTCCTTTACACTACCCTTGAGCGCGGGAGAATACTGTTGTACTGTATGAACATGTTTATGCCAGTATCTGTTTAAAAGGGAGACTCAATCTGGCCATAGATCCTTTTTTTTTTGTTTTCTAGGATCAAAAAAACCTAAACCGATTCACCCATCCACCTCAAATGTGTGGATGGGGGATTCACCCTGCTGTGCTATTGCATTTGTGGCAGTGGGACTCCTCTACTGCCCAGAATATGCTGATCAGCCAATTAGTTGCAAGCACTAATGTGAAAATATACTGACAGTCCTGTTCAGGAGGAGTCGATCACTAGATCCTCTTAAGCAGGAACGGCCACACACGAGTCGTATTTCAGCCGGTTTATGCTGTACCATCCAAATTTCGATTTCATATATGGCCAGCTTTAATATTGTGTTTTGCTCAAGTCTACACTCCAACTACTTAGATTTGAATTCTGTAGTGCACACATACAATCTTAGGCAGGGCATAGACTGTAGACACTAGATCAACTTGCATACATCCAGTCAGCAGGGACCAGCCACATTTTGATCCATGTATAGTCGGCTTTAGCAAATTTCTGGAAAAAAAATTTTACATTTTCCAGACTTCCAGATGTTGTAGTACCACCAGCGGCTGGCAGGACAAGTACGGACTTGTCTTTTTCCAAACAGCTGGTGGTGTCCAGACTTCCCACCTCTTCTTTAGAATGACTTTAACTAGTCCCAATACAGAAATACACATAGTTCTGAATGCCTGATTGGCATGACAATGGGTCATTTTTTTTTTAATGAGTTTTGAACAATACAAAAGGAATTGGGAGACCTAACACTTCACAATGTGAGTTTGGTATCGGGGAAAAGCCAGCCTTGGACATGCCTGGGTCAGTTTCTCCCTGCTATTCTTTGGCTATACCCGAAAGTGCCAGTGCTAATTACCCCCCCTTTGAAGGTTACTGTTGTCAAAACAAACATGAAACCAAACGTTCTAAGGCTCTGTTGTTGACTCTGGCTGAATACGGTTAGCATTTCTATGCTGCCCTGGATGTTGCTAACACATTTGCGACTACATTCTATTATTCCCTTCAAAAGTTTAGTTTCTGTCCATTGCCAGTCAGTTTCTACTTGATGGTCTAAAAACTTTCCCTATAAAGGGATGGAATTCCGATTTTTCAAAAAAGTTTTAGCACAAGTCCAAACACACCTAATTTAAAAAGTTACTAGTTATTTTAGGGCTTCAATAAATGTTCTTAAAGCCGACCACAAGTGCCTAACCAAATCTGAATTTTAAGGGTCAAATTGTTTTTTTTTTTTGGTTGGCCCCCTTCGTTAAACCCAGCCAATATAATTGATAAGCATCAACTTACCAGTTGAAGGTCTCTAGAATAGCTGGTTGTACAATATATCAAGTTTGAGTTTCACTCTACGTATCTGATCCGACTGGTTAGGCAGACTTCCTTATCCTTTGGTGACATCTCACAAAGAGGCGCAGTTGGTAAAGACAATTTTTTTTTTTTTTAAGGGCGCAATCTAATTCGAACCTTTTTATGATGTGGCATGGATTGCATAATCCAAGGGCATGCCACTGTCACCCAACCCACCGTGTGTCACAAGAATAAGGCGTTTCAGATTTAAGAGACAATCCCATTAGGTAGAAAATTACCAGTTAGAGGAAGAGACTGTTGTCATAAAGTATATTTGCATTTTGTTGTTTAAAAAAAAATAAACGCTTAAATTTAGTTCCGTTTACAAATTACATGCTTGGAATACCAACATGTAATGTTAAGTCATCGCTCTGCTATAATAAAAAAATAACCTTATTCCATTCCTAATTTTATGGCATTTAAGAAGTTTTAATTGTCTTATTATCGCAGGTTTAACCCCTTTTTAAAGCTTCACACACAAGCAGTGGCCAATTTGGTATGAATTTGGCTACAGCCCCTATATACATGCTCCAGCAGATGGCACCAGACTTCTTAAGGCTGCCTGTTTTTTGGAGAAGACATATGGCGATCGGCTGCGGATTTTGGAGAATGTAGCCGATTGCGGCTGCTTTCCATCTCTAGGTTGCTATTATTATATTATACTGTATATATAATCTATATACAACCACCTTCCACTGACGTAAACATACGCATATAGACCCTCTGAGCATGTATGTTTATGTCAGTCTATGGGGGGGAAAAATTATTTGGTGGTTTCATTATATTCATTAGTCAAAGATCTAGAACTGGGTTTTTCAACTAAGGTTCCTCCAGGGGTTCCTTGAGCAGTGAACAATTTCCATCTCGTAGATGAGTAACCACTGAGACCATTGATCTTTTTAAGTGGGATTCTTCTCACTGACCACCAATGTAAGGAACATTCTTCCCACTGATCACCAATGTAAGGAACATTCTTCCCACTGATCACCAATGTAAGGAACATTCTTCTCACTGATCACCAATGTAAGGAACATTCTTCTCACAGATCACCAATGTAAGGAACATTCTTCTCACTGATCACCAATGTAAGGAACATTCTTCTCACAGATCACCAATGTAAGGAACATTCTTCTCACTGATCACCAATGTAAGGAACATTCTTCTCACTGACCACCAATGTAAGGAACATTCTTCTCACTGATCACCAATGTAAGGGACATTCTTCTCACTGATCACCAATGTAAGGAACATTCTTCTCCCTGACCACCAATGTAAGGAACATTCTTCTCACTGACCACCAATGTAAGGAACATTCTTCTCACTGATCACCAATGTAAGGAACATTCTTCTCACTGATCACCAATGTAAGGGACATTCTTCTCACTGATCACCAATGTAAGGAACATTCTTCCCACTGATCACCAATGTAAGGAACATTCTTCCCACTGATCACCAATGTAAGGAACATTCTTCCCACTGATCACCAATGTAAGGAACATTCTTCTCACTGATCACCAATGTAAGGAACATTCTTCTCACTGATCACCAATGTAAGGGACATTCTTCTCACTGATCACCAATGTGAGGAACATTCTTCTCACTGATCACCAATGTAAGGGACATTCTTCTCCCTGACCACCAATGTAAGGAACATTCTTCTCACTAACCATCACAATAATTTACTATGAGCTGTAAATGTAATTATTAAAAAAAAAACCAAAGAGTTATTTCAAGGGCTCCTCCATGTTAAAAAGGTTGAGAGAGTCGGATCTAGAACCTTAACATTGTAACTAGTTATAATTAGAGATCAACGAGAACTTCTTTAGAAAATGACTGTAATTAATAAGCAGTTTTATATAAAATTCTATGCATTTTAAAATCAAGATATATAAGCAGATATATAAACATATCTAGTAAAAAAAAAAAAGTAATAATAATCCCGCTCACAGGTACAGCTGACAAAACTGGTACAGCTCTGCTGCAAAGGAAGTTTCTATATAGCAACAGGTGCACAAAGTAATTTTTGCTAGTAAGGCATAGCTATGGCTATTCTATCAAAAATTGCTACGAAGTCTCTAAACAGATTTGAATGACAAATGTGAATTTAGTTAGATTCTAGAAAAAAAACAAAAAAACTTGATATTTGATCTAAGGCTTGATTCCCACCTTTGCATTTTTAGTGCTTTTTGCATTTTGCAGATTTGCTCTACAGAACGTGTTCCATAGGAAAGCATGTTAAATGGACTGTAGTACAAATCTGCAAAATGCAAAAAGCACTAAAAATGCAAAAGTGTGAATCAAGCTTAATGAATAATAAAAAAAAAACAAAAAAAAAAAAAAAACAGATGTTGAAACAAAAAATATGCTTCCGTAATAACTTTAAAATAAATGACCTATAATACAAGCCAACGTCTTCTGAAAGTTCACAGCTGCCGTGAAATAAAAGTCCCATAAATTTAGTTTCGTACAAGTTTTGTGAGATGTGTCCGGACAAGGCACCTGCCAAACAGCTCCAACAGCTGAGAAAATGACAGCAAGTTGCATCTCCGGAGAAAATAATTCAGTAAAAAAAAACAAAAAATGATTCATAAAAAAAAAAAAAAAAGGAATTAGAGAAAAAAGAGCGTGAAGAGAAAAAAAAAAGTTGGAAAAAGTTTCAAGTAAAAAGCCAAGCGTTTGTCTTACCAGTGAAGAGTGTGAAGCTCCCTGAGTGAGACGCGGCTGGGGAGAGACAGGTACCTGTTCTCTGACTTATTGCGAGGTGAGACTGATCCGTCGGCTCTCAGAGGGAGGGATTTAAACCAGAGGAGTTGAAGCCTCGGGCTGTAGAGATGCACCTGATATTATTTGTGCCCCGAGCAACTCTTCATTGTGTTTTGCAACCAATCTACTTGTTCTTTTCACCGATCCCTCTGCACCTACATGCTGCAAGTGAGCGTGTTTTCTGCCATCCCCTTTCATCATCCTGACAAGCGAAGCCGCTGCTTGTGTACATTGGAGGGGGATCGCTCTGATGATGGTGTAGTTCTATGTTTGGCTACATTCACACCTGAGCGTCGCGTTTTTTAGCGTTTTATTTTTATTTTTTTCTTTCTGGCTTTTTTATTAGCAGGACACTGAGCTTCCCAGTGAATGACTGACTGTGCGGGGGGGGTGTAGAAAAAAAAAGTCTAATCATTGGAGGAGAGCAGGGTGAGTTCCCAGCATAGCTAGAGCACTGACCGCGGAGTAATCTCCTGCTTAGTGTGGTCAGTTTTTAGGAAGCAGAGGGACTGACAGTAACACCGGGGATTTCACACAAAGAGAACAGGAGACTTTCTCATACAAGTACATGGTAGAGCAGCCACATTTCATGGTTAGGGGTTCATTAATTACTTATTTCTTCTTTTCTTTTCTTTTTTTTTTTTTTTTATTATTATAAGATCAGATTTATTGTCATTGTAGAAAACAAATTCGCAATTAAATTATATTTTTTACTCCACACATTATAAATACATCACAATTATCAACCATGCATTTACCACACAGGATTTAATTATACCAAAAAATATATAAGCAGTGCGGAGTATTTCAGGAGAGGAGAGTTATAGAGGAGAGGAGAGGAGTCCTCCAGCAGAGTATTTCAGGAGAGGAGAGTCATAGAGGAAGGAGCAGAGTCCTCCAGCAGTGCAGAGTATTTCAGGAGAGGAGAGTTATAGAGGAGAGGAGAGGAGTCCTCCAGCAGTGCAGAGTATTTCAGGAGAGGAGAGTTATGGAGGAGAGGAGAGGAGTCCTCCAGCAGAGTATTTCAGGAGAGGAGAGTTATAGAGGAAGTAGCAGAGTCCTCCAGCAGAGCAGAGTATTTCAGGAGAGGAGAGTTATAGAGGAAGGAGCAGAGTCCTCCAGCAGAGCAGAGTATTTCAGGAGAGGAGAGTTATAGAGGAAGGAGCAGAGTCCGCCAGCAGTGCAGAGTATTTCAGGAGAGGAGAGTTAGAGGAAGGAGCAGAGTCCTCCAGCAGTGCAGAGTATTTCAGGAGAGGAGAGTTATAGAGGAAGGAGTAGAGTCCTCCAGCAGTGCAGAGTATTTCAGGAGAGGAGAGTTATAGAGGAAGGAGCAGAGTCCTCCAGCAGTGAAGAGTATTTCAGGAGAGGAGAGTTAGGGGAAGGAGCAGAGTTCTCCAGCAGAGCAGAGTATTTCAGGAGAGGAGAGTTATAGAGGGAGGAGCAGAGTTCTCCAGCAGAGCAGAGTATTTCAGGAGAAAAGAGTTATAGAGGAAGGAACAGAGTCCTCCAGCAGAGCAGAGTATTTCAGAAGAGGAGAGGAGAGTTATAGAGGGAGGAGCAGAGTTCTCCAGCAGAGCAGAGTATTTCAGGAGAGGAGAGTTATAGAGGAAGGAGCAGAGTCATCCAGCAGAGCAGAGTATTTCAGGAGAAGAGAGAGGAAGGAGCACCCCAACATGTTCTTCAATAAGGAACCAGCAGTAGGGAGATCAGCAGTAGGGAGATGCGGGGTGTGCTGCTGTAGAAGGGAGGACTGAGAGATGGAGGAGTCACACCCTGAAACTGCAGGGTGGAAGCCGAGCTGAGGAGTAATTGCTAACAAGTTCTTTGCTCTGAGGGTAGTTGGAGCTCGGAGGAGGTTCCCAGCAGAGATGGTGGAGTGTTACTGATATAAGAGACACAAGTCAGCTGGGATTAGATATATGTATAGACAGGTGATATGTTGGTGTTAATCCACCACTTCCTTGGAGGACTAGAGAGGTAAAAAATATATAAAATGAAATACCATTTCATGATATTTATTGAAGGGTGCATAGGATAGAGAAAGGAGCAGAGTCCTCCAGCAGAGTATTTCAGGAGAGGAGAGTTATAGAGGAAGGAGCAGAGTCCTCCAGCAGAGCAGAGTATTTCAGGAGAGGAGAGTTGTAGAGGAAGGAGCAGAGTCCTCCAGCAGAGCAGAGTATTTCAGGAGAGGAGAGTTATAGAGGAAGGAGCAGAGTCCTCCAGCAGAGCAGAGTATTTCAGGAGAGGAGAGTTATAGAGGAAGGAGCAGAGTCCTCCAGCAGTGCAGAGTATTTCAGGAGAGGAGAGTTATAGAGGAAGGAGCAGAGTCCTCCAGCAGTGCAGAGTATTTCAGGAGAGGAGAGTTATAGAGGAAGGAGCAGAGTCCTCCAGCAGTGCAGAGTATTTCAGGAGAGGAGAGTTATAGAGGAAGGAGCAGAGTCCTCCAGCAGTGCAGAGTATTTCAGGAGAGAAGAGTTATAGAGGAAGGAGCAGAGTCCTCCAGCAGAGCAGATTATTTCAGGAGAGGAGAGTTATAGAGGAAGGAGAGGAGTCCTCCAGCAGTGCAGAGTATTTCAGGAGAGGAGAGTTATAGAGAAGGGAGCAGAGTCCTCCAGCAGAGTATTTCAGGAGAGGAGAGTCATAGAGGAGAGGAGAGGAGTCCTCCAGCAGATCAGTGTGCAGCACATATCAGTAATGAAAATCGCCCCCACAACCTTTCAAACCATAGAAGAATGATTCCTGAATAAAGCCTCTGAGACGTGTGTAGAGAATATTTACTGACATTTTGGATTTGTGGTTCTTGGACTCGATAGCTTTGATTGGTCTCTCAGTACGTAGCAGACTCCGCCTCTCTGATTAGTAATGTGGGGCTCCCGTGTAAAGAAGGTTGATGGACCGGTCTGATACTACCAGGGGGCAGAAAACAAGGATGACACCCGCTTTTCCTCCGTCATTCTCCATGATCATTCACAATAATTAAGTTGTTCCCTCTTTGTGTCTGCCTGTAATAAACAGCCGAGACATCGCAATCTGCTCTCAAGACTTGTGCTTTGTGAGTAACAATGACATCAGGCCTCTCATGTCTTGTCAGCCTGAGAAGAAAACAGATGCATCATGGAAATAAACATATACACTATATTACCAAAAGTATTGGGACACCTGCCTTTACACGCACATGAACTTTAATGGCATCCCAGTCTTAGTCTGTAGGGTTCAATATGGAGTTGGCCCAAACATTCCCATAGACACACTCCTAAACCTTGTGGACGGCCTTCCCAGAAGAGTTGAGGCTGTTATAGCTGCAAAGGGCGGAGCCAACTCAATATTGAACCCTACAGACTATGACTGGGATGCCATTAAAGTTCATGTGCGTGTAAAGGCAGGCGTCCCAATACTTTTGGTAATATAGTGTAGATACACGCATGGCCTTTCTGTCTGCTGTAAGAGGCCAGAGCAGGTTGTACTAATACCACTTAAAAGATTAAACGTAATCAATTTATATCCCAAAGTGGGTTTTTCTCCTTTTAGAGGGCTTGTGGTCGTTCCTTTGCACTGGAGTCCAGGCATCAGAAGAGAATTGAATGTAGACACTGCTCAGTATAGAGGAGAGCTGGGAGGTACGGATCGGGACTGAACAGCATTTGAGGTCTGATTTTTGGGGTGGGTTGGACCTCCTAACCCTAGTTCAGCTGTACCAATCGGGGGCTATGTTGCTTTTGTAAAATGTTGTCGGCCATGCTTAAAATAAATTTAAAAAATGAGCACCGGGTAACCTCATCAGTGTGCTTCTGCTCCCCTATTCTAGTCACAGGCTTGGGCAGGTCCTGGACCAAGCTACTTTGGCTAAAGTGATTGTAAAGTGTTTTTTTTTTTGTTTGTTTTTTTTATAACAAACATGTTATACTTGCCTCCTCTATGCAGTTGGATTTGCACAGAGCAGCCCCGATCCTCCTCTTCTCGGATCCCTCTTTGCTGCCCCTTCTATCGAGTGCCCCCACAGTCAGCAGCTTCCTATGGGGGCACTAGAGCCAAGTTATAGCTCTGTGTGCCCATTCAGACACGGAGCCCCGCCCCCACTCTCCCCTGATTGGCTGACTAACTTTTACAGCCATCAGAGTCAGTCGTGCTCTGTGTCAGCCAATCAGGAGGTGTGTTCTGGACAGCTAAGACATTAGTGGACATCGCTGGAGAGAGATGGGGCTCAGGTAAGTAATTAGGGGGTGCTGAGGAGGCGGCTACACACAGAACGTTTTATTATCCTAATGCATAGAATACATTAGGATGAATAAACCTTCTGCCTTTACATCTCTTTTAACTGCAGTATTGCTTGCAGGAGGTCCGGGAGCCGCCCCGCTGTCTGTCAGTGATGTCTACATCACAAAAGTGGCTGAATAGAATTACAAATTCTTGATATGGTTAGACCACCCTTTAAAATTTTGCACCCCATTCTAAATTGTAACCTCCTTATTAACAAAGGATATCATCAGTTGGCTTTGTGTAACTAAAGGACAGGCTTGATCCACCTTGTATATCATTTTGGGGGCAACTTTTAGGCATTATGCCAAGGCACCCCTGAAGAAACCTGAAGGCACCCCCAGGGTGTCTATGTACTCCGATATGAAAAACGCTGTGGTTAGACATTTGGCATGAACACCGATCAGCCATAATTGTATGAAAACTGACATTTAACCCCTTCCCGCCGACCGTACGCAGATATGCGTACTCGGCTTTCGGGGGTTATACCGGGATGATGCCCACAGCTGCAGGCATCATCCCGTTACCATTGTTTAGAGCGGGCGATTGGCTATCCGTGTATAACAACCAATGCGGCTAAAAGAAGCCGCTCGGCTGTTATACCGGAGCAGCGGGAGGGGACGTCCCCCCCTCCCCGCTGTCTCCCGCCGCTCTTACCGGGCCTCCCGGTAGATCCGGAGGCTCGGTGACCAATCCGATGCCTCCGTTGGCTGTGGGTGGCTTCGTTCCAGCCTTCATATTGTAAACGCGTAAGCGACGTCATGACGTCACTTCCCGTTTACTCGGCTGCCGATGGCGCCGGTTTTTAAAAAGTACACAGTATTCAGAATCGCCGTTTTCGGTGATCTGAATGCTTTGAAGTGTAAAGGAGGGATGGGGGGTCTTTTAGACCCCCCATCCCTCCATAAAGAGTACCTGTCACCACCTATTACTGTCACAAGGGATGTTTACATTCCTTGTGACAGCAATAAAAATCATCAAAACATTTTTTTTTTAAACACAATTTATTAATTTAAAAATAAATAAAATAAATAAGAAAAATTTTTTTTTTTAAAGTGCTGCCGTCCCCGCAAGCTAGCGCAGCAAACAAAGCGCATACGGAAGTCGCGCCCGCATATGTAAACGGTGTTCAAATCACACATGTGAGGTATCGCCACGATCGTCAGAGTGAGAGCAATAATTCTAGCGCTAGACCTCCTCTGTAACTCTAACCTGGTAACCGTAAAAAAAATTTAAAGCGTTGCATATGGAAATTCTTAGGTACCGTAGTTTGTCGTCATTCCACGAGTGCGTGCAATTATAAAGCGTGACATGTTTGGTATCTATTTACTCGGTGTAACATCATCTTTCACATTATACAAAAAAATTGGGGTAACTTTACTGTTTGGATTTTTTAAAATTCATGAAAGTGTGTCCCTTTTCCAAAAATTTGCGTTTAAAACACCGCTGCACAAATACCGTGTGATATAAAATATTGCAACGATCTCCATTTTATTCTCTAGATTCTCTGCTAAAAAATATATATATATAATGTTTGGGGGTTCTAAGTAATTTTCTAGCAAAAAATACGGATTTTAACTTGTAAACACCAAATTTCAAAAATAGGCTTAGTCATGAAAGGGTTAAAGTGAACTACATTGCCTCTGAAAGGTAGTGGGCTATATTAGGCCGCAAGCGAACATGTTGGTCCCTGAAGTTGTGTTTAAAGTGGAATAAATGGGCAAGCGTAAGGATTTAAGCGACTTTGACGAGAGCCAAATTGTAATGGCGAGATGACTGGGTCAGAGCAAGTCAAAAACTGCAGCTCTTGTGGGATGTTTTTTCCCGGTCTGCAGTGATCAGGGCCGACAAAAAGTGGTGGTTAACCAGCGACAGGGTCATGGGGGGGGGCTAAGGCTCATTGATGCAAATGGGGAGCAAAGGCTGGCCTGTGAAGTCCGATCCAGTAGGCAAACCACTGGATCTCAAACTGCTGAAAAAGTGAATGCTGGTTCTGATAGAAAGGTGTCAGAACACACAGAGTATCGCAGCTTGTTGTGTATGGGCCGGCGTAGCCGCAGACCAGTCAGGGTGCCCATGCTGACCGGTGTCCACAGCCAAAAGCGCCTACAATGGGAAGGCGAGTATCAGAACTGGACTACAAAGTCATGGAAGAAGGTGGCCTGGTCTGATGAATTTAAGACTGGTTTGAGGAACACAACCACAAGTTTAAAGTGTTGGCTTGACCTCCAAATTCTCCAGATTTCAATCCAATCGAGCATCTGTGGGATGTTCTGAAAAAACAAGTCCAATCCATGGAGGTTCCACCTCCCAATTTACAGGACTTTAAATATCTCCTACTGATGGCTTAGTGCCAAGTACCACAGCATACCCTCAGGGGGTCTAGTGGAGTCCATGCCTCAACAGGTTATGGTGGGTGGTCATATTATGGCTGATTGGTGTTTAGTGTATGTATTTCAACTGTATCTTTACCTGTTTAACTTTAAGTTCCGCTTCAAACATTCAATCCGTATGAAAGCCGTTATTCTTGTTAAAGTGAGAGTTTAATGTTCCGTGTACTCAGATTATTACAGAACATGATTCTGTAGCCTGCTATTATCTCCAGCACCCCCAGGGAACCAACACTGATAAAAGACCACCTGTCTCTGTCACTGATCTTTCAGCAATAAACATACACACAGTGCTTAATGGGGCATGACTGTTCGGGACCTCCTCGGTTTATAGCACCGTGACAGGTGAAAACATACCGCTCTCACTTCTGCCTCTACTGTTTTTCAGTGTTTCTTAGAGGAGTTCATTGTTAATTCACTCAACAGTTGCTCTGTAACGATAGAACTAATCATCATTATTTTTTAGTATTACTGAATTCAAATTTAAGTGATGCACACGAAAAACAATACTTAGAATTTTTTTCTTTTTGTTGGGGTTTCTGTGTTAAAACTGTAATGCCGCGTACACACGGTCGGAATTTTCTTCTACAAAAGTCCGACGGACGCCGACGGACTAAAGCCGGCTGACAATCCGATCGTGTATGGGCTTCCCCGGACTTTCAGCGGACTTTTCCAGCCTTAAATCTGATGGACTTTAGATTTGATACATGCTTCAAATCTTTACGTTGTAACTACGCCGGACCCAGAAATCCGCTCGTCTGTGTGCTAGTCCGACGGACAAAAACCCACGCTAGGGCAGCTATTGGCTACTGGCTATCAACTTCCTTATTTTAGTCCGGTGTACGTCATCACGTACGAATCCGTCGGACTTTTGTGTGATCGTGTGTAGGCAAGTCCGTTCGTGAGAAAGTCTGCCGCAAGTCCGTCGAAAGTCTGTCGGACTTTTGTAGACGAAAAGTCCGACCGTGTGTACGCGGCATAAGTCACACACTTTCCCTCAGTGTACCAAACCAAAGAATTGTCAGTACTACTTAATTTTCCATAACGCTGAACCCTCAAAGCAAGGTGCTTGCTTATACTTCTCTATCCCACTGCCTGTGCCATTGAACTCCATTGTGTTAAATATCTTCATCTCCGGCACACTTCAGGGAGTGCCAATCTCCTGGTCCCGCGTTACGTGGATGGACCCCCTACATCACTAATGTGTTCGGCATTGACTTAGACCAGTGATTCTCAACCAGGGTTCCATGGAGCCCTAGGGTTCCTCCAGAGGTCGCTAAGGGTTCTTTCAGCATTGGGCCATTTCTGCCTCTCGGATAAGTTCCCACGACACCATTGATCTTTTTAGCGATCTGTAAGGAGATAATTCTTCCCAATGACCACAAGTGTGAGGACCACTCTTCCCACTGACCATCACACTAATGTATCATGAGTTGTAGATTTCTAATTTTTAGCAGGGGTTCCCCGAGACTGGAGAACTATTTCAAGGGTTCCTCTGTGTTGAGAAAGGCTGACTTAGACGCTGGTGGAGGAAACCACAGAGCATAATGGGGGATGCCATCATTCAACACTCGGCAATTCACAATTTTGAATTCCGAGCGTCCTGTTCTGAGGACACGCACTACTTTTATTCCATTAAAAATATACATGGTGTTTCTGCCTTACACCTTATGGAGGTTGCTGGACCATAGAGGTGTCCTTCCTGTCTGTTCATGAAATATCTTGAGGAGTCACTGACAGCACTAGCATGGGTCATGAGGTGAACATGAAAACATGAAGACTTAGACCAAGGGTGGCCAACCTTTTTGACCTTCCTGGGCCACATTGGAAGAAGAGGAATTTTCTTGTGCTGCACATTAAATACACTAAGGAGAGCTGATGAGTAGAAAAGGTCGGGCAGGTCACAAGTTAATGATCACTGATTTAGACAAAGGGGTTGATTTACTAAAGGCAAATACACTTTGCACTACAAGTGCACTTGGAAGTGTAGTCTGAGGGGGACATGCAAGGAAAATCAAAAACAGCTTTTTTGCTTGCACATGATTGGATGATAAAATCAGCAGAGCTTCCCCTCATTTCAGAGCTTCCCCTCAGATCTACAGCGATCTAAAGCGACTGCACTTCCAAGCGCACTTTCAGTGCAGAGTGGATTTGCCTTTAGTAAATCAACCCCAATGTCCCTATCTAAATAATAAAGCTTTATTTTTGTTATATTTTTCATTATAAAAGTAAAAGAGGGCAACCTACAACTACATGGTTGTATCCAGGGGGTTGCTGGGGTGGGCTGCACTTCCTCCCCAGATTTCAATTGCTCCCCCTCAAAGCCCCCTGCCCACTATTTCCCCACACAGCACTATGCCTTTTTGGTAGGTTTTGGGCAGGTGGCCCAGGGGGGCACAACTAATATCTGGGGTTGTAACTGGTGTCTGGGGGTTGCAGCGCACACCAGAGCACCCCCCCCACCCCCATTTACTTGCCTGCCACTATCAGGAGTCCCTGCATTCACTTGCTTCCAGTACTGTTGCAAAAATGGCTGCCCCGGCATCCCTCCAACCATGGCCATGATTCTCAGTGCTGGTCGCCTCGGCCGATATGCTTGTACGGCATCCCCGGCATCTCTCCATACATGCCTGTGCCTAGCTTGTTCCTGCTGGCCACCGTGGGTTCAATGCTTGCACAGCGTCCCTCCAGACATGTCTGGGCCACGTGTTGAACTCTCTTGGGCCGTGGGTTGAACACCCCTAACTTAGAGTATGTCAGGGAAAAATATTCATTACATTTCTGCAGTTCATGCACATTTTCCCAAGTTTTATCCCTTATGCAAATGCTGCAGGTAGGGGAAAAAACCTGATGATCTGCCAGAAATCCAGCGAGCTCTAAACTTCCTGTTTGCACTGACAGCACTGTGCCTTAGCTGTACTGAAATCCCAAATTGAGTTGCCAGCTGTTGGACTACACAGGTTAGCTGATTCTCCAACCCCTCTTGTTCCCTCTCCACAAGCAAACATAGATTTGCTGCTGCCCTGATTCTCAAGAACTTGTGCACACACACTTTGTAGAGGAAGGGCTCTTGGATGTTCTGTAGGTTTCTTCTGGGGCCATGCCTACATCAGGAGGAACTGACTTCCTAGCAGCTGCTTCTACAGGAATGTTGCCAACCTCCACTCTTCTGGGAGCATCCCATTCCAAAACTATGTCCTTTTAGAATGTAGTTGCTCCCTTTGTGGCTAAAACAACCTCCACTTTTCTGGGAAGGTTTTCCACATAAGTTTGGAGTGTATCTGTAAAGAGAGGTGGAGGGTTGAGGCGAGTCCTTCTGTGCAAGGACACTCAAGTTCCTCCACACCAGACTGGTCCAACCATGTTTTTATGGAGCTGGCTTTGTACACAAGGGCACAGTCATGCTGGAACACAAAAGGGTCCTCACCAAACTGCTAGCACAAAGTTAGAGGAGCACAATATTCTACAATGTCTTTGTATGATGTTGTATTAACAGGACCCTTCACTGGTGACACCTGTCCATCATTTGGTGGGGGGTTGATATACTTTTTGCATAGATAACTAGATATAGTGATCAAGGAACCCCCAAACGTTTGGCCATATAGTGTATTGAAATGTTTTTTACGACTACAGAGTATCTCTATCTTGAGCTTTAACCGCTTCCTGTTCTGAATAATCATGGGATTTTATCCTAAAAGTCTTGAAAATTAACCTAGCTTACGTTTATCCTTTAAACTGTTCTTCTATGAAACTGCATTTTCAATACCAGCAGATTTACCGCAGATGCTGGTGAAAGGCTTAGAAAGTGAAGTTTCAGTAGTTCTAAACAGGATTTTATATAATCTCTTATCCCTGATTAATTGTCATTAGTGGACGGCACCAGTCTACAGTCCCAGCTCCTAATCAGGATTTACGTGGAAGCCATTCTTTCCTAGTGAAAATCAAGGGATTTACAATGATCCCATCTGACTGAGGCCTGCCTAATGACACCGACAATCTGAAGGTAGGCATTCAGCATGGTGACAATTGTCAGGTGAAATCTCAGATAACATATGGGAGGTTTAATTTTGCCTTTGCGTTGGACACCTGCCAGCAGAAGACCCAAGAACAGGATGGTCTCCTTGTGTGACACAATGCTTCTATAGAGCAAATCTTATGTGTTGTAGGGTAAAGTGTGATTTTCTCATAGTATTTCTGAGCACCTAAAATAATGATACTTGTAGAACACATATGAGAAGAAATATCAAGATTGTTATAGTAGTCTGTATTTTTTTTTCTATAGAGACGTTCTTTATTGTTTCTCACCTTTTCTTGGTACGTACAAATTAAAGTAGGTGTAAACCCATAATATCTCATATAAGCAAGAGAGACAAAGTGGTCCTGAGTGCCGCACATCTCATAAAACCAAGTGTGAATGTTAAGAGCATCTTCAGCCCAGACTCCATCCAGGCCACTAGCCCGACACGTTTCGCCCCATCCACAGGGCTTAGTCATGGAAGTCATCATCTCCTATAAACTTTGACTCATTAATGTAATTTTCAATCTTTTTAAAAAAATATGCAGCTTTTATTTATATGGTTGGTTATTCTACCATGAAGGCCCATGTTCAGGCACTTCCTGTTAGGAGGTAGCAGCACTCTCCCTGCCTCCCTATTGTGATCCTACATTGTCATCCTGTCACATGGGCTTCTGATGGTCTTCAGCACAAATTACACAAGCATGGTCTGCTGTTGTTACCATCAGGAAACCCGCCTGAGAAATGCCATTCTCGCGTACCTGATTGAGGCTGAGTTGACGAGAGGGCTGCCTTACACCTCTTGTCCTGTTTCCCCTGGGGATGATAACAGGATATAACGGGGCACAGAGTTGCACATGAATGCCTGTAGGAAATCGGTTTCGGAATATCTTGGAAGCAAATGCAGAGCTGAAGCAGACCAGTTGACAACAGGCGAATACTGGATCTCAGGAGTGTAGTTTAGAAAGGCAGAGGTCAGCAACAATCGGGCAGCAGGAGTCCAAAGTCGGAGCCAGGCCAAGGTCAGCGTCAAGTGAGCAGAAGAAGTACCAGAACAGCAGACAGGAAGCAAGGTCAGGTCACAAGCCAGTCAGCATCAGAGGTTCAGGAACAAGTAGGATCAGCATGCCGGGTCGGGATTCAGGTGAACACAGGATCAGGTCACAGTCAGAAGGCGCTGACAACCAATCAGGAATGAACCTAAGTCCTGTAAGGCTTTAAATAGGGCACTGGGCACCAAAGTTAATGCTCACGCGCAAAGGTGCTCGTATAGATGCGTATAGGGTCCCAATGCTGTGCACAGTTCCATAGTCAGTTCTGCATGCATGCACATTCCTTTGAGCACGGGCAATTCTTTGAACATGAGCATTCCCTTGAACATGGGCATTCCTTTGATCACGGGTTTGAGCATAATTTTCATGACAGCCATGCAGCCATTGCTTCAGTGCATGTGGTCAGGATGTGGCTGCAGAAGATCAGCAGCCCTGACGTAGCAAGGGATAAAATGAAGATGAAAACCATATATTAAAGAGGAAGTAAACCCTGATGGGTTTTACTTCCTCTTTTGCTTGCTGCAAAGCCTGCAAATGAAAAGCATAATGGGCTAGTATGCATGCATAGCGGCCTGGTGGTGATTGGTGATCGGGCTTCCCGCTCCTCTCCCGCTCCTCCGGTATAACAGCCGAGCGGCTTTTAGCCCCGAAAGCTAAATACGCACATCTGCGTAGGCTCGGCGGGAAGGGGTTAAATTACAATATCTGATTTATTGTAAAATCGTTTTAGCTCTCTAATTTTCTCTCAAACCAAACCCCATTGACTAAACAGCGAGTACGTTTGCCCAGACATGTTCCGCCTCAATCTACGAGAACCAGAAGCATGTTCTTTTTATGTCAAATCGGGTGTAGAGGGTGTCTGAATGTTTAATGTTCTTTTTTGTTTATTTAAAGAAGGACTCCACTTATGCTATTTGCATTTAAATTGGCCACATAACAAAAGCCACACAGTGCAGCTTTCGGGAAAACAATGGACAGAGCAGAATTATCGCTCTGGGTGCCAAATTCAGGATTGCATAATGTCGTCTTTTTTTTCCATTGCAAGGACATTTTGTGAAAGTGTTGTTTGCCTCTATTTAGTAATATCACCCAGTCCTCACTCTAAATCCATTATCTGCTTTTCTGTTAGATTGGTGTTTTACCTTTTGACACTCACAATGAAATGCCTCTATTGTATGTCAAGTAATGATGTTGTTTATTTTTCACTAATTAATTTCACATTACAGAGAATACAGCAAGAGCAGTGAGACTTCCTTGCTTTGTTCTATCTAGCAATGGCTGGTCATCTAGGAGATGCTCCTTTTATCCTATGAGGAAATACACAGCCTGAAACTAGCTTATCATTTGCATAAATTTTATATTTTGTACCCCCAGGCTGAGTTTCTTGAGAAATTGGGTGTCTGATAGCAGACAGGTACACGGCATGCAAATAATGTGGCCTCAAAAAAAAAAAAAAATTGAATTTTATATTCAAATACAGCCCCGGCGTTGTTATTACTTGCCCGTTGTCTGCACTGTCATGTATCGCTTTAATAATCTTTGATTAGTGAAGACAGGTATTCGTTCCTTGAAGACACAGAGAAAGTCAGACTTCTATGTGGGGATTGGAGGGGCCAGGCCTTTGGGTGGGTAATGGCTGGGTGAGGTCCCAGGCTGGCTGGTATTTCAGGTTCTGTATGAAAAAAAAAAAGCCTATTAAAATGTCACACACTGAAGCCGGGCCAAATAATGTCCCCCTTGCTACAGCTGCTGTCACGTAGTTGTTTCTAAAGACACACCTTGGCAGTTCAGGCAGCCCAAGGTATGGTGGGGTCTCAGGTACTACAATTCCCAGCATTCTATGCTAAATACAGAAGCATTGTCTTGTTTGCTACAACAAAAGAAAAAAAAACTCCCCACCTGTGCTATGTGCCTACAGTTCTGCAACCTCTGTCAGCCTTTTTTAACCAGAATGCCTTGAGATTTCTTCAGGGGTGCCTTGGCAAAACGCCTAAAAATTGATCAAAAATTGTACACAAGCCAGCAGTTGGATGAAGCCTGCCCTTTACAGAAAGCCACGGCTTGTCATTGTGCACCATTGTGACTTTCTAGACCCTGGTATCCTAACAACCAATGATGTCATCAGTTGATAAGGAGGATGTCTGTTGCCTCCACAGCATCCTTGTTTGACCCTCCTCTGCCCCCTCTCCCTCAGCACCGGGGTGTCATTAACTGACTGAAAGAGAAATTGAGGGAGAAGAGAAACATTGGAATACTAGTCAGTACCATTGTGCAAAAGTGTATTTGCTTTGAAAGAATAAATCGCCTAAACGTTGGGTGTCCTATGTGTGGATGTTGCTGCATTATGTAAAGCTATTAGAATAGTTTTTTTATATTTTAGACTGTCCATAAATTTAAAGGATGCCTTGACTAAAAAAAGTTTGTGAAAAACTGCTCTGTCACTGCTCCACCTCCTGACTGCTCTCTGTGCTACTGCTCCGCCTCCTGTCTGCTCTCTGTGCCACTGCTCTGCCTCCTGTCTGCTCTCTGTGCCACTGCTCTGCCTCCTGTCTGCTCTCTGTGCCACTGCTCTGCCTCCTGTCTGCTCTCTGTGCCACTGCTCTGCCTCCTGTCTGCTCTCTGTGCCACTGCTCTGCCTCCTGTCTGCTCTCTGTGCCACTGCTCTGCCTCCTATCTGCTCTCTGTGCTCTTGCTCTGCCTCCTGTCTGCTCTTTGTGCCACTGCTCTGCCTCCTGAATGCTCTCTGTGCCACTGCTCTGCCTCCTGTCTGCTCTCTGTGCCACTGCTCTGCCTCCTGTCTGCTCTCTGTGCCACTGCTCTGCCTCCTGTCTGCTCTCTGTGCCACTGCTCTGCCTCCTGTCTGCTCTCTGTGCCACTGCTCTGCCTCCTGTCTGCTCTCTGTGCCACTGCTCTGCCTCCTGAATGCTCTCTGTGCCACTGCTCTGCCTCCTGAATGCTCTCTGTGCCACTGCTCTGCCTGCAGACTGCTCTCTGTGCCACTGCTCTGCCTGCAGACTGCTCTCTGTGCCACTGTTCTGCCTGCAGACTGCTCTCTGTGCTACTGCTCTGCCTCCTGTCTGTTCTCTGTGCTACTGCTCTGCCTCCTGTCTGCTCTCTGTGCCACTCCTCTGCCTCCTGAATGCTCTCTGTGCCACTGTTCTGCCTCCTGAATGCTCTCTGTGCCACTGCTCTGCCTGCTGACTGCTCTCTGTGCCACTGCTCTTTTTCCTGTCTGCTCTCCGTGTCACTGCTCTGCCTCTGGTCTGCTGTCTGTGCTACTGCTCCTCTTCCTGTCTGCTCTCTGCGTTACTGCCCAATCTCCTGTCTGCTTTCTGTGCCTCTGCTTTGCCTCTATCTGCTCTTTGCCACTGCTCTGCCTTCTGTCTTTTTTCCATGTGTCTGACCTGCCTACTGCCTCCCCTCTGTGCCACTGCTCCACCTCCTGACTGCTCTCTGTGCTACTTCTCCGCCTCCTGTCTGCTCTTTGTGCTACTGCTTCTCTTCCTGCTTGTTCTCTGTGCTACTGCCCAATTTCCTATCTGCTTTCCGTGCCTCCACATTGCCTCTGTCTGCTCTGTGCCACTACTCTGCCTTTTGTCTTCTTTCCATGTCAGTGACCTGCCTACTGGCTGCCCTCTGTGCTACCGCTCCTCTTCCTGACTGTTCTCTGTGCTACTGCCCAATCTCATGTCTGCTTTCTGTGCCTCTGCTCTGCCTCCTGTCTGCTCTCTGTGCCACTGCTCTGCCTCCTGTCTGCTCTCTGTGCCACTGCTCTGCCTCCTGTCTGCTCTCTGTGCCACTGCTCTGCCTCCTGTCTGCTCTCTGTGCCACTGCTCTGCCTCCTGTCTGCTCTCTGTGCCACTGCTCTGCCTCCTATCTGCTCTCTGTGCTCTTGCTCTGCCTCCTGTCTGCTCTCTGTGCCACTGCTCTGCCTCCTGAATGCTCTCTGTGCCACTGCTCTGCCTCCTGAATGCTCTCTGTGCCACTGCTCTGCCTCCTGTCTGCTCTCTGTGCCACTGCTCTGCCTCCTGTCTGCTCTCTGTGCCACTGCTCTGCCTCCTGTCTGCTCTCTGTGCCACTGCTCTGCCTCCTGTCTGCTCTCTGTGCCACTGCTCTGCCTCCTGTCTGCTCTCTGTGCCACTGCTCTGCCTCCTGAATGCTCTCTGTGCCACTGCTCTGCCTCCTGAATGCTCTCTGTGCCACTGCTCTGCCTGCAGACTGCTCTCTGTGCCACTGCTCTGCCTGCAGACTGCTCTCTGTGCCACTGCTCTGCCTGCAGACTGCTCTCTGTGCCACTGTTCTGCCTGCAGACTGCTCTCTGTGCTACTGCTCTGCCTCCTGAAGGCTCTCTGTGCTACTGCTCTGCCTCCTGTCTGCTCTCTGTGCTACTGCTCTGCCTCCTGTCTGCTCTCTGTGCCACTCCTCTGCCTCCTGAATGCTCTCTGTGCCACTGTTCTGCCTCCTGAATGCTCTCTGTGCCACTGCTCTGCCTGCTGACTGCTCTCTGTGCCACTGCTCTTTTTCCTGTCTGCTATCCGTGTCACTGCTCTGCCTCTGGTCTGCTGTCTGTGCTACTGCTCCTCTTCCTGTCTGCTCTCTGTGTTACTGCCCAATCTCCTGTCTGCTTTCTGTGCCTCTGCTTTGCCTCTATCTGCTCTTTGCCACTGCTCTGCCTTCTGTCTTTTTTCCATGTGTCTGACCTGCCTACTGCCTCCCCTCTGTGCCACTGCTCCACCTCCTGACTGCTCTCTGTGCTACTTCTCCGCCTCCTGTCTGCTCTTTGTGCTACTGCTTCTCTTCCTGCTTGTTCTCTGTGCTACTGCCCAATTTCCTATCTGCTTTCCGTGCCTCCACATTGCCTCTGTCTGCTCTGTGCCACTACTCTGCCTTCTGTCTTCTTTCCATGTCAGTGACCTGCCTACTGGCTGCCCTCTGTGCTACCGCTCCTCTTCCTGACTGTTCTCTGTGCTACTGCCCAATCTCATGTCTGCTTTCTGTGCCTCTGCTTTGCGTCTGTCTGCTTTGTGCTACTGCTCTGCCTTAAGGGGAAATTACCCTATAGACATTTTGCACACAGTTATACTTGGAGTGTGCACAATGTTCAGGAGAAAATTTTGACCATTCCCCTTTACAAACCTGCTTTAGCTTTTGTAGGATGTCTGGTGTAAACGGTTCTCCTGAGGTCATTCCAACACATCTCTGTGGGATTAAAGTGTTACTGAACCTAAAAACGTTTTTTACCTTAAAGGGGTTGTAAACCCTCATGTTTATTTATTTTTTTTCAAATAACAAACATGTTATACTTCCCTCCACTCTGCAGCTCGTTTTGCACAGAGTGGCCCCGATCCAACTCTTCGAGGGGCCCCTAGCGCCGCTATCAGCTCCTTCCTGAATCGGTAAATACCTTAGGAGAAGCGCTCTCCATGGGGGTTACCATGTGGGCGCCCTCCCGAGTCCGGCTTTTGCGTTCATAGACACAGAATGCCAGACTCGGCCCCGGTGTCAGCGTCATATTTGATTGACAGCAGCGGGAGCCAATGGCTGCGCTGCTATCAATCTATCCAATCAAGAGCCGAGACAACGGCCAGAGAGGTAGAGCGTGTCTCTGCCATGGAAACAAACAGGCTTAGGTGAGTAAACAGGGGTAGGGGGGCTGGTCAGTGTCAGAAGTTTTTTCACCTTAATGTATAGGATGCATTAGGGTGAAAAAACACAAGGGTTTACAGCCCCTTTTAATGCGTTTTTTGCATTAAGGTCAAAAACGTTTTTAGTCTCCCTGTGCCCCCTTTACCTGTGTGAAGGTGAAGGGAGGGGAGAAGAGATCAGTGCTTTGTACAGCTGCATCTATTCTCCCCTCTTTAACTCTTTACAAAGCATTTGAGCAGCAGCGGGAGCCATGGGCTCTTGCTGCTGTCAATCAAATGCAGTGAGGAAGAAGTGGGGTGCGGGCCTAAGTCCTGCTGTCTAAGTCTATGGAGCGTGGCTCTGTAGACACACAGCTCAGGACCGCGGGGACTCCATTTCTCCCCATAGCCAGCGGCCGGCTATGGTGGTCCCACAAAGAAGAGGAGGAGCCAAGAATGCCGCTGGGGACCCCGGAAGAGGTGGATCGGCACCACTCTGCACAATACCACTGCACAGAGCAGGTAAGTGTAACATGTTTGTTATTCTAATAAAAAAAAAGTTTCCTTAAGTAACACTTTAAGGTCGGGGTATTGACTGGGCCACTTTCAAAAGGCGCATTTTCTTTTTTCTGAAGCCAGTCTGGTGGATTTACGTCAATGTTTAGGGTCATTGTCCTGCTGCATCACCCATTGTCTACTAAGCTTCAGTTGGTGGACAGCCACCCTGACATTTATCTTGTAGGATTTTTTGGTAAACTTGGCAATTCATTTCCCCTCGATGTTAAGTGGTCCACGCTCTGAGGCAGCGAAGGAAGGCCAAATCACGATGTTCCTCAAGCCAGAATTCACAGTTGAGATAATGTTTGATGTTGGTAAGCTCTGCCCTTTTTGTGGCATACATAGTGCTGAGTTTGCTCCCTGAACAAACTTCAGGCATGCAGCAATGTTTTTTTTGGAGAGCAACGGCTTCCTCCGTGGTGTTCTGCCATGGACACCATGCCTTGCCTGTCCAAAGACTTGTGTATGGTAGACTCATGATGTTTGCCAGTTCCAGTGATGTCTTCAAACCTTTAGCTGCTACTCGTGGGTTCTTCTTTACCTCACTGAGGATTCTGCATTGTGCCTTGGGATTCATCTTGGCTGGGCACCCGGGAAAAGTAACCACAGTACTAAACTGTCTCCATTTTTATACCGCTTGTCTAAGGCCTCATGTACAATGCTGCTGGTAAACGGACGTTTAGGAGCAGTAGGGCATTTTTTTCAGCTTCCCCTGAACTCTCCTCTATGTTATCTTATCAGTACATGTACACAGGGGCGTTTTATAGTGGTTTCTAGGCAGTTTAGAGTTTAGAAGCATTTTTTGGAACGCAAAAAAAAGGGTTTAGACGGATGTTCAGAGGCATTTGAAACGGCAAATGCTTGTAAACGCTGCTAAACGCGGTAACTCGCATTTAGCAGCGTTTTGTTTACAGTCATTTTTCATTTTAACCACTTAAAGAGGAGGTCCAGTAAAAAAAATAAAAAAAAATAAAAGTCAGCAGCTACAAATACTGCAGCTGCTGACTTTTAATTGGACACTTACCTGTCCCAGGGTCCAGCAATGTGGGGGATCGAAGCCCCGCTCGTCTCCCCCTCCGTTCAGCGGTGCCGGCATTGCAACTGTGGGCGGCGGGCTGTGGCTTCACAGCCTGGCACCCACTGCGCATGCGCGAGCGGCGCCGCGTGCCGTGATTGGCCGCTCAGTCACCTGGGACCTGTAATGGGTCCCAGATGATTGACAGGAGGGAGGGAGCAGAGCTGAGCCCTTCCTGTGCCGAGGGGGGAAGTGATGTCACCAGCCTAGGCACTGGAAGAGGCAGACTACGAGGGACCCCCTAGCAACAGGCATTTAGAGGTAAGTAAAAAAAAAAAAATACCCAAATGTTTTTTTGTATTTTTTTTTTCTTAATTTTTCATGTAGTTTTTTTTTTTTTTTGGGTGGAACCCCACTTTAAGGACCAGCCTCGTTTTGAGATTTTGATGTTTACAAGTTTAAAACAGTTTTTTTTTGCTAGAAAATTACTTAGAACCCCCAAACATTATATATTGTTTTTTTCTCTAACACCCTAGAGAATAAATTGGCGGTCATTGCAATACTTTTTTTCACACCGTATTTGCGCAGCGGTCTTACAAGCGCATTTTTTGGGGAAAAAATTCACTTTTTTGAATAAAAAATTAAACAATAGTGAAGTTAGCCCATTTTTTTTTTATATTGTGAAAGATAATGTTACGTCAAGTAAATTGATACCCAACATGTCGCACTTCAAAATTGTGCCCCCTCGTGGAATGGCGACAAACTTTTACCCTTAAAAATCTCCAAAAATTCTACAGCTTGCATGTTTTGAGTTACAGAGGAGGTCTAGAGCTAGAATTATTGCTCTTGCTCTAACGATTGCGGCGATACCTCACGTGTGGTTTGACCACCATTTTCATATGCGGGCGCTACTCACGTATGCGTTCACTTCTGCGCGCGAGCTCGACGGGACGGGGCGCTTTAAAAAAAAAAAAATTTTTCTTATTTATTTTACTTGATTTTATTTATTTTTTCACAGTTTAAAAAAAAAAAATTGGTCACTTTTATTCCTAATACAAGGAATGTAAACATCCCTTGTAATAGAAAAAAGCATGACAGGTCCTCTTAAATATGAGATCTGTGATCAAAAAGTCCTCATATCTCATATTTGGACTAAAATGCCACAATAAAAAAAAAAATTTGTCATTTGAAAAAAATTACATTGAAAAAATTACGTATGGGCGGAAGTGACGTTATGACGTCGCTTCCGCCCTGCTATGGTATGGAGACGGGTGGGGGCCATCTTCCCCTCACTCATCTCCATACCCAGCCACGGACAGGTCCCGATCGCCTCCGCCGCTGCCAACGGCTCCGGTAAGCGGCGGAGGGGGCGCGGGAGAGCGGCGGGAGGGGGGGGCCCTCTCCCGCCACCGATAACGGTGATATCGCAGCGAATCGACTACAGAGACCACCATTATCGTAAATACGACCGGCTCCTGAAGAGATGGATACCCCCGGTTGTGGCAGCAGCTACTGTCATTACCGAGATGTCCATCTTCAAAGTGCCGACGTATATGTACAGGAGCCGGTCGGCAAGTGGTTAACATAAAACGACTGTACAAACGCTTCTAGACGCAAACGCGGCATGTAAACGAACGCTCTTAGAGGCCGGTTTCTAGCTGTCAAGTTAAATGTCAAGTTAAATCATTCAGAGAGGTTAAACAATGCCCCGTGTACATGAAGCCTGTCAACTGGTTGAGGGAGAAAGCACAGAGGCGCTACTCTAGTTAACGTTGAATTTTAATGAGCAAATTCTGCATATATATTCACAAGAGTAGGATTAAAAGAAGCATATCAAGAGTAGGTAATTAATCGTCCGGGGGTGGGGGGGTGGGGTAGTCCATCCGTGGCTGTGCACTGGTGAAGTGGAGCGGGTTGCGCCGGTGCTTGCTGGCGTTTCCTGGACCTTGAGCACACAGGAAGCCGGAGGATGATGTCACTTCCGGTTGGGACAGTGGAACAATAGGCGACGCGTTTATGAAGGCCTGAAGAAGGAGCGCATGCTCCGTAAACGCGTCACCTATTGGTCCATAAAAAAAAGCAACAAAAAAAAAAAAAAAAAACTTTTTCCCATCACTTTCTACTCAGTGATAATGGTCTCCAGGAGGAATCTCTCCAGCAGGGACACAGGCAGCAAAAAAAAAAAAACTGACAGAGGTTCTAGCCTTTTCAAAATGTTCTACTGCATCTGAAGCCAAACAAGGAAAAAATGTCTAGAGGTGCACTTTAAATTTTTTCGAAATCTTAAAAAGTGCAGGATTCCAGGAAGGGGTGATGTTGGGATATATATATATATAATATGAAGAGATTTGGATAATCTGCACAATGCATTAGTAATCTGGGAACAAGTAGTTGGCTGGGTGGTTACGGAACGCTGCAGTTCCCAGTGGGAAATCCGTGTTGCAACCTGCAGAGTTGTGGGCGGGAGAGCAGCAGGTGCGTTTTAATACCTCTAGGCTACGGTAATGTGCTGGGATCAGCTTCTTACACTGCACAGACTCGGCAGGTGGATACTGGTATATAGGACAAAGCTGGAGAGAGAGCAGGAGGGAAAACTCCAAAGACAAAGTGAATGTGTCAATTAGAGGGCATGTTGGGGGCTTCTATTCCACATGCAGAGCATACTGGGACAGTCAGCTTGAGCTGCTAATGGCATAGGCTGGCAAGGTGTACTGGGACCTGCAGTTCTTCTGTAAAGTAAACGCCAGAGAACATAGAGTTCCCAGGACCGCGGGCACGCTCCCGCGGCAGGCACGCGCCCGATAGGCAGCAAATTTAAAGGGACGTATCTGTGCGCCCATTTGCCTGCCTGTGCCATTCTGCCGACGTACATCTGTGTGCGGCGGTCGGCAAGCGCTTAAAGTGCCCAAATCCCGACAATGCTGACTGGGTACTTGACGAAAAAAAGATGTAAAAAGCCAAGATGAGCTTTAGTGAAAGCTTCAAATAAAAAAAAAGTCAGCGTAAAATTATATGCAAACCCATTTTTTATTTGCACTAAAACCTCACCACCTCCTTTTCCTGAGCCTCCCTATTGGTCATCATAGTTGACTTTCATGCTAAAGCACCAATAGGGAGGTTCAAGCTCAACCTTTTTATTCCAGTTCCTATATGAAGGTGAGGTTTTGTGCAGACTGATTATTGAACAACAAGTTCAAGTTTAATAAGTCATTTAAATGTCTTGGGGGGGTTCCAGAACTTCTGAATTTCTCCCTTTTTAGTGTTGAGAGTTAGGGGTAATGAAATTGAAAAAAAATGCTCCCAAAGGCCTATAGGCAGCTGAAAAAAAATTCAACTAGCTCAAATATAAATATATATCTCTTTATTGCATACAAATATATATGGAACATGAATTAAAAACTACATGAGCTCTGGTACGCATGATATTCAAAAAATGAGATGTCAATGTTACATATGCAGATAGCAAGAATCGCAAAGTGTATTTCTCAACACTGGATGCTACCGCTCAGAAAATCCCAATGCGTTTCGATCGTATTCTGTCCTGATCTTCCTCAGGGGGATGAAGGCGTCTTCAAATTGAAATATGGTGTGTAACCAGAGCCTACTAAACACATAGGGACAACTCAATATTGAACCCCACGAACTAAGACTGGGATGCCATTATAGTTCATGTGCATGTAAAGGCAGGTGTCCCAATACTTGTGTTAATATAGTGTATGTGAAGTGCTACCCTTTACCCAAGTATCAGGGACCTACGTTTTCAATGACAGAAGTTCCTGGAAGAAGCAACTTGGAGAAATAAGTTATGGGAATTCTTATTCATGGAATTTGTCAATATTATGAAAGCAGATACACTAATTGGACAAAAAAAATGCCTATCCTGTTTGGACCATTGTCCACCCACTAGTAACAATGGCTTCCTTCATGGTTTCGCACAGACAAATTGAAATTCTTATATCGGTGGCCTTTTGAAACCAGATTGGTAGAAAGCAAAGCAAGCACAATGTGGGCCTTTCCCAAGGAGGTGTCTACATGTATTCACTGATACTTTGTAATGCAAAGAAGTACATTACTCTAGCTGTGAAAAGTAAGGCCTCATTCTCACAGGGCATACAATCCTGTATGTCCGCTCAGGGCCATGTTTTCCCACACAGGGGTTCGATGGATCCCCATGCTGGAAGTCCCATTGATTTCTGTGGGGACCCGGTGGCTGCACAGACACAGCCGCTGTGTCCCGATACCATATCCGTGTGGGTGAATGTCCCAGATGGCACCCAGGGTGAGTTCGGGGACTCTTGCCCTCACCCATAGGAATGTGGTATTGGGTCACATCCATGCAGCTGCCATGTCACCATAGAAATCAATGAGAATTCTAGTATGGAGATGCACATAGCGCCTGTGAATCCCCGGTAGGAAAACTTGGTCCTGCACGGCGGGCGGGGGCCCTGAACGAGGCCTAATAGTCTTTCCAAATGTTGAATTTGCCATGTTCCTTTAATTGGCTGATATACAGTCAGGTCCATAAATATTGAGACATCGACACAATTCTAATCTTTTTGGCTCTATACACCACCACAATGAATTTGAAATAAAACGAACAAGATGTGCTTTAACTGCAGACTTTCAGCTTTAATTTGAGGGTAATTACATCCAAATCAGGTGAACGGTGTAGGAATTACAACAGTTTGTATATGTGCCTCCCACTTTTTTAAGGGACCTCAAAGTAATGGGACAGATTAACAATCATCCATCAAACTTTCACTTTTTAATACTTGGTTGCAAATCCTTTGCAGTCAATTAAGTCTGGAAGGCATAGACATCACCAGACGCTGGGTTTCATCCCTGGTGATGCTCTGCCAGGCCTTTACTGAAACTGTCTTAAGTTCCTGCTTGTTCTTGGGGCATTTTCCCTTCAGTTTTGTCTTCAGCAAGTGAAATGCATGCTCAATCGGATTCAGGTCAGGTGATTGACTTGGCCATTGCATAACATTCCACTTCTTTCCCTTAAAAAACTCTTTGGTTGCTTTCGCAGTATGCTTCGGGTCATTGTCCATCTGCACTGTGAAGCGCCGTCCAATAAGTTTTGAAGCATTTTGCTGAATATGAGCAGATAATATTGTCCGAAACACTTCAGAATTCATCCTGCTGCTTTTGTCAGCAGTCACATCATCACTAAATACAAGAGAACCAGTTGGCAGCCATACATGCCCACGCCATGACACTACCACCACCATGCTTCACTGATGAGGTGGTATGCTTTGGATCATGAGCAGTTCCTTTCCTTCTCCATACTCTTCTCTTCCCATCACTCTGGTACAAGTTGATCTTGGTCTCATCTGTCCATAGGATGTTGTTCCAGAACTGTGAAGGCTTTTTTAGATGTGGCAAACTTTAATCTGGCCTTCCTGTTTTTGAGGCTCACCAATGATTTACATCTTGTGGTGAACCCTCTGTATTCACTCTGGTGAAGTCTTCTCTTGATTGTTAACTTTGACACACATACTCCTACCTCCTGGAGAGTGTTCTTGATCTGGCCAACTGTTGTGAAGGGTGTTTTCTTCACCAGGGAAAGAATTCTTCGGTCATCCACCACAGTTGTTTTCCGTGGTCTTCCGGATCTTTTGGTGTTGCTGAGCTCACCGGTGCGTTCTTTCTTTTTAAGGGTGTTCCAAACATTTGATTTGGCCACACCTAATGTTTTTGCTATCTCTCTGATGGGTTTGTTTTGTTTTTTCAGCCTAATGATGGCTTGCTTCACTGATAGTGACAGCTCTTTAGATCTCATATTGAGAGTTGACAGCAACAGATTCCAAATGCAAATAGCACACTTGAAATTAACTCTGGACCTTTTATCTGCTCCTTGTAAGTGGGATAATGAGGGAATAACACACACCTGGCCATGGAACAGCTGAGCAGCCAATTGTCCTATTACTTTTGGTCCCTTAAAAAGTATGAGGGACATATACAAACTGTTGTAATTCCTACACCGTTCACCTGATTTGGATGTAAATACCCTCAAATTAAAGCTGAAAGTCTGCCGTTAAATCACATCTTGTTCGTTTCATTTTAAATCCATTGTGGTGGTGTATAGAGCCAAAAAGATTAGAATTGTGTCGATGTCCCAATATTTATGGACCTGACTGTGTGAAATGTTTTTTTACCTTCCAGCATTCATCTTCTCATATAAACCTTGTGAGCTGATGAGTTGACCATGGATAATGCTGCCATTTAACTCCCCATTAGGTGTGCATTATTAGTTTTGCTCCTTAGTAACGTTTATAATACAAGTACAGGATCTACTTTACTGGAAGCCAGCAACAAATTCATTCATATAAACGTTTGTTGTACTTTGTTTATGCAAAGTACATACAGTAAGAGCCCTTTTAAACATTAAACTCAAGACAAATTCCTTGTATGCTTGCCCAGTAAAGCTGTTTCTGATATGATTCTTTAAAAAGTCAAGATTGCTAAGCATTCCCCCCCCATGCAGTCACTGTGAGGAGCACTGCTAATGACCTTTCTTTCTGGTGTAGGCGGCAAAATATTGTGAAGAATTCATAATTTTGTTTTATATCTCACATTTATGACAATGTTTTCTGTAGGACGTTTCCTTCTACTACCCTCTTCCCTGATAGCCCAAAGGGTTTTCAATGTAAATATGGCTCAGCCTTGTACTGATGATAAACAATCTCATTTATCAGGGTTTATACGCTATGTACCTTGGGCCTGGGCGAGCCCAGCTAGGCGTGTGTCACATAATATTATTATTATTATTGTTATTACTGCCGTGTTGGAGCTATGTTTTGATCCTCCAAAAACGCCTCTGCTGGTTTCCGGCAAGCCTTGTAAGGCGTTCCCAAAAGTCCTACATAATTCATTTCCGGAGAGAGAGAAAAATTAGCTTGCTAGAGTTTTCCTAACCCACTTTTTTTTGCTTTCCAAAGGCCCACAGTTAGTCCCAGCACCTCACCGTAGTCATAAAGTATATGCAAGGGGTGGAAAAACCTTGAAAGTCGGATAGTCTGAACCACTAAAACGTTGAGTTTAGGCTTCACCCCTGTGCATCTGTTGATTTTATGGTTTGTTGCCATATATTGATGTGCCACTGCCAATTCCATCCAATGTCTATATATACTGCATTATTTACAGTACCCTTCACTGGAAACACCTAAATTCACCATTTCGGGGGGATGACCCCCTTTTGGCCTTATTGTAGGTATAATGATCAGATCAATCTTTTGATGATCTAGCAGAGTGGATTTGATTTAAATTGATAGTAAAAAGGCTTGATTTAAATCAACTTGTAAGAGCAACTGTCATCTCTGTCCCGCTATTGGCTCCTCCTCTGTCCCGCTGTTGGCTCCTCCTCTGTCCCGCTGTTGGCTCCTCCTCTGTCCCGCTGTTGGCTCCTCCTCTGTCCCGCTGTTGGCTCCTCCTCTGTCCCGCTGTTGGCTCCTCCTCTGACCCGCTGTTGGCTCCTCCTCTGACCCGCTGTTGGCTCCCCCTCTGTCCCTCTGTTGGCTCCCCCTCTGTCCCGCTGTTGGCTCCTCCTCTGTCCCGCTGTTGGCTCCTCCTCTGTCCCGCTGTTGGCTCCTCCTCTGTCCCGCTGTTGACTCCTCCTCTGTCCCGCTGTTGGCTCCTCCTCTGACCCGCTGTTGGCTCCTCCTCTGACCCGCTATGGGCTCCTCCTCTGACCCGCTGTTGGCTCCTCCTCTGTCCCGCTGTTGGCTCCTCCTCTGTCCCGCTGTTGGCTCCTCCTCTGTCCCGCTGTTGGCTCCTCCTCTGTCCCGCTGTTGGCTCCTCCTCTGTCCCGCTGTTGGTTCCTCCTCTGTCCCGCTGTTGGCTCCTCCTCTGTCCCGCCGTTGGCTCCTCCTCTGTCCCGCCGTTGGCTCCTCCTCTGTCCCGCCGTTGGCTCCTCCTCTGACCCGCCGTTGGCTCCTCCTCTGACCCGCCGTTGGCTCCTCCTCTGACCCGCTTTTGGCTCCTCCTCTGTCCCGCTGTTGGCTCCTCCTCTGTCCCGCTGTTGGCTCCTCCTCTGTCCCGCTGTTGGCTCCTCCTCTGACCCGCTGTTGGCTCCTCCTCTGACCCGCTGTTGGCTCCTCCTCTGACCCGCTGTTGGCTCCTCCTCTGACCCGCTGTTGGCTCCTCCTCTGACCCGCTGTTGGCTCCTCCTCTGACCCGCTGTTGGCTCCTCCTCTGACCCGCTGTTGGCTCCTCCTCTGACCCGCTGTTGGCTCCTCCTCTGACCCGCTGTTGGCTCCTCCTCTGACCCGCTGTTGGCTCCTCCTCTGACCCGCTGTTGGCTCCTCCTCTGACCCGCTGTTGACTCACCGACAGTCCCATTCACTTTAATGGGACGGCTGGTGATGGGGCAGTGACACAACAAGGTGAGGGACGTGGCAGCAGCAGGTGATTGGACGCCCGCTAACAAGCGCTGCCATAATGGATCTGAAATGACAGGTGCTCTTTAAATGTAAGGACTCATTCTTGCTGGTAGTTAGAATTAATATTTGGAAGCAAGATGAAGGTTTCATAGTTAGAATAATAAGCTGTCGGGTTAGTAAAACAGCGATATCAGAACCGATTCAATCATACAGTTTGCAGTGTACATAGATTTGCAAAACAATGGGAATATAAAGGAATATTCCTGAACTTTGTTTTATCTCATGGTTACTGTGACATTGTGTGAATGCATCAGTGCAGTGCATGTTATCTCAGCTTGGATTCATTGAATGAGTTTACCAAAAATGTAAATATTGCAGAATATACAGCCTCATGCTACATAACTAAGCTCCATTTCATGCCAAACTAAAACTAAACCAAACTAAATTATTAATGTATCTTCAATAGAAAACTATCTTTTAGATATATTTTTCTCCAAAAGCATTTTATTAAAATAAATTTGATAAAAAAAAATCAAATACGATTTAAATAAAAAAAAATCTGATTTAAATAAAAAAAATAAATCAGATTTTTTTTTAAATGTTTTTTTAAATCATTGATTTTTATCCACCCTGTGATCTAGCGCAGTGGTCTCCACACAGAAGATTTTTTTACCTTCATGCATAGGTGTGCGCTCCAGTACGTCCATGTGGCCTTATTGCCGTATTTCAAGCCCTGCTTGCCTGTGTGGTATAATTCCTGGCATTAGACCAGGTTGCATATGAGTTACCAGTCAGATAACATGGAGCCTTATTGGAAGAAATGTCTGCTGAAGGTCGTTGTTGGAGTGATTGTGATATCTGACTTGGAGCAGCTTTTCCGCATTTTTATGTAAGATCGATACCAGGGCTGGAATTTTGATTGCATAATTTTGACAAGCAATCCAAATAAAGAAGAATGATATTAGCAGAGATGGACATTTTACCACCGAAAAGTACCGTATATACTCGAGTATAAGTCAAATTTTTCAGCACATTTTTTTGTGCTGAAAGTGCCCCCTCGACTTATACTCGAGTCAAGCACTTTTCTGCAGCAAAAAATGTCATTTTCCAAACCGACTTTGGGGTCCCGTATCTCAGGGCCACTTGGTGCTAGGAACCCCAAATTTGGTGTGCAAACCCAGTGGACCTGGTTCCATAACATATCCAAAGCTGGAGTTCCTAGCTCCAAGTGGCCCTGAGATACGGGGCCCCAAAATCGGTTCAGAAAATGTCATTCTCTGCTGCAGAAAAGTGCTGGACATTTTCTGAACCGATATTAGGGGCCCTGTATCTCGGGGCCACTTGGTGCTAGAAATCCCAGCTTTGGATATTTTATGGTGCTAGTTCCACTGGGTTTGCACAACAAATTTGTGGTTCGTAGCACTAAGTGGCCTCGAGATACGGGGCCCCAAAGTCGGTCAACTGTGTCCATCTGCAGCAATGTCATTTCGAGACACTTTGGGTTCAGAGACCCCAAATTTTGGCTGCAGCTAGGGGACATCTAGGAACCCTTAACTACCGAGTTTGAAGTTCGGGGGACCTATGGCTGCAAATGGGCACAGTGAGGCTGCAAATGGGCACAGTGATGCTGCAAATGGGCATTGTTGACCCTCTTTTCCACTTACAGTAGCTGTGCATTTCTCACCCTCGTCTTATACTCGGGTCAATAAGTTTTTCCTATTTTTTTGTGGTAAATTAGGGCCTCGACTTATACTCGGAACGACTTATATATTCGAGTATATACAGTACGTATTTTTGGACTGTTTTAATTTTTTTTTTTTCATATAGAATGAGCAGCAACTCGTTTCCTGGACTGTCAGCCGTTCTCTTTTATCTACCGCCATGTTTGTGTAACAGATCATTGAACTCTGTCGGGGGTTATTTGTTGCTAGCCGATGGCCTGACAACCCTGGAAGGTTCTTTCATTGATGGCTGCCCAGAGGCCACTACAAGCCATGCTTTGTTATACCCTCCACAAATAAACCTTTTCTTTTTCTTTTGAGGTTGTGACAGATAAAAAAAAAAAAAAAAAACTTTTTGTGACAGTGAAATGAAATGACTTCTGAATTTAGAGACCGGCAGCCAATTTTAAAAACCAGCCACACATTTCCTTGGGCTTGGTGGATTGCAAGAATTAATGACCTCTAAATTTAGCCCCAGCAATAAGCTACTCATTAAGTGGGAGTTGTCCACCAATTGGCCACTCGATCGAGGCGTTGGCTTAATCCCAACGTACCTTTAAATAGATGATGCTTTTATAATGTAGTCGGCATGCCTGTCACATGCATGTGTTTTAGATCTTTGTTCACATTTTATATCTACTTTAGGTTTCTACTTCTGCCTTGATGTTTTCTGTCTATATTTAGATTGCCCTTAAAAAAGAAGTCATGTAAGATTACTAAGAATGGAAAGCGTCTTTTGGTTCAGCTTTTATTGCTGTCTGTGTGCTGGTTGGGTAGACTTCCTGTACGGCCTTTATATTAGGAAGTAAGAGAACGTTTCTAACACTTTTGTACAAAATAAATCAAAAAACAGTTTGAGTTTAGGTATAAAAGTTAACCCACCAGTTTAATTTTTTGGATTATAAAAGAAGAATGAAATAACTACCCTGTTTCCCCTAAAATAAGACCTAGTGTGATTGTTGGTGATGGCTGCAATATAAGCCCTACCCCCCAAATAAGCCCTACCCTGTTTCCCCGAAAATAAGCCCTACCCTGAAAATAAGACCTACAAGGACTTTAACTAGGGCTTATTTGGGGGGTAGGGCTTATATTGCAGCCATCACTGACAATCACGCTAGGTCTTATTTTCGGGGAAACAGGGTAGTATTGCACAACTAATATGAGAACATAGACAGGCAGACATGTGCAATGGAAAAAATCTGGACAGCCGCACTCCAGATTGGAAAAGTGAAAATAAAATCCTCTTTATTGAAAAAATAATAACATGATTAAAATCTGTACATGGCTCTGTTGGAATATTGCAGCATAACCGCTAACGCGTTTCACACTCCCATAGAGCGCTTACTCATAGCTTAGACAGGCAGACACATTGACACAGGTGTTGATTTACTAAAATTAGATACAGTGATACCTCATTATAAATCTCTTTTTATTTGAAAAAGTTGTCCAATACAGCACATACAGAAAGAAAAAAAAAAAAAAAGGGTACATAAATTGGGACTGTCACTGAAAACGTCAGCACAATAAGGTCAGGTATTCCCATAAAATTCTCTGCATCCGATATATACCAATTCAAAAGTATCTATACGCTGTACCTCTCTGGAAGCATGAAAAACATTATTTTATTTCCCCCTATTCCCCCCCCCCCCCCTTTCCCTCCCCTCACCCCTCATGCATCCTCACAGTTGTTCTGCATCTCTCTCATCCTATGCCTTCCTTACTCCACTCATCCATCTCTCACCCAATCCAGCCATGCTTTCCATATTTTCTCAAATTTCTTATAATTACCCCTTTTCTTATAGATATATTTTTCTCTACAAACCACCTCCCCCACTGCATTTGCCCATTCTGTCAATGTTGGGGCCTCACAGTGATACCTCAGTTCACAAACTTAAAGGGGTCATAAACCCTTGTGTATCCTATGCATTAAGGTGAAAAAACACGTGGCAGTGACCGGCCCCCCGGTTCTTGCCTGAGCCCTGGAACTTGACCCACGGGGATGCCCTGTCTCTCTGCTCGGGGTTCTCGGCTCTTGATTGGATAGATTATTAGCAGCGCAGCCATTGGCTCCCGCTGCTGTCACTCAAATCCAAAGACGTGGGTGCCGGGGGGCGGGGCCGAGTCCTGCATTTGGTCTCTATGGATACTGAATGCTGGACTCGGGAGCGCGCTCGCAAGGTAACCTCCCCGGGAGAGCGCTTCTCCTAGGGACTTATCTGATGTGGGGAGGAGCCGCGAGAGCAACCGGGGGACCCCAGAAGAGGAGGTTCGGGGCCACTCTGTGCAAAACGAGCTGCACAGTGGAGGTAAGTATATGTTTGTTATTTTAAAAACAACAAAATAAAAAAAACGAACCCTTACAATCACTTTAATTTGTGAAATGACTCGAATTGGTCGCGAAGTGAGGCAAATTTTCCCATAGGAAAAACTTACTCAAGATGGCTGCTGTGAGAAATGCTAGAGGGGTGTTTTTCAAAGCGATTTCTCAACATGGATGGATGGGGGAGTTTGCTTTTGAGTATTAAAAATGAATTAAAGTATGACTAAAGACAAAACTTTTTTTCTTTTCTAGTTTTGGATAGGGTGGAGAGTGATTTAGAACCCTGGCAGTTTTAATTGCTCTCGGTGTCTTTGTTAGGGAGATCCGCATATTCTAATTGTCCTGTTTACCATTATCATTGAAAGTAAAAGAAAATCCCAAATTTTGGGTTGTCCCCAGAAAAATAATAGATGGAAAATTTCCCAATGGGGACACTAGTTCTGGTGACTTGGGGATCCCCAGGGATTCCCTTTGCAGTGATTTCCTCTCACTTCCTGTTTGGCTGGGATATAGGAAGTGAAGGGAAATCCATGTCTTTATGGACCTTGCTTTGTGCACTGGTCCAAAATATTTTGGTGGAGGGGGGATTATGGTGTGGAGGGGGGATTATGGTGGGGGGTTGTTTTTCAGGGGTCGGGCTTGGCCCCTTAGTTCCAGTGAAGGGAACTCTAAAGGCGTCAGCATACCAAGACATTTTGGACAATTTCATGCTCCCAACTTTGTGGGAACAGTTTGGGGATGTTCCCTTCCTGTTCCAACATGACTGCCCACCAGTGCACAAAGCAAGGTCCATAAAGACATGGATGAGCGAGTTTGGGTTGGACTCTGCACAAAGTCATGACCTCAACACCTTTGGGATGAATTAGAGCAAAGACTGAGAGCCAGGCCTTCTTGTCCAACATCAGTGCCTGACCTCACAAATGCGCTTCTGGAAGAATGGTCAAACATCCCCATAGACACCCTCCTAAACTTTGTGGATGGCCGTCCCAGAAGAGTTGAAGCTGTTATAGCTGCAAAGGGTGGGTCAACTCAATATTGAACCCTACGGACTAAAACTGGGATGCCATTAAAGTTCATGTGCGTGTAAAGGCAGGCGTCCCAATACTTTTGGTAATATAGTGTATGTTCCAACGTACTTAGAAATGTATACAATAGTTCTTTTTCTTCACAATGGAGACTGTATATAGATATGTTGGTTCTAAAATGGCCTTGCCAGCCTTGGCTTTTGGTACACCTCCTGGGCACTTTGAGCTCCATGGCAGCCTTGGACAGGGTTTGTTTGCACTAAGTAGGCTTCAGCTACCTGAGATGTCCTCCAAGAGGAAGTGACTTTTGGGTGGAACTCGTCCTTCTTCACTAATAAAACCACATTCTTGGGGCAAGTTTGTCGACATTTTCTAGAGCTGCGAGGCGTTCTCTTCGATGCGGAGATGAAATGCCGTAAGCTGCACTCATGACTGTCACCCAGTCCCGGCTCTGAGAATTGTGAGGCTGCAGGCTGTTTAAATACCTGTTTACTTAACTTCTCACAGTTCCGTCGTTTCTTCAGTTATTCTAAAGAAAGAACTTGATTACTTTGTTTCCTGATTCATCCCTCTTCTTGGGTACTCGGCATTTTTTTTTTTGTGCTGCGTCTGGTCTGCAGAAGAAGAGTTGGGGCCTCCTGTACAGTGCCATGGAGCCTCATTAACCACTCGACCTCCAGAAGATTGTTCAATTAACCACTTGACCTCCAGAAGATTTACCCCCCCCCCCATGGCTAGGCCATTTTTTGCGATACTGCACTGCGTTTCTTTGACAATTGCGCGGTCTTGCTGTACCCAAATGAAATGTATGTCCTTTTTTTCCCACAAATAGAGCTTTCATTTGGTGGTATTTGATCACCTCTGCGGTTTTTATTTATTGCGCTAAAAAAAAAAAAGTGTATAAAGAGAAGTCCCAGTTGCTAAATTCACAATCAATATCAATAAAGTGCATGCTATGACAATAAACAAGTTAGAAATATAAAAACGTGAAAAAAATTATCAAAAGTATTTGTAGTGTCCAAAAAAAAAAATAAAGCGACAAGGAAAGTAGTATAAAATGGTGTCAGTAAAAAATATTCATAATCAAAGTCCCAAAATTCTTCACAAAGAAATTCCCAAAGGTGCTCCACCACAAAGTGAATCCTTCACCACTCTCACAAAATGGACTCACCAGATAGATATGCTGGTATAAGTTATAAACCAGCCAACGAGCCAATTTATTCCTCTCTCTCTTTCTGGGCATCGGTCAGAATCCCATCTCCCAATTCATAGTATGCGGTATAAAAAATAGAAAAGAAGGAAGGTGGCTTACATAGGGAATCGTCATTTGCGGTGACTCCAGCGTCCTTGCCCCGCCCTACGCACGTTTTGTCATGTGACGTCACATGACGAAACGTGTGTAGGGCGGAGCAAGGATGCTGGAGTCACCGTATATGACCATTCATGCTCTTGGTTTGTGGTATGACCATAGTATGCGGTATAAGGAATAGAAAAGAAGCAAGGAGGCTCCCATAGCGTAAAAATGTACTAACAGGTTTTATTAAAATAGTAAGACTTCCACTCGCATATTAAAAGTGTCTACCCAGCACTAGGGTAAACACGCTCAGCTGAATGGCAAGTTTACCTCCGGTCATACTGTGGCCTCCGAGCACGGATCGTCATACGATGTGAACTAAATATATTATAGAAAGGGCCTAGAATGGATGTATAGATGGATGGAGACTGGTGGATAGAAAAGAGCTATGGCAGTGGTTGTCAACTTAAGGGGCCTTAAAGTGATTGTAAAGTCTCTGTTAATTTATAAAAAACAAAACAAAAAAAAAAGGACATGTTATTCTCACTTCTTCTGTGCAGTTGGATTTGCACAGAGCAGCCCGGATCCTCCTCTTCTCGGGTCCCTCTTTTATGCTCCAGGCCCCTCCCCTCCTGTCGAGTGCTTGTTATAGGGAAACCAGAGCCGATTCACAGCTTTGTGTGTCCATTCAGACACGGAGCAGTGTTTCTGCCCCTCCCCCTCTCTCCCCTGATTGGCTAACTGACTTTGATTGACAGCCGCGGGAGCCAATGGTGCTGCTGCTGTGTCTCAGCCAAACACAGTGACATCACTGGAGAGAGGTGGGGCTCAGGTAAGTAATTAGGAGGGTGCTGAAGGTGGCTCCTACAATCAAAAGGTTTTTTATCTTAATGCATAGAATGCAACCTTCTGCCTAACTCCTTTAAATCTGGCACCTGACCTCACCAAAGGGCCACACATAATGTTCAGTATAAGTAATGCTGGAGAGGAGTGTCAGAGACTGCAGACCTAACAGAGGAGATGAGGGGCAGAGAGTGAGGACAGGATACATTGTTGGCTGGGGAGATGCTGCAGAAGACAATCCGAAACTGGGAAGATGTCACATGAGGATAATGGGGATCAATTCTATTACCCTAATCAATGTTCCCACTACAGACTGCTGAGGTCTGAAGGCCGCACATCATATACCAAAGGGCCACGCATGCGGCCCTCGGGACACAGGTTGAGCACCAGGGAGCTATACAGACAAGTGAGCATCATGGATCCATGTACTATTCAAAACCTTAAACCTACCTGGATTTATTCTGTTTTATGACTAATTTTGTCTAACACAGTAAGATATTTTCAGGAGAGGAGTCTATACAACTGTACAAGACTTAAAGTGGATGTAAAGCCAATGTCATCCTTTCTAAACTCCTGCCATAGGGGTTATCTATAAGGATAGACACGCCTCCTGCATGTATCTTTACCTGTCACATATCTCCCCTCTGTCTGTTATGAGACCCGAAAAACTGCAGATTCTGTGGGCGGGGTCTGTTGTCTGGAGCTCGGTGGGTGGAGTCGTGCTGTCAGTAGATTCCCCGCCCACCTCTACACTTAACTTGTCAATATGCATTTTCTCCTGTGTATTTCTTACACTGAACTTCTGCTATGATCTCTAACATCCAGTGAAAAGACAGGAAAGTAACCACATGACTTCAGCATGACGAATCATAGTGATGTGTGGATCAGCCAATCCTTGAGCTACTGAAGAAAGGAGTGGGGGAGGGAATTAAAAAATAATGCATGTCTTAGGCTAGTGCACCAGATATGTAAATCACCTGTCACTCACAGCAAGGGGGAGGAGCTGACAAAGATTTTCTCTGTTTTCAAAGTTTTATCTCACTGAACAATAAAAGAGGATTGCTCAGAGATGGATTAACCACTTACCGACCGACTCCTGTACATATATATACGTCAGCACTTTGAAGAGGGATATCTCGGTAACGGCAGCAGCATCTTTACAGGAGCCGGTTCTGTGTACGATAATGGTGGTCTCTGCGGCGGGTTCGCCGCGAGATCACCGTTATCGGCGGCGGGAGAGGTGCCACCCCCCCCTCCCGCCGCTCTCCCGCACCCTCCACCGCTTACCGGAGCCGTCGGTAGCGGCGGAGGCGATCGGGACCTTTCTGTGCCTGGGTGTGGAGACGAGTGAGGCTAAGATGGTCGCCACCCGTCTCCATACCATTGGACGGCTGAAGCGACGTCTTTACGTCAGCTCCGCCCACTTTTCTTAAAGGCATTTTTTTTTTATGTCATTTTTTCAACTTTTTTTTTTTTTTTGCATTTTAGTCCAAATATGAGATCTGAGGACTTTTTGACCCCCGAATCTCATATTTAAGAGGACCTGTCATGATTTTTTCTATTACAAGGGATGTTTACATTCCTTGTAATAGGAATAAAAGTGATCCAAATAAAAAAAAAAAAAAAAACAGTGCAAAAATAAATGTAATAAAATAAATAAGAAAAATTTTTTTTTTTTAAAGCGTCCTGTCCGGACGAGCTCGTGCGCAGAAGCGAACGCATACGTGAGTAGCGCCCGCATATGAAAACGGTGGTCAAACCACACATGTGAGGTATCGCCGCGACCGGTAGAGCGAGAGCAATAATTCTAGCCCTAGACCTCCTCTGTAGTGCAAAACATGCAACCTGTAGAATTTTTTAAACGTCGCCTATGGAGATTTTTAAGGGTAAAAGTTTGATGCCATTCCACGAGCGGGCGTAATTTTGAAGCGTGACATGTTGGGTATCAATTTACTTGGCGTAACATTATCTTTCACAATCTAAAAAAAATTGGGCTAACTTTACTGTTGTCTTTTTTTTTTTTTTTTTATTCAAAAAAGTGAATTTTTTCCAAAAAAAGTGCGCTTATAAGACTGCTGCGCAAATATAGTGCAAAAAAAAAGTATTGCAATGACCGCCATTTTATTCTCTAGGGTGTTAGGAAAAAAAACAATATATAATGTTTGGGGGTTCTATGTAATTTTCTAGCAAAAAAAAAACTGTTTTAAACATGCAAACACCTAAAATCCAAAACGAGGCTGGTCCTTAAGTGGTTAACTCTTTGTGGCAAGACTGGGCTCAAATGATAGGAAATCTTATACTCTACATTATGACATAACAAAAAAAAAAAATTTCGGGTTTACATCCACTTTAAGGGAAGGCCGGAGTCCAGTCCTAAAAATGACATTTTTTTAGAGAAGCTTATTTGTATGTAGTGCATTTCTCATGGAGCTTTGCCTGAGGTCTCTCTACTGGTACTAGTGAGTGAAATATGTCACCACTGAAATGACTCTTAATGCATTATTTTTACTCCTCAGGAAAGGGAATGAAAAGACAAATATCTCAGGTTATGTGCAGTTGTAGATACCTGCAGAAGTCATAAATATCTTCTATGAAGTGGACCATATACTGGCTCTATGTATGTCTGTGTGCAAACAGCATTCCTGGGCATACAAATACCTAGAATATGCAGAACATTCTTGGCGTGCCATCTGCCCACTAAGAAGGAAGCATGGGTCATATGCAAAGAAAACGGCTCAACATTTTTTTTCTTAAAAGGGAAATAGAGCCAAAGCTTGTCTGTAGTTTTGTGGATCAGTTCGTTCTGAACTCCGGTGAACCATTTTCAGCAGACAGTGGGCTGAAGCTCGCTGTCGGCTGGCGTGATAGAGCCAGTCCAGGGTTGGGAAAGATCGCGACCCATATGCTCTGGATCTGCCTACATGCCGGCTCAGGCTCTCAGCGTGCTACTGAGAGCTTGAGCCGACTGCTCCCACCCCCATCCCGCCACTGCCCAGCGCTCCACTGAGTGTGTGTGTGGGGGGTGGGGCAGAGCAGACAGCTAGTGACTGACAGTCACCAGCTGTCAGCTCAGGGTGCTCTGAGAACCGAGTGATTGGCGGTGTTTGATCGCTCGGTTCTCAGTCTTAAGCCTCGTGCACACGATCAGATTGTTGGCCAACCGAGCGTCTGATTTTTGTCTTCAGGGCGTGTGCCTGGATCTTGTCTTGCATACGGTACACAATTGTCGGCCAACAAACACGAAGGTAGTGACGTACTACAAGGAATTTCAGCTCTTGAGTGCCACCCTAATTTCGTGTTTGGTGAGCATTGATTCCAAGCATGCGTGTTTGTACTTTCAACTTTTGTGTGACGGACTTGTGTACTGACCATCAGAAAATCTGACAACAGACCGTTGTCCGCCGAAAATTTACTAGCCTGCCATCCAACATTTGTTGGCGGAAAGTTGGTCAACAATTGATGGAGCGTACTAACGGTCAGATTTTAGGACAACGGTCTGTCAACAGATAATCCCCTGCCAACGATCGTACCGTGTGTACGGGGCTTTAGAGCCGGCGGGGGGACAGATGCAGCATCCACCTAGGTAAGGATGATTACAAAAAAGAAAAAAAATTCCAATACTTCTTCTCTTTTAACAATGAATGAAATGAATTGCTGGAATAAAATTACCACTGAGATATTGTAGGACGTGAGGTGCGCACCTCCCCTTACCCACAGGAAGCCTTCAACAAGAACTGAAGGGTCATTAAAGAACACGAGGCATATAGGACCCTATTCAGAGACAGAGTTACGGGCCGGCCCCGCCCTCTCTCCTCATTGACTCACTGACTTTGATTGACAGCAGTGGGAGCCAATCGCGCTTCATTGCTGTCTCAGCCAATGAGGAGGGAGAGTCCCGGGCAGCCGAGTCTCTTGTGGAACATCGCTGGATCAAGATGGGCTCGGGTAAATATTAGGGGGGGCGGGGGGGGGCTGCACACAGAAGTCTTTTTATCTTAATGCATAGAATGCACCTTCTGCCTTTACAACTACTTTAACCACCTCAATACCGGGGCACTTACACCCCCTTCCTGCCCAGGCCATTTTTCAGCTTTCAGCGCCGTCACACTTTGAATGACAATTGCGCAGTCATGCTACACTGTAACTATGTGAAATTTTTATCATTTTCTTAACACAAATGGCGCTTTGTTTTGGTGGCATATAATCACTGCTGGGTTTTTTATTTTTTACAAAAAAAAAAAAAGACGGAAAATTTTGAAAAAAAAAAAAAATTTCTTAGTTTCTGTCAGTAAATTTTGTAAATAAGTAATTTTTCTCATTCACTGATGTGCGCTGATGAGACGGCACTTATGAGCACTGATTAGGTGGCATTGATGAGGAGGCACTAATTTGCCGCACTTATGGGCACTGATAGGTGGCCCTGATGATAGGTGGCACTGGTGGACCCTGATAGGTGGCACTGGTGGGCTCTGATAGGTGGCACTGGTGGGCCCTGATAGGTGGCTCTGGTTGGCCCTGATCGTTGGCTTTGGTTGGCCCTGATCGTTGGCTCTGGTTGGCCCTGATCGTTGGCTCTGGTTGGCCCTGATAGTTGGCTCTGGTTGGCCCTGATAGTTGGCTCTGGTTGGCCCTGATAGTTGGCTCTGGTTGGCCCTGATAGTTGGCTCTGGTTGGCCCTGATTGGTGGCTCTGGTTGGCCCTGATTGGTGGCACTGGTGGGCCCTGATTGGTGGCACTGGTGGGCCCTGATGGGCGGCACTGACTGGCATCACTAATGGGCACTGATTGCTGGCACTGCTGGGCACAAATCGCTGGCATTGATTGGTGGCACTGGTGGCGCTATTGTAATCGGGGCACTGATGATCAGTGCCCTGATTACATGTGTAGATGTCTCCTGTGAGGAGATGCCGCTGATCGGCTCTCCTCACCACACACTCTGTCAGTGTGAGGCGAGGAGCGTCTCCGTGTTTACATGTGACCGGCTGTGATTGGACACTGGTTGTGCACACTGGTGATTTGTAGTAGCACTACTAACATTGCTCATAATTAATTGCTACTTGTAGTGACCTTTGTCTACACATTTGAACAAATGACTCCCTATGGAGTGAGAGCTATAAATAGCATGTAGTAGATTGCAGTATTGATTAGTCACACAATCATTGGTGATTCATCCGTGCCCCATGCTACGTCATTCCATAGGGAGCCATTTGTTGCAAATTAGTAGGGGTTGTGCTACTAAAAGCTGTGTGCGTCCATCCGAAGACCTACTTTTAGGGCCCTTTTCACACGGGCTTGTCCGTGTACGGACTCTGCTTTCCTCTGCAGGGATCGATCCGTTGATCCCCCGCTGAGCAGGCAGAGGACAGATCCTTCTCCACTCACCCTGCGGAGACAGACTTGTCAGAACCCCGCTCTCCTCTATGGAGATTTGGGGGCAGTTTTTCACGTTCAATGGTTGAAAAAAAAGAAAAAGAAATGACCCATGTATGGCCGGCTTTACAAGTTCTGAATACACAAATAAAAATCATAAATAAATTCAATAAATGAAGACTAACAATAAATAAATTAACCCTTAACTATAACCCTTACCCCTTAAAAAATAAAATAATAAATAACTAAACACCCTAACACAAAATAAATTATTATTATGAATGTATTTTTTGTTTGGGTGTGTATTATTTTATTATTAGTATTAATAATAATGTATTTAATATTTTTTAAAGTTATTTATTAATGTATTGTTAATTTATTTTACTTATTTATGATGATTTTTAGTTGTTTGTGTAATTATTTTAATTATTTTACATGTATGTATTCATATAGTATTACTATTTTATTTTTTTAATTTTTCATTTGATCAGAAAATCGCTCAAAAAATGCAACGACAAAACACACAAAAATGCATAAAAACGCGTGAATGGCGCGTTTCCATTCATTCCTATGAGAATAGAAACGTGTCAAAAAAACGACCAAATCTGCCCGATTTGAGCGACAAAAAAAAGCTCCAGAACTTGTTTGGCTTCAGGCGACTTGGAATGGAGATGTGAACCGTCTCCATAGAGAATAATTGATTTTATTAAATGTTTTTTCCCCCTCCAGTGTTTTTGAGCTTCAAGCGATAAAACTCTCAGGTGTGAATGAGGCCTATAGTAAGAGCTGAGATGTTTGCCGCCTTCTCTCCGGAATGGGGCCTATAGTAAGACCTGAGATGTTTGCAGCCTTCTCTCCGGAATGGGGCCTATTATAAGACCTGAGATGTTTGGCGCCTTCTCTCCGGAATGGGGCCTATAATAAGACCTGAGATGTTTGCAGCCTTCTCTCCGGAATGGGGCCTATAGTAAGACCTGAGATGTTTGCCGCCTTCTCTCCGGATAGGGGCCTATAGTAAGACCTGAGATGTTTGCCGCCTTCTCCCCGGAATGGGGCCTATAGTAAGACCTGAGATGTTTGCCGCCTTCTCTCCGGAATGGGGCCTATAGTAAGACCTGAGATGTTTGCCGCCTTCTCTCCGGAATGGGGCCTATAGTAAGACCTGAGATGTTTGCCGCCTTCTCCCCGGAATGGGGCCTATAGTAAGACCTGAGATGTTTGCCGCCTTCTCTCCGGAATGGGGCCTCTAATAAGACCCGGAGATGTTTGCCGCCTTCTCTCCGGAATGGGGCCTATAGTAAGACCTGAGATGTTTGCCGCCTTCTCTCCGGAATGGGGCCTATAGTAAGACCTGAGATGTTTGCCGCCTTCTCTCCGGAATGGGGCCTATAGTAAGACCTGAGATGTTTGCCGCCTTCTCTCCAGAATGGGGCCTATAGTAAGACCTGAGATGTTTGCCGCCTTCTCTCCGGAATGGGGCCTATAGTAAGACCTGAGATGTTTGCCGCCTTCTCTCCGGAATGGGGCCTATAGTAAGACCTGAGATGTTTGCCGCCTTCTCCCCGGAATGGGGCCTATAGTAAGACCTGAGATGTTTGCCGCCTTCTCTCCGGAATGGGGCCTCTAATAAGACCCGGAGATGTTTGCCGCCTTCTCTCCGGAATGGGGCCTATAGTAAGACCTGAGATGTTTGCCGCCTTCTCTCCGGAATGGGGCCTATAGTAAGACCTGAGATGTTTGCCGCCTTCTCTCCGGAATGGGGCCTATAGTAAGACCTGAGATGTTTGCCGCCTTCTCTCCGGAATGGGGCCTATAGTAAGACCTGAGATGTTTGCCGCCTTCTGTCCGGATATTTCCATACAGAAGACTCACATCAGTCTAATTTATTTTCTCTTTGCCATTTGTAAGAAAAAGGAAAAACAACACAAACAGTAAAATATTTTTGGCCAAACGCCTTAGTTTGAGGGTACGATTCTTTTGTGTGCCGGTGGTTGGGGCACATTCCATCCGCTGTGTATGACGGTGAGACCCGGAGAACAGGTTCCTCCACTATAAACGTACACTGACCCAACTCACAGGACAACCTGGGGGCTGGTCGGTTCTGAGGAACTACAAATCCCAACATGCATTGCCTGATGATGATGATGCTGATGTGGTTTGTGGTTAAACTGGACCTTTTTAGGTCACTTTTAATGAATAAATCCCTGACGTGTCACAATATACAGCAACAGGATCGTTTTCAGAAAAGCGCCACCTTTGATCACAAAAATCCTTTCTTAATTCCAATCGGTGACTTTGCATAGGCTGAGATGATGTCATCAGTTTGCCGCAGGCAGGAATAAGGAGGAGGAGGCATTTCCTCAGTCTCCCCTTCCCCAGCGATTAGGCTGTACATTGTCCCCCGCCGGCGCTTCTGGCCTCTCCCTCCTGCCAAGTTGCCCCCAGAGCAAACAGCTTGCTATGGGGGGGCAACCAAGCAGGTTCGCTCTTCAGCCGCTGCTCTCCGTGCCCATTCACACACAGAGCCCTGGCTTGGCCCCACCCCCTCTCTCTCCTCATTGGCTCACTGTCTATGATTGGCAGCAGAGGGAGCCAATGAATGGTTCGTGCTGCTGTCTCGGTCAATGAAGAGGGAGAGTCCCCGGAGAGCTGAGGCTCTCGTGCACATCGCTGGATCTAGAGGAGGCTCAGGGAAGTATTAGGAGGGCTGCTGCACACAGAAGGTTTTTTATCTTCATACATAGAATGCAGAAAGGTAAAAAAAAAACCTTGAGCCTTTAGAACCACCTTAAAGCATTCCCTGCATTAAGTTAAAAAAACGTTTTACCACTTGTTGTGCACCCCTCTCCCCCCTCTTGTTAAACACTTACCCGAGTCCACTAATGATCCAGAGCTGTACCCAGCTGCAGTTCTTCTCCTCCCTCTTCCTAGACTCACAGGAAACTCCGGCAACAGGGGGGTCAGTGGCTGCTGCTGTCAGTCAAATCTTTGGAGGATAGGGTGAGGGGAGGGGCTGTGCTGTATGTGTATCTATGGGCACACACAACCCAGCTTAGGAGTGCGCCTGCCCATGTGTCCCCATAGTAGAGGGCGTGCTATGGAGGAGAAGCGGAGGGTGCCGGTGGGAGACCCCAGAAGAGTAGGTTCAGGATGGCTCTGTGCAATACACTTCCCGGAGCAGGTAAGCATAACATATTTATTTTAATTTAAAAAAATAACAGCTTTAAATGTATCTATAATTATCTTTTTTTTTTTTTTTTTTATACAAACATTGTATTACCAAAACTTTTGGGATGCCTACCTGCCTCGCAGTCTCTGCTCTAATTCATCCCAAAGATGTTCTATTGGGTTGAGGACAGGCCAGTCAAGTTCCTCCACCCCAAACTCACTCATCCATGTCTTTATGGACCTTGCTTTGTACACTGGTCCAAATCATTTGGTGGAGGGGGGATTATGGTGTGGGGGGTTCCTTTTCAGGGGTTGGGCTTGGCCCCTTAGTTCCAGTGAAGGGAACTCTTAAGACGTCAGCACACCAATTTAATGCTCCCAACTTTGTGGGAACAGTTTGGGGATGGCCCCTTCCTGTTCCAACATGACTGCCCACCAGTGTACAAAGCAAGGTCCATAAAGAAAATGGATGAGCGAGTTTGGGGTGGAGGAACTTGACTGACCTGCACAGGGTCCTGACCTCAACCCCATAGAACACCCTTGGGATGAATTAGAATTCCCATAGACACACTCCTAAACCTTGTGGACAGCCTTCCCAGAAGAGTTGGAGCTGTTATAGCTGCAAAGGGTGGGCCAACTCAATATTGAACCCTACGGACTAAGACTGGGATGTCATTAAAGTTCATGTGTGTGTGTAAAGGTATATAGTGTAGCTTTGAATAGAGCAAAAAAAGGTTAACCACCTCTCAGCTTATTTGTTTTTGCTGTCTGTCCTATTCAGTTCCAGAGATGCACCAGGATGTTAGAGAAAGTCTTTACAAAGCCAGGGAATTCCCCTCCTAGATGGTTGTCAATGGATTAGGCTCCCCCATTGGAAGCTTTCCCTTACTTCTTGCTCTTATGACAACTGTAAAAATGTTGGATTTCCCATCACTTTTGGTCCCGGTGACAACGGTCACTAGAAAAAATACGGAGGCTGAATCTCTCCACCCAGACAACAATAGGAAACTGGCAGGAGTTCTAATTCTGCTCTATCCAGAAATAAAAATAAAGTTTTAGCTATACATACATGTAAATACTAGTACAGTGGTCTCCCAACTGCAGCCCAAAGGCTGAATGTGGCCCTTTGCTTGCCTTTATCTTGCCTTCGGGGCACCACTCCTCGCAGTGATACCTACAATGGGGCACTATTCTTCCACTGACACCAATAATGGGACACTATTCCCCCCACTGACACCAATGATGGGACACTATTTCTTCCACTGACACCAATGATGGGACACTATTTCTTCCACTGACTCCAATGATTGGGCACTATTACTTCCACTGACACCAATAATGGGACACTATTACTTCCACTGACTCCAATGATGGGGGACTATTATTCCCACTGACACCAATAATGGGGCGCTATTCCTCCCACTGACACCAATGATGGGACACTATTCCTCCCACTGACACCAATGATGGGACACTATTCCTCCTACCGACACCAATGATGGGCACTATTCCTCCTACCGACACCAATGATGGGCACTATTCCTCCTACCGACACCAATAATGGGACACTATTCCTCCCACTGACACCAACAATGAGGCACTATTCCTTCCCCTGACACCAATGATGGGGCACTATTCCTTCCATTGACACCAATGATGGGACACTCTTCCTTCCACTGATGCCAATAATGAGGCATTTTCCTTGAACTAACACCAATGATGGGGCACTCTTCCTCTAAATATACCAATGATGGGCATTGGTTACATCCACTAGGCAAAGTCTGCCCCCCCCCCCCCTTAAAGTCTGAAAGACAGTAAACCGGCCCTTTCTTTTGAAACATTGGAGGCCCCTGGACTAGAATGTCAGACAGGTGGTCAGCCCTGGGACTCTCAGCCTCATCCCTGATCACTAGGGGTGGGGATGGCAGCTGGAGCTTGGTCCTTCAGAAGCAGATCAGCAATGGCATTTCCCTTCATAATTCTTGACAGGTTCTCTTAAGCTATGAAGCATCCAGCGTTTTAAAGTACTATAATGTGAGATGAGTCCCTGTCCCCCTTAAGCGAAATAATGACATCGTGGGTCGCTGGGTCTTCTTCTCACACCCCCTCCTCTCGTTTTGGAAAAGCGCCCTCTTCTCATCTCACGTGCCAGGAGCCGCTCAAAATTAAGCTGTGCTGCTGCTGGCACGCCGGACCTCTCCTACCACTCCACAAACCAGTAAGGTGAGCTGCTGTTCCTTTTTCCCTCTATAAGGTCATTGTTCAGGAGCCAGGAGCTAAGCCAGCCTGAGAACATCCCCTGGGAAATGAGCTTTTCAGTTGTGGAGCTTCAGTTGTGCCCACAGGCTATACATTACTGTAGGCCATGAATGAGTATGAGATGGCTTGCTGCTAGGAGAGGATCCTGCGTAGGCTCGCTGTTATTACATGTGTGCCTTATTATTCTTGCCAAGAGGAAGTCCTGAGGTGCTGCAAGCAAAAGCGACAAGTGTTTGCATTGTGTGCAGCCTGCGAGTGCTTAGAACGGCCGTGCAGGAATTCAGAAGATAATCTAGAAGCTGAATAGAGCTGCAGGTAGAATCACACCGTACCATTGTTCATGACAATGGTGCCATTACATACATGCGTATGTGCTGTATCTATGGGCCCCGGGGACCGCCGTCTGCTACAATAGGCTTGAGGTTACTGGGAAATCTCAGTGATGGGATTTTTTTCAATGCTAGCTTCCCTAAAAAAGATCATACAGCTCTTCATATATATATTATGTGAGAACTTGGTAGAGCTTTTAAGGACACCACCACTCGCTTTTCTTCTTTTTAAGGGCTTTTCTTGCCCATTTTTATTTAAAAGTTCCCGAAAATCACAAAACATGAGTTTTCCTCACAGCATTATTTTTCTATCAAAAACAAATGACATTCAGCCCTTGTGGCTGAAACTCCAGGACCATGCACTTAGCAGCCCCTTTGCAATTCTCTCCTAGGTGGAGCTCTCCTGACTCCTGAACCAGACCTCCTGTCTGCCGGGGTTAAGCCCAGAACCATGGTCAGGGCACTACTAATAGCCCAGCACAAACCTGAATGATTAGTGTGCTGGTTGTTACAAAAACTTGGACCCAGGATTGAAAATTTCATCCCACCCGGATCACTTTGAAATCTCCAGGCTCCAGGTCCCAAAACAGACTTTACCAAACACTGAGGAAACTGAATAGCCAGTTTCCTCTCCATGACACAAACTCCCTGGAGTTCCTCAACCTGCTTAGTTGACAATCCTGGGTCATAACCTCTTTTTAGACCCTGGCAGGTCAACGCTCTGCCACAAATTTTATATATATATATATATATATACACCGTATATACTCGAGTATAAGTCGAATTTTTCAGCACTTTTTTTGTGCTGAAAGTGCCCCCCTCGATTTATACTTGAGTCAAGCACTTTTCTGCAGCAAAAAATTTCATTTTCTGAACCGATTTTGGGGCCCCGTATCTCAGGGCCACGTGGTGCTAGGAACTCCAAATTTGGTGTGCAAACCCAGTAGAACTGGTACCACAACATATCCAAAGTTGGGGTTCCTAGCACTAAGTGACCTCGAGATACGGGGCCCCAAAATCGGTTCGGAAAATGTCATTCTCTGCTGCAAAAAAGTGCTTGACATTTTCTGAACCGACTTTGGGGCCCCATATCTCAGGGCCACTTAGTGCTAGGAACCCCAAATTTGGTGTGCAAACCCAGTAGAACTGGTACCATAACATATCCAAAGCTGGGGTTCCTAGCACCAAGTGAACCTGAGATACAGGGCCCCAAAACCGGTTCGGAAAATGTCATTTTCTGCTGCAGAAAAGTGCTTGACATTTTCTGAACTGATTTTTGGTGCCCTGTATCTCAGGGCCACTTGGTGCTAGTAACCCCAGCTTTGGAAATTTTATGTGGCTAGTTCCACTGGGTTTGCACACCAAATTTGGGGTTCTTAGCACTAAGTGGCCCCAAGATACAGGGCCCCAAATTCGGTCAACTGTGTCCATCTGCAGCAATGTCATTTCGGGACCCTTTGGGTTCAGAGACCCCAAATTTTGGCTGCAGCTAGGCGGCATCTAGGAACCCTTAACTACCAAGTTTGAAGTTCAGGGGACCTATGGCTGCAAATGGGCACAGTCAGGCATGCAAATGGGCATTGTTGACCCTCTTTTCCACTTACAGTAGCTGTGCATTTCTCACCCTCGTCTTATACTCGAGTCAATAAGTTTTTCCCATTTTTTTTGTGGTAAATTAGGGCCTCGACTTATACTCGGAACGACTTATACTCGAGTATATACGGTATATATATATTTAATTTGTATTCACCCACCTCCTTGGCATTTTTCGTGTTTTGTTGCCTCACAACGTGGAATTAACATGGATTGTTTGAGGATTTGCATAATTTAATTTACAGAACACGCCCACAACTTTGAAGATATTTTTTTTTTTTTTTAATTGTGAAGAAAACAACAAATAGGGAAAAATAACAGAAAAAGTCAATGTGCATAACTATTCACCCCCCTAAAGTCAATACTTTGTAGAGCCACCTTTTGCAGCTATCACAGCTCCAAGTCGCTTTGGTTAAGTCTCTATGAGCTTGCCACATCTTACCACTGGTATTTTTGCCAATTCCTCCTTGCAAAACTGCTCCAGCTCCTTCAAGTTGGATGGTTTGCACTTGTGAACAGCAATCTTTAAGCCTGACCACAGATTTTCTATTGGATTGAGGTCTGGGCTTTGACTAGGTCATTCCAACACATTTACATGTTTCCCCTTAAACCACTCAAGCGTTGCTTTAGCAGTGTGTTTGGGGTCATTGTCCTGCTGGAAGGTGAACCTCCATCCTAGCCTCAAATCACACACAGAGTGCTACAGGTTTTGCTCAAGAATATCCCTGTATTTAGCACCATCCATCTTTCCCTCAACCCTGACCAGTTTCCCAGTCCCGACTGCTGAAAAACATCCCCACAGCATGATGCTGCCACCACCATGTTTCACAGTGGGGACGGTGTTCTTTGGGTGATGTGATGTGTTGGGTTTGTGCCAGACATAGCGTTTTCTTTGATGGCCAAAAAGTTCAATTTTAGTCTCATCAGACCAGAGCACCTTCCTCCATACATTTTGGGAGTCTCAAAACGTGCCATTTTGTTTTTTGCTGAAAGTAATGTCTTTTTTCTGGCCACTCTGCCATAAAGCCCAACTCTATGGAGCGTACGGCTTATGGTGGTCCTATGTACAGATACTCCAGTCTCTGCTGTGGAACTCTGCAGCTCCTCCAGGGTTGCCTTAGGTCTCTGTGCTGCCTCTCTGATTAATCCCCTCCTTGCCCGCTCCGTGATTTGGATATTTTTTTTTATAACCTAACCCTGACTTGTACTTCTCAACAACATTGTCCCTTCGTTGTCTGGAGAGTTCCTTGGTCTTCATGGCAGTGTTGGGTTAGTGGTGCCTCTTGCTTAGGTGTTGCAGCCTCTGGGGCCTTTCACAAAGGTGTGTCTATGTAATGACAGATCATGTGACACTTAGATTGCACACAGGTGGACATCATATCACTAATTATGTGACATCTGAAGGTAATTGGTTGCACCAGAGCTTTTTATGGGCTTCATAACAAAGGGGGTGAATACATACGCACATGCCAATTATCAGTTTTTTTTTTCTGAAAAAAAGTTTTATGTATAGGTAAAAAGCCAAGGTGGGTGAATACTTTTGCAAGGCACTGTGTGTATGTATGTGTGTATGTATGTGTGTATGTATGTGTGTGTGTATATATATATATATATATATATATATATATATATATATATATATATATATTATAGTTATTTAGTGGACTCTCATTTTTTTTACATCACAGAAACCTGACATTTTAACAGGGGTGTGTAGACTTTTTATATCCACTGTGTATATGTATGTGTGTGTAGATATATACACATACACACTATATTAGCAGAAGTATTGGGACACCTGCCTTTACACACACATTAACTTTAAGGAGGTCTAGCCTGGGTGAAGAAAATTATGTCAGCAGTTACAAATACTGTAGCTGCTGACTTTTAATATTCGGGCACTTATCTGTCCAGGGAGCCCGCAATGTCTGCACCTTCAGGTCGACTCCTGGGTGCTGCCGCCGCCGCTATTCCTGGTAAGGGAACCCAGCAGTGAAGCCTTTCTGCTTCGCAGGTGGTTCCCCACTGCGCATGCGCAAAGCACACTGCGCTTTCTAATTGGCGCAGCGGAGGAAGGAGGAGGGGGGCTAAACTTACGGGAGATCGGGCTGCGGCCCTGTCTCCGGAAGTGGGGAAGGGGACCTGTCAAAAATGGGTTCTCTTTTCCCTCCTACCCCCTGAAAGGTGCCAAATGTGGCACCGTATAAGAAGAAGTTCCTTTATTGGGTGGAACTCCGCTTTAATGGCACCCCAGTCTTAGTCTGTAGGGTTCAATATTGAGTTGGCCCACCCTTTGCAGCTATAACACTCTTCTGGGAAGGCCGTCCACAAGGTTTAGGAGTGTGTCTATGGGAATGTTTGACCATTCTTCCAGAAGCGCATTTGTGAGGTCAGGCACCGCTTTAGTTCATCCCAAAGGGGTTGAGGTCAGGACTCTGTGGAGGACAGTCAAGTTCCTCCATCCCAGACTCGCTCCTCCATGTTTTTATGGATCTTGCTTTGTGCACTGGTGGGCAGTCATGTTGGAACAGGAAGGGGACATCCCCAAACTGTTCCCACAAAGTTGGGAGCATGAAATTGTCCAAAATATCTTGGTATGCTGACGCCTTAAGAGTTCTCTTCACTGGAACTAAGGGGCCAAGCCCTGAAAAACAACCCCAAACCATAATCTCCCCCCCTCCCCCCTCCACCAAATGATTTGGACCAAACTGAAGACAACATTTCAGGAGAAGAGGTGGGGTGGTAGAAATGTTGTGGCTTGTTGCTTTTTGTTTTCTTCGAGGCCTGAGCAGCCTGCAGCCATCAAGTCATCTATAAATTCTGCATCATATTAAAGTGTGCTTGATGAGAAAGAATGTGACACATCGCGGGTTGATTTACTAAAGACAAACAGACTGTGCACTTTGCAAAGTGAAGTTGCTCCAGAGTTTCGTAAATGAGGTAATGCTTCACTTTGGGAAAAAATACCCAATCACGTGCCAGGAAAATAAAATGACACCATTTTTGCTTGCAGATGATTGGATGATGGAAGCCAGCAGAACTTCTTATTTACTAAGCTCTGGAGCAACTGCACTTTGCAAGGTGCACAGAGTATTTGCCTTTAGTAAATCAACCCCATTTGTCTGAAGTTGAACCAGAAGATTTTCAACTCGGTCATAATTCAAAAACGCCTTAGCAAATCCAGAATGGACCGGCAGAGTGGATGCCATAGACTTAACCATTGACGTAACCATTGACGTAACCATTGACGTAACCATAGACGTAACCATAGACGTAACCATAGACGTAACCATAGACGTAACCATAGACGTAACCATAGACGTAACCATAGACGTAACCATAGACGTAACCATAGACGTAACCATAGACGTAACCATAGACGTAACCATAGACGTAACCATAGACGTAACCATAGACGTAACCATAGACTTAACCATAGACTTAACCATAGACTTAACCATAGACGTGCTAAAGCTTCGAAGGTCAAGGGTGTACTTCCTTTTCCTACATTACATCATCACTTCATTTGATATTTTTGATGAACAAATCAATGAAAACACAAGGAAAATATCCCTTTTTCAATTAGGTTTATCATTGTGGTTTTTTTAGGCACTGTCTGGATGAAGATCTAATGATTGCCTGCTCAAATATGCTATTAAAGGGGTTGTAAAGGTTCGTGTTTTTTCACCCTAAAGTAGAGGGCCAACCTAAAATAAAAGATAGCATGAAAAATCTTTAATAATTAAAAAAAAAAAAACATTTGAAAAAAAAAAAATTAAACTTGCCTGAACCCTTGTTGCTAGGCAGTCTTCCTAATCTGCCTCTTCCTATTCCGCGGCGTGTCCTGCTCCTCGGTGAGCGGCCCCATTGCCTTCTGGGAACTGTGTGTGTTCCCAGAACACCACGGGGGCCATTCACAGAACGCCGCGCCGCTCGCGCGTGCGCAGTAGGAAACTGGCAGTGAAGCCGCAAGGCTCGACTGCCTGTTTCCCTTAGTTAGGATGGCGGTGCCGGGACCCGAGAGCCGAGGGACGGGTCGGCTTCGTGCGGCCGACATCGCGGGCACCCAGGACAGGTAAGTCTACTTATTTAAAGTCAGCAGCTACAGTGTTTGTAGCTGCTGACTTTAAAAAAATTTTTTTTCGCTGGCTGGAATCCAGCTTTAATGCATCCTATGCATTAAGATGAAAAAACGCCTGTCAGTGACCAGGCCCCCAGTTATTGGCTCCCGCTGCTGTCAATCAAATCCAATGACGCAGCCGTCGGAGGGGGGGCGGGGCCGAGTCCTGCATTCGGCGTCTATGGATGGCGAATGCTGTACTCGGGAGCGCGCCCGCAAGGTAACCCCCCAGGAGAGCGCTTCTCCAAGGGGGCTATCTGATATGGGGAGGAGCCGAGGGACCCCAGAAGAGCAGGTTCGGGGCCACTCTGTGCAAAATGAGCTGCACAGTGAAGGTAAGTATGATATGTTTGTTATTTAAAATAAATAAATGAACCTTTAGTGTCACTTTAAAGATCTTCTTTGCCAGGAACAATCTTTTGTACTTTGATTTTAGAAACATCGTGAGCGATGGCAGAAAAAAAATGACCACGTGGTTCCAGTCTGCGACCGAATCGCATTAAAGTGAACCTATCATCAAGATGCTTACAGTATTTTCATATAAAGCACGTCCATGATAAGTAATAATGTCAGTGTAACCCTTCCAGGTATTTATTACCAATCACAGGACTCCCCCTGACAACGCCTTCATCTGATTTTTCTCTCCAGAAGGATGGCGCCATCTTTGTTCAGCCATTATCCAGGGTCACCATTTACTTAACCAATTATATTCTAGCTGTGAACAGTCAACTTGGTCTGGATATTTGAAGTTCCCAACCATATATATATATATATATATATATATATATATATATATATATATATATATATATATATATATTTTTTAGGTTTTTAAACGGACGTAATTTCTTTGTCTTGCAGTTGTCCCCGTCATACTGAAGGCGCTGGTTTATGATGAGAAGCGCGGTGCGTGTAGCGTGGGTTCGGCTGTCCGGGATGCTGCCTGTTACGTGTGTTGGGCCTTTGCACGGGCCTATGAGCCTCTCGAAATGCAGCCGTATGTAAATCAGATTGCAAGGTAAGTCTAGTTATACTTGTGAAATCTTCAGCATTTGTATATACTGTACATCATGTTTTTTTTTTTGTTAAAGAAAATGGCAACTACACGTTTATTGAAGTTGCTCTTTAACCACTTAAAGCGGAGTTCCACCCGTTTTTTAGTTTATTAACCCTTCCATGACTAAGCCTATTTTTGAAATTTGGTGTTTACAAGTTAAAATCCGTATTTTTTGCTAGAAAAAAAAAAAAGTTAAAATCCGTATTTTTTGCTAGAAAATTACTTAGAACCCCCAAACATTATATATATTTTTTTAGCAGAGAATAAAATGGCGATTGTTGTAATATATTTAATATCACACGGTATTTGTGCAGTGGTGTTTTAAACGCAAATTTTTGGGAAGAGGGACACTTTCATGAATTTTAAAAAATCCAAACAGTAAAGTTACCCCAATTTTTTTGTATAATGTGAAAGATGATGTTACGCCGAGTAAAAAGATACTAAACATGTCACGCTTTATAATTGCACGCACTCGTGGAATGGCGACAAACTACAGTACCTAAGAATTTCCATAGGCGACGCTTTAAATTTTTTTTTTACGGTTACCAGGTTAGAGTTACAGAGGAGGTCTAGTGCTAGAATTATTGCTGTCGCGCTGACGATCGCAGTGATACCTCACATGTGTGATTTGAACACCGTTTACATATGCGGGCGCGACTTCCGTATGCGTTTTCTTTGCTGCGCGTGCTCGCGGGGACGGGGGCGCTTTAAACATTTTTTTTTTCTTATTTATTTCATTTATTTTTATATTTATAAATTGTGTTTAAAAAAAAAATAAAAATTTTGATACTTTTATTGCTGTCACAAGGAATGTAAACATCCCTTGTGAAAGTAATAGGTGGTGACAGGTTCTCTTTATGGAGGGATCGGGGGTCTAAAAGACCCCCGATCCCTCCTTTGCACTTCAAAGTATTCAGATTAGTGGAAGGCATGGTGCCCCATAATTGGCATCAGTGGAAGGTATGGTGGCCCATCATTGGCATTAGTGGAAGGTATGGTGACCCATCATTGGCATTAGTGGAAGGTATGGTGGCCCATCATTGGCATTAGTGGAAGGCATGGTGCCCCATGATTGGCATTAGTGGAAGGTGTGGTGCCTCATCATTGGCATTGGTGGAAGGTATGGTGCCCCATCGTTGGCATTAGTGGAAGGTATAGTGCCCCATTGTTTGTGGGAGGAATAGTGCCCAGTCTTTTTTTTTCTTTCAATTGGCACCAAAAGCCGTTCCCCCTTCCACTGATATAATGTCCTATTGTTGTCAGTGAAAAGAAATGGTGCCCCATCATTGGTGCCATAGGGAGGCTTAGTGCCTACTCTTTGTCAATGGAAGGATTTATGCCACATTATTGGTGCCGTGGAAGGAGTTGTGCCCCATCATTGGTGCTATGAAAGGAGTTATGCCCCGTTGTGGTGTCATTGGGAGGAATAGTGCTCAGTCTTTATATCCATGAAAGGAGTCGTTGGTGCTAATGGAAAGAATAGTACCCCATCGTTGGTATCCATGGAAGGAATACTACCCCTTCATTGGTATCCATGGAAGGAATAGTGCCCCATCCTTGGTGCCGGTGGGAGGAATAGTTCCCCTTCATAGTATTATTGGGAGGAACAGTGCCAAATTGTTTATTTCTGTGGGACAAGTTATTCCCTATTGTTGATGTCAGGGGAAGGAATAATGCCCCTTTGTTGGTGTCTGTAGGAGTAATAGTACCAAACTGTTGGTGTTAGTGGAAGGAATGGCGCCTCACTGTTGATGTCAGTGGGAAATATAGTGCCTTATATCTGTGGAAGGAACAGTGCCCCCAAGGGCTGGATAAAGGCAAGCAATGGGCTGCATTGGCCCCGCAGGCTTCAGTTTGGAGACCACTGCCTTTGTCAGAAACCATTAAACCAGACCGAGACAGAAGTACACTTAAATCACACTTGTTTAATAATAAAAGTAAATAGAACAAAACGTAGTCAAAACATAGCCAGAGTTCAGGAACCGGAATGGATAGTCAGCCAAGCCAAGCGTCAGGGAGCCGGAGATGAGCGTAATAAAACAGCAAGCAGGATCTGGAGCCAGAAGGGATGTCAGCCAAGAAAGTCTTTTAACAGGAATGCAGGAGAGAGTCTCTGTGATGTTGACCAAGGCGAAGGCAGAGATTCTCTGGGCTGGATGGCTTAAGTAGGCAGGACTGACGAGCAGGATCATCAACAGCTGAGTAACTGTGGAGAGATAGGAGCTAGCAATTATGGGACAGCTGAGCGGCCAGCTCAGAGAAGGAAGGGCTGAGCCCAGCCCTGACAGCCTTTGATTTTGGCAGCCTGGTGTGTTGGTGACACGGGCTTGAGATTGTTGCCTAATAATTCCATGGCTGTAGCTCATTGGTTTCAAATAAGAGTCATTTGTAGGCTTAAAATTCAACTGACCTCAGGGCAGAAAATCTTTCCACTGAGCGCTCCATAGTCTCTCTGGCACGTTTGTGTCAATGCAAAGAAGGCGTGGTTAGTGGTGCAGATGGGCACTTTCCGTGGCACTTGTCTTGGGCGAGATTACTAGAATTGAGACAGATTTTCTAATCAAACTGATTGATCACTACCCTAGAGATGTTGGGCATCGGCGGACCATTGCTGGATCCTCTGATAGGGCCAAGGCAACTTCACAGAGCCAGTTGTGACAGCGGGGAGGGGTTGCAATAATCTACATTGCCATACCAGTGGTTGCAGCCATTCTCCACATCAGGGAAGACCTAGAAAAAAAAAACTCTACTAGTGTCTGGCATCACATTTGCATTAAAGTTGAACTAAGTGGATCTGATTTCATGCTAGCCAAGTGCTTGGGGTGAAGATTAGAGGCAAAGCTAAATGTCTCTTAGACAAGAAGGTGAATCATCCCACAAAGCGTGGATTGATGAGGGCTGTGTCCGCACTGCAGGGTGTGTGGAGTCCTCTGGAGACACGGCTGTGTAGTTGGGCGCTCCTCGAAGGCAGCATGGAAGTATAAACGTCCTGGAGGTGTGGTACCGAGCTGCAGTATCACCACTCCCTGTGCACAGGCTTTGCTTTTATAATAGAATGATTCAGATTGGGAGAGAGAAACCAAAGCCTTGTTTTCTACTCCTAGAACATCTGGGGCTGCTTCATTGGAAACTGGAGCAAAATACGAGCCTGTTTTCATCCTCCAAGTAAAAACAAATGACGGTCCGGGTGCTGCGTGATGTATGCAGAGGAGCCAAGGATCTTCACATCACTTGTAGTCCATTTCTCTGCTTAACCACTTGAGTTCCAGAAGGTTTTACCCCCTTAGGCTGGATTCCCACCATCGCTGCAGGGGGTCCGGTGCGTCCTGGTTCATTGTTTCAGGTCCGATTTTAGCCCAATTTTTTTTTTCTTTTTTTTTTTTTGGGTTGAATTCGGACCTGAAATGGACCTAAAGACGCTCAGGGCTCCAGTGCAAATTCGCACCAGAGCCGCATCAGTGCTGTGTGAACCGGTGTCACGTCACATTCGGCTACCCATCACATTTTGCTACCCGCTGGAGTGCGCATATGCGACGCCGCCATATGCGTTCCAACACTGTTATGGAGCGAGTACAAAGAAGGGCAACAAAGCTAATAAAGGGTCTGGAGGATCTTAGTTATGAGGAAAGGTTGCGAGCACTGAACTTATTCTCTCTGGAGAAGAGACGCTTGAGAGGGGATATGATTTCAATTTACAAATACCGTACTGGTGACCCCACAATAGGGAGAAAACTTTTTCGCAGAAGAGAGTTTAATAAGACTCGTGGGCACTCATTACAACTAGAAGAAAAGAGGTTTAACCTTAAACTACGTAAAGGGTTCTTTACTGTAAGAGCGGCAAGGATGTGGAATTCCCTTCCACAGGCGGTGGTCTCAGCGGGGAGCATTGATAGCTTCAAGAAACTATTAGATAATCACCTGAATGACCGCAACATACAGAGATATACAATGTAATACTGACACATAATCACACACATAGGTTGGACTTGATGGACTTGTGTCTTTTTTCAACCTCACCTACTATGTAACTATGTAACTATGTAACTGTTGTAAGACCACTTTGCCACAGGGCCCCTCGCGGGCTCACCACGCTTCAGGCACGGGCTCGCTTCACTCGGCAAAATTATAATCTAACTCTATGTCCACTTGGATGGTGGGGCTTGAACCTGGACTTAGGGGTGTGGCCACAAAGTTCTGCGCAAGGGCAGATCGCCACAGTGCTTCGCGCATGCACAGTCCAGCGGGTAGCCAAATGTGTTGGGTCGCCATATGTGACGCTACACCATCTCCATAGAGAGCCGGTCAAAATCTCCTGCGATTGTGAATTGGATGCAGAGAAAACCCACATCCAATTCCTGTGAACCCAGCCTCAATGACCAGGCCATTTTAACTGACTTACTTTAACTCACAATTGCGCGATCGTGCGAATAAAATTGATGTCCTTTTTTCTCCCGCAAATAGAGCTTTCTTTTGGTGGTATTTGATCACCTCTGTGGTTTTTTGCACTATAAACAAACAAAAAAAAAATTTTGAAAAAAATTAATATATTTTTTTTACTTTCTGCTATAAAACATCCAATAAAAAAATTAAAAAAAACGAACTTCTTCATCAGTTCAGGCCAATATGTATTCTGATACATGTTTTTGGTAAAAAAAAAATCCCAATAATCGTATATTGATTGATTTGCGCAAAAGTTATAGCGTCTACAAACTATGGGATATTTTTATGTAATTTTACTTTAATTTTTTTTTTTTACTAGTAATGGCGGCGATCAACGACTTATAGCGGGACTGTAGCGGACACTAAGTGACGCTTTTGACACTTTTTTGGGGACCAGTGACACCAATACAGTGATCAGTGCTAACAAATATGCACTGTACTAATGACACTGGCAGGGAAGGGGTTAACAGGGGGCGATCAAAGGGTTAATTGTGTCCCTAGGGAGGTGCTTTAATACTGTGGGAAGGCAAAGATCCATGTTCCTGCTTAGCAGAAACACAGGTTCTCTGTCTTTCCTTGTCACAGAACGGCGATCTGCCTCGTTTACATAGTCAGAACGGCGTTCTGCCTCTGCCAAACCCCCTGATTGGCTCCCGCTGTGTCCAGTCACAGCGGGAGTAGGTTGCCGGAAGCGTGTGATCATGTACAAGTACGTGATTTCATGCATAATAGTATATGTACGTGGGGGCGGTCGGCAAGCAGTTAACGTGATACTAAACACACGCTGTTTGTTACATTGTCCCTTCTATTTCTGTATGTGGGTGATGGCTCTGTAATTATTTAATTAAAAAAAAAAAAACATCTAAGTACCTTTTTCCTAATTGATATCCAGCTGTCATGTGACCCGGCTCTCTCCCAGCCTGTCTGCAGGGAAACATAAGCAGGAGCAGCTTCTAGCCCTTTGCTGTTGGTCACACAAAATAAAAATAAAACAACCTTTGGAATACAGAGTAAAAATAAATAATGAATATCAATAAACTGTTTTAAATTCATACAAATATATATATTTTAAATCAAATCTTTATTATTCTTTGCCAAAAAAATGGTGTGGGTGGATTTCTGCCAGTCACATGATGTGTCACACCCCCCCAGCCTGTGCCTTAGAATAATAGGGAGGCGAAGCCTCCCTTAATATACATGCAATATCCCTTCCCCATTGTGTTTAGCTGGTTAGTGGGCATGGAGGAGGAGAGAGGGAGTGGGCTGTCCTTTTACCACTGTGTATCTGCCCACATATGTGACTCTATAGTCAATCTGGCTGCTCAGATGTGATGGGGAGGAAATGCTCAGCATAGAAACTCACTGAAAACCGAGCATGTGCAGAGCTGCCTACGCTGCTCTGCAAAATCTCCAACTGCAGTGGGGACATGGACAGAAGGGGGAGATAGAGAGCAGAGGTATCACCCAGGTTTTTTTGCAGAATACAGAAAAGGAATCTCATAGTGACTGAGTATGAACAGCATGGAATACACCGTTCGTTTTTTTTATGATGTGCGTTTAGTGACACTTTAAAGGGGGTTCTGATGGTCCCCCTTCATCAGGACTTGGTACTGTTGAAAGAAGTATCTACTGGGCTGATAAAACTGGAGGAATCCTAGGCGTTAACTAGTGTATTCCAGATGCCAGTTAAGCCTTAGGTGTTGGCTTTTACAAAAGTATTGGACTTTTCACCCTCCTGTTTTTTGTTGCTTTCCTCCTTCCATACCCAGTCCCTACTCGAGCAAAGATCCAACCTTCCGAAACAATTCCTGGGAGAGCTGCCTAAGGAGAATTGTTCCCTCTGCACTGCTTAAAGTGGAAGTGAACCCATCCATAAAACCGTTTCATTTCTGGCACGTGCCGGAAATGTAACCCTCCCATTGGTTGTGCTCTCAACCAAACTGTCAAACCATCCAATGGCTGGTGTCATAACTGATCACATGTGCAGCATCATGGCAGTTGTAGATTAAACATAGGCAAAGATGGCGGCTTCCTTGGCTGAAAATGATAGGAGGGGTTTACTTACACTTTAAAGCAGAACTAAACTGAATCGGAGCGCCGCAAACTTCCCCATCCACCCATCCATCCATGTCTCCATGCTTAGCTCTAGGCGCAGCCATCTTGAGTAAGGGCAGATGATTCATATAGCATTTACTTCCTGGAATCCATCTGCTCTTGGCTCAGGCATGCAGGTAGGAGGGTCTGCTTAGCTGAGAAAAGCCCCCCCTCCTCCCCTTATCCCTCCTCCTGAAGACTCCTGGGATGTATGACATTATTTTGGCTCGTGCCAGAAACCAGGAAGAGGAAATTATAATTTTCAACTGAATTTACTTTGAAGGAGATACAAGGCTATAAAGAAGAATTTGATGCAAGACTTTAATTGGGGAACTGACCCTTTGATCCCGTTTGGTCGGTAACTGTAAATCACTGCAAGTTGAATGCCTCTGCTGGAATCAAGAATAGGAATAACTGCCGAGATCATGCAGAATATAGACCAGATAACATACATATCATGCTCTTGCTGCTGCTTCTTCTTTGGCTGTGACCTGCAGCATTTCTTTTGCAATACAATTTACATTCCCCTCAGCTATAGAGGTGGGTCATCATTGATAGAGGAGGGTTTAATGTTGTTGCATTGTATGCAAGAGCAGCTAAGAGTTAATGGCGCACAAGGGACAGACACCATAGGTCCATAATAGTCCAACAAAAAGTTGGTGCGGTCCTGGTAGAGATCTCCAAAGATACTTGTGGCAGTAAGAAGCAGCCTCCCTCTGTTGTAATGAATAAAAAGAGAATGAGGGGCGCCAACTAAGTGTAGCTTAAAAAAACATCCACTTTATTGAAAGACAATTGTCAACTCACTCATTATTGTATCTCATAGGCACATCTATAGTAGGAACCGCTGTCTCCCCATTAGTGCCTCATCCTTCTGGCTGTGTGTGGAAAGTTGTGTATGATGTAAGCAGAATCTGGAAGTGTCAGTAACCACCCTGGAGCGTGGGGTGCAGAAATTGCGCCACGCTGGGATGTTCCTATGGGCTACACATTTCGGAGCTTCCTACACCTTTCTCAGGCCAAACTGCCAATGGGCTAAAAAAAGGACTTAATGATCACGGCCAGATCAACTTGATATTAGCACCACATCCCTTAATTAGTTAGATGTAAGAGGAGGGATTTGGATTTTTAAGGTCCAAAATAAATTGAAATAGTATCAACTATAACGTATAAAAATCTTTTATTTTAAAGAGCAAAATAAAAAATTGTTAAAACATAACAATTGGCAAGTACAGACCAACAAGCTTTTATGGATACAGCCCTATAAAATGGAGTTCCCAACATGTTTCACCCATATGTCGGGCTTCTTCAGGGGGAGCTGTCCAATTACAGGTACAAGCCTTCTATTGAAAAAACATATACATATAGTGATTACATAAATGGTTAGTTTAAGATCATATATCACATACATAATTCTTTATTTTAAATACATGTTGTTTTTTCAATAGAAGGCTTGTACCTCCTAATTGGACAGCACCCCCTGAAGAAGTCTGACATACGGGTGAAACATGTTGGGAACTCCATTTTATAGTGCTGTATCCATAAAATCTTGTTGATCTGTACTTGCCAATTGTTATGTTTTAACAATTTTTTATTTTGCTCCTTAAAATAAAATAAATTCTTATATGTTATAGTTGATACTATTTCAATTTATTTTGCGCCTTAAAAATCCCAATCCCTCCTCTTATATCCTGCCAATGGGCTAGTTACGGAGATCCATCCTGATAGGCACCACGTTGTTTGAGGATACAGAGCTCCAGTAATATAGATAAGGTCTTGGCTCAGGCTGCCTCTGTGTAACCGGTTCTGAAGGTAAAGCTGCTCTCCTTTCTGAGTTCTCCAAACCCAGGCGTGGGAGGACAAAATAAGTTATTGACAAAATAATATGTAAAGCGAACCACAAAATAATAGTCACAAGGCAGCCTTACCTTAGCCTGGAGTGACTGTTTGCTGTGCTATAAACGCAGGGCGGAAACTGCTGCCTCTCGGGTTTGATCTGTATTGCAGGATTTATTCTCCTGTGTTATCTTTTCAGTTTTGCAATTTTTTGTGAATCTTCGGAAGACGTGCGGGATGTTCTGCATTAGCAAAATTAAGCTAGAAAAGGAAGCAAAGCCCCACCTTCTGCCAACCTCTGCTGCTCAGCTTGGTAATTCCCTTTTTACTTGGTCCCCTCCATCCCCTGTCCCTAACAAGCTGGACCCTGCTGGAGGTGAGCAGAAAAAAAATGCCTTGCTCCGAGAACCACAGTGGTGAGCACTGCGTCTGATATTCGGGGGTCCCAAGAATTGTTATTAATTTTACATGTCAGTGACATCATTTTGGCTCGTTTGTAAATGCTTATTGGCAGGGCCGGCCCTACCATGGGTCCCAGTGGGTACATTGGACCCAGGCAGCACTTTAAGAGGGGCAGCAAATTGAACCACGGCCGCCTCACCTCTCCATCCGCCCCTATACTACCCTAGCCTGTCTATATACTACCCTAGCCTGTCTATATACTACCCTAGCCTGTCCATATACTACCCTAGCCTGCCCCTATACTGCCCTAGCCTGTCCATATACTACCCTAGCCTGTCTGTATACTACCCTAGCCTGTCTGTATACTACCCTAGCTTGTCCATACCCTAGCCTGTCCATATACTACCCTAGCCTGTCCATTAACTACCCTAGCCTGTCCATTAACTACCCTAGCCTGTCTATATACTACCCTAGCCTGTCTATATACTACCCTACCCTAGCCTGTCTATATACTACCCTACCCTAGCTTGTCTATATACTACCCTAGCCTGTCTATATACTACCCTAGCCTGTCCATTAACTACCCTAGCCTGTCTATATACTACCCTAGCCTGTTCATTAACTACCCTAGCCTGTCTATATACTACCCTAGCCTGTCTATATACTACCCTATCATGTATATATATAATACCTTAGCCTGCCCCTATACTGCCTTAGCCTGTCCATATACTACCCTAGCCTGTCCATATACTACTTAGCCTGTCCATATACTACTTAGCCTGCCCATATACTATCTAGTCTGTCCATATACTACCTAGCCTGTCCATATACTACCTAGCCTGTCCATATACTACCTAACCTGTCCATATACTACTCTAGCCTGTCTATATACTACCTCAGCCTGTCTATATACTACCCTAGCCTGTCTATATACTACCCTAGCCTGTCCATTAACTACCCTAGCCTGTCTATATGCTACCCTAGCCTGTCTATATGCTACCCTAGCCTGTCCATATACTACCCTAGCCTGTCCATATACTACCCTAGCCTGTCCATATACTACCCTAGCCTGTCCATGTACTACCTTAGCCTGTCTATATGCTACCCTAGCCTGTCTATATGCTACCCTAGCCTGTCTATATGCTACCCTAGCCTGTCACTATACTACCCTAGCCTGTCCATATACTACCCTAGCCTGTCCATATACTACCCTAGCCTGTCCATATACTACCCTAGCCTGTCACTATACTACCCTAGCCTGTCCATATACTACCCTAGCCTGTCCATATACTACCCTAGCCTGTCCATATACTACCCTAGCCTGTCCATGTACTACCCTAGCCTGTCCATGTACTACCTTAGCCTGTCTATATGCTACCCTAGCCTGTCTATATGCTACCCTAGCCTGTCCATATACTACCCTAGCCTGCCCCTATACTGCCCTAGCCTGTCCATATACTACCCTAGCCTGTCTGTATACTACCCTAGCCTGTCTGTATACTACCCTAGCTTGTCCATACCCTAGCCTGTCCATATACTACCCTAGCCTGTCCATTAACTACCCTAGCCTGTCCATTAACTACCCTAGCCTGTCTATATACTACCCTAGCCTGTCTATATACTACCCTACCCTAGCTTGTCTATATACTACCCTAGCCTGTCTATATACTACCCTAGCCTGTCCATTAACTACCCTAGCCTGTCTATATACTACCCTAGCCTGTTCATTAACTACCCTAGCCTGTCTATATACTACCCTAGCCTGTCTATATACTACCCTATCATGTATATATATAATACCTTAGCCTGCCCCTATACTGCCTTAGCCTGTCCATATACTACCCTAGCCTGTCCATATACTACTTAGCCTGTCCATATACTACTTAGCCTGTCCATATACTACTTAGCCTGTCCATATACTACTTAGCCTGCCCATATACTATCTAGTCTGTCCATATACTACCTAGCCTGTCCATATACTACCTAGCCTGTCCATATACTACCTAACCTGTCCATATACTACTCTAGCCTGTCTATATACTACCTCAGCCTGTCTATATACTACCCTAGCCTGTCTATATACTACCCTAGCCTGTCTATATGCTACCCTAGCCTGTCCATATACTACCCTAGCCTGTCCATATACTACCCTAGCCTGTCCATATACTACCCTAGCCTGTCCATATACTACCCTAGCCTGTCCATATACTACCCTAGCCTGTCCATATACTACCCTAGCCTGTCCATATACTACCCTAGCCTGTCCATGTACTACCTTAGCCTGTCTATATGCTACCCTAGCCTGTCTATATGCTACCCTAGCCTGTCTATATGCTACCCTAGCCTGTCTATATGCTACCCTAGCCTGTCTATATGCTACCCTAGCCTGTCTATATACTACCCTAGCCTGTCTATATACTTCCCTAGCCTGTCTATATACCGCCCTAACTTTCCCCAAACTGCTGTAGCCCGCCTCCTTTACTGCCCTAGCCTGTCCATATACTACCCTAGCCTGTCCATACCCTAGCCTGTCTATATACTACCCTAGCCTGTCCATTAACTACCCTAGCCTGTTTATATACTACCCTAGCCTGTCTATATACTACCCTAGCCTGTCCATATACTACCCTAGCCTGTCCATATACTACCCTAGCCTGCCCCTATACTGCCTTAGCCTGTCCATATACTACCCTAGCCTGTCTATATACTGACCTAACCTGCCCCAAACTGCTCTAGCCCGTCTCCTTTACTGCCCTTGCCTGTCCACATACTACCCTAGCCTGTCTATATTCTACCCTAGCCTGTCAATTAACTTCCCTAGCCTGTCCATTAACTACCCTAGCCTGTCTATATACTACCCTAGCCTGTCTATATACTACCCTAGCCTGTCACTATACTACCCTAGCCTGTCCATATACTACCCTAGCCTGTCCATATACTACCCTAGCCTGTCCATATACTACCCTAGCCTGTCCATGTACTACCTTAGCCTGTCTATATGCTACCCTAGCCTGTCTATATGCTACCCTAGCCTGTCTATATGCTACCCTAGCCTGTCTATATGCTACCCTAGCCTGTATATATGCTACCCTACCCTGTCTATATGCTACCCTAGCCTGTCTATATACTACCCTAGCCTGTCTATATACTTCCCTAGCCTGTCTATATACCGCCCTAACTTTCCCCAAACTGCTGTAGCCCGCCTCCTTTACTGCCCTAGCCTGTCCATATACTACCCTAGCCTGTCCATACCCTAGCCTGTCTATATACTACCCTAGCCTGTCCATTAACTACCCTAGCCTGTCCATTAACTACCCTAGCCTGTTTATATACTACCCTAGCCTGTTTATATACTACCCTAGCCTGTCTATATACTACCCTAGCCTGTCCATATACTACCCTAGCCTGTCCATGTACTACCTTAGCCTGTCTATATGCTACCCTAGCCTGTCTATATGCTACCCTAGCCTGTCTATATGCTACCCTAGCCTGTCTATATGCTACCCTAGCCTGTCTATATGCTACCCTAGCCTGTCTATATGCTACCCTAGCCTGTCTATATGCTACCCTAGCCTGTATATATGCTACCCTAGCCTGTCTATATGCTACCCTAGCCTGTCTATATACTACCCTAGCCTGTCTATATACTTCCCTAGCCTGTCTATATACCGCCCTAACTTTCCCCAAACTGCTGTAGCCCGCCTCCTTTACTGCCCTAGCCTGTCCATATACTACCCTAGCCTGTCCATACCCTAGCCTGTCTATATACTACCCTAGCCTGTCCATTAACTACCCTAGCCTGTCCATTAACTACCCTAGCCTGTTTATATACTACCCTAGCCTGTCTATATACTACCCTAGCCTGTCCATATACTACGCTAGCCTGTCCATATACTACCCTAGCCTGCCCCTATACTGCCTTAGCCTGTCCATATACTACCCTAGCCTGTCTATATACTGACCTAACCTGCCCCAAACTGCTCTAGCCCGTCTCCTTTACTGCCCTTGCCTGTCCACATACTACCCTAGCCTGTCTATATTCTACCCTAGCCTGTCAATTAACTTCCCTAGCCTGTCCATTAACTACCCTAGCCTGTCTATATACTACCCTAGCCTGTCTATATACTACCATAGCCTGTCCATTAACTTCCCTAGCCTGTCTATATACTACCCTAGCCTGTCTATATACTACCCTAGCCTGTCTATATACTACCCTAGCCTGTCCATATACTACCCTAGCCTGTCCATATACTACCCTAGCCTGCCCCTATACTGCCTTAGCCTGTCCATATACTACCCTAGCCTGTCTATACCACCCTAACCTGACCCAAACTGCTGCAGCACACCTCCTTTACTGCCCTAGCCTGTCCATATACTACCCTAGCCTGTCCATACCCTAGCCTGTCTATATACTACCCTAGCCTGTCCATACCCTAGCCTGTCTATATACTACCCTAGCCTGTCTATATATTACCCTAGCCTGTCCACTAACTACCCTAGCCTGTCTATATACTACCCTAGCCTGTCTATATACTACCCTAGCCTGTCTATATACTACCCTAGCCTGTCACTATACTACCCTAGCCTGTCCATATACTACCCTAGCCTGTCCATATACTACCCTAGCCTGTCCATATACTACCCTAGCCTGTCCATATACTACCCTAGCCTGTCCATATACTACCCTAGCCTGCTCCTATACTGCCTTAGCCTGTCCATATACTACCCTAGCCTGTCTATATACTGACCTAACCTGCCCCAAACTGCTCTAGCCCGTCTCCTTTACTGCCCTTGCCTGTCCACATACTACCCTAGGCTGTCTATATACTACCCTAGCCTGTCTATATTCTACCCTAGCCTGTCAATTAACTTCCCTAGCCTGTCCATTAACTACCCTAGCCTGTCTATATACTACCCTAGCCTGTCTATATACTACCATAGCCTGTCCATTAACTTCCCTAGCCTGTCTATATACTACCCTAGCCTGTCTGTATACTACCCTAGCCTGTCTATATACTACCCTAGCCTGTCTATATACTACCCTAGCCTGTCTATATACTACCCTAGCCTGTCCATATACTACCCTAGCCTGCCCCTATACTGCCTTAGCCTGTCCATATACTACCCTAGCCTGTCTATACCGCCCTAACCTGACGCAAACTGCTGTAGCACGCCTCCTTTACTGCCCTAGCCTGTCCATATACTACCCTAGCCTGTCCATTAACTACCCTAGCCTGTCTATATACTACCCTAGCCTGTCCATTAACTACCCTAGCCTGTCTATATACTACCCTAGCCTGTTCATTAACTACCCTAGCCTGTCTATATACTACCCTAGCCTGTCTATATACTACTCTAGCCTGTCAATATACTACCCTAGCTTGTCAATATACTACCCTAGCCTGTCAATATACTACCCTAGCCTGTCTATATACTACCCTAGCCTGTCTATATACTACCCTAGCCTGTTCATTAACTACCCTAGCCTGTCTATATACTACCCTAGCCTGTCTATATACTACCCTAGCCTGTCAATATACTACCCTAGCCTGTCAATATACTACCCTAGCCTGTCCATATACTACCCTAGCCTGTCCATATACTACCCTAGCCTGCCCCTATACTGCCTTAGCCTGTCCATATACTACCCTAGCCTGTCTATATACTGACCTAACCTGCCCCAAACTGCTCTAGCCCGTCTTCTTTACTGCCCTTGCCTGTCCACATACTACCCTAGGCTGTCTATATACTACCCTAGCCTGTCTATATTCTACCCTAGCCTGTCAATTAACTTCCCTAGCCTGTCCATTAACTACCCTAGCCTGTCCATTAACTACCCTAGCCTGTCTATATACTACCCTAGCCTGTCTATATACTACCCTAGCCTGTCTATATACTACCCTAGCTTGTCTATATACTACCCTAGCCTGTCCATTAACTTCCCTAGCCTGTCTATATGCTACCCTAGCCTGTCTATATACTACCCTAGCCTGTCCATATACTACCCAGCCAGCCTGTCTATATACTACCCAGCCTGTCTATATACTACCCAGCCAGCCTGTCTATATACTACCCAAATTCAGATAAAAAAAAGCTTCTGCCTTTACAATCACTTTAATCACCCCTTTTTTTGCTATATAAATAAAAAAATACAGAAAAAAAAGTTTTTCTTTGTTTGTTATAAAATTTTGCAAACAATCTTTCTTCATAAATTTAGGCCAAAATGTATTCTGCTTCATTTCTTTTGTAAAAAAAATAACCCAAATCAGTGTATATTTAGTCTCTAAGAAGGTTATAGAGTCAACAAACTGTGGTGTATATACAGTATTTGAAAATAGAGCAATCCTCATTTACTGACGGCCTAATTTCTTGAGGCCCCAAAATGCCAGAACAGTACAAATACGCCCCAAATGACCCCCTTTTTGCAAAGTAGACACTCCAAGGTATTTAGTAAGAAGCAAAGTGAGATTTCTTTTTTTTATTGTATTTTTTTGTCACAATTTTTTTGGAAAATTGAGAAATTAAATAAAATTTGTGTTTTTATTTTTATTTTTTATTATTTTTTTTACATTTTATTTTGTGGCAGGATGTTGACTTACTGACATACTGACAGTATTTAAAAAAAACAAACAAACTGCCATCAGAGTAGTTCAGTGCCACCATAGTGCCACTGTACTACTCTGGGGTGGTGATCAGGGATTTTTTTTTTTTTTTTAACAGTGATGATTACTGTTATAAGCAATCGTTTTAACTGTGATGAATGGCTTTCATTCATGACAGCTTGCTTACTATTGTGATTATGTGATTGGTTACAGTTATCACATGGTACAGGGTGATATGATTGGCCCAGGTATGTGATAGCTGTGGGCCAATCACAGCATCACAATAGTAAGCAAGCTGTCATGAATGGCTTCCATGACATCAGATCACATATTTATTTTAAATTTACTGCAGAAAACCAATTAATTCCAAGAGGTTCACATTCTTTTTCTTGCCACTGTGTGTGTGTGTATATGTATATGTGTATATATATATATATATATATATATATATATATATATATATATATATATATATATACATACATACAGTGGGGCAAAAAAGTATTTAGTCAGCCACCAATTGTGCAAGTTCTCCCACTTAAAAAGATGAGAGAGGCCTGTAATTGTCATCATAGGTATACCTCAACTACGATTTGCAAATAAATTCTTTAAAAAAATCAGACAATGTGATTTGTCTGGATTTGTTTCCACATTTTGTCTCTCATAGTTGAGGTATACCTATGATGACAATTACAGGCCTCTCTCATCTTTTTAAGTGGGAGAACTTGCACAATTGGTGGCTGACTAAATACTTTTTTGCCCCAATGTATGTGATATATATATATATATACACACATACACAAGTTATTGTTTGTGTATATACTGTATATATTAACCAAGTTATAGTGTGTGTGTGTATGTATATATACATATATATATATATATACTTCTCTTTTATTGGGTTGCAGTAACTCTGCAAATCTCCTTGCTGTGTGATGAATAGTTCTTCCCAGCAGGGTCGTGTATTACGTGTGCTGTTGACTGTGGGATTTCACAACCTCTCAGGCAGCGATGTGAAAGTGCTGAATAAGGATTAATCTCTCCTGAAATAATTGAAACGGTGCGTGTAGTCTATGAAGGCATTGTAGTTTCGTCTGCCTTTGGGTTCTGTTTGCAGCAAGCTGGGGCGTGGCGGAGCCTCCCAACCCGAGAGTGATGCCTGCAGGGCTCCGCTGATCAGCAGAGCCAGGAGGAGGCCCGCATCGCTCCCAGCTACATCTTATGGCAGCGCTGTGTGCTCAGCACGGGGGGGTGTATATCGGGGACGTGTCGCAGCCTGTATACAGAGCTGTCATCGTTGTTTACTCTTCATGTTCACGTCATGCACTGCTATGTGATACGGCTCTCGGAGCTCCCTTTAATTCTGTCCTAACCCCAGAATTGATATGTGTTGGTGGGTATCATGCTTGGCCTAACGCTGCCAAGAACCCAATAATTGCAAGTTGGGGGTCCTAATTTTTAATGTTTAATGGCTGCTAAGCCTTTCCACTGCAAATTTTAAATTCAAAAACAGACTGAATACACACATCAAAGCACGTCAAAACGCACAAAAGAAACGCACATTGATGCATAACAATGCACCTGCCTAATGTTACAAGGACTGCACCTCTACGCACATGCATAGATGTAAATGGTCTCTGAGGGTTTTTCTTTTTACATTCACTCAAGAATTCTTTGGGATGTGCTCTCTAACCACACTGTGGTGGTGATCCAAGTGGTAAAAGCTTGTTTATAAGCCATGGTAGGTGTCTCTTTCTGGAAGTCAAGTTATCTTGTCCTATCTGCCCACACATGCCACCAAGTTATCTTGTCCTATCTGCCCACATATGCCACTTGTGGCTCTACATATCCCACTATAAGGCCGTAGTCATGGATCGGTTCTGTATGTGGATTGCATGTCTTTACACAAATCTGTGACTTGAATTGATAGTGCTGGACCAATAAAAGTGGAATATTGGTAATTAGCATCTTAACCCAAAGTCAGGCCTCCTTCAAAGCGGCTACCAGACAGTGAATGGGCTGTGTAGACTAGACTTTGTTCCGGTCTTGGACTGATGCCTCACAGATGGTCTCAAAAGTATATGAACAGTGGATTTCCAGCTATAGCACGAGTGTTTAGGAGCACCCAGTAAAAAAAAGTTCATGATACTTAAGAGTTCAAGTCCAGATCTTTATCTTTATTGATCAAAAGAAGCCAACATGTTTCTTCTTCTGGACTGGAGCTGTGGATATGATTGGACCAGCAGTGAGGTTCAAGTAGGAAACCTATAATCTGAACTGTCAGATTGAATGTAAATAATTGTATAATGCTTTAAAACAGTGATCTCCAAACTTTGACCCTGGGGCTAAATTGGGCCCTTTTTCTTTCCTTTTTCTGGACCTTGAAGCAGTGCCATCTTAAGAGCATTATAGGCCCCCGGGCAATACAGTGCACTGGGGCCCTGTCTGCACAATCACGCACGATTGCCCATCAAATGCAGCTTTACTGTGCCCGTGAATGCAGCCTCACTGTGCCCATCAAATGCAGCCTCACTGTGCCCATCAAATGCAGCCTCACTGTGCCCATCAAATGCAGCCTCACTGTGCCCATCAAATGCAGCCTCACTGTGCCCATCAAATGCAGCCTCACTGTGTCCATGAATGCAGCCTCACTGTGCCCATGAATGCAACAACACTGTGCCAATTAATACAGACCCACCATCGCCTGGTAACACACACACAGCGGGCATTTCCTCCTGTGTATCACGGAGCTGGCTGGGTCTGTGTTCGGCGGCCGCACTGTAACAAGGTCCCGCCCCCCCTAGACCGGCTCGTGTGATAGGCAGAACACTGATTCAATCTACTATTACACAAGCCGGTCTAGGGGAGCGGGACCTTGTTACAGCGAGGCCGCCGAACACAGACCCAGCCAGCTTCGTGATACACAGGAGGAGAGAGGGAAAGAGCGGAGCGCTGCAGTCGCAACTTAAAGCGGCCCAAGGGCAGGCGGCCTACTGGGAGATATCCCGGTAGACCAGTCTGGCCCTGGCTGGGGTCGCTGGGCAGGTGGAGCCCCCCAGGCAAGTGGGACCCCCAGGCAACTGCCCAGCGTGCCCATGCGAAAAGACGGCCCTGCTTTGAAGCACTACTCTCTCTGCTCGCATCATTGATGGGGCATAATTGTTTGCACGGACAACAAAAAAATGGGGCACTGTTCCTACCACTGACACCAACTACTTCTCCTCCTAATGCCAAAGATTGAGCATGGTTTACGCCGACTGGGCACAGGCCAGCCCCCCTAAAGTCTGACGCACAGTAAATCTGCCCTTTAGAAAGTTTAGAGACCCCTGCTTCTTCATTAATATTTGGTGGAGATGCAATGTTTCTGTTCATTGTGATGGATTGAAGGCAACTATTTGGGCAGAGAAAAGTGCAGAAACTTCTGTAGTCATTCATTCCATACAAACATTTTGCTTTTAAAGTAAACCTGGCACAAAATTCTCTTTGTCTATGAAGGCCTTGAACCCTAGAACACGGTCTTCATTATTTGGAATAAAACGTGCGTTAGGAGCCCTCCCACACCCTGGTGGGCCCAATGCAATTTGGGTTCCACTATACTAGGCGCCTTTTTGCCTTCAAAGACCTGTGGGATTCTGCGTGGAGAATACTCCTAGGACAGTGATGGCGAACCTTGGCACCCAAAATGTTTTTTTAATTACATTTCCCATGATACTCATTCACTCTGCAGTGTAGTTGAGCATCATGGGAAATGTAGTTCCAAAACATCTGGTGTGCCAAGGTTTGCCATCGCTGCCCTAGGACGTCATGTTGGTTTTATATTTTTCTTTTTGTAAATGGGGATGTCTACAATCAGGAAACACGGTCTACCTGCTGAGTAGGCCATTTTGATCTTGGCTTCCAAATTTTGAACTTTGAAGCTCCCTTAGATGAATATCTTTTGGCAGCCAATACCTTTATTTTCTATTGCTCTCTAAGTCTGCTGACATGCAAAGCAAGTGTTCCTGGGTTTCAAGTCCCCCCCCCCTAAAGAAGAAGACTTCACAGAATCCTTGCAAAGAGCCCGCTGTTTTATTTATCAGTGTTTATAGTCTTTTATATGACAGTATTCTTGTCCTCTTTCTAAAAAAGAATCTGTCACTTGACAGGTTCTCTTGACAGGCTACCTCCCACCCACTGATAGTCACTTTGGCTGCACTTCTCCACTGCTTTGTTCACCAGTGGGAGACAACACCTGTGTAAGCTCTATGTCGGTGAGTGTCTGAGCTTACACAGGGTCAACAAACATCTCCCCTCCCCCATGTAACTTTGTTTGGGCCTGACCATTGGATGCATACTGAAAGGGAGGGGAGAAGGTCCCCATATACCTAAAAATACTAGTACTTTCTGAAGGCGCCAACAGATGAACAGAATAAGGATCCTGGGAAATGCTGAAATGAGGGGGGGACGGCGTCTTATGTAAACCCATCACTTTTCCCAAAAATGACAGGTGGTTCCCTTTTAATTCTGTAGATATCCACCAACAATAGAACTGAAATTTTCATCCAGAAAGAAATAACGGTAAAGCATGAAGAGAGCCTAGTGACATTAACAGGTGTCTCCTCTTGCGGTGCAGGTGCCTGTGTAGGAATGCGCCAATGATCTCCCACCCTTCTGTAGACCCTCCACTTGTCTCTGTCATCAGAAGGTGCAGCCTCTTGTGTCAGGCTCCAGGGAAGCGGTGAAAGTGAAGCTCTTTATCTAAACAAGTCTGTATCTTGCCACAGCACAGGACGTGCCTCCGAGGCTGAGACTCGCAGAGAGCCAGGCCGGCTGGCTGGCAGGTGTGGTAACCGCCGACAAGCCGGGACTTGCAGGCCAAGACTTCACTCCCGGTTCCCACGAAACCCTTGTCAGGAGTATCGCAGAAACTCGCAGAACAAAGGCTCAGAAATCCTGTTTGAATTTGTTGATAAAGATCTGTAGCAGTGCCAAGCTCCGATCCTCTAACTGGGGAATGAGGCTGGCCAAAATGCTTCTGCAACAATTTGTCAAATGAAACATTGTCATTATTACAAGTCCGATTTAATTTATTCTTTATATTTAATAATTAGCAGCGTATTAAAGAATATCTATAGCTAAAAAAATGTACTTTTAAGTTTTAGGTTTTAGGATTAGAACCCCTGAACAGGGGTCAAAGTGCAGAATAAAGTGCACTCCCGTGTCCTACATCAGAAGTAGGGCCAAAAGAGCTTTGGCCCCTACTTCTCCTTTAAAAGAGAAATATGGGGTTTGGTTATTTTTGCAGATTCATACTCAGAGGTGGATGCAGCTATGGTCCGAAGCTGCATCTGTCCTCCGCCGGTTCTAACACTGAGAACGGAGCGATCAAACACCGTTAATCGCTCGGTTCCCAGAGCTTCCTGAGAAGAGAGCCGGTGACTGTCGGTCACAGGAGTGCAGAACGAACTGCACTTCCCCTGTGATCCACAGAAGGTGTACAGCCAAATGAGCTTTCCTCGTACTGCTCCTTTAAAGGGGTTGTAAACACTGGAGGTTTTTCACCTTAATACATTCTATGTCCCCCAGAGCCCCCCTTTTATGCCCCCCCAGAGCCCCCCTTTTATGCCCCCCAGCGCCCCCCTTTTACTTACCTGAACCCAATCGTTCCAGCGACGGGAACGAGCCCAGCAGCTCCAGCCGCTGTGTCGAGTCCTCATTGGATAGATTGATGGCATCACAGCCATTTGCTCCCAATGCTGCCGATCAAATCCAGTGATACAGGAGCTGAGGGGCGGGGCTGAGTCCTGCTGTCTGTGTCAATGGACGCAGCTGCAGGACTCGGGAGTGCGCTCGCACGGGTGCCCCCTTGTAATGCGGATCTCCATGGGGGCACTCGATGCAGAGAGGAGCCAAAAGCACCGCTAGGGGACCCCAGAAGAAGAGGATCGGGGCCAATCTGTGCAAAACCCTTGCACAAAGGAGGTAAATATAACATGTTTGTTTTTGTTTTTTTGTTTTTTTTTAAACTTTACAACCCCTTTAACTACTTCTGCTCCGGAAAAAATTTCACCCCCTTCATGGCCAGGCCATTTTTTGCTATTCAGCACTCCGCGACTTTAACTAGTAATTGCGCAGTCATACAGCACTGTACCCAAATGAAATGTATTTATTTGTTTTCACACAAGTGGAGTTTTCTTTTGGTGGTATTTGATCACCACTGTATTTTTTAATTTTTTGGGGTATAAAAGAAAAAAAAACAAAAAACGATATTTTTTACTTTCTGCTATAAAATATATCCAATAAAAAAAAATTCTTCATAAATTTTGGCCAAAATTGTATTCTGCTACATATTTTTGAGAAAAAGAAATCCCAGTAAGTGTATATGGATTGGTTTGCATGAAACTTATAGCTCTTACAAACCATGGTATACAGTGGAGAAACTAATGATTTGATCCCCTGCCGATTTTGTAAGTTTTCCCACTTACAAAGAAATGAAGGGTCTATAAATTTTATCATAGGTGTATTTTAAATGATAGAGACCGAATATCAACCAAAAATCCAGAAGAAAAAACACAGGATACAAATGTTATCAATGGAGTTGCAGTTCAGTGAGTAAAATAAGTATTTGATCCCCTACCAACCAACAATAATTGTGGCTCCCACAGACTGGCTACAGTAGGTGCTCATGTGGTACACAGATTAGTCCTGTCAATGTAAGAAGGTTCTCCTAACGACAACTCGTTATGTGTATAAAAGACACCTGTCCACAGAATCTCTTCTATTCAAACCTCACCATCATGGCCAACACCAAAGAGCTGTCAAAGGACGTCATAGACAAGATTGTAGACCTGCACAAGGCTGGAATGGGCTACAAGACCATCAGCAAGAAGCTTGGTGAGAAGAAGACAACTGCTGGAGCGATTTTTCGCAAATGGAAGAAATACAAAATAACCATCAATCACCCTCGGTCTGGAGCTCCATGTACAGTACAAAGGGTAAGGATGATCATGAGTAAAGTGGAGGAAAAAAAAAGCTGACTATGATCCTAAGAACACCATCCCTACAGTCACGCATGAAGGTGGAAACCTGATGCTTTGGGGCGGTTTCTCTGTTAAAGGTACAGGCCGACTTTGCCACACTAAGGGGCCAATGGACGGGGCCATGTATTGTAAAATCTTGGATGAGAACCTTCTTCCCTCAGCCAGAACACTGAAGATGGGTCATAGATGGGTCTTCCAGCATGAAAATGACCCAAAACATACCGCCAAGGCAACAAAGGAGCAGCTCAGGAAGAAGCTCATTAAGGTCATGGAGTGGCCCAGCCAGTCTCCAGACCTTAAGCCTGTAGAAAATTTATGGAGGGAGTTGAAACTTCGAGTTGCCAAGCGACAGCCAAGAAACCTTCAGGATTAAGAGAAGATCTGTAAAGAAGAGTGGACCAAAATCCCTCCTGAGATGTGTGCAAACCTGGTCACCAACTACAAGAAACGTCTGACCTCTGTGATTACCAACAAGGGTTTCTCCACCAACTACTAAGTCATGTTTTGCTTTGGGGATCAAATACTTATTTTACTCACTGAACTGCAACTCAATTTATAACATTTGTATTGTGTGTTTTTTCTGGATTTTTGGTTGAAATTCTGCCTCGATCATATAAAACATCCTCTTCTGGGGTCCCTCAGAGGCTCTCGCGGGTCCTTCTCGCATTAGATAACCACCTGGGAGAAGCGCTCTCCCAGGGGGGGGGGGGTTACCTTGTGGTCGCACTCCCTAGTCATTCATTCGGCGTCCATAGAAGCCGAATGTATGACTCGGCCCCCCCCCCCCCCCCCGGAATCCGGGTCATTGGATTTGATTGACAGCAGCGGGAGCCAATGGCTGCGCATTACAGGAGGTTTTTCACCTCAATGCATTGAGGTGAAAAACCCTAAAGGTTTACAACCCCTTTAAAGAGGAACTGCAGTCTGCTCACATAATTTGTAATAAAAACATCTTTGCCATTCTGAAGCTTCCCTCCAACCACATTGCATATTTTTTTATATATACTGTGATTCTGTACTTGCCAAATATGCTGCAGAAATCTCCCTCCACTGAGTCTAACACTGCTGTGTGATTTTTTTTTTTTTTACTAAAGAATAAGCAGTGTTTTCACCCTCTTAAAGCAAGTGGGCTATCGATGGGTTTATTGGAAAAATCAGCAGCCTGTGATTGGACAGGAAAGGGGCAGCAGGAGACTGATGAGTCCTCCTTCTGCTCCTCCCTGTAGCTGAAGTTTCTTGAAAGCGTATGTGCTTACAGCTCACCTGATTGGCTCCTAGTGCTGTCCCCTCCCTCTCCGAGTCTGATCTTTTCTGTGCAAAGAGGCTGTTAGGAAGTCCATTTCAAAAACTAATTGAAATCAAAAGAATAAAATGACTTTAATTAGAATGAAGTCGGTTGAATTAAAAATGTACAAAGTGATTGTAAAGGCTCGTGTGTTTTTTTTTTTTCCTCTAAAATAACAAACATGTCATACTTACCTCCTCGGTTGCAGTGGATTTGCACAGAGCAGCCCCCCGATCCTCCTCTTCTCGGGTCCCTCTTCGGTGCTCCTGGCCCCTCCCCCCTGTTCAGTGCCCCCCCCCCACAGCAAAGCAGCTTTGACCAAGTTCACTGCCTTAGTAATGACCACAGCCGTTTCTCTGAGAGAAATCCTGAAAACATGTCCTGTTGGGGCGCCCTGAGGACAGGAGTTGAGAGACACTGATTTCTGAGAATGACCGGGTAGAAGAGCGGACAATGAGGCCGTGTGCTCCAGGCAGGACTCTTCCACCTCCATTGTGTCCAAGACAATGGGGAGCCGTGTCACCCCCGAGGTTTGTGTACGATCTCCATGGTGCCCTGGCATCATTGGAATGACTTGGAGAGAAAGTACCCATCAATGCCGCCCTCTGATTAATACTGATTATTGTTCTGTGCATTCCAGGAGTCGCCTCCAAAGAAGAACTTTTATAATAGAATTAAACTTATGTGATCTTTTCAGCATGTTGGATTCATACATCCCGACCACACTGTATATCCAGGAAGGGGGACACCGCTGTTCACTATGGCAGCTCACCGTATCACCTGCCTGCCTATTGGATTGTGACCGAGTCACGCTGTAAAGTCATCCCAATGCTCCCCTCCGCCTACAAGCTACTTAGAGCCCTTCTGGTCCCAGTGCTTGAAGTACACTATATTACCAAAAGTATTGGGACGCCTGCCTTTACACACACATTAACTTTAATGGCATCCCAGTCTTAGTCCGTAGGGTTCAATATTGGGTTGGCCCGCCCTTTGCAGCTATAACAGCTTCAACTCTTCTGGGAAGGCTGTCCACAAGGTTTAGGAGTGTGTCTATGGGAATGTTTGACCATTCTTCCAGAAGAGCATTTGTGAGGTCAGGCATGAATGTTGGGTGAGAAGGCCTGGCTCGCAGTCTCCGCTCTAATTCATCCCAAAGGTGTTTTATTGGGTTGAGGTCAGGACTCTGTGAGGTTGAGCTTAGGACTCTGTGCAGGCCAGTCAAGTTCCTCCACCCCAAACTCACTCATCCATGTCTTTATGGACCTTGCTTTGTGCACTGGTCCAAATCATTTGGTGGAGGGGGGATTATGGTGTGGGGGGTTGTTTTTCAGGGGTTGGGCTCGGCCCCTTAGTTCCAGTGAAGGGAACTCTTAAGACTTCAGCATACCAAGACATTTTGGACAATTTCATGTTCCCAACTTTGTGGGAACAGTTTGGGGACGGCCCCTTCCTGTTCCAACATGACTGCGCACCAGTACACAAAGCAAGGTCCGTAAAGACATGGATGAGCGAGTTTGGGGTGGAGCTGAGTGCCTGCCAACATCAGTGCCTGACCTCACAAATGCTCTTTTGGAAGAATGGTCAAACATTCCCATAAACACACTCCTAAACCTTGTGGACGGCCTTCCCAGAAGAGTTGAAGATGTTATAGCTGCAAAGGGCGGAGCCAACTCAATATTGAACCCTACGGACTAAGACTGGGATGTCATTGAAGTTCACGTGCGTGTAAAGGCAGGCGTCCCAATACTTTTGGCAATATAGTGTGTGTGTGTGTGTGTGTGTGTGTGTGTGTGTGTGTGTGTGTGTGTGTGTGTGTGTGTGTGTGTGTGTGTGTGTGTGTGTGTGTGTATATATATATATACACATATTTTTTTAAAAATTTCAGTTGCTGTCTGGTTTTAGGTCTAGGCCAAAATGATGCCATACATCCCAGGAGTCTTCATGGGAGGAGGGGCTTTATCAGCTAAGCACCCTCCTGCCTGAGCTAAGGACAGGTGGATTCCAGGAAGTAAATGCTACATTAATTATCTGCCCTTACTCAAGATACAGCTAGAAATGCTGGGGGGGTTCAAAGTGACTTCACAACGTAAAGGATGGAGACATGGCTGGATGTAGGAGTTTTCTGCGAATAGCGTTTTCAGTTTGGTGGTGCTCAGATACAAGTAAGGTCCGGGTCACTCTGGTGCGACATACGCTCCGACTTAGAGTGCACATGTCGCAAGACATGTAAAAATCAATGACTCCCTATGAGAGCCGTCTTAACTGGTCTGACTTGTCAAAAGCTGCCGTTGCATGCTCAGATAAGGGTCTGGTATGGATTCCTGGGGGACCCCGTGCCGTTTAAAAAAAAAAAATATTTTGTCGTGGGGTTTCCCTTTAAAATTCCGACCAGACCTAAGGCCTGGTTCACACCTAGGCATTTTTTAGTGCATTTTCAGTTTGGCAAAAACGCACTACAGTCCATATAACATGGTTTCCTATGGATGTAGTTCACATTCTGTGCTTTTTATGGAAAGGGCCAGAGACTTTTTTTTTTTCTGGTTTTTGGTTCCATAGACTTCAATGGATCAAAAATGTGTATTGAAAAACGCAAATTGCACCCAGAATATGCAAACTGCAACCTGCATAGGTGTGAATCAGGCCTTGGGGGTCTGTAAATTTGGCATGGAAATCCATCCCAGACCCAAATCGCACTCATCTCAAGTCGGGTCCTGTTCATTAAAGTCGCATGGAAGTTGGATCGATGCCGGACCAAAGTCGCAGGGCAAAATCGGATCGCAAGTCGCGCAACTTTTGTGTCGGAGCCGACCTAAATTACGCTTTAATTACCGGTATCATTACCTTGTTACCTTTTACCTAACCATACCTGAGTGGAATAAACCCGTATGCACCTATTCCTATACATTGTAGACAGGTTAGCTACGACTAAGGCTATTGCCGAAACGCGTCAGCTTTGTTGTTTTATTGTCACTCTGATGTACCAATAAATGACACTTCAAGGATTACAGTTTTGCCGGCTCTTCTTATTACTGTTAGACAGGTGAGATGTCGGGAAGTATCTGCACTGATAATTGTTATGATTTCCTTCTTTGTAATGAGGATCTTTGACTCGCTGCCATTATCTCATTTTATATTTCTCTCTCCTCGATCTCTTTTAGCGCTCTGCTGATCGCTGCCATCTTTGACCGCGATGTGAGCTGCAGAAGAGCCGCCTCGGTAAGTCGTTCTCATCGCTCTCTCTTGGTTTTATTCGAATGAAATCTAACAAGATCTCATCCACATTGTGTACAATTCCTTATCTGTGTTTTTAAAGCCGGAACTTCACCCAAGCGGGGCAGTTCTGCTTTTCTGCCTCCTCCCCCTCCTCCGCAACTTTTGGCACATTCAATTTTTTGCCGGTACATAGTTATGACGCGTACCCGATCCCACTTCCACTCCGATTGTCTAGGCCAGGGGGTCTTCAATCTCAGTTTACTGTCCCGTAAACTTTAGGAGGGCTGAGCTACGGTCAGTGGGAGCAGAAAATGCCTCGGGCTTGGTGGTCAGCGGAAATAAAATTTTAAAAAATGACATATCACTTGTGGTCAGGAGGAGGAGTAGTGCTCTATCATTGATGGCTGCAGGCATCACCCCGTACCGTTTTTTTTAAAGCCGGTGGTTGGCTCTCTTGTAAAAGCAATCCAAGTGGCTAACAAGCTGCTAGATTGCTTTTACAAGCAGCAAGAGGGGATGTCCCTCCCACCGACTTCCGTGGCTTTCTCAGGCTGTCCTGCCCCAACGGGAGTCTCAATCGACCAGCCAGAGCTTCCAGAAAAGACCGTATCGGATCGGCTCCAATTTCCTCTAATATATAGGAAACCTCAAGCGATGAGCGTACATCACTTCCAGTTTCCCCAGATGTAAACTGCACCATTTTTAAATCTAAAAAGCATTTGATCACACCGATCTTGGTGTGATCAAATGCTTTTAAAGTGTTACTAAACCCAGGAGCCTGCAGTCACTATATCCACTCTCCCCAGGAGCCTGCAGTCACTATATCTGGTCTCCCCAGGAGCCTGCATTCACCCTATTTGCTCTCCCCAGGAACCTGCATTCACTATATCTGATCTCCCCAGGAGCCTGCAGTCACTATATCTGGTCTCCCCAGGAGCCTGCATTCACTATATCTGATCTCCCCAGGAGCCTGCAGTCACTATATCTGCTCTCCCCAGGAGCCTGCAGTTACTATATCTGCTCTCCCCAGGAGCCTGCATTCACTATATCTGCTCTCCCCAGGAGCCTGCATTCACTATATCTGATCTCCCCAGGAGCCTGCATTCACTATATCTGCTCTCCCCAGGAGCCTGCATTCACTATATCTGATCTCCCCAGGAGCCTGCAGTCACTATATCTGGTCTCGCCAGGAGCCTGCATTCACTATATCTGCTCTCCCCAGGAGCCTGCATTCACTATATCTGGTCTCGCCAGGAGCCTGTGTTCACTATATCTGCTCTCCCCAGGAGCCTGCATTCACTATATCTGCTCTCCCCAGGACCCTGCATTCACTATATCTGCTCTCCCCAGGACCCTGCATTCACTATATCTGCTCTCTCCAGGAGCCTGCAGTCACTATATCTGCTCTCCCCAGGAGCCTGCAGTCACTATATCTGCTCTCCCCAGGAGCCTGCAGTCACTATATCTGCTCTCCCCAGGAGCCTGCAGTCACTATATCTACTCTCCCCAGGAGCCTGCATTTACTATATTTGGTCTCCCCAGGAGCCTGCAGTCACTATATCTGGTCTCCCCAGGACTCTACAGTCACTATATCTGGTCTCCCCAGCATGCATTCACTATATCTGATTTCCCACAGAACATGGAAATGCAATTATTTTAGTAAATATAAACTGCTAAATACCTTTTCTCATCAGCAGTATATAACAGTCTTGTGACTTCTGTCAGTGTCTGGTTAAACCTTGTAGGAGGAGTTTTCATTCTCCCCTGATTCTCTGGACAGTGGTGATTGGACCTGTGCTGATCACATGCACTCTCCATAGAAAAAAAAGAAAAAAACAACTCTCTAGCAATACACACCAAACTGAGCATGTGCAGCCTGACTCCTAATGCTCTTTTCTATCGAGAGATGGGTTGGAGTCAGTTAAAGAGGAGGAGTATCAGAGAAGACAGGATCAAACAGCCTTTATACACAATGTAGAGGATCAACCCCTTAGGTTCCACAGTGAATATAGCAAGCATGCTTTACTGCATATACAGACTGAGTTTACTGTTGTGGGTTTAGTAACACTTTAAGGGCAGAGGAGGGATCTGGGGTCTATTAGACGCCATATCTCTCCACAGAGAGTACCTGTCACTGCCTATTGCTATCACAGAGGATATTTATATTCCCTGTGATAATAAAAGTGTAAAAAAAAAAAAAATACTAAAGTCTCCCTTTATTTGTAACAAAAAAAAAAAGCGTGTTATACTTACCTGCTCTGTGTAGTGGTTTTGTACAGAGCAACCCGGATCCTCCTCTTCTCAGGTCCCTCGCTGGCGCCAGGTCCTGGCCCCTCCCTCCTCCCGAGTGCCCCCACAGTAAGCAGCTTGCTATTGGGGCACCCGAGGCGAGACGCAGGTCCCGGTGTCCATTCAGACAAGGAGCCGTGGTCCAGCTCTGCCCCCTCTCTCTCCTCATTGCCTCACTGACTTTGATTGACAGCAGCGGGAGCCAATGGCGTTACGCTCTTGTCTCAGCCAATGAGGAGGGTAGTCCCGGACAGCTGAGTCTCTCCTGCAGCATCTCTGGATGGAGATGGACCTCAGGTAAGTATTAGGGGGGGCTGCTGCACACAGAAGGCTTTTTATCTTAATGCATAAGAATGCATTATAATCACTTTAACCACTTGCCGCCCAGGAACCGTCATATGACGTCCTGGGGAGGGATATCTGATGGGTGCAACTACAACCATTATCCAGATATCATTCTTTTCTGCCGGCGATTCTGTGCACCGTAAAAACAACCACAGCGGCTGTCCAGCCCTCCGGAGAAGGAATCCCCCGGCGCGGTAAGTTTGCCATAGAGATTTCCGGTGACAAGCGCGTTCCTGTGCGATTCGTGTTGTGAACCGTCCCTAGACGCAGAAGTTTGGCTCCTCATTGGTTGCCAATGACAGCTATCTATTCTTTCTCTGTGTCAGTTGCCCTTGAAAAAAATCTTGTTGGTTGAGGTTTGTGTTGTAGATCAGCATTGCTGCGTTTATCCCGATAATGACTACCTGCTGTAATGGTAGCTCTGGGCTAACATTACTGGCTGTTCCTTTCCTGCGGCTTTCCCCGACTGTCCTGGAAGTTACCTTCATTGCTGCTAATGAGATGTCATTTTCAAACCCTGCAGCTGTGCTTCCAGCGCTGCCAGACCTGCCGATCTATAACCTGATTTATTATATGACAAGAGGGACAACAGTGTACATGTTCCAGGCTTTAGCTGCACAGCACTGAATACCTGCTTATTATTCGGTCTCTGTGCTCCAGCCAGCGGGTAGGACCCTTAACCTGCACAAAGCAAGGTCCATAAAGACATGGAGGAGCGAGTTTGGGGTGAAGGAACTTGACTGGCCTGCACAGAGTCCTGACCTCAACCTGATAGAACACCTTTGGGATGAATTAGAGCAGAGACTGAGAGCCAGCCCTTCTCGTCCAACATCAGTACCTGACCTCACAAACGCTCTTCTGGAAGAATGGTCAAACATTCCCATAGACACACTCCTCAACCTTGTGAACAGCCTTCCCAGAAGAGTTGAAGCTGTTATAGCTGCAAAGGGTGGGGCCAACTCAATATTGAACCCTATGGACTAAGACTGGGATGCCATTAAAGTTCATGTTCGTGTAAAGGCAGGTGTAGGACAGTAGGAGGTTCTTAAAGGGGCATTAAATACTAGGATTTAATGCAGAGCTGTCACTTTTAAACACAGAAACCTGACTTCTGTGTTTACAAGTGATTGTGGTGAGCCAAAGGGTCTGAGCCAGAGGTGGTGAGTTCCACCAAGTTCCCCCTGAAAAAAAGCCCTGGATCTATCTATCTATCTATCTATCTATCTATCTATCTATCTATCTATCTATCTATCTATCTATCTATCTATCTATCTATCTATCTATCTATCTAGGTGTGTGTATATATGTGTGTGTATATATATATATATGTGTGTGTATATATATATATATATGTGTGTGTATATATATATATATATATATATGTGTGTTTTATACAGGATTTATTTAGTGTCAACAGTTTGCGCAGCGCTTTACAACATGAGGGCAGACAGTACAGTCAGGGCTGGTGGAAGGATTTTTGACACCCTAGGCGAAACCTAATTTTGCCGTCCCCTCCCTGGCTCCACCCCTTTTTCCCTTCCCATGTAAACCCCAACTTTTTATTGAAGTGCCCATCAATTGCAGCCTCACCAGCGCCCATCAAATGCAGCCTCACCAGGGCCCATCAAATGCAGCCTTTACCAGCGCCCATCAATTGCAGCCTCACCAGCGCCCATCAATTGCAGCCTCACCAGCGCCCATCAATTGCAACCTCACCAGCGCCCATCAATTGCAACCTCACCAGCGCCCATCAAATGCAGCCTCACCAGCGCCCATCAAATGCAGCCTTTACCAGCGCCCATCAAATGCAGCCTCACCAGCGCCCATCAAATGCAGCCTTTACCAACGCCCATCAATTGCAGCCTCACCAGCGCCCATCAATTGCAGCCTCACCAGCGCCCATCAATTGCAGCCTCACCAGGGCCCATCAAATGCAGCCTTTCCCAGCGCCCATCATTTGCAGCCTCACCAGTGCCCATCAAATGCAGCCTCACCAGTGCCCATCAAATGCAGCCTCACCAGTGCCCATCAAATGCAGCTTCACCAGTGCCCATCAAATGCAGCCTCACCAGCGCCCATCAAATGCAGCCTCACCAGCGCCCATCAAATGCAGCCTTTACCAGCGCCCATCAAATGCAGCCTGACCAGCGCCCATCAATAAATGTTTGCTTGCTTCCATACATTCGGGAGTCGGGACACAGACACAGTCCTCCCGACAGCCGCTGCGCCTCTGACACTATGTGAGGACGGATCGGTGGCTGTCTGCTGATGCTGAGACTTGGTTGCTTGCTGCAGAGAAAAGAGAGTAGAATTACCAGTGGTCGGGCACCCTAGGCAGCAGGGAGCCCTAGGCGGCTGCCTAGTTTGCCTAGTGGTAGCTCCGACCCTGAGTACACTTACAATACAATTCATACTAGAGGAACATGCTCATTATACAGTGTGTGTATATATATATATATATGAGCATGGCCCTCTAATTCTCTAATTGAATTGTATTGTATATGTACTGTCTGCCCTCATGTTGTAAAGCGCTGTGAAAACTGTTGACGCTTTATAAATCCTGTATAATAATAAATAGAAATATATATATATATCATACAAATGTAGACCCATTGGATACCTGTAAACAAGGACACTCTTGTGCTTAGACTCTGTAGGACAAATATTAAGTATTTTAGTTGCTGTCGGCATTTTCATTTTGTGATTTCTAACTTTTCAGCACATCTAATTACATTCCAGCTGCAGCTGATAAATGTCACAATGATAGACCTTTGTGCCCAGGGACGGTTGCACAGAAGCCGCACTTGCGTCCCTCGTATCGGGCGTCGTGTGTGCAGACGGGTGACATGTGATCGGCGGGAGGAACGTGAGACCGCGGCTGGTCTCCTTCCCATGTGACTGCGGCAATGACAGTATGCCCCGCGGGGCCCGTTCCACACAAAGTGTACTTTTATTCCAGAATGTGAAGCCATGGGTCATTTCTACAGGGCTGTGTTTGTTTTGAATTCATGGCTTGGTGTTTGGTTATAAGCAGAGGTGTCTCATTTTGTCTTGTTTGTTCTCTCTGTTCTCCAGGCAGCCTTCCAGGAGAATGTGGGGAGACAGGTACGGTAACTTTTCTCAGCCATTCCTTTTAACTCCTTGTGACCGGGCAGCGTGGCATGACAGTGGCATGAAGCATGGCCTGTTGTCACGTCACACATGGGCTCCTGGTGCTACATGGAAAAGGATATGTCACCAGCACAACAGGGAACTCCCTCATAGGGGGTCCATGACTTTTACTGACCATCACGGCAACATTTCGGAGCCCCTTCATCGGGACATGTGACGGGGTCCTGCGTGCCTCCGAAACGTCGCTGTTCTTTGCCGCGATTGTCAGTAAAAGTGTTGAACCCTTTTGATGGAGTTCCCTGGTGTGCTGGTGACATATCCTTTGCTTTGAGACAATCCGGTGTTCAGCCACTTTGTCACTTCAGCCCCCGCTTACTCTACAGTAGAGCTGGGTGATTTTCTCCCCGAAAAAAATAATCTGTGATTTAAAAAAAAAAAAAAAATTCGATTCACGATTCGAATCGAGTTTTTTTTTTTTTTTTGATGGACACCGCGCCAGTCCTGAGGAGCTGCGGGCAGGAGTTTTTAGGAGAGGCTGCGTCTTCGGCCTAGTCCACGGCATCCGGCCTCGCCTAAAGACTCCTGCCCGCAGCTCCTCAGGACCGGCGCGGTGTCAGCGCCGGTCCTGGTGAAAAAAAAAATCGATTTGCTGAAAATTTGAACCGATTTGACCTCTCAACTCAATTCAAGATTCGATTCGATTTTTTACCCAGCCCTACTTTACAGCTATTTAAAGGAACATGTGCATGGGAATATTGCTTTGGACATGCCGCTACATGGGCACCCTTGTTCTGTTACATGGGCACACTTGCTGTATTTACCACTGGAAACCTTCCATTCCGTATACATGGATATCCATACGCTTAACACCTGTATCCTAGAGTGATTCACAATATACACATACATCCCCCCCCCGTGGACACAAATACATGAAATATGTTAAAAATTCAATACAAAATTTTATTTCATCCAGTAAAAAAGTTCAATAAAAACATGTTGTACATGCATGGACATTGACACTACCAATCACCATCCACTAGGGGGATGAGAAATGCAAAGCATGGTAGTTTTGCCAAGATTAGGAATTTAGGTTGATGCATGTCGCTGAGATATCCGCTTCCTCAGGACCTCCTATCTTGTATACAGATGAACGTTGGTGTAATTTCTAAGATCAAAAATACACATATGAGTTTCCTATCAATGTGTATAAATAACAAATATTATCAAAAATCGATATCTGAAATTTAAACCACTATCCCCAAGGAGGGAGAAAAGAGGAGGGAAAAAGGGGGGGGGGATTGAATATGGTAAATAAGTCATATTAATTGCTGCCCTTTTTTCCCTCGTCTGGTTTATATTTCAGATATCGATTTTTGATAATATTTGTTTATACACGTTGATATGAAATTCATATGTGTGTTATGCATGCATTGACACCACCAATCACCATCCACTAGGGGGATGAGAAATGCATAGCATGGTAGTCTTGCCGAGATTAGGAATTTAGGTTGACACGCTTCTTCAGGACCTCCTATCTCGTATACAGATGAACGTTGGTGTAAGTTCTAAGAACAAATATACACATATAAATTTCATATCAACGTGTATAAAAAACAAGTGTTATCAAGAATCGATATTTGAAATATAAACCACTATCCCCATAGAGGGAAGGGGAGAGGAAGGGAAAAAAGGGGGGGGGCGATTATTGTGACCTATTTACCATATTCAATTCTTACCCTTCTCTTCCTCTCCTTCCCCCTCTTTTTCCTTCATCTGCCCTCCCTGCTTGGGGATAGTGGTTTACACTTTAAATATCGATCTTTTGATTTGTTATTTATACAAGTTGATATTCATAAGGGTATTTTTGTTCTTACAGATGAACGTTAGTGTAATTTCTACCTGTATATCAGGTCCTGAGGAAGCAGATGTCTCCATGAAACGCGTAAACCTAAATTCCTAATATTGGCCAGACTACCATGCTAGGCATTTCTTGTCCCCCTAGTGGATGGTGACTGGTAGTATCAATGTCCATGCACGTATAACATGTTTTTATTGAACTTTTTACTGGATGAAATAACATTTTGTATTGAATTTTAAACATATTATCTCCATGAATTCGTGTCCACTGGAGGGGTTTTGAAAACCCCACTATGTGTGTGTATGTTGTGAATTTAGTTTAGGGATGAGACCCTCCACTGGAACCATCCCCCCACACACAAAATATTTATGGTGTATCCTGTAGTGCACTCTGTTGCCGGCTGTGCAGCCCCTTTATAAAGCGTATTTTCCTTTATGAGAATGCCTATGGACAAGAGATAAAGCACTGCGGGGCTCTACAGTGTAAAAGGTTCAATTATATCTATAACAGGCATGTCACACTGTTTTGTTTTTGTTGGCGGCATGCAGCCCGCTCTCTCCTTCTATGCAGCCTTCTGGTTTTGGGATAAACAGAAATGGGCCCTCAGGCCCTTACATATTTTTGCAGCTTTATACCTAAAGTAGAATTTCTGCCAAAACTAGCCTTAAAAATATCCCCTCCCGCCAGCTAGGGTGACAAACCTGTATAAAAAAAAAATAAAAGTGTATATACTTACCTATGTTCAGACCACCCCAGTCCGGTCATATGATCCAACTCCCCTGTGTCAGCAGGCGGCTGCAGGGGCGAGGAGGGAGCTCCGATAATGGCTGGGACATGGCATCCTAGTGATGATTTACCAGCTGTTGTCAAACGCTCTCTGTTCTCCCCTGCAGCCGCCGTCGGCCAACACAGGGGATTCACGCAAATCGTCCGGAGTGGGCTGAACACAGGTAAGTATATACATTATTTTTTTTCTTACACAGGTTAGTCAGCATAGGTAGCAGGAGGGGTGAGAGGACAGTTTTAGGTCTCATTTACACTTCGACTCTAACACGCATTAAAGCACCTACCACTTCAACGTGCCTTTTTTATGTGTTTTTGATGCTTCTGTGATGCTATTTTGAAGCTTGGCCCTTTGTGTTGATTTTCTATTTGTTGAACAGTAGTACCCCTGATCAGCAGATCACCAGCTCATTAGTACTAATCAGCTGGTGATCTGCTGATCAGGGGTACTAATGAGCTGGGGATCTGCTGAGCAGGGGTACTAATGAGCTGGAGATCTGCTGATCAGGAGTACTAATGAGCTGGGGATCTGCTGATCAGGGGTACTAATGAGTTGGGGATCTGCTGATCAGGGGTACTAATGAGCTGGGGATCTGCTGATCAGGGGTACTAATGAGCTGGGGATCTGCTGATCAGGGGTACTAATGAGCTGGGTATCTGCTGATCAGGGGTACTAATGAGCTGGGGATCTGCTGATCAGGGGTACTAATGAGCTGGTGATCTGCTGAGCAGGGGTACTAATGAGTTGGGGATCTGCTGAGCAGGGGTACTAATGAGCTGGGGATCTGCTGATCAGGAGTACTAATGAGCTGGGGATCTGCTGATCAGGGGTACTAATGAGTTGGGGATCTGCTGATCAGGGGTACTAATGAGTTGGGGATCTGCTGATCAGGGGTACTAATGAGCTGGGGATCTGCTGATCAGGGGTACTAATGAGCTGGGTATCTGCTGATCAGGGGTACTAATGAGCTGGGGATCTGCTGATCAGGGGTACTAATGAGCTGGTGATCTGCTGAGCAGGGGTACTAATGAGTTGGGGATCTGCTGAGCAGGGGTACTAATGAGCTGGGGATCTGCTGAGCAGGGGTACTAATGAGCTGGGGATCTGCTGATCAGGGGTACTAATGAGCTGGGGATCTGCTGATCAGGGGTACTAATGAGTTGGGGATCTGCTGATCAGGGGTACTAATGAGTTGGGGATCTGCTGATCAGGGGTACTAATGAGTTGGGGATCTGCTGATCAGGGGTACTAATGAGTTGGGGATCTGCTGATCAGGGGTACTAATGAGTTGGGGATCTGCTGATCAGGGGTACTAATGAGTTGGGGATCTGCTGATCAGGGGTAATAATGAGTTGGAGATCTGCTGATCAGGGGTACTAATGAGCTGGTGATCTGCTGAGCAGGGGTACTACTGTTCAACAAATAGAAAATCAACACACAGGGCATTTGCCAAGCTTCAAAAAAGCGTCACAGAAGCATCAAAAAAGGCACGTTGAAGCGGTAGGTGCTTTAATGCGTGTTAAAGTCGAAGTGTAAATGAGACCTAAAACTGTCCCCTCACCCCTCCTGCTACCTATGCTGACCTGTGTAAAAAAATAAATAAATAAAGTATATACTTACCTGTGTTCAGCCCACTCCGGACGATTTGCGTGAATCCCCGGTGTTGGCTGACGGCGGCTGCAGGGGAGAACAGAGAGCGTTTGACAACAGCTGGTAAATCATCACTAGGATGCCATGTCCCAGCCATTATCGGAGCTCCCTCCTCGCCCCTGCAGCCGCCTGCTGACACAGGGGAGTTGGATCATATGACCGGACTGGGGTGGTCTGAACATAGGTAAGTATATACACTTTTATTTTTTTTTTTATACAGGTTTGTCACCCTAGCTGGCGGGAGGGGATATTTTTAAGGCAAGTTTTGGCAGAAATTCTACTTTAAGTATATAGCTGCAAAATTATGTAAGGGCCTGAGGGCCCATTTCTGTTTATCCCAAAACCAGAAGGCTGCATAGAAGGAGAGAGCGGGCTGCATGCCGCCAACAAAAACAAAAAAAACAAAACAGTGTGACATGCCTGTTATAGATTTAATTGAACCTTTTACACTGTAGAGCCCCGGAGTGCATTATCCCTTGTCCATAGGCATTCTCATAAAGGAAAATACGCTTTATAAAGGGGCTGCACAGCCGGCAACAGAGTGCACTACAGGATACACCATAAATATTTTGTGTGTGTGGGGGATGGTTCCAGTTAAATAATAGTGCCAGTGGAGGGTCTCATCCCTGAACTTTATTCACAACATACACACACATAGTGGGGTTTTCAAAACCCCTCCAGTGGACACAAATGCATGGAGATAATATGTTTAAAATTCAATACAAAATGTTATTTCATCCAGTAAAAAGTTCAATAAAAACATGTTATACATGCATGGACATTGATACTACCAGTCACCATCCACTAGGGGGACAAGAAATGCCTAGCATGGTAGTCTGGCCAATATTAGGAATTTAGGTTGAAGCGTTTCGTGGAGACATCTGCTTCCTCAGGACCTGATATACATGTAGAAATCACACTAACGTTCATCTGTACGACACAAACTACAGATATAGAGGGGCGGTTGGACAAGAACAAGTTCATTCCCATTTTGTTGGACAAAAAAAATAAAAGAAAATCCGTAAAAGGGAAAAAAAAAGAAACTTTGCCCACATTAACCAGATTTCTGCTTCCATAAAAGCCTACCTGTTGGCACACAGGGGGTGGGGGGTATTTACGAAAGCTGGAGAGTAAAAAATCTGATGCAGCTCTGCATAGAAACCAATCAGCTTCCAGAGTTTTTTGTCAAAGTTTAACTGAACATGCTGAAGTTAGAAGCTGATTGGTTACCATGCACAGATCTACTGAACAGGGGGTCTTAATGAGTTGGGGATCCGCTGAGCAGGGGTACTAATGAGCTGGCTATCTGCTGAGCAGGGATACTAATGAGATCTAATGAGATCTTCAGCTCATTAGTACCCCTGCTCAGCAGATCTCCAGCTCATTAAGATCCCCTGTTCAGTAGATCTTTGCATGGTAACCAATCAGCTTCTAACTTCAGCATGTTCAGTTAAACTTTGACAAAAAAAAAACTGGAAGCTGATTGGTTTCTATGCAGTGCTGCACCAGATTTTTTACTCTCCAGTTTTAGTAAATACCCCCCCACTCCCCCACCTCCCAACAGGTAGGCTTCTATGGAAGCAGAAATCTGGTTAATGTGGGCAAAGTTTCTTCTTTTTTTTTTTTTTCTTTTACTGATTTTATTTTATTTATTTTTTTAGATGTCCCACAGAATGGGAATGAACTTGCTCTTGTCCAACCGCCCCGCTATATCTGTAATTTGTGTCGTTTACACTGAACGTTTATATGAGGAATTATCTTCTGTGAAGGTGGAAAGCACCGGGAAATTTTGTAATATTTTCTTCTATGTTGATAGGGTACTTTTCCACACGGGATCGACGTCTTGACCATAGCAGACTATTTTGCCGTTGGGAATCGAGTCAGTTGCTTCCTCAACATCAGGTAATGTGGAATCCGTGGTCTCTTCTCGCAGACCCGGCCTCTATAAATTGCTGGAATCAGTGTGGGCTGAGGGTGCTTCAAGCCGGTTATACCCAACTCAGCAGAGTTTGATTGAAAGGTCAAAGAAATCCGGGTGAAAGTTGGTTGAATAGTGACAGCATACCGTCAGATGAAGTCGCTGTGTATTCAGACAACTGCAGATGTTGGCTGTCTGAATACTGTAGCCGAGAGGGGGGATCCCTCCATCGGTGGGCTGAATGAAGTCTTTGTATGGGTCACCCTATATCATTGGCGGCTGTTTTTTTTCTTTTGGGGGGGGTTCTCAAGGCACCCGCTGTCACCCGCCCCCATACCCCCCTGGTCGGTCGGGTCAATCGCAACGCTTTCCTCCGGGCGAAGGCATCGGCTTCTCATGCGTCTCCTCGCAGAGGCCGTGTGTCTCCTCCCTCTTCCTTCTAGGTGGCCAATAGGATCGCCTGTCTTCTCAGCCAATCGTGTGATGAGTCTCAAGACCCCTGATTGGCCAGGGGGAGAATCAGTGTGACAATAGCAAATATTAATTCACAACTGGGTGGGCTCATGGTACAGTGCTCTGCGCCCAGAGCCCACCTTTTTTGAAGCCTCGGGCTCTAATCACGTGCTTAAAAAAAAACCCCATTGCAATCCATGCGTCCGGCACCCCGCATGTAGATTAGGGGGGCGGACACATGGATATGGGGGTGGAGCCCGTGCTCCCCTAATAGCTGGGCCAATACTGCCCTATATAGTTCACTATGTTACCTCATAATACACAGGGGGACAAATTATTTAAAAAAAAAAGTAATTTAAAGTTCCACCCTCATTTTGAAATTTGCCCCTACCTGTACATTATTGCTTTGAAATACCATTTTTTTTTTTGTATTCTAATTACCTTGTTTGTAAAGGGTAATTGCTCCTTTTCCGGGGTACCTCGCTGTGGCGAAATACATCATTTCCGGCCGCTGTATTGGCTCCTGAGAGTTGAGTTTTTATAACTCCCAGGAGTCAATGGGCGTCCTCCGCTGGTGGCATCGCGTTATTTCCAAACAGGAAATGGCGCGATGCAAGGCGACAGTGACAGTGCCGCACTTTGTAGTGCATGCGCAAGATCTGGAGGTGCATGCTGGGTAGCTAGCAGCGCCGTATCCTGGAAGAAGATACCAGTGGGCTTCACGTGTCCGCACTGATGATGGAAGCGCGCAAGGAAAGGGACAGCAAGGTTAATAAAAAAAAAGGACATATAGAAAACGAACGTTGTATAGATCAGGGATCCTCAAACTACGGCCCTCCAGCTGTTGCAGAACTACACGTCCCATGAGGCATTGTAGAGCTCTGACATTCACAGACATGACTAGGCATGATGGGAATTGTAGTTCCTGAACAACTGGAGGGCCGTAGTTTGAAGACCCCTGGTATAGATAGTACAGTTTGGTATTAAATTAGATGCAAACATCACGGGGGAGTTTTAAAATAAATAAATCCAGTTGGAGCTTTAAAAGGAGTTGTAAAGGCAGAAGGTTGCATTCTATGCATTAAGATAAAAAGCCTTTTGTGTGTAACAGCCCCCCTCAGCACCCCCCTAATTACTTACCTGAGCCCCACCTCTCTCCAGCGATGTCCACGAATGTCTAAGCCGTCCGGGAAACTCCTCCTGATTGGCTGAGACACAGCAGTGGTGCCATTGGCTTCCGAAGCTGTCAATCAAAGTCAGTCAGCTAATCAGGGAAGAGAGGGCGTGGCCAGGTCCGGGGCTCTGTGTCCGAATGGACACATGGAGCTATGACTCAGCTCAGGTGCCCCCATAGGAAGCTGCTGACTGGGGGGGGGCACTCAATAGGAGGGAGGAGCCAGGAGCATCAAAGAGGGACCCGAGAAGAGGGGGATCGGGGGTGCTCTGTGCAAATCCAACTGCACAGAGGAGGTAAGTATGACATGTTTGTTATTTATTAAAAAATTGAGACTTTACGATCCGTTTAATATCTGTTCTGTGTTGAGCCACAATTATTTCATTGAGATCCATCGATAAGTGAGACCAATCGAGGAGAGGCACTCCTTCTTTGTCACATGTGAGTGGTGCTGCTGGTTTTTCAAACCAAAGTCCGAGCATTTTTTTATTATTTTGGATAAATTGGGCAAATGATAAAGCTTATAAAAAGCCAAAACGTTTTTTTAGTTATGGATGTAGGGGGAAGGGTTATGTCGGCCATAAATGGATCCAATCTCAGCCGGTTTAGCAGCCGATGTTAGCGGCTGAGATTTGGTCTTTATATGGGCAGGCTAATTTACCCAACCCGATCCAACCAGCCTGTCGGATTACTGCTGACGGCTATAGCCACTACCAGTACTCATTGTGTTCTGCCACCCGTGGTGAAAGGAAAGCAAATCGATTCTTATGTGGCTTGCCTTAGAACAGTGATGGTGAACCTTGGCACCCCGGATGTTTTGGAACTACATTTCCCATGATGCTCCACTACACTGCTGGATGCATGAGCATCATGGGAAATGTAGTTCCAAAACATCTGGGGTGCCAAGGTTCACCATCACTGCTTTAGAACCTCTGTCAGGGCGCGGAGAGCTGAAATTAGCAGAGCCCAGTGAGGAGAGCTCTGAGAGCTGATTGGAGGGACAGGACACACCCCCTTCACAGAGCTGTGAATGTAAATCACAGGCTGTGTGCTGGAGCTCCCCCTCCCTTGTCACCTTTTTTTTTTCACTTGGTGTCAGGAAAACTTGTCACAATTGACTCATGCAGATAGCAGAGGAATGAGGCAGCAAAAACGACACTTGGTGTTCTGGACTGAGACAAGTACACACTATAGAGCAGGGGGTAGGCAAACTGGGGCCCCACCAGCTGTTGCAGAACTACAAGTCCCATCATGCCTCTGGGAGTCATTGTAACTGCCAGCCTTGCAATGCCTCATGGGAAAAGTAGTTCCACAACAGCCGGAGGGCCCCAGGTTGGCCTACCCCCTGCTATAGAGGGATGTGCTTTGTCCATATTTCATGTCTGAGGTTTACAACCACTAATGAAGAGGGAAACCCAAAGACCTCCCAAAATGTTTTGGCCAAAATTATAGGAGGAAACAAATACTGTGGTCTTTCATAACAAAATGGTTTGGTGCTCCATTCTTCTTTCATTTTGGTAAAAAAAAAAAAATTGACAGGGGTTCTAACTCCTCCATAACCCAACCAAACGTTGCATTTGGATCTTCCCTCACAGACGCTGATTTGTCATTTTGCTTTCTACAAACAATAATTATTGATGAGTCTCTTTCGCTTTTTTGTTTTTAGTGTATTTGTCGCTGGTTTCCCAGAATACACTGCACCGATGATCGATCACCTCGTGAAAATGAAGATCAACCACTGGGACGGGTGAGTTCACAGGCTCTTGAAGTTCATGAAATAAATCTATAGAACCACCAATGAATGTGACTGTCAGTGGCTTGAAAAACAAAATTGAACGGCCTTTTCTCTGCAGTAGAAGAGATTTTATACCCTCCTCTCCGGCGGTCCACGTCTCCCGTCTTTGCTCCTATCACAGCCTGCGTCAGTCTCTGACAGTCAACACTTCTGGGATAGGCAGATACCTTTGTCCAATGATTGGGGAGATACTTGGTGATTTTAAAGTTTTACATTTTTTTCTTTTCTAAAATATTAAACCTCATACTTACCTGCTCTGTGTAATGGTTTTGCACAGAGCCTTACCTTTTTGGGTCCCCCCACCGGTGCTCCTGGCTCCTCCCTCCTCGAATACCCCCCCAGTAAGCCGCTTACTGAGGAAGGGACTCGTGCGGGCTCTATCCCGAGCCACACTATGTACACTAAATTACCAAAAGTATTGGGACACCTGCCTTTACACACAAATGAATTTTAATGACATCCCAGTCTTAGTCTGTAGGGTTCAATACTGAGTTGGCTCCGCCCTTTGCAGCTATAACAGCTTCAACTCTTCTGGGAAGGCCGTCCACAAGGTTTAGGAGGGTGTCTATGGGAATGTTTGACCATTCTTCCAGAAGAGCATTTGTAAGGTCAGGCACTGATGTTGGATGAGAAGGCCTGGCTCGCAGTCTCCACTCTAAGTCATCCCAAAAGTGTTCTATCGGGTTGAGATCAGGACTCAAGTTCCTCCACCCCAAACTCGCTCATCCATGTCTTTATGGACCTTGCTTTGTGCACTGGTGCGCAGTCATGTTGGAACAGGAAGGGGCCGTCCCCAAACTGTTCCCACAAAGTTGGGAACATGAAATTGTCCAAAATGTCTTGGTATGCTGACGCCTTAAGAGTTCCCTTCACTGGATCTAAGGGGCCAAGCTTAACCCCTGAAAAACAACCCCACACCATAATCCCCCCTCCACCAAATGATTTGGACCAGTGCACAAAGCAAGGTCCATAAAGACATGGATGAGTGAGTTTGGGGTGGAGAAACTTGAGAGTCCTGACCTCAACCAGATAGAACACCTTTGGAATGAATTAGAGCGGAGACTGCGAGCCAGGCCTTTTCATCCAACATCAGTGGCTGACCTCACAAATGCTCTTCTGGAAAAAACATTCCCATAGACACCCTCCTAAACCTTGTGGACGGCCTTCCCAGAAGAGTTAAAGCTGTTATAGCTGCAAAGGGCGGAGCCAACTCAATATTGAACCCTACGGACCCAGATTAGGATGCCATTAAAGTTCATGTGTGTGTAAAGGCCGGCGTCCCAATACTTTTGGTAATATATTGTATGTCTGTTGACACACACAGTGGATCTTGGCACGGCCTCTGCTCCCTCAATGGCTCTTGCTGCTCTCACCGGGTCCAGTGAGGAAGGAGGGAGAGAGAGAAGCACCTCTCCTCCTGTGCACAGCTCTGAAGATCGGGCTCAGGTAAGTATTTGGGGATTTCGGAGGGGAGCTGCACTTAAAAGTTTAATGCAAAAGAATGCAGAAAAGGTAAAACACCTGTAGCCTTTAAAACTGCTTTAAGCTGGCCATAGACGGATCGAAATTCAGCTGGTTCAGCAAGGAGACCATCCTAATGTGGATCATTCCACCTGAATAAGTAGAATCGAAGTGAAAGCTTTTGCTGGTCCCTCTCTGGTATCTGTAGGTATTGGTTGATGGTGTTTACTACACAAATAAACTTATTTTTTCCTGGTTATCTAACGTTTTCCTATATTTTAAAGCGTTGACTTCAAGAAACAGTGTTTGGCTGGGGCAGACTGGGAGGATACGATCCCTGAGGGCAGTATATTGATGCCCTGAGCGTTGTATTGTTTGCACGCATTGTCTGTTTATAGTAACCTGTGCTGTGCTCTGACATGTTGGGCCAAGCTGTCCAAGCTGTGACCGCACCCTCAGGGATCGCTGTTTGTGTCTGCAGTCTGCTGGTCAGCTTCAAAGGTCAGTGCGGTGCGCCTGTGATCAGCTTCTCCCTCTGTCATCATCGTGGCCACTGGATGCCAGCCGGAAACTAAAGGCTTTAGATAAAGTTTATGTGGCTTTTCTTGAATCCATTCTGCAGAGCCGATATAAAAAAAAAAAACTCATTAGGATGCATGTATGTTTAAAGTGGACCTTCAGTCATTTTTTCATCTTTCCATCTATTAAATCTTCTGCCCTTGTTGTTGTTGTTTTAACTTTGGATAGTAATATCTTCTTTTTTCTGGCAGTAAATCCCTTATACAGCCCACTTCCTGTTTCTTGTCTGGTCATTAGCTCTTATGGCATCATGCACAGCTCTCTTTCTCACTCTCATGAGAGTCTGCCAGGAAGGGAGGGGGGAAATGAGTCATAAGAGGGCCAATGAGAGCTGCAGAGCTGGAGGTTTCTTCAGACACCCCAATTGGAGCCCACCAGACTCCTAGGCTCTGGATAGAGGTTCTACTGACGACCGGATAGGAGCCCAACTGATTCATGAGACCTCCTTTCTCCTGGCTGGCGCCCCTCTGACCCCTGGGTGAGACCTCATGTCTCTTGATTCCTAGCTGGCGCCCCTCTGACCCCTGGGTGAGACCTCGTGTCTCTTGATTCCTGGCTGGCGCCCCTCTGACCCCTGGGTGAGACCTCATGTCTCTTGATTCCTAGCTGGCGCCCCTCTGACCCCTGGGTGAGACCTCGTGTCTCTTGATTCCTGGCTGGCGCCCCTCTGACCCCTGGGTGAGACATCATGTCTCTTGATTCCTGGCTGGCGCCCCTCTGACCCCTGGGTGAGACCTCATGTCTCTTGATTCCTAGCTGGCGCCCCTCTGACCCCTGGGTGAGACCTCATGTCTCTTGATTCCTAGCTGGCGCCCCTCTGACCCCTGGGTGAGACCTCATGTCTCTTGATTCCTGGCTGGCGCCCCTCTGACCCCTGGGTGAGACCTCATGTCTCTTGATTCCTAGCTGGCGCCCCTCTGACCCCTGGGTGTGACCTCATGTCTCTTGATTCCTGGCTGGCGCCCCTCTGACCCCTGGGTGAGACCTCATGTCTCTTGATTCCTAGCTGGCGCCCCTCTGACCCCTGGGTGAGACCTCGTGTCTCTTGATTCCTGGCTGGCGCCCCTCTGACCCCTGGGTGAGACCTCATGTCTCTTGATTCCTAGCTGGCGCCCCTCTGACCCCTGGGTGAGACCTCGTGTCTCTTGATTCCTGGCTGGCGCCCCTCTGACCCCTGGGTGAGACCTCATGTCTCTTGATTCCTGGCTGGCGCCCCTCTGACCCCTGGGTGAGACCTCATGTCTCTTGATTCCTGGCTGGCGCCCCTCTGACCCCTGGGTGAGACCTCATGTCTCTTGATTCCTGGCTGGCACTCCTCTGACCCCTGGGTGGGACCTCATGTCTCTTGATTCCTGACTGACGCCCCTCTGACCCTTGGGTGAGATCTCATGTCTCTTGATTCCTGGCTGGCCCCCTTCTGACCCCTGGGTGAGACCTCGTGTCTCTTGATTCCTGGCTGGCGCCCCTCTGACCCCTGGGTGAGACCTCATGTCTCTTGATTCCTGGCTGGTGCCCCTCTGACCCCTGGGTGAGATCTCATGTCTCTTGATTCCTGGCTGGCCCCCTTCTGACCCCTGGGTGAGACCTCATGTCTCTTGATTCCTGGCTGGCACTCCTCTGACCCCTGGGTGAGACCTCATGTCTCTTGATTCCTGGCTGGCGACCCTCTGACCCCTGGGTGAGACCTCATGTCTCTTGATTCCTGGCTGGCGCCCCTCTGACCCCTGGGTGAGACCTCATGTCTCTTGATTCCTGGCTGGCACCCCTCTGACCCCTGGGTGAAACCTCATGTCTCTTAATTCCTGGCTGGCGCCCCTCTGACCCCTGGGTGAGACCTCATGTCTCTTGATTTCTGGCTGGCGCCCCTCTGACCCCTGGGTGAGACCTCATGTCTCTTGATTCCTGGCTGGCGCCCCTCTGACCCCTGGGTGGGACCTCATGTCTCTTGATTCCTGGCTGGGGCCCCTCTGACCCCTGGGTGAGGCCTCATGTCCCCACACTGGGAGCTCAGAGCTATCCTCAGGCTTGAGTATACAATGACCCTGCACAGCTGTGTACTCACACGTGCTGCAGGCACCCAGTAAAATCCAGACACAGGATTGAAGGTTTGCCACACCCAAGAACCTTTAATCTCCAGGCCCCAATCCAGGACTACAGAATACCTAAAACACAGCTTTCTCCACTCAGAAACAAAAATCTAGAAGCCTCTGATCCCCACCCCCTCACTGGAGCGCTGGGCTGTGGAGGGGGCAGGAGCGGCCGGCTCAGGCTCTCAGTGACTCGCTGAGAGGCTGAGCCGGGTGCCGGTCCAGGCATGTGGGCTGAACCCGACTTCATTGTGGCGGTCTTGCCCGAGCCTGGACAGGCTCTGTGTTGTCAGCCAAAAGCTGGCTTCAGCCCGCTGTCTGCTGAAAACCGGTCACAGGAGTGCAGAACGGACTGCACTCCTGTGATCCACAGAAGTAGTACAGCCAAATGAGCTTTCCCAGTACTTCTCCTTTAAGCCTTAATGTGAACCCCGCGTCATTTTTTCCTAGATTTTCACAGTGGCAGAGTCTCATATTGTCACAAAGGATAAATCGATTTCGCACCTGTCCAGAGCTGTCCAAAGCTGTTGCTGTTGGCTGCCCGGAATTCGAGGCAGAGGGACCGAAAATGCACTGTTAACCTGTTTAATAGGTTTTGCTGAATGAAAGGCAGCCTGATTTGCATATAATTATGTCGCCACTTTGCTTGATAAATGCCCCCCCCTACAATATCTTGTGTGGCTACTTGTCTAATGAGCTTGCTCTTACCCCCCATGTCCTCTTGTACTGTAAAGCCTGCAGACGTCCTTTATAATTAGTGACACAAATCAATTGTCACGTAGTAAATACGACCCGCAGGCCTGGCTCTGGTTACAGTACAGCGTCCCGGACACTGCAGCCACTCACCTGTGAAAAAAAAAACCCAAAACCAGATAAACAGGTGTAACAGAAAATACCACAAATCTCAGGTGAAGAATAGTACTGCCACCAGCAACATTCTTGTCATGTATACAATATCTGCAGAAACAGAATGAAATAAGCCTGCAGGTCATACAAGGTTACACAAACAAGCGCTGCATTTATTTTTATAGTAATATACCTGTCTATGTAATAATAATGTGTTGTGACACCAGAAAATCGTAAATAACCATGGCAAGTATTCTGGGGGGCGTCTGATTGAATGTGTCTGAACACAGAATACGGAGAATCGAGTATTAAAGGAGAAGTACGGGGGGCACTTGTTTGGCTGTACTCCCCCCTATGGATCACAGCAGTGCAGTAGGTTGTGCACTCCTGTGACCCGTTTTCAGCTGAAGCCCGCTGTCAGCTGATGTCACAGAGCCGGTTCAAGATCGCGACAATGAAGTCTGGATCCGCCCATATACATGCCTGGACCGGCACCCGGCTCAGGCTCTCAGTGAGCTGCTGAGAGCCTGAGCCGTCTGCTCCCACCCCCCTCCACCGCCCAGCGATCCAGTGAACAGGTGGGGGGGGGCAGAGCAGAGAGCCGGTGAGAGCCTGAGCCGTCCGCTCCCACCCCCCTCCACCGCCCAGCGATCCAGTGAGCAGGGGGGGGGCAGAGCAGAGAGCCGCTGAGAGCCTGAGCCGTCCGCTCCCACCCCCCTCCACCGCCCAGCGATCCAGTGAGCAGGGGGGGGGCAGAGCAGAGAGCCGCTGAGAGCCTGAGCCGTCCGCTCCCTCCCCCCTCCACCGCCCAGCGATCCAGTGAGCAGGGGGTGGGGGCAGAGCAGAGAGTCGGTGAGAGCCTGAGCCGTCCGCTCCCACCCCCCTCCACTGCTCTAACAACGTAGAACCGGGTTTAACATTTTATTATGCTGTGAATCGATCTGTACACCAGTGCCAGATACATTTGCATTTTTTGTTGGCATACTGGCCCCTGCGTTGGCACACCAGTCCAGTGTTTCACATTAAAGTGGTTGTAAAGGGAGAAAGTTTTTTTTTTATCTTAAAGTGGTTGTAAACCCACATGAAAAAAAAAGAAGACCTGCAAGACAAAGGCATAATGAGCTAGTATGCATAGCTCATTATGTAATACTCACCTGAGATCGAAGCCCCAGCACCGACTGGCAACATTTCTGATACTTCCGGGTATCGCGGCTCCGGTGCTGTGATTGGCCGAAGCCACGATGACGTCACTCCCGCGCATGCGAGTGGGAGCCGCCAGTAACGGCACACTCACTGAAGCAAACGGCATGTACGTGCCATTGCTTCAGTGCGCATGTGGTGATGACGACGGCACATGCAGATACAGGGGATATCTCCTAAACCGTGCAGGTATAGGAGATATCCGGGGTAGCTACAGGTAAGCCTTATTTATAGGCTTACCTGTAGCAAATAGTGGATTGTAAGGGTTTACAACCACTTTAATGCATTCTGAATGGACACACAGAGCTGCAGCTCGGCTTGGGTGCCCCCATAGCAAGCTGCTTGCTGTGGGGGCACTCGACAGGAGGGAGGGGCCTGGAGCACAGAAGAGGGACGCGAGAAGAGGAGGATCGGGGCTGCCCTGTGCAAAACCAATAAAACAGAGCAGGTAAGTATAACGTTTGTTTTTTTTTTTTGTTTTTTTCAAAACAAGACTTTACAATCTCGTCATACTGCAAAATCGTATGACAAGTCATTCTCTATGATTTGCAATGACTACCATTCATATTGGCACGACTTTAAGTCGTGCCGACTTAAAAGTAGTCCCTGCACTACTTTGGTCCAACTTCCATGCGAGTTGTACTCCATAGACCTCAATGTTAAACCCTCAAGTAGCATGCAAATCGTACCTGAATAATATAGACACGATTTCAGTACGACTTTGTAAGCACAAGCCTCACACCATGTACAGTACCTCAGCAACAGGGTACTGTGCATGACGCGCTGGCTCACTTTTCGGGAAAGGAAAACTTTTTTTTCCTTTCACAATGAGCGACAGGCAGTGCTGACAGCTGTCTGGTATGAATCATGAGGGGGGACGCCGCGCCAAGTTTTAAATGAAAAAAACGGCGTGGGTTCCCCCCCAGGGGCATACCAGGCCCTTAGGTCTGGTATGGATTGTAAGGGGAACCCCCTACGCCGAAAAGTCGGCATGGAGGTCCCCCCAAAATCCATACCAGACCCTTATCCGAGCACGCAGCCTGGCTGGTTAGGAATGGAGGTGGGGACGAGCGAACGCCCCCCCCCCCTCCTGGACCGTACCAGGCCGCATGCCCTCAACATGGGGGGGTGGGTGCTTTGGGGCGGGGGGGCGCCCTGCGGTTGATGAGGACAAGGGCCTCTTCCCGACAACCCTGGCCGTTGGTTGCTGGGGTCTGCGGGCGGAGGGCTTATCGGAATCCGGGAGCCCCCTTTAATAAGAGGGCCCCCAGATCCCGACCCCCCACCCTTTGTGAATGAGTATGGGGTACATCGTACCCCTACCCATTCACCTAGGGAAAAAAGTGTCAATGAAAAAAACACAGTACACAGGTTTTTAAAGTAATTTATTAGGCAGCTCCAGGGTCTTCTTCCGACTTCGGGGGTATCTACGGCGTCTCCTCCTGGTGTCCTGCTCCTCCGCTATCTTCTGCAGCTCTTTTGCTAGCGGTGGCCCGGACTTCTGCCTTCTGCCTTCTTCCCTCTTCTCTTTTTCCGATGTTGACACGACGCTCCCTCCGGCTGGAATGCTGTCTGAGAGCTCCGCAATGGACTTATATAGGCGGTGACCCCGTCCCCTTATGCCATCACAGTCCCTTGGCATGCTGGGACTGTGACGTTTTAGGGGGCGTGGTCACCAGGTGATGTTGACCACGCCCCCTTATGGCGGCACAGTCCCAGGCTGCCCCGGGATAGTGACCTCATAAGGGGGCGGGGTCACCGCCTATATAAGTCCATTGCGGAGCGCTCAGAGAGCATTCCAGCCGGAGAGAGCGTCGTGTCAACATCGGAAGAAGAGAGGAGGGAAGAAGGCAGAAGGCAGAAATCTGGGCCACCGCTAGCAAAAGAGCTGCAGAAGATAGCGGAGGAGCCGGCAGAAGATCAGGACACCGGGAGGAGACGCCGGAGAGACCCCCGAAGTCGGAAGAAGGCCCCCGAAGTCAGAAGAAGACCCAGGAGCTGTCTAATAAATTACTTTAAAAACCTGTGTACTGTGTTTTTTCATTGACACTTTTTTCCCTAGATGAATGTGTAGGGGTACGATGTACCCCATACTCATTCACAAAGGGTGGGGGGCCGGGATCTGGGGGCCCCCTTATTAAAGGGGGCTCCTGGATTCCGATAAGCCCCCCGCCCGCAGACCCCGACAACCCTGGCGGTTGGTTGTCGGGGTCTGCGGGCAGAGGGCGTATTGGAATCCGGGAGCCCCCTTTCATAAGGGAGCCCCCAGATCCCGGCCCCCCACCCTTTGTGAATGAGTATTAGATTGTATTAGACGGCACAACCTCACACTAAAGCTTTTCCCTTTCCTCGCATTCTTTATTTTTTTTGATGTTGTGGATAGAAGGCTCCTCTGATCTCTGCCTCCTCTATACACAATAGCCGCTTTTATCCCATCCCTCTGACATCATGTATTTTGCCTTTTTGTGGCAGTTATTAACTCACACCTAGGTTCCCGAGCGCCGTTCCTTCATCCTAAAACCCCAATAAAACCGCGTGCTTTGACTCCCATCCGACACCTGTTACCTTCCTCCTCGCCGATCGTCATTGTTTATTGTTTTCATCAATTCGCTTTAATGATCCAAGTCGTTCTGGAGCGACATTACACCTGTCATTGCCTAAATCTGAGCCGCTTTTGTCTTCAAAGACTTAATTGTGTTCAGATTCTTCCGTAGAAACTATAATAAAATGTTACCTTTTGCTGGGCTGGTTTAGGCGATTTTCTAATCTTTATTTCACATTGCTATTTTATACAAAAAAAAACATAATAAAAAAAAACAACTGTTGTGATATTGCTTATAATTGTTTTCATTTTTATCACAGTAGTTTTCCTAAAAGGTGGAGAAATATAAGTAAATATACAGCCAAGGCCAAAATTTTGGAGAATGACACAAATATTAATTTTCACAAAGTGCTGCTTCAGTGTTTTTAGATCTTTTTGTCAGATGTTACTATGGGATACTGAAGTATAATTACAAGCATTTCATAAGTGACAGTTTGACATTTACATTAAATTTATGCCTCAATTTTGTCAGTGTTGACCCTTCTTTTTCAAGACCTCTGCAATTCTCTCGGCATCCTGTCAATTAACCACTTCAGCCCCGGAAGATTTTACCCCCTTCCTGACCAGAGCACTTTTTGCGATTCGGCACTGCGTCGCTTTAACTGACAATTGCGCGCTCGTGCGACGTTGTACCCAAACAAAATTGACGTCCTTTTTTTCCCACAAATAGAGCTTTCTTTTGGTGGTATTTGATCACCTCTGCGGTTTATATTTTTTGCGCTATAAACAAAAAAGATGCAACAATTTTGAAAAAAAAAAGCAATATTTTTTACTTTTTGCTATAATAAATATCCCCCAAAAATATATATAAAAAATAATTTTTTTCCTCAGTTTAGGCCGATATGTATTCTTCTACATATTTTTGGTAAAAAAAATTGCAATAAGCGTATATTGATTGATTTGCGCAAAAGTTATATAAGGGAACGTTTTTTGGCATTTTTATTATTAATGGCGGTGATCTGCGATTTTTATCATGACTGCAACATTATGGTGGACACATCGGACACTTTTGACACAATTTTGGGACCATTGTCATTTATACAGCCATCAGTGCTATAAAAATGCACTGATTACTGTGTAAATGACACTGGCAGGGAAGGGGTTAAACACTAGGGGGCAATCAAGGGGTTAAGTGTGTCCTAGGGAGTGATTCTTACTGTGGGGAGGAGGGGCTACCACTGACATGACAGCGATCACCGCTCCCGATGACAGAGAGCAGTAGTTCTCTGTCATGTCACAAGGCAGAACGGGGAAATGCCTTGTTTCCATAGGCATCTCCCCGTTCTTCCTCTCCACACTGCAATCACGGGCCGCCGGAGAACATGGAGTTCACGGGACCCGCGGGCACACTCGTGTGGCGGCGCGTGCACCCAAAAGGCAGCGAATTTAAAGGGGCGTACCTCCATTTGCCTGCCTGTGCCATTCTGCCAACATACATCTGTGTGTGGCGGTCGGCAAAAAGTTAACTTCTGGGCCACATCCTGACTGATGGCAACCCATTCTTGCAAAGCCAATGCTTGGAGTTTGTCAGAATTTGTGTTTTTTTTTTTTGGTTCACCCGCCTCTTGAGGATTGACCACAAGTTCTCAATAGGATTAAGGTCTGTGGCGTTTCCTGGCCATGGACCCAAAATGTCCATGTTTTGTTCCCCAAACCACTTACAACCAACCAGTTACTAAGCTAAGCAGGGCAATAACTTCTCCGCAGGATGTGGAAACCTTGCAAAAAGATCTGAGCAAATTAATGAGCTGGGCAACTACATGGCAGATGAGGTTTTATGTAGGAAAATGTAAAATAATGCATTTGGGTGGCAAAAATCTGAATGTAATCTATAGACTGGGGGGAGAACCTCTGGGGGAATCTAGGATGGAAAAGGACCTGGGGGTCCTAGTAGATGATAGGCTCAGCAATGGCATGCAATGCCAAGCTGCTGCTAACAAAGTAAACAGAATATTGGCATTAAAAGGGGGATCAACTCCAGAGATAAAACGATAATTCTCCCGCTCTACAAGACTCTGGTCCGGCCGCACCTGGAGTATGCGGTCCAGATCTGGGCACCAGTCCTCAGGAAGGACGTACTGGAAATGGAGCGAGTACAAAGAAGGGCAACAAAGCTAATAAAGGGTCTGGAGGATATTACTTATGAGGAAAGGTTGTGAGCTCTGAACTTATTCTCTCTGGAGAAGAGACGCTTGAGAGGGCATATGATTTCAATATACAAATACTGTACTGGTGACCCCACAATAGGGAGAAAACTTTTTTGCGGAAGGGAGTTTAACAAGACACGCGGCCACTCATTAAAATTCAAAGAAAAGAGGTTTAACCTTAAACTATGTAGAGGGTTCTTTACTGTAAGAGCGGCAAGGATGTGGAATTCCCTTCCACAGGCGGTGGTCTCAGCGGGGAGCATTGATAGCTTCAAGAAACTATTAGATAATCACCTGAATGACCGCAATATACAGGGGTATACAATGTAATACTGACACATAATCACACACATAGGCTAGACTTGTGTCTTTTTTTATTCAACCTCACAAACTATGTAACTTAGTTATCACTTTTGCCTTATGGCAAGGTGCTCCATCATGCTGGAAACGCCATTGTTCCTCACCAAACTGTTCTTGGATGGTTGGGAGAAGTTGCTCTCGGAGGATGTTTTTGTACCATTCTTTATTCATGGCGGTGTTCTCAGGAAAAATTGTGAGTGAGCAAGTAAACCCGCACATGAGGATACTTCACTGTTGGCATGACACAGGACTTGGCAAAGTCTTCTGATAATAAACCGTTTTATTGGCACATCCAGCCTGAATAGAAAGCTTGCTTGCTTCATCTGTTAGGTCTTCATCAAGCTATGACTGAAGCTGGGCATACATTGGTCAGTGATTTTATTTGATCTGCCAGCGGGCTGATCAAAAAAAAAGTTGAACAGATTCTCCCATCTGCACCTACGAGATGTATGGAGGAAATCCTCCCATTGTGTTATTGTATTCTGACAGCGGGGACTCCTCCGTTGTCAAAGTACATTGATCTGCCTATTGGTTTATTAGTTGCAGTTGCATATAAATACAAACCATAAACAATAGCGAAACACCAAATTTAAAAATATATATAGAAATCCAAGAAATCCGTAAAAGGAAGAAGTTTGGAACTACCAGGACTCTTCTTAGAGCGGGCCGCCCAGCCAGCTTGAGCAATCAGGGGGGGGAAAAGGGCCTTAGTCAGGGAGATGACCAAGAACCCGATGGTCCCTCTGACAGAGCTCCAGTGTTTCTCTGTGGAGAGAGGAGAACCTTCCAGAGGAATAACCATCTCTGCAGCAATCCACCAATCAGGCCTGTATGGTAGAGTGTCCAGACGGAAGCCACTGCTCAGTGAAAGGCACATGACAGCCCGCTTGGAGTTTGCCAGGTTCGTCTTTCAACAGGACAACCACCCATAAGATCTGTGAATACCCTTGAGTGGCCCAGCCAGAGCCAAGACTTGAACCCGATTGAACATCTCTGGAGAGATCTCAAAATGGCTGTACACCGACACTCCCCATCCAACCTGATGGAGCTTGGGAGGTCCTGCAAAGAAGAATGGGAGAAACTGCCCAAAAATAGGTGTGCCAAGCTTGTAGCATCATACTCAAAAAGACTGGAGGCTGTAATTGGTGCCAAAGGAGCTTCGCCAAAGTATTGAGCAAAGGCTGTGATACTTATGTACATGGGAGGAGCCTGTGATACTTATGTACATGGGAGGAGTCTGTGATACTTATGTACATGGGAGGAGCCTGTGATACTTATGTACATGGGAGGAGTCTGTGATACTTATGTACATGGGAGGAGCCTGTGATACTTATGTACATGGGAGGAGCCTGTGATACTTATGTACTGGGGAGGAGCCTGTGATACTTATGTACAGGGGAGGAGCCTGTGATACTTATGTACATGGGAGGAGTCTGTAATACTTCTGTACATGGGAGGAGTCTGTGATACTTATGTACATGGGAGGAGTCTGTGATACTTATGTACATGGGAGGAGTCTGTGATACTTATGTACATGGGAGGAGCCTGTGATACTTATATACATGGGAGGAGCCTGTGATACTTATGTACATGGGAGGAGCCTGTGAACTTATATACATGGGAGGAGTCTGTGATACTTATGTACATGGGAGGACTCTGTAATACTTCTGTACATGGGAGGAGTCTGTGATACTTCTGTACATGGGAGGAGTCTGTGATACTTATGTACATGGGAGGAGTCTGTGATACTTATGTACATGGGAGGAGCCTGTGATACTTATATACATGGGAGGAGCCTGTGATACTTATGTACATGGGAGGAGCCTGTGAACTTATATACATGGGAGGAGTCTGTGATACTTATGTACATGGGAGGAGCCTGTGATACTTATGTACATGGGAGGAGTCTGTAATACTTCTGTACATGGGAGGAGTCTGTGATACTTATGTACATGGGAGGAGTCTGTGATACTTCTGTACATGGGAGGAGCCTGTGATACTTCTGTACATGGGAGGAGCCTGTGATAATTATGTACATGGGAGGAGCCTGTGATACTTATATACATGGGAGGAGCCTGTGATACTTATGTACATGGGAGGAGCCTGTGAACTTATATACATGGGAGGAGCCTGTGATACTTATGTACATGGGAGGAGCCTGTGATACTTATATACATGGGAGGAGCCTGTGATACTTATGTACATGGGAGGAGCCTGTGATACTTATGTACATGGGAGGAGCCTGTATTACTTATGTACATGGGAGGAGCCTGTGATACTTATATACATGGGATTTTTTTCTTTTTTTCTTTTTAATAAATTTGCAAAGATTTCCACCAAACTTCTTTCACGTTGTCATTATGGGGTATTAATTGTTGAATTGTGAGGAAAATAATTTGATCCATTTTGGAATAAGGCTGTAAAATAACAAAATAATAATTACAAAAAAAAAAAGTGGAAAAAGTGAAGCGCTGTGAATACTTTCCGGATGCACTGTATAGTGACCCAACAGGAGACCGGATGAAAGATTTCATTGTGTAGTATTTATTAAAAGTAGTGATTTAAAATACAAGGAACGGTATTGCACTCACAAGTAATAGTACCTGGATACCGGCACTAGTGTGTACAGCGTGTGCAGGAAAGGGTGGCTTTGCCGGAGCTGGCATGCGTTCCAAGCCTCGCTCTGGATTCCAGTCCGGAGGTGGCATCACACAGGACCCGGAAGTTATGGACCCCTCCCCCGCTTCCACGTACGTTTCACCAAGATGGCGTCTTCCTGAAGTGAACTGAGACGCCGTGCCAAATTAAAATAGTCCACCACACCACTACAGTGTGTGTAATGTCCATGTACAAACACCTCGGTTTGTGGGATGTCGCTTTCAAAACACCACATGCTTGTGATCCATTACACCCTGCGCCCCCCCCTCCCCAAAATGGAGCTTCACTTCTCATCTTGCATTAAAGTGAAATGTAACACAATGGTAGCAGCAGGTTTTTGGGATGAGTGAAGTGAATGCAATGATCTCAATAGTGATGGGGGAGGGGGTTATGAGCAGCCAGTAAGGGAGGCTTTACATTGCCCCATTACGGTCCTGCTGTGCTATGGGCAAAGCCGCAAATCTGCTTTTTTTTTTTTTTTTTTTTTTTTGTGCAGGTTCGCTGTGCTTTCCCATAGACTTCTATGACGTCCTGCGGTTTTGGTGCAGTGTCAGAAAGTTTACCAAAGATGCAGCATGTAGTTTTGGTGCACTTTCTTAAACCGCACCAAAACTGTAAGATCTCATAAAAGTCTATTGGAAAGCACAGCGAACCCGCAGGAAAGCCGGGGGGTATGAAACCGACCTTAGTGATCAATCAGCACCCATCCAAGACCTGAAATACAGTAAAACCTTGGATTGAGAGCATTTTGCAAGACAAGCAAAATGTTTTAATAAATTTTGACTTGATATACAAGCGATGTCTTGATATACAAGTAGCGTCACAACTGAGTATAAAAGAGAAGAGAGGCGCCTCTAAGTGTAGCAATATGGTTACATTTAATGAAGGTACAACATTTAGTAACATATTACTACACTTAGAGGCGCCTCTCTTCTCTTTTATACTCTGGAGCTCCTGCTGGATTTTCCTTCTAATCCCCTTGTGGAGGCTTCCATTTGTAGATGGACATTTTATGGTTACACAACCTGATCACATCGCTATAATCTTATTATATGGACTATAAACTGAAGGATTTATGAATAAATGGTTGTGGAACAAATCATTTCAGTTTCCATTATTTCTTATGGGGAAATTCGCTTTGATATACGAGTGCTTTGGATTACAAGCATGTTTCTGGAACGAATTATGCTCACAATCCAAGGTTTTACTGTACTAATTTTACCCAAAATACACTTTATTTATGAAGAATAGATTGGGGGGGGGGAACGAAAATGTATTAAACAAATCTGTTTTCTCTGCAGTGTCATACGAGAGCTTACCACAAAGACCCTTCACAACCTAACTCCGATCGCACCCGAATACATGATCAAAACCGGTAAGTCCTCATTTATATCTGATATGACTGAAGATTTCATATTATTATTTTTGTTAAAGTGATACTAAACATACACTGTGTAATGGACATTGTCCTATTTCTGTATATGGATGGCGGCACTGTAATTATTTTAGGTTAAAAAAAAAAAAAGTACCTGAATAAATTGAATGTTATTAAAAATTACCTTTCCTTATCCAATCTGCAGCCGCTGTAATTTTCTGTAAAATGCAATATGGCCACCTGGAGGCGCTCTGTACACAGATGGTATACAGAATGCCCCCCAGAAATGCAATATGGCCACCTGGAGGCGCTCTGTACACAGATGGTATACTGAACACCCCCCAGAAATTTAATTTTCTGCTTGTGTTGATTGGCTCTCTGATTTTCCCAGAAGTCTGCACTAAGATACAAGTCAGATGTTGGGCATCCCCTGCAACAAAAATGTCATTTTTGGTGAGATACTCCCAAAGAGAAATCACATCTAAAGGGATGCTGACCCTGCCACTTTCCTCATTAGGACCCCGCCACTTTCCTTTTTTTTTATAATCAAAATTTTTATTTTTATCATGGATGTCTTCATCTCAATTCAATATTATACACATTCTTGTATTTCATAGTTTACATTAAGGGATTAACATTACAAGAAAAAACTAAGTACGAAGCTATCTTGTCAAGTTTACCAGTTATACTATCCCCCCCCCCCTCCAAAAAAAGAGAAGAAGAAAAAAAAAACCCAAAAAAGTTTATTAATTAATGTGGGATGATTGTTAAAGATCACCAACTTGAACTGTGTTCAGCCTTCCAGGACTAGAGTTGAAGTTTGTTTTTAAAGGCATCAAAAAAGTTGCCCAAAGCTTCCTGTACACAATGGTCTTATCCGTGTGAACACGGCATATGAAAAATATGGGGTTGATTTACTTAAAGGAGAAGTACAGGGAAAGCTTGTTTGGCTGTACGTCTCCTCTGGATCCCAGGAGTGCAGTTCGTTCTGCACTCCTGTGACCCGTTTTCAGCAGACAGCGGGCTGAAGTCTGCTGACGTCACAGAGCCAGTCCAGGCAGATTAGGCGACCCGTCAGATTTCATAACGGAAGTGACGTTCCATTACCGCCATCTTGGTACACCCCGCACTCGCCCATACTAAGCCTACAGTCTGAAGTCTCCAAGCAGACATCTTTTTTTACACCCACCGAAATCTTGCATTTCACACCTATTTGTACGACTAAACTGAGCTTATATCGTGAAATACAGTATTTATAAATCCGTGGAAGGAAGGAAAAAGTCCTGGACGGCCGCACACCGCTGAGGGCATCTTTATTGAAAAGCATCTGACGCGTTTCACACCGTGTAGTGGTGCTTAATCATAGCTTTGATTAAGCACCACTACACGGTGTGAAACGCGTCAGCTGCTTTTGCCTGTTTCTTTTGCATATGAAGTGACTGTATTGGATTTTACTATATCAGTAAAGATGCCTTCAGCGGTGTGCGGCCGTCCAGGACTTTTTTCTACCCTCCAAGTTTGTGCAGAGCCAGCACCTGCGAGTTCATAATAGGGCGGGTGTTTCTAAAGGTCTGCGGCTTTTGAAGCAGCAATCTATTCTTATATTTAGCAATCCGTGACACTGTTTTAAAGTTGAATTTTAAAAGCAGCGGCAAGTCTGCTGATCTCACAGGTTTCCTGATCTGACAGAAGACCGCTGCTTTTAGAATTCAACATCAAAACAGTGTCACGGCCTTCTAAATCCTGTATTTCACTATATAAGCTGAGTTTAGTGGTAAAAATAAGTGTGAGATGCAAGACTTTGGTGGGTGTAAAAAGATGTCCGCTTGGCGACTTCAAACTGCAGGTTTACTGTGGCTGAGTGCGGGGTGTACCAAGATGGCCACGACGGAACGTCATTTCCGTTACAAGTTTTGACGGGTCGTCTAATCTGACGGAACACCGGCACCCAGCTCAGTCTCTCACCGAGCCGCTGAGAGCCGGCCGCTCCTGTCCCCGCCACAGCCCAGCACTCCATTGAGTGAGGAGGGGGGCAGAGTAGAGAATGGTGACTGGCAGTCAGCAGCTCTCTACTTGGGGAGCTGAGAACTGAGCGATCTGCGGTGTTTGATCGATCGGTTCTCAGTCTTAAGGTCGGTGGGGGACAGAGGCAGCATCCACCTAGGTAAGTATAAATCTTCAAAAACCCCAAACCCCATACTTCTCTTTTTAAGGCAAACAGACTGTACACTGCAAAGTGCACTTGCACATCATTGGATGATGGAAGTCAGCAGAGCTTCTGCTCATTTAAACTCTGGAGCAACTGCTATTTGCCTTTAGTAAATTAACCCCATTGTGTCCTTTTCTTATGAGACATCATTTCTCACAGAAACTGACGTGGACCTGGTTTGTTTTTTGCCAGACTCATAACATGCATTCAACCGTGGTGCTGATTGCACTGCTAAATACTGTACAGACAGCCCCTAGAGCAGGGGTGTCAAACTCAATTTCAGTGATGGTGAACCTTGGCACCCCAGATGTTTTGGAACTACATTTCCCATGATGCTCATGCACTCTGCAGTGTAGTGGAGCATCATGGGAAATGTAGTTCCAAAACATCTGGGGTGCCAAGGTTCTCCATCACTGGCCTAGAAGGTACACCTTCCAATCTGTATATGATTTATGAGAGTAACATTATGGAAGAGGCATGTAAAATGTAAGAAATAACTTCGGAAGTTCCTCCTGACAAGGCTGGACGGTGTTATGAGTCGCAGAAAGTCCCTCTGTCCCTCTTTCCTCCTCATTTGTCCCTCATTTTGGTCTAATCTCTATAGTTGTGGATATAAAATGCACTACTTATCTATCATGAAGTGTTTCCCAGTGATAAACCTTTCATCCAATTTTTTGAATTGCTGCATTTGTAAATTTCAGAAGCCAATATGAAGGAATAGTGATGAGAAAACACTTGTGGGTTTAACTAATCATATTTTTTTGTAGAATTCTCCTTTTAGGGGGCGTGGCAGGGGGTGTGTCCTATGTCTACATACTTTTACTAACACGTGTCCTTTGTTTCCATCTCAAAGTTTGGAGCTGTGCAGAAAGTACAATCAATGATGTGATATTTTGTATTGCAGTGCTGCCTCAGCTCCTCCCTTTGGCTACTGGCACGGATTTGCACACACGCCATGGCGCCATCTTGGCCTGTGCTGAGATCACCCATGCACTTTATAAGCTGGCGGTTCAGAGTAACAGGTAACAGAATTTTACGTTTTCATCTTTCTACTGTTGATGCCTGATCTTCAGATGGACAAACCATGTGTGGCCAAATCATCCATAACTACAAAATTACCCAGACCGTCCCCTCCAAATGATTAGAGAGGTTTCCAGTGAAGGGTAGAAAGCTGGACCCATAAAGACATGGTGTGACCAGCTTGGTGTGGAGGAACTTCAGTGTCCAGTACAGAGCCCTGACCCCAACTTTAGTGTCCAGTACAGAGTCCTGACCCCAACTTTAGTGTCCTTTACAGAGCCCTGACCCCAACTTTAGTGTCCAGTACAGAGCCCTGACCCCAACTTGAGTGTCCTGTACAGAGCTCTGACCCCAACTTGAGTGTCCTGTACAGAGCCCTGACCCCAACTTTAGTGTCCAGTACAGAGCCCTGACCCCAACTTGAGTGTCCTGTACAGAGCCCTGACCCCAACTTGAGTGTCCTGTACAGAGCCCTGACCCCAACTTGAGTGTCCTATACAGAGCCCTGACCCCAACTTGAGTGTCCTGTACAGAGCCCTGACCCCAACTTTAGTGTCCTGTACAGAGCCCTGACCCCAACTTTAGTGTCCTGTACAGAGCCCTGACCCCAACTTGAGTGTCCAGTACAGAGCCCTGACCCCAACTTGAGTGTCCAGTACAGAGCCCTGACCCCAACTTGAGTGTCCTGTACAGAGCCCTGACCCCAACTTTAGTGTCCAGTACAGAGCCCTGACCCCAACTTGAGTGTCCTGTACAGAGCCCTGACCCCAACTTGAGTGTCCTGTACAGAGCCCTGACCCCAACTTGAGTGTCCTATACAGAGCCCTGACCCCAACTTGAGTGTCCTGTACAGAGCCCTGACCCCAACTTTAGTGTCCTGTACAGAGCCCTGACCCCAACTTTAGTGTCCTGTACAGAGCCCTGACCCCAACTTGAGTGTCCAGTACAGAGCCCTGACCCCAACTTGAGTGTCCAGTACAGAGCCCTGACCCCAACTTTAGTGTCCTGTACAGAGCCCTGACCCCAACTTGAGTGTCCAGTACAGAGCCCTGACCCCAACTTGAGTGTCCAGTACAGAGCCCTGACCCCAACTTGAGTGTCCTGTACAGAGCCCTGACCCCAACTTGAGTGTCCTATACAGAGCCCTGACCCCAACTTGAGTGTCCTGTACAGAGCCCTGACCCCAACTTGAGTGTCCTGTACAGAGCCCTGACCCCAACTTTAGTGTCCTGTACAGAGCCCTGACCCCAACTTTAGTGTCCTGTACAGAGCCCTGACCCCAACTTTAGTGTCCTGTACAGAGCCCTGACCCCAACTTGAGTGTCCTGTACAGAGCCCTGACCCCAACTTGAGTGTCCTGTACAGAGCCCTGACCCCAAATTTAGTGTCCTGTACAGAGTCCTGACCCCAACTTTAGTGTCCTGTACAGAGCCCTGACCCCAACTTGAGTGTCCAGTACAGAGCCCTGACCCCAACTTGAGTGTCCAGTACAGAGCCCTGACCCCAACTTGAGTGTCCAGTACAGAGCCCTGACCCCAACTTTAGTGTCCTGTACAGAGCCCTGACCCCAACTTGAGTGTCCAGTACAGAGCCCTGACCCCAACTTGAGTGTCCAGTACAGAGCCCTGACCCCAACTTGAGTGTCCAGTACAGAGCCCTGACCCCAACTTTAGTGTCCTGTACAGAGCTCTGACCCCAACTTGAGAGTCCAGTACAGAGCCCTGACCCCAACTTGAGTGTCCTGTGCAGAGCCCTGACCCCAACTTGAGAGTCCAGTACAGAGCCCTGACCCCAACTTTACTGAACATTTTTGGGATGAATTGGAGACCCGATGGCTCTCCAGGTCTTCTCATCCAACATCTGTACCTGACCTCACAAATGCTCTATTGGCTATATGCTATGAATAAGCACTCATCGTGAGTGTGAAACGCGTCAGCTGTTTTTGTACGCTTCTGCTGTAGTGTTTTGTGTTTCTTCATGATTTAGCTTTTTAAATAAAGCATTCATCATTACACCTGGGACTCTTCCCTCTTGAAGGATAACACTACACTGGCTTTCATCTCCACTTTCATCTCCTCTAGTCTGTACCTACCTGAGCGGTGGGACCCCTTTCAACTATAAAGCCTATTATACACTAATAGTTTTTGGGTTGAACAAAAAAAAACTGGCAGCTCTGGTCGGAGCTGCTGTACTAAGGATCAAATGTTAGTACAGCAATCTCCATGGCTGTGCGCTCGTGTTCTGACAGGGGGGACGACCCTCCTGCCAGAACATTGGCTGAGATTGCTGATCGGGAGCCTGTTTCCATACACATGGGCCAAATGTCGACCAATGACCAGACAAGAAACAGGAAGTGGGCTGTATAAGGGATTTACTGGCAGAAAAAAAAATGTTTTACTATCCAAAGTTAAAACAACAACAACAAGGGCAGAAGATTTAATAAATGAAAAGATGAAAAAATGACTGAAGTTCCACTTTAAGTCTCTAAACACCACCGTTCCAGTATAGTGTCTATAGCTGCGTAATTTCCAGTATATATACCAGTTTGTAGACACAATAACCTTCACACAAAACAATTCATATACACTTATTGGAATTTTTTTTTTAACAAAAGATATGTAGCAGAATACATTTGCGGCCAACATTTATTAGGAAATTCGATTTTTATTTTTTATTTTATTTTTTATGGGATATGTTTTATAACAGAAATGAGAAAATATTGTTATTTTTTTATTTTCTGTCTTTTTTTTTTCCCCGTATATAATAATAATAAAAAATAAAAATAAAGAAATAAACCCAGTGGTGATCAAATACCACCAAAAAGAAAGCTCTATTTGTGTGGAAACATTTTATATAAATTTAATGTGAGTACAGCATTGCATGACACCGTGTAATTCTAGTTAAAGTACTGCAGTGCCAAATAGCAAAAAATAGCCTGGTCATGAATGGGGGGGGGGGGGTAAAACCTTCCAGAGGTCAAGTGGTTAAAGGACAGACACATAAGTAAGTATCCAGCGTTTCATCTGGTTTGCTGTAGATTCTTTTGTTTTACCATTGGCTTGTTTTGTCTCCGATTAAAAAAAAAAAAAATAGAAGATTTGTCCTTGACATGTTGAAATGATACATTTATGAGACTTCATGGTCCAAATGTAACACCGGCTGGAGTAAACTCCGATCGAGGTGTTTGTGGACCTGCATGTTCCCATAGTTCATGCTTCATAGACTGACATAAGGGCCTAAACCAGACTGTGGATTTCTCAGCATAAAAATGTTGGGTTCTTGTCATTTCACACATTTTTGATGCATGACTTGGTTTCACAACGTGCTGCTCATCCTCATTGACTGTTCTCTATTGTGTCTATGGATTGACTGTTCTCTATTGTGTCTATGGATTGACTGTTCTCTATTGTGTCCATGGATTCTCTTCATGCTGATCCAACAATAGCACTTCACGGCACTAATATTTATCAATTCATTCCTAATATCTTCTACAGAACAGTAGCGGATTACCTGGACGAAGAGACTCTGCAAAGTTTAATAGCGATTCATCAGAAGGTGAGTCATTGTTCATAATTGGGGGGGGGGGTTCTCGGTTTGCCCAAAAAATATAAGGAGCACCCACATGCCCATTCACCCACATTGTGTTTAGAGATGCTTAAAAGTTGTTTAAATCCTACAAAACTGAGTGTTACAGAGTTTAGTTAAAGTGGTTCTAAAGGCAGAACGTTTTTTTTACCTTAAAGCGGAGTTCCACCCACAAAATTAACTCTACAGTACCTGCCCGCGAGATTGTGTTTCCAGCGCGATCCCATCGCGTTGGTTCTCGGTGACAGGGTACTGTACATCTCGCACTCACTACAGTTGGAAAAAACACATTTTCCTATTGCAGCGAGCGCGAGAAAGATTTCCCCTCCAGGGGCATACCAGGCCCTCAGGTCTGGTATGGATTTTAAGGGGAACCCCCTACCCCGAAAAAACGGCGACCCTTATCCGAGCACGCAGCCTGGCCATTCAGGAAAGGGGGTGGTGACGAGCGAGCGCCCCCCCCTCCTGAACCATACCATGCCGCATGCCCTCAACGTGGGGGGGTGAGTGCTTTGGGGAAGGGAGGCGCCCTGTGGCCCCCCCACCCCAAAGAACCTTGTCCCCATGTTGATGAGGACAAGGGCCTCTTCCCGACAACACTGGCTGTTGGTTGTCGGGGTCTACGGGCGGAGGGCTTATCGGAATCCGGAAGCCCCCTTTAATAAGGGGGCCCCCAGATCCTGGCCCCCCACCCTATGTGAATGAGTATAGGGTACATCGTACCCCTACCCGTTCACCTGGGGAAAAATTGCCAAAAAAAAAACACACTAGACAGGTTTTTATAGTCATTTATAAGGCAGCTCCGGGGGTCTCTTCCGACTTCTCTTCTCCAGGTCTCCGTTTCTTCTCCCGCTCTCCGGTCCTTCTGCCAGGCTCCTTAGCTATCTTCTGCTCTTTTGCCGCTTATTTGCTAGCGGTGGCCCGGTCTTCTCCGTCGTCTTCTTCCCTCTTCTCTTCTTCCGATGTTGACACGACGCTCTCTCCCGCTGTAATGCTGTGTGCGAGGTGCGCAACGACTTATATAGGCATGGGGCGTGGTCACCGGGTGATGTCATCCGCTGACCCCGCCTCTTATGACGCCACCATCCCGGGGCATGATGGGACTGTGATGTCATAAGGGGCGGGCTCACCGGACGGTTCAGGAGGGGGGAGGGCGCTCGCTCGTCCCCACCCCCTTTCCTGACCGGCCAGGCTGTGTGCTCAGGTAAGGGTCTGGAATAGATATAGGGGGGACCCCCACGCCGTTTTTTCGGTGTAGAGGGTTCCCCTTAAAATCCATACCAGACTTAAGGGCTTGGTATGCCCTTGGATGGGAACTCATGCAATTTTTTTATTTAAAATTTGGCGTAGATTTCCTCCTCATGATTCATGCCAAACATCTGTCAGAATTGCTTGTCGCTCATTGGGAAAGTAAAAAACACGGCGCTGGCTCCCACAATGGGGCTTGCAGGTGATAATGGCGGCGAGATTGACACAATATCGCGGTCACCTAGTACATTAATCAACTGGAAAAAACATCAGAGGCAACCGCCGACTACAGACAGGTTAGATGCTAAAATGGTGTAGGTCCGTAAACAGGTAGCCACGGCAAACAGGATTTAGTAGCTGAGTCAGCTGACTGATCACCAGATCAGACATAGGGAGAGTCCGGGTTCCAGACAGGTAAACAGAACAATGACTGACAATACCAGAAGTGATCAGGAAAAGCACAGACAGAGTAATTATAAGCTCAGTTAAAAAAATGCTCAGGAATAATCCAAGGCGTGAACCGTCAGACAGAAGTCGCAGACTAAGGACCTCTAACCAGTGCATTTTGTGGTTTTGATGCAAATTTGCAAGGCTCAGGACCGGATTTTTGTCACAGCTGCGTTTTCAGTGCTGGCCAATACATAGTAGATAAAGGGTGACAACTCCTGTAGTAGGAGAGCAATCCGTGCTGAAATCCTGTACTGAATCCTAAACACATATGCTATTCAGAAGTGTTCCCATAAAACTCAATGAGACTGGAATTCACACCTGAACCTCACCGCAGTGCTCAGAAAATGCACAGGACTCTAACTTCGCACTGCGAATGTGTCGCATAAATGCGAACAGCTTCAATGGAAATCAATGTTATTTCATGTGTCATGCCAATCGGATGCGGTTCAAAACATATCCCATTCGCATATACACTATATTACCAAAAGTACTGCGACACCTGCCTTGGTCCGTAGGGTTCAATATTGAGTTGGCCCACCCTTTGCAGCTTCAACTCTTCTGGGAAGGCCGTCCACAAGATTTAGGAGTGTGTCTATGGGAATGTTTGACCATTCTTCTAGAAGTGCATTTGCAGGGTCAGGCACTTATGTTGGAGGAGAAGGCCTGGCTTGCAGTCTCCGCTCTCATTCATCCCAAAGGTGTTCTATCGGGTTGAGGTCAGGACTCTGTGCAGGCCAGTCAAGGTCCTCCACCCCAAACTCGCTCATCCATGCCTTCATGGACCTTGCTTTGTGCACTGGTGCGCAGTCATGTTGGAACAGGAAGGAGCCATCCCCAAACTGGTAGGGAGCATGTAATTGTCCAAAATGTCTTGCTATGAGCCCCTTAGTTCCCTTCACTGGAACTAAGGGGCCAAGCCCAACCCCTGAAACACAACCCCACACTACAATCCCCCCTCTACCAAATGATTTGGACTAGTGCACAAAGCACGGCCCATAAAGACATGGATAAGCGCATTTGGGGTGGAGGAACTTGACTGGCCTGCACAGTGTCATGACCTCAACCCCAATAGAACACCTTTGGGATGAATTACAGCGGTGAATGCGAGCCAGGCCTTCTCCTCAAACATCAGTGCCTGACCTCACAAATGCTCTTCTGGAAGAATGGTCAAACATTCCCATAGACACACTCCTAAACCTTGTGGACAGCCTTCTGTTTTGCTTGTGTCTATATAGCAAGGTTATTTTGTGGTATAAGCAAGGAAGCCCAGACCTCTACAGTGTACAAATGTGCTTTTACTAAACAAAAATGCTTTACATACAAAACTATTAAAAATACAGTACAAGACTGACAGATATATCAAGCAAGATGCCTAGCAAATAAGCAAAAACTATGGTCTGTAACAGGAAAAATTGCCTTAAAAGTTATTTAACTTCGGTTACTGTGTGTTTGTGATCTCCATTGACAACGAGGACTCAGGCTTCGTATGCAGTTGCTGGAGATCAGGCAAAAGCGTCTTTAGGTATCTTCTGGCTGGTTACAGACCATGGTTTCTGCTTATTTGCTAGGCATCTTGCTTGATATATCTGTCAGTCTTGTGTACTGTATTTGTAATAGTTTTGTATATAAAGCATTTTTGTTTGGTAAAAGCACATTTGTACACTGCAGAGGCCTGAGCTTCCTTGCTTATACCACAAAGTAACCTTGCTAGATAGACCTAAGCAAAACAATTGGGGGCTCGTCCGGGATTGCTTATAAGTTCAACTGTTACAGACCATAATTTCTGCCTATTTGTTAGGCATCTTGCTTGAAATATCAGTCAGTCTTGTACTTTATTCCTAATATTGTAATGCATTTTGTATAGTAAAAGCACATTTATACATGGCACAGGTCTGAGCTTCCCTGCTTATACCGCAAAGAAATCTTACTAGATAAACGCAAGCAAAACACCTTCCCAGACGAGTTGAAGCTGTTGTAGCTGCAAAGGATGGATTATCTCAATATTGAACCCTACGGACTAAGACTGGGATGCCATTAAAGTTCATGTGTGTGTAAAGGCAGGCGTCCCATAACTTTTGTTTTATAGTGTATGTGAACCGGGCCTCACTATAAGCTTCACTAATGAGGTCATGTGTGCAAAGCAGAGACGTGAGCTGCATAGCTGTGTAACTACCATCAGATGGCAAATGTTCAAGGTTGGCCATTACAGTAATTGCACCAGCAGCAGAGCGTGTATTGTATTAAGGTAACTAATTTTCTTAATGCTGATTGTCATTTAAAAGCTAATTTAGAGATACACATGTATCAGTCACATGATTCCACACATTCTGCCATGTTGTGAAGAATAGCTGTAGTGTAGCCTGACACTTCAACACTTGCCAGTTTCTTGGAAATACAATAGTGGTGGGCTAAAAATATCTGAAATAGACTTATTTTTCACTATTGGGCCACCTGGGAATCTGGTGCTAGCTATGAGGTCCTTCATGTCCCCCTAGGCAGTTTCCAAGTTTGCGAAAAAAAAAAAAACTGTAGAAAATGTGTGTCAGCTGTGTAACTAGTTATTGCATGGTCAGGCAACTGATAATTCCGAAGTCCCATGTTACCTGAAATTGATATTTCTCTTTTGTGTAGTTGCTGGTAGGCTGAACTATGCTGACTCTCGTAGGCAAATATAGACACCAACATTTCCATCCAACTGCTGGCTAAGCTAAATGATGGTGTTTACCTATCCTAATCAATTATGTATAGTGATAAAAAAAGAATTGGTTGGTCCAACTGTGACTTATATGTATGTGAGATATTGGTGATGAGAATTTACATTTCTAATACTTCCCTCAACCTGTTTTCTTTACTTTGCAGCTTCAGGGGCGCCAATTATACAGGTGAGACTCTAAGTTCTCTACTTCTGTCAATATTGAAATCACTCAAAAAAAAATTATTTTTCCAAACTGGATTTAAAAAATTGACATCTGGAATCTGATTGGTTGTTATGGTAGGCTTATTATGTGTTTTTTGGAGGTATTGATTTAAAGAAGACAATATGTTAAAAAAGAAGCAGTGTCATTACATTGATATGTTCCTCTGGAAGGTTGGAAGCATGTGATTGAGCAGTGATATCATCATCTTGCTATAGTCCTCTGGAGGTCTTGGGTACAGAAGGTTGGGATCATGTGATTAAGTCACCATTTTGCTATGTTCCGTTGGGGGTCTTACACGTGGAAGGCTGCGATCTTGTGATTGAGAAGTGACGTCACTATCTCACTATGTTCTTCTGGAGCTCGTGTATGAAAGGTTGGAATTATGTGATTGAGAAGTGATGTTGCCATCTTGCTGTGTTCCTCTAAAGGTTTTGTGTGCAGAAGTTTGGAATGGTGATTGAGGAGTGATGTCACCATCTGGTTATGTTCTACTGGAGGTCTTGTATACAGAAGATTAGAATCATGATTAGGAAGTGAAATTTTTTATTTGCTATGTTCCTCTGGAGATCTTGTGTGCAGAATGTTGGAATTGTGATTAAGTATAGATATCCTCCTCTGGAGGTATCCTGTATGGAAGGTTGGACTCATGCGATTCAGAAGTGATGACACCATCTCATTATGTTCCTCTGGAGCTCTCGTTTATGGAAGGTTGGAATTATGTGGTTGAGAATTTATATCATTTTGCTGTGTTCCTCCCAAAGGTCTTGTGCACAGAAGGTTGGAATGGTGATTAAGGCGTGATGTCACCATCTCACTATGTTCTACTGGAGGTCTTGTGTACAGAAGATTAGAATCACGATTAGAAGGTGACATTAGTAGGGATATCATCATCTTGCTATGTTTCTTTTCCGGAGGTCTCCTGTATAGAAGGGTTGACTCATAAGATAAAGAAGTGACGTCTTCATCTTGCCAAGTTCCTCTGGAGGTCTCGTGGAGGTCAGAACATTGGAATCATTGAGAAGTGATGGATTCCCGTGACTGGGAAATAATGTCATCATCTTGCTATGTTCCACGTCTGGAGCTCTCATATGTAGAGGGTTGGACTTCAGTGATTGAGAAGTAATGTCACCATCTCGCTATGCTTTTCTGGATATTCGATGTATTGATGGTTGGAATTATGTGAGAAGTGATGTTACCATCTTGCTGTGTTCCACTGAAGGTCTTGTGCACAGATTGTTGGAATGGTGATTGAGGAGTGATGTCACCATGTCTCATGATCTACTGGAGGTCTCGTGTACAGAAGATTAGAATCGTGTGATTAGGATGTGATGTTACTATCTTGCGATGTTCCTCGGGAGATCTCGTGTGCAGAATGTTGGCATCAAGATTGAGAAGAGATGTCATCATCTTGCTAAGTTCCTGCTCTAGAGGTCTCCTGTATGGAATGTTGGACTCATCTGCTCAGATCCTCTGGAGGTCTCGTGTACAGAACATTGGAATCTTATGATTGAGAAGTGATATCATCATTCATCTTGCTATGTTCCTCCTCTAGAGGTCTCCTGTATTGAAGGTTGGACTCATCTGCTCAGATCCTCTGGAGGTCTCGTGTACAGAACATTGGAATCTTATGATTGAGAAGTGATATCATCATTCATCTTGCTATGTTCCTCCTCTAGAGGTCTCCTGTATGGAAGGTTGGACTCATCTGCTCAGATCCTCTGGAGGTCTCGTGTACAGAACATTGGAATCTTATGATTGAGAAGTGATATCATCATTCATCTTGCTATGTTCCTCCTCTAGAGGTCTCCTGTATGGAAGGTTGGACTCGTGATTGTATCTTGCTCAGTTCCTCTGGAGGTCTCATGTACAGAACATTAGAATCTTAAGATTGAGAAGTGATATCATTTTTTTGCTCAGTTCCTATGGAAATCTTTTGTACAGAACATGGGAATCATGTGATTTGAGAAGTGACGGATTCCTGTGACTGGAAAGTGATGTCATCATCTCGCTATGTTCTTTTCTAGGTCTCGTGTACCGAAGCTTTAGATCATGTGACCACACAGTGATGTCACCTTCTCGCTATGTTCTCCCAGAGGTCTCATAATGGGCTATTGATGCCTTGTATGTTTCCACCCATCACAATAAATGAAATTACTCTCTGTGTGTAGCGATGGGTGAAGTATTGGGCTAAGGACAGATGTAGGTGAAATGTATTCTATTCATCTAGCTGACACAAATCTGTTGGTATGATCTGTATGTCTGCAGATAACCTATGTCTTTCTAGAAACACACACACTCCTGACTCCTTGATATTTAAGATATTCTATGTTATGTGAACAACGTATGCTATGAGGAACTTTGGTTTATTTACCTGTAGGGTGGGAAAATTCTCTGCATATTGCGCACTGTAAATACTCACCTCATGCAGGTTTATTTATTGATAAACATTCAGTCTTTTCATCATTGTGGAGACCTCACTCCGCACAGCAGGGGGCCATGACTTACACCCCTTCCCTAAATGTTACAGGTTGACTAAACAGTGCTATCTCCTGCCAGCCAATGTACAAAGATATCGGGAAGTGTTTAGGTCTTTTGAAATGAAATGATCTGTTATCCGGCATCTGGAGGCAAGAAACCTAAATGTGTCAATAAGTGATCTCATTTTCATATCACATTGCTGTCATCTTCAAGTATCCTAAGCAAACAACAAAGCCTCGTCTGCTATGGGCTATAAACAGTCTTTTCAGGATCCAGCCAGCTCTGGCCAAACGATAACATAAAAGCCTGATCATACCCAAAAACTTTTTTTTTTTTTACCACTTCAGCCCTGGAAGGATTTATGCCCTTAAAGTGGAGGGCCACCCTGAAAAAAAAAATTCACCAAAAATCATAAAAATAATTAAAAAAAAAACATTTGAAAAAAAAAAAATGTTAAACTTACCTAAACCCTTGTTGCTAGGTAGTCTTCCTAATCTGCCTCTTCCTTTTCCGCGGCGTGTTCTGCTCCTCGGCGAGCGACCTCGTTGTCTTCTGGGAACTGTGTGTGTTCCCAGAACACCACGGGGCCATTCGCAGAGCGCCGCTCATGCGTGCGCAGTAGGAAACTGGCAGTGAAGCCTCAAGGCTCCACTGCCTGTTTCCCTTACCTAGGGTGGCTGTGCCGGGACCCGAGAGCCGAGGGACGGGTTGGCCTCGGGCGGCCGACATCGCGGGCACCCAGGACAGGTAAGTACTTATTTAAAGTCAGCAGCTACAGTGTTTGTAGCTACTGACTTTTAATTTTTTTTTTTTACCGCCGGAATCCCGCTTTAATGACCAGGCCATTTTTTTGCGTTACGGCACTGCGTCGCTTTACCTGACAATTGCGCGGTCGTGCGACGTGGCACCCAAACAAAATGCTTTCTTTTGGTGGTATTTGATCACCTCGGTGGTTTTTATTTTTTGCGCTATAAACAAAAAAAAGAGCGACAGTTTTGGAAAAAAAAACACAATGTTTTGTACTTTTTGCTATAATAAATATCCAGTAAAAAAAAGAACAAATTTTCTTCATCAGTTTAGGCCGACATGTATTCTTCTACATATTTTTGGTAAAACAAAATCGCAATAAGCGTATATTGATTCGCGCAAAAGTTATAACGTCTACAAAATAGGGGATCGATTTATGTCATTTTTATTATTATTTTTTACATTTTTTTTACTGGTAATGGCGGCGATCTGCGATTTTTATCGGGATTGTGGCGGGGAGATCAGACACTTTTTTGGGACAGGTGACATTTATACAGTGATCAGAGCTACAAAATAGCCACTGATTACTGTATAAATGTTACTGGCAAGAAAGGAGTTAACACTAAGGGGGGGGGGCGATCAAGGGGTTAAATGTGTTCCCTCACTATGTGTTCTAAGGATGAGCTCCGGCGTGTTCGTACACCCCATGTGCAGAGCCCACCAGGAAGTCTGATTATCACTATGGGAACTGATTGGCACTTTGATGGGCACTGTGAGCTGTGCTTTTATGGGGCACTGACTGACAGCTTATGGGCACATTTTAAAAGGTGTTGTGGCACATCTGAGGGGGCCGTTTACCGGCACTTCCTGGTTCACGCGATGATCAGCTGTGATTGGTCACATCTGATCACGTGGTAAGAAGCCTCTGACAGACCGGAGATGCGGGGTGTCAGACTGACACGCCGCACTCACGATCGCCGCGCTGCACGCTCCAACGTGATGTTATCCTGCCGGACGTCATATGACACCCAGTGAGGATAACAGAACCACTTCCTGGCCGTCATTCTGCTATAGGCCGGGCGGGAAGTGGTTAAAAAAAAAGGGCTTCCATAGTGAAGTATGTCACAGTTTTATTCCAAAAAAACAGATAAAAATAAGATAAAAAAATCCCTTCTTTTTAATTTTTTTCCCACTAACCATTGGACAACTCCCTTCAAATTGTTTTGTTCCTGGGAACGTGCTCATACGATCTGGATTCATTTTTGGGTGTGTGTCCTGGAGGTCGGTTAAACGCTGGGATCAACATTGGGATCGTGCACAACTCCTGCTGAATATACCCCTATGTGCTTTATGACTCCCTGTAATAGGGATCATGGGAGTCTGGTGAGGAGGTGGGACAGGTGATGGTGGTGGAAGATATTTCAGTCAAATTTACCTACTGTTCAGTAGGGATTTGAAGACTGTCTGAAGAAGTTGATACATTGTTTGAATATTCACTATTTGCACTACTAAACTTATTTTGTGTTTGGACTTTTTATACACATATTACTATATTATCATGTTGGTGCTCAGTTGAAACCTCTTTTTTTTGCATGTTTGCACAAAAACTGTAGCTGCTGACTTTTAATAAACAGACACTTACCTGTCTCACGGTCCAGCGATGAGGCCGCCCGAAGCTTTGTGCCTTTCCCCCCGCACCTCTTCCCCGCCTCTCCGCGGCGCCGGTGTTCTGTCAAAATAGCTAATTCATCAAGCTCTCCAATTACGTCACTTCCTGTTACTCTAAACCGTCATTAATTGGAGATTTTCGGTGAATCGTTTGGACACAACACCAGCAAGCATGTGCACTCCGGTACACGAAGACTTTGCTGTTTTGACACAACAGTGGGTAACGAGGAAAAAGTTGTGGCCGCCACGGAGGCGGCCATTTTGTTGGTTAGTATCGGAGCGGAGTAACAATATTCGCTTATAATACCGTGTTCCGGAGTGTATTCGGTTGCCGGTGTTGTGTCGAAACAGCAATTCATCAAGATCTCCAATTACTGACTGTTTACAGTAACAGGAAGTGATGTAATTGGAGATCTTGATGAATTGGCTATTTTGACAGAACACCGGCATTACAAGGGTGGACACCTGGGCTGTGACAGCTTGCAGCTTCAGAGCGGGAGCGCGCACTCCACATGCGTGAGTTGTGCTGCGCTCTCTTAGTGGCCAGGCAATCTTTTGGGACCTGTGACGTGTCCCAGAAGATTGCAGAGAGGGAGGGGGAGAGGAGGATTCGCTTAGGGGGAGAGGAGGAGTCGCCTAGGGGGAGAGGAGGAGTCGCCTAGGGGGGAGAGGGAGAGTTGCTTAGGGTGAGAGGAGGAGTCGCCTAGGGGGGAGAGGAGGATTCGCTTAGGGGGAGAGGAGGAGTCGCCTAGGGGGAGAGGAGGAGTCGCCTAGGGGGGAGAGGGAGAGTTGCTTAGGGAGAGAGGAGGAGTCGCCTAGGGGGGAGAGGAGGAGTCGCCTAGGGGGGAGAGGAGGAGTCGCCTAGGGGGAGAGGAGGAGTCGCTTAGGGGGAGAGGAGGAGTCGTCTAGGGGGAGAAGAGGAGTCGCTTAGGGGGAGAGCCTAGGGGGAGAGGAGGAGACGCTTAGGGGGAGAGGAGGAGTCGCCTAGGGGGGAGAGGAGGAGTCGCTTAGGGGGAGAGCCTAGGGGGAGAGGAGGAGACGCTTAGGGGGAGAGGAGGAGTCGCCTAGGGCGGAGAGGAGGAGTCGCTTAGGCGGTGAGGCAACGAGAACAGGAAGTGGGAGCTGGGTAACTGTCAAAACTAGGTACTCACTCCCCCCCCCAAAAAAATTTCATGCCAAATGTGGCATGTAAGGGGGCGAGGAGTGCTTAAAGTGGAAGTTCCGCTTTCGGGTGAGCCTTTAAATGTGAACTTATGTATTAGGTAGGTTACTTGTTGGGTTTCACCAATCCTGCTTCGTGTCTTGCTCTGTACTATTAGTGGGAGTTGTGGCAGTTCTCTGTGGATGGTGTTGGAGCTCCATATATACTGTGGAATGTATAGAGTGTGTATGGCGGCCGCCTCTCCTAATCTCCATGGAAGGCTCTGATCTCTGTACATTCAGCTCCGCCCCCCCCCACCCCCCATCATGGCAGTTTTAACGCCTGGGTGGAACACAAGGTGTAGGTGAACTGCGTCATACTGATCCGGCAGCAGAGGGTTTATTAGCATTACACATCAGTCTTTTAAAGTGTTTTTCTCCCTTCAGACAGAAAATGTCAAAACCCCTGAATCATTGTCTATTGTCATTTCATTACTCACAATTATATGAGATTTGTCAGATGCTGCTGAGTCGGCATTCTATATTTTTCTATCATATCATCCAATCAGATCGAGCTGTCATTTTATTGGTACTGTTTTTAAAAAAAAAAAAAAAATGGAACAAATCACCAGATGGATATATTTGATATGTATATAATGCTGAAAGCCGTGTTATACCAATTTGGTGCTTATGGTATCAGCTGGAGGTTATGAGGTTATTGAGGAACATCCAGCTAGTGAATTCACAGGTGATGTTACCTTGGATTCCATCTCGGCTCCATTGTGTGTATGTAACCGGTCCTCTGTCATTTCAGGTTTTGTGACACCCTATGTGTGTAAGTTATAAAGGGCAATTATTTATCACCTCACTGACGCAGAAATAAATTAAATTACATTTATTGATTAAAGTGGTTGTAAACCTCAGACATGAAATATGAACAAAGCATATCACAAAGCACAGTGGGTACTTGTCTCAGTTCAGAGCACTAAGGGGTTGATTTACTAAAGGCAAATAGACTGTGCACTTTGCATTTGCAGTTGCACCAGAGCTTAGTAAATGAGCAGAAGCTCTGCTGACGTCCATCATCCAATCATGTGCAAGCAAAAATGCTGTGTTTTTGTTTTGTTTTTTTAATTCTCCTTGCACATGATTGGATATTTTTCACATAGTGAAGCTTCACCTCATTTACTAAGCTCTGAAGCAACTGCCTTCTATTTGCCTTTAGTACATCAACCCCCCAAGTGTCCCTTTTGTGTACTGCCTCCTTCCTCTGCTATCAGCATCAATCACTTCTGACAAGTTTTACTGACACCAAGAGATAAGAGGTGACAGGGGAGGGAGCTGCAGCAGATTGACAGCCTCAGCTCTGTTCCTGTAGGTTGTGTGAAGGGGGGGGGTGTTCCCGTCCCGTCCTGTCCTGTCCCGTCCCGTCCTGTCCTGTCCCGTCCCGTCCTGTCCTGTCCCGTCCCGTCCTGTCCTGTCGCTTCCCTTCCCTTCGCTTCCCTCTAATCAGCTCTGAGCTCTCCTCACTAGGCTCTACAGAGTGTAACTTCAGCTCTCCACCCCCTTTTTTCTAAACTCTCAGACAAGCTTTAAAATTCAGCACTTCGAACAGACGTAAAGATAAATAGGTACAACTTATGTAGGAAAATTTGTTTTATCCCTGTGTGTCACCTGAGGCCAGTCACTTCACTGGGTATGTGTGAGGGTTTACAATCATTTTAAAGGGTGAATTCACACCTGCGAACGCACCTGCACTCCAATTACGTGGGAGAAGTGATTAGCTGTGAGAGGCAGCCCTTTTGAAAGCAATAGGAGGCTGCCGGCTCCTGCAGCTAATTGAGGTCATTCACATGTAATCTCTCATTCAGCGATCGCATGTGAGTAATTGTTGCAGACTGCCTGCATCCAGGGTCAATCACTTGCATGGGATCACCACATAACAGATTATGTGCGAGTGGCCACGATTAGCTGCGGGAGCCGGTAGCCTCCCATTGCTTTCAATGGGACTGCCTCTCACAGCTAATCGCGGGAACCCCCAGAGTGTGGGTACATTTGCAGGTGTGAATACTCCCTAATACAGCAGGGAGGCTGCCGGCTCCCGCAGCTAGTTGCGGCCATTCACTAGGGCTGGGAAAAAAATCGATTTAAATCTTGAATCGAGTTGAGAGGTCAAATCGATTAAAAATTTAAGCAAATCGATTTTTTTAGATTTTTTTTTTTTTTTACCGCGCCGGTCCCGAGGCACTGCGGGCATGTAATTTTTTAGGCGAGGCCGAGGCTTCGGCCTAGTCCGCGGCTACGGCCGGACGCCGCGGACTAGGCCGAAGCCGCGGCCTCAGCCAAAAACTCATGCCCGCAGCGCCTCCGGACCGGCGCTGACACCGCTGCGGGCAAGGAGTTTTTAGGTGAGGCCGTGGCTTCGGCCTAGTCCGCTAGGCCGGACGCCGCGGCCTCGCCTAAAAGCTCATGCCCGCAGCGCCTCGGGACCGGCGCGGTTTCCAAAGGAAAAAAAAAAACTCGATTCGAATCGTGAATCGAGTTTTTTTTAAGAGAATCGGAAGATTTTTTTTTTTTTAGAAAATCTCCCAGCCCTACCATTCACATGTAATCTCTCATGCAGCTATCACATGTGAGTGATCGTCGTTGGTTGCAGACTGCCTGCATCCAGGGTCAATCACTTGCATGGGATCGCCACATAGGAGATTACAAGCGAGTGGCCACGATTAGCTGTGGGAGCCAGCAGCCTCCCATCGCTTTCAATGGGGCTGCCTCTCACAGCTAATCGTGGGAACCCCCAGAGTTCAGGTGCATTTGCAGGTGTGAATACTCCCTAATACAGCAGGGAGGCTGCCGGCTCCCGCAGCTGATTGCAGCTATTCGCATGTAATCTCTCATGCAGCTATCACATGTGAGTGATCGTCGTTGGTTGCAGACTGCCTGCATCCAGGGTCGATCACTTGCATGGAATCGCCACATAAGAGATTACAAGCGAGTGGCCAGGATTAGCTGCGGGAGTCGGCAGCCTCCCATTTCTTTCAATGGGGCTGCCTCTCACAGGTAATCGCGGGAACCCCCAGAGTGTGGGGGGCATGCTCCCGAATACAGCAGTCCTGTTATTAAAAATAAAGATGTCTCTGTAATGTTTTCTGTACAATGAAACCTGCATTTATCTAGGTGTTATTACATGTTTTCCTGTCTTCTTTAGGGGTCTTGCTGGAGAGTTGATGAGACCAGCAGGTAAGTTTCGTGTAGTACCGCACTTAACGACCAATCTGCCCTCATACAGCCCAATGTTATCAAACTCCTGTGTATTCCCTGATCTATCAGATTGCAATCTTACTACCACAGAGGAGTGGTAGTGAAATGCAAGCTAAAAGAAAAGTATGGTCAAAGCTTTTTTTGTCCCTACTTCTTTTGTGGGTCACAGGAGTAAAATTACTTTTGTCCTCCTGTGACCCACAGTCAGGTAATAGCAGGCTGTTGCCCACTATCAGCTGATTGGGCAGAGCCACTTCAGGCTCAGGAGGTATCCCGAAAATATTGTCAGGATCCACCTCCGCTGCTTGATTGCCAGCTGGTTCCACCTTCAGTGAGCGCTGGAGGTGCAGAGTGGAGACGGACAGTCGCTGGTCTCTGCTCGGAGCAGACCGAGAACTTGGCTATTGGCAGTCATGTGGTTCTAAAGGCATAAGGGTTTTTTTTTTTTTAACCTTAGAGTGATACTAAACGCACACTGCTTAATTTACATTGTTCATTCTATTTCTGTATGTGGATGACAGATCTGTACCTTTTTCCTAATGGATATCCAGCTGTCACATGATCTCTCCTAGCAGGTCTGCAGGGAAACATAAGCAGGAGAAGCTTCTAGTCCTCTGCTGCTGGTCACATGTTCAAAATAAAAAATAAAAACAGCCTTTGGAATGCAGAGTAAAAATAAATAATTACTAGCAATAAACTGTTTTTTCAATTGACATTCAAATATATATTTAAAATCAAATCTTTATTATTTTGTGGAAATAACATGGTGTGGGTGGATTTCTGCCAGTCACACCCCTCCAGCCTGTGTCTTAGAATAAGAGGGAGGTGAAGCCTCCATGAATCTACATGTAATATCCTGCCCTCTTTGTTTTTACCTGGTAAGTGGGCATGGAGGAGGAGGGAGGGAGGAAGTGGACTGTCACCTACCACTGTGTATACGCCCACATGTGTGACTCTATAGCAGGGAGCTCAAACTGGCGGCCCTCCAGCTGTTGCAAAACTACAAGTCCCATGAGGCATTGCAAGGCTGACAGTTACAAGCATGACTCCCACAGGCAGAGGCATGATGGGACTTGTAGTTTTGCAATAGCTGGAGGGCCGCCAGTTTGAGACCCCCTGCTCTATAGTCACACAGGCTGCTCAGATGTGATAGGGAGCGAATGCTTAGCATAGAAACTCACTGAAAACTGAGCATGTGCAGAGCTGCCACCACAGCTGCCAAATCCTTAGCTGCATTGGGGACATGAACAGAAGGGGGAAATAGAGGGCAGCAGGATCAAGCAGGTTTTTTGCAGAATACAGAAAAGGAATCTCATAGGCCCCTTTCACACTGGGGCGGTTTGCAGGCGGTATTGCGCTAAAAATACCGCCTGCAAACCGCCCCTAAACAGTCTCCGCTGTTTGTTCAGTGTGAAAGCCCGAGGGCTTTCACACTGAAGCGGTGCGCTGGCAGGACGGTAAAAAAAGTCCTGCCAACCGCTTCTTTGGAGCGGTGAAGGAGCACGGCTATACCGCGGCAATACCGCGGCTATGGCCGCACTGTACGAGTGGTTTTAACCCTTTTCCGGCCGCCAGCGGGGGTTAAAACCACACCGCTAGCGGCCGAATACAGCCGCAAAAACCACGGTAAAACAGCGCTAAAAATAGCGCAGTTTTACCGCCGACGCCCCCTACCGCCCCAGTGTGAAAGGGGCCATAGTGATGAGTGACTATGAACAGCATAGAATACACCATTTATTGATCATTTTTTATGATGTGGGTTTAGTGACACTTGTATTCATTCTCTGCATTAAGGTAAAAAAAAACTTCATGCAGAGCTTCCCCCTTAAATACTTCCCTGAGCCCCGATCTCAATCCAGCAATGTGCACAAGAGCAGAGGCTCTCTCTATATCCTCATTGGCTCCTGCTGCTGTCAATCACAGTCAGTGAGGAGGGACACACAGAACCGGCTCGAGAGCAAGAATGCACAAGTGCCCCCAGAACAATCGGCTTGCTATGGGGGCAATCGTCATAGGCCAGGAGCGCCGGGGGGGGGGGGGGGCCTGAGAAGAGGAGGAGCCATAGAACTGTGTATGTGACCGCAATTGGCGTGCACTGCTTGTTCCAAACAAGTGGAAGTTGGGGGGAAAAGGAGATGTTGAGGAGATCACAGAGGACATTAGAGAGAAGCATAAAATACAGGAAGAAACAATTTCATGAAAAATCTATTACAGGGCCATTAAGTAGTGGATGTGTATGATTTTTCTTTTGAAGACTAAAGATATTGTTTTGTGTCACTTTAAGGAATTGTGTCTCTGGTGCCATTAGCAGCCAATCAGAATCTTCCTGTCGTTCCTCCACTGCAGGTTATGCGATATCTGATTGTTTGCTGTTGGCCAAATAATTATTCTTGTAGGATAATGATATCGTAATGATAGTTGTGGTTGAGTATTTATTATTAAATTATTGTATATCTGCTATTTTTTTGTGTTTATAAAATGCTGAAACTTTTTAATATTATTGGTAAACTTTCATTGTTTACATCTGGATTTTGTGAGAGGTTAAATATTGTGTACATTCAATATGTCGCCGTATATACAGAATACACCCTCACAAGGTCCGGAGGCCTTTATGTCGCCGTATATACAGAATACACCCTCACAAGGTCCTCCAAGGGCCTTTATGTCGCCGTATATACGGAATACACCCTCACAAGGTCCGGAGGCCTTTATGTCGCCGTATATACGGAATACACCCTCACAAGGTCCGGGGGCCTTTATGTCGCCGTATATACGGAATACACCCTCACAAGGTCCGGAGGCCTTTATGTCGCCGTATTGTCAGTAGTGCAGCGCTCTGTGACTCTGATTTGTGTCTAATTGTGTTTTTCTCTATCACCAGTTTGCCATTTGATAGAAAAACTTTCCCTTTCCAAAATCCCACACCCAGGAGATGCTGCATTAGGTACGTTCATCATAAAGCTTCCCAGGTTTCCTTATATAAACTAACGAAAGTGTCCGTCCCAGAATGGGAAAGGTTGGGGATATAACAAACCATGTTTAAGAAGTGTCTTAGAAGGGCTGTATATACAGAAGAGGAGTACAGAGGGTATGAAAGTGGGCAGTATATATATAAGAGATGAGTACAGAGGGTATGACAGTGGGCAGTATATGCAGAAGAGGAGTACAGAGGGTATGACAGTGAGCAGTATATGTAGGAGAGGAGTACAGAGGGTATGACAGTGGGCAGTATATATATATAGGAGAGGAGTACAGAGGGTATGAAAGTGGGCAGTATATATAGAAGAGGAGTACAGAGGGTATGAAAGTGAGCAGTATATGTAGGAGAGGAGTACAGAGGGTATGACAGTGAGCAGTATATGTAGGAGAGGAGTACAGAGGGTATGACAGTGGGCAGTATATATAGGAGAGGCGTACAGAGGGTATGAAAGTGGGCAGTATATATAGGAGAGGAGTACAGAGGGTATGACAGTGAGCAGTGTATATATAGGAGAGGAGTACAGAGGGTATGAAAGTGGGCAGTATATATAGGAGAGGAGTACAGAGGGTATGACAGTGAGCAGTATATGTAGGAGAGGAGTACAGAGGGTATGACAGTGGGCAGTATATATAGGAGAGGAGTACAGAGGGTATGACAGTGGGCAGTATATATAAGAGAGGAGTACAGAGGGTATGAAAGTGGGCAGTATATATAGGAAAGGAGTACAGAGGGTATGACAGTGAGCAGTATATATAGGAGAGGAGTACAGAGGGTATGGCAGTGAGCAGTATATATAGGAGAAGAGTACAGAGGGTATGACAGTGAGCAGTATATATAGGAGAAGAGTACAGAGGGTATGACAGTGAGCAGTATATATAGGAGAGGAGTACAGAGGGTATGAAAGTGGGCAGTATATATAGGAGAGGAGTACAGAGGGTATGACAGTGGGCAGTATATATAGGAGAGGAGTACAGAGGGTATGACATTGAGCAGTATATATAGGAGAGGAGTACAGAGGGTATGACAGTGGGCAGTGTATATATAGGAGAGGAGTACAGAGGGTATGACAATGGGTAGTATATGCAGAAGAGAAATACAGAGGGTATGAAAGTGGGCAGTATATATATATATATATATATATATATATATATATATATATATATATATATATATATATATATAAGAGATGAGTACAGAGGGTATGACAGTGGGCAGTGTATATATAGGAGAGGAGTACAGAGGGTATGACAATGGGTAGTATATGCAGAAGAGGAATACAGAGGGTATGAAAGTGGGCAGTATATATATATGTATAAGAGATGAGTACAGAGGGTATGACAGTGAGCAGTATATGCAGAAGAGGAGTACAAATGGTACGACAGTGGGCAGTGTATATATAGGAGAGGAGTACAGAGGGTATGACAGTGGGCAGTATATGCGGAAGAGGCGTACGGAGGGTATGAGAGTGGGCAGTATATATAGGAGAGGAGTACAGTGGTATGACAGTGGGAAGTATATGTAGGAGAGGAGTACAGAGGGTATGACAGTGTGCATTATATATGGAGAGAATGAGAGCACGAATTATATGTAGATGAGGCGTGTGGAAGGTATAACAGTGAGCGGTAGATGCAGGAGAGGAGTACACAGAGAATGACAGCGAGCAGTATATGCTGGAAAGGAGTACGGAGGGCATGACAGCGAGCAGTATATGTATGAGAGGAGTACGTAGGGTATCATAGCGAGCAGTAGGTGCAGGAGAGGAATGCTGAGGGTATGACATGGGATGGTGGGTGGAGGAGAGGAATGCTGAGGGTATGACATGGGGTGGTGGGTGGAGGAGAGGAATGCTGAGGGTATGACATGGGGTGGTGGGTGCAGGAGAGGAATGCTGAGGGTATGACATGGGGTGGTGGGTGGAGGAGAGGAATGCTGAGGGTATGACATGGGGCAATATCTCTAGGAGTGCAGAGGGTATGGCAGCCAACAGTCTGTGCAGGAAAGAAGTATAGAGAGTATAACAGCAGGCACTATGTACAGAAGAGGATTGTATGACGGGAGGCAGTATGTGCAGAAGAGGATTGTATGACGGGTGGCAGTATGTACAGAAGAGGATTGTATGACGGGAGGCACGCACTATGTACAGAAGAGGATTGTATGACGGGAGGCACTATGTACAGAAGAGGATTGTATGACGGGAGGCAGTATGTACAGAAGAGGATTGTATGACGGGAGGCACTATGTACAGAAGAGGATTGTATGACGGGAGGCACTATGTACAGAAGAGGATTGTATGACGGGATGCAGTATGTGCAGAGGAGAATTGTATGACGGGAGGCAGTATGTACAGAAGAGGATTTTATGACGGGAGGCACTATGTACAGAAGAGGATTGTATTACGGGAGGCACTATGTACAGAAGAGGATTGTATGACGGGATGCACTATGTACAGAAGAGGATTGTATGACGGGAGGCAGTATGTACAGAAGAGGATTGTATGACGGGAGGCACTATGTACAGAAGAGGATTGTATGACGGGAGGCACTATGTACAGAAGAGGATTGTATGACGGGAGGCACTATGTACAGAAGAGGATTGTATGACGGGAGGCACTATGTGCAGAAGAGGATTGTATGACGGGAGGCACTCTGTACAGAAGAGGATTGTATGACGGGAGGCACTTTGTACAGAAGAGGATTGTATGACGGGAGGCAGTATGTGCAGAAGAGGATTGTATGACAGGAGGCAGTATGTACAGAAGAGGATTGTATGACAGAGGGCACTCTGTACAGAAGAGGATTGTATGACGGGAGGCACTATGTACAGAAGAGGATTGTATGACGGGAGGCACTATGTACAGAAGAGGATTGTATGACGGGAGGCACTATGTACAGAAGAGGATTGTATGACGGGAGGCACTATGTACAGAAGAGGATTGTATGACGGGAGGCACTATGTGCAGAAGAGGATTGTATGACGGGAGGCACTATGTGCAGAAGAGGATTGTATGACGGGAAGCACTCTGTACAGAAGAGGATTGTATGACGGGAGGCACTTTGTACAGAAGAGGATTGTATGACGGGAGGCAGTATGTGCAGAAGAGGATTGTATGACGGGAGGCAGTATGTACAGAAGAGGATTGTATGACGGGAGGCAGTATGTACAGAAGAGGATTGTATGACGGGAGGCACTATGCACAGAAAAGGATTGTATGATGGGAGGCTCTATGTACAGAAGAGGATTGTATGACGGGAGGCACTATGTACAGAAGAGGATTGTATGACGGGAGGCAGTATGTACAGAAGAGGATTGTATGACGGGAGGCACTATGCACAGAAAAGGATTGTATGACGGGAGGCACTATGTACAGAAGAGGATTGTATGACGGGAGGCACTATGTACAGAAGAGGATTGTATGACGGGAGGCACTATGTACAGAAGAGGATTGTATGATGGGAGGCACTATGTACAGAAGAGGATTGTATGACGGGAGGCACTATGTACAGAAGAGGATTGTATTACGGGAGGCACTATGTACAGAAGAGGATTGTATGACGGGAGGCACTATGTACAGAAGAGGATTGTATGACGGGAGGCAGTATGTACAGAAGAGGATTGTATGACGGGAGGCACTATGTACAGAAGAAGATTGTTTGACGGGAGGCACTATGTACAGAAGAGGATTGTATGACGGGAGGCACTTTGTACAGAAGAGGATTGTATAACGGGAGGCAGTATGTACAGAATACAAGTTGGGAAGCGATGCCAGGGGACAGTATATCCTGGAGGACAGTTCATGGTTGCAGGCGGTATGTGCCGGAGAGGAGGAGATACTGATCTTTCCATAACTTGTAAAAAAAGAAAAAATATGAAGGAAGAGGGGCGGTCAGATGCTGCAGAAGGAGGGCCTGTGGGAATTGTCATGAGGGGTTGTCAGTAGCTGAAGACTAAATGACTGGGGGTTACAGGATGGGGGATGGGTAGAAGCTGTGGAGGAAAGGGCCATTGGGATTGTGGATGAGGGATGGGCAAAAGCTGTGAGGCAAGGCCAGTGGCTGATTCCCCCGGGGTGAGCTGCATGATGGAAATATTTGGCATTGTTGGTTTCCTGTTTCTAACACCAATAACTCATCTCTTTAAAATTGTGTTTTAGACGATTGGCAGCAGCTTATCAATGACACCCTGAAAAGCCTCCATTTGTTCTCCAGCTCCGCCCGACAGAAGATAAAGGTACGTCCCTCTCTCCCTAGACCTCCACAACGCATGGTGACATGTGAAAGGTGTATTATTCTTTATTAGTGGACAGCAAGGGAATAATGGGGTTGCCAGATTTAAAAAAAGCTCAGTCCAAGCAGATACAGTGCCTTGAAAAAGTATTCACACCCCTTGAAATCTTCCACATTTTGTCAGGTTACAACCAAAAACTTAAATGTATTTTATTGTTATTTTATGTGATAGAACAACACAAAGTGGCACAAAATTGTGAAGTGGAAGGAAAATGATAAATCATTTTCTATTTTTTTTTACAAATAAATATGTGAAAAGTGTGGGGGAAGGATTTGTATTCAGCCCTCTTTACTCCGATACCCCTAACTAAAATCTAGTGGCACCAATTGCCTTCAGAAGTCACCTAATTAGTAAATAGAGTCCACCTATGTGTAATTTAATCTCAGTATAAATACAGCTGTTCTGTGAAGCCCTCAGAGGTTTGTTAGAGAACCTTAGTGAACAAACAGCATCACGAAGGCCAAGGAACACACAGAGAGGTCAGAGATAAAGTTGTGGAGAAGTATAAAGCAGGGTTGGGTTATAAAAAAAAATATCCCAAGCTTTGAACATCTCACGGAGCTCTGTTCAATCCATCATCGGAAAATGGAAAGAGTATGGCACAACTGCAAACCTACCAAGACATGGCCGTCCACCTAAACTGACCGGCCGGGCAAGGAGAACATTCATCAGAGAAGAGCCAAGAGGTCCATGGTAACTCTGGAGGAGCTGCAGAGATCCACAGCTCAGGGGGGAGAATCTGTCCACAGGACAACTATTAGTCGTGTTCTCCACAAATCTGCCCTTTATGGAAGAGTGACAAGAAGAAAGACATTGGAGAAAGAAAGTCATAAGAAGTCCCTTTGTAGTTTGTGAGAAGCCATGTGGAGGACACAGCAAACATGTGGAAGAAGGTGATCTGGTCAGATGAGACCAAAATTCAACTTTTTGGCCTAAAAGCAAAACGCTATGTGTGGGGGGAAAACTAACACTGCACATCACCCTGAACACACCATCCCCACCGTGAAACATGGTGGTGGCAGCATCATGTGGTGGGGATGGTTTTCTTCAGCAAGGACAGAGAAGCTGGTCAGAGTTGATGGGAAGATGGATGGAGACAAATACAGGACAATCTTAGAAGAAAACCTGTTAGAGTCTACAAAAGACTTGAGACTGGGGCGGAGGTTCACCTTCCAGCAGGACAACGACCCGAAACATCCAGCCAGAGCTACAATGGAATGGTTTAGATCAAAGCATATTCATGTGTTAGAATGACCCAGTCACAGCCCAGACCTAAATCACATTGAGAATCTGTGGCAAGACTTGAAAATTGCTGTTCACAGACGCTCTCCATCCAATCTGACAGAGCTTGAGATATTTTACAAAGAAGAAGAATGGGCAGAAATGTCCTCTCTAGATGTGCAAAGCTGGTAGAGACATCCCCAAAAATACTTGCAGCTGTAATTACAGACAAAGTATTGACTCTGGGGGGCGCCATACAAATGTACCCCACACTTTTCACATATTTATTTGTAAAACAAATTGAAAACCATTTATCATTTTCCTTCCACTTCACAATTATGTGCTACTTTGTGTTGGTTTATCACATAAAATCCCAATAAAATACATTTATGTTTTTGGTTGTTACATGACAAAATGTGGAAAATGTCAAGGGGTATGAATACTTTTTCAAGGCACTGTAGCTTTTCCTCTGTTTGGAATGTTTCCTTCATTTCAAAGTGAGTCTCTGTCCAGCCAATGGACATTCAAATGTTTGCATATTCCTAATAAACAGCAATTGAGGTTTAAAACAATCCCTCACTGACCTCTGTACCTGCATCATTGTGGAGCAAATCATCTCCCACATCACAGCAGAAGCTTTGAAGTTGTTGAAGTCTTTCAGTAGCTCAGTCCCTCCCCCAGAGCATTTTCTTTTTGTTTTATTTCGAAATTAGCAGGCTGCGGGGATCAGGGCAGTTCTGCTGTAACACTGCTGGGAGGGGGAAGCTGAGCTGAGGAGTCAAAGCTGGGGGAGGGGGAAGCTTAGCTTTTGGGTCACTGCTAGAATGGGGGGGAGCAGGAGAAGCTGAGCTCAGGAGTCAGAGTTGGGGGAGGGGGAAGCTTAGCTTTTGGGTCACTGCTAGAATGGGGGGGAGCAGGGGAAGCTGAGCTCAGGAGTCAAAGCTGGGGGAGAGGGGAGCTTAGCTTTTGGGTCACTGCTAGAATGGGGGGGAGCAGGAGAAGCTGAGCTCAGGAGTCAGAGCTGGGGGAGGGGGGAAAGCTTAGCTTTTGGGTCACTGCTAGAATGGGGGGAGCAGGAGAAGCTGAGCTCAGGAGTCAAAGCTGGGGGAGGGGGAAGCTTAGCTTTTGGGTCACTGCTAGAATGGGGGGGAGCAGGAGAAGCTGAGCTCAGGAGTCAGAGTTGGGGGAGGGGGAAGCTTAGCTTTTGGGTCACTGCTAGAATGGGGGGGAGCAGGGGAAGCTGAGCTCAGGAGTCAAAGCTGGGGGAGAGGGGAGCTTAGCTTTTGGGTCACTGCTAGAATGGGGGGGAGCAGGAGAAGCTGAGCTCAGGAGTCAAAGCTGGGGGAGGGGGGAGCTTAGCTTTTGGGTCACTGCTAGAATGGGGGGAGCAGGAGAAGCTGAGTTGATGAGTCAAAGCTGAGAGTCAGGAACTGAGCTGCTGAGCCGGTGCTGGTAGAGGGGAGCCCAGCTGCTGGGAGAGTCACTAGGACACCTGTTGTGAACATTGAGGATTATTTGTTCCACAATGCCTTTAGATATGTAGGTCAATAAGGATTTTTTTTACAGTTAAAGAATAGGGAATTATTGGATGTCCATAATCTGGCCACAGTCTCACTTTATGACACCCTGATTGTTGCCTAATTTTGCCATATATTTTTTATTGAACATAAATATCTCTGGGCTCTTTAAGTGGCAACTCCTGTCTCCCTAACGAATAAACAATTGTAAACTATAAACAAGAGCAGCTTTTACTTATTAATAACCAAAAAACTTTAGCAAAATCCATGGGACTTTGGGACCAATGTTGAAAGTGTCAATCATTGTAAAATATTCCACAGACATTTTCTATATAAATACAAAGGAATGTTAGTTCTATTTTCACAGTATATTGTAATCTCTCCCACCCTACTTCTTCACACTTGGCTTCTTTATAGTTACATGAAGTCGGTCATGTAGGTGTTAAAAAAAGGATTTCACAGGGGGGGGGGGTTTCCTGATTTGGTCATCATGGGGGAGGCAGAAACAACAAGGCGGGGGGTTATCCACCGTTTGTTCAGGACAGGGGTCTCCAAACTTTCTGAACAAAGGGTCAGTTTACTGTGTTGAGGCTTTAGAGGGGCACGATTGACTGTTGTCAGATTGTTGGTATTCAAGGTAGGAATGGTGCCCCATCATTGGTGTCATTGGGAGAAATATTGCCCCATCATTGGTATCTGTGGCAGAAATGGTACACCATAATTGGTGTCAGTGGGAGGAATGGTGCCATATCGTTTGTGTCCATGGGAGGAATGGTGCCCCATCATTGGTGTCTGCTGGAGGAATAATGCCCCATCATTGATGTCAGTGGGAGGAATGGTGCCCCATCATTGGTGTCAGTGGGAGGAATGGTGCCCCATCATTGGTGTCAGTGGGAGGAATGGTGCCCCATCATTGGTGTCAGTGGGAGGAATGGTGCCCTATTATTGGTGTCAATGAGAGGAATAGTGCCCCGTCATTGGTGTCTGCTGGTGGAATAGTGCCCCATCATTGGTGTCTGCTGGAGGAATGGTTCCCCATCATTGGTGTCGGCTGGAGGAATGGTTCCCCATCATTGATGTCGGCTGGAGGAATGGTGCCCCATCATTGGCGTCGGCTGGAGGAATGGTGCCCCATCATTGGTGTCGGCTGGAGGAATGGTGCCCCATCATTGGCGTCAGCTGGAGGAATGGTGCCCCATCATTGGCGTCGGCTGGAGGAATGGTGCCCCATCATTGGTGTCAGTGGATGGCATGGTGCCCCAAGGGCCAGATAAAGGCAAGCAAAGGGCCACATCAAGCCTGTAGGCTGCAGTTTGGAGACCTCTGGTTTGGGAAATGACGACTTCCACCCCAGTTGGGTGGAAGTGAAGTCACACACCAAGGAGCCCCTCCATATTGGAACTATATATACATTTCAAAACAAGCACAAACAGGGGGCGCCAACTAAGTGCAGCATTAAAAATACTTGATTCAGTTTAAAAAAAAAAACAATTGGCAACTCCCATAAATGTGGACAAAACGCGCTCATCATATATATATATATATATATATATATATATATATATATATATATATATATATATATATATATATATATATATATATATATATATATATATATATATATAGGTGCTCCAATGGGGGGGTTGTCTGCTGGTTTCTGGGTATTGACTAATACAGTTTTTCTGATGCCCCCCCCAGGCAACCTTGGTGGTCTATAGTAATTCTACTCATTGATAATTATATATTACAATGTTGTTGTGAATTGTAACACTCCTGTCACCCCTCCCACTCGGTTTCCACGAATTAGTTGAGTCGAGTCTAGGGATCCAACAGGAGGTCTGACAGATTAATGAACATCGATCGATTGAACTTTTTCTATCAGTAATTCTCCATCTCTTTATCTGTGATGTTCTAACCCCCGTGTTGTCTGCAGGAAGCGGCCGTGTCATCTCTGTCCGCCTTATGTAATGAATTCTATCAGGACCCGGACGGAGAGGTCGATCCAGTCCGGCGAGGTAGGTGATTCACATCAGAGACTATAGTAATGAGAGGAGCCGCAGCCAAGACTAAGCTATTCTGAGGCAATTAAGTCGGGGATCTATGGGCCCAGCCCTGCGGTCACACCTACATCTCTATACTAAGAACTGCATTCTGATTGGACGGGATGGCATCTGTCATGTGTCATTTTTTTATTTTTTCTCCTGAAAGAGGAAATAAGGCCGCAGGGGACGAAAGTAAAGGGATAGCTGCGTACCGAGCCCCGGAGTTATTTGTAGGTGTCTCTGCTTTAAATTGCATCGTGGTTTTATTACACTTCCTGTCTTGTCACAAGAATAAACTTGTCCACCAACTTTTTCACTGTGCCGTCACGTAACCATATTTAAATGGACTTCATAATCAGGTGATCTGAACAGCTGTTGTTTAGTTCAAGGGTAACTCCACTGTCCTGGGGAGGAAGAAAAAGCAAATAAAATAATAATATTATAGTGTATACAATATATAATATACAATACAATATATAATATACAATATATACAATACAATATATAATATACAATATATACAATACAATATATAATATACAATATATACAATACAATATATAATATACAATACAATGTATACTATGCAATATACAATACAATATATACTATGCAATATACAATATATACAATACAATATATATACAATACAATATATACAATATACACAATACAATGTATACAATACAATATATACTATACAATATATAATATACAATATGTACAATACAATATATAATATACAATATGTACAATACAATATATAATATACAATATGTACAATACAATATATAATATACAATACAATATATAATATACAATACAATATATACAATACAATATATAATATACAATATGTACAATACAATATATAATATACAATACAATATATAATATACAATATATACAATACAATATATAATATACAATATATACAATACAATATATAATATACAATACAATGTATACAATATAATATGCAATATATACAATATATAATATACAATACAATATATACTATGCAATATACAATATATACAATACAATATATACTATGCGATATACAATATATACTATACAATATATACAATATATATACAATACAATATACACAATACAATGTATACAATACAATATATACTATGCAATATACAATACAATATATACTATACAATATATACAATACAATATTTACAATATACAATACAACATATACAATACAATATATACAATACAATATATGCAATACAATGTATACAATACAATATATACTATGCAATATACAATGCAATATACAATACAATATATACTATACAATATATACAATAGAATATATACAATGTATACAATATATACTATACAATATATACAATACAATATATACTATGCTATATACAATACAATATACAATATATATACAATACAATATACAATACAATAACATATTGTAATTTAACCAATTGACCTCCGAAAGGTTTCGGAGCCCAGCTCTGAGGAAGGGGGCGCACCCCCCGAAACGCGTTACCTGTACCCCGTGTTCTGTGCATGTCCATGCACTGTGTTTATGGCCTTTTGTCAGTTGCATTTTGTGAGTACCCACTTTTATATTAAAATTTCTTATTATTAAATTATCTTTGGTAATGCACCAGGTGTGCGCGCCTTCCATTTCTGTTTTTCCTGAAAGATTTACCCCCCCCCTTCATGACCAGGCCATTTTTTTGCGATACGGCACTGCTTTACTTTAACTGACAATTGCGCGGCCGCGCGACGCTGTACCCAAATAAAGAAAAATCGTTGTCCTTTTTTTTTTCCTCCCCAGAAATAGAGCTTTCTATAGTCTTTTGGTGGTATTTGATCACCTCTGTGTTTTTTTTTTTTTTTTTGCGCTATAAACAAAAAAACCCGACATTTTTGAAAAAAAAAAAAAAAAAACAATATTTTTTACTTTCCGCTATAAAACCTATTCAATAAAAAAAATTTATAAAATTAAATTTCTTCATCAGTTTAGGCCAATATGTATTCTGCTACATATTTTTGTTAAGAATAAAAATCCCAATAAACATATATGGATCGGTTTACATGAACGTTATAGCGTCTACAAACTATAGGATTTAAAAAAAAATAAAAAAATTTATACTAGTAATGGCGGCAATTAGCGACTTATAGCGGGACTGCGATATTGCGGTGGACATTCTGACACTAACTGACACTTTTTTTTTTTGGGGGGGGGACCAGTGACAGTAATACAGTGATCAGTGCTAAAACATATGCACTTAAATGATTCAGATCATCAAACAAATTTTAACATTACACAAAGATAACCCGAGTAAATTCAAGATGCAGTTTTTAAATTATTATTTCATTTATTAAGGGGAAAAAAAGCTGTTCAAACCTGCCTGGCCCTATGTGAAAAAGTAATTGCCCCCCCCCCCCCATGCTGAATCATAAATGAACTGTGATTAACCACAATTATTTGGAAAGCTGAGTTAAATGTCACCTGCCAGACCTGTTGAATCAAGAAATCTCATAAATAGAATCTGTCTGACAAAGTGAAGCACACTAACCGATCAAAAGAAGCCACATATCATGCCACAATCTAAAAAACAATCAAGAACAGATTAGAAATAAAGTAATATACATGTGTCGGTCTAGGAAGGGTTTCAAAACAATTTCTAAAGCTTTGGAACTCCAGTGAACCGCGGGGAGAGCCATTATCCATGAATGGAGATAACTTGGAACAGTGGTGACCCTTCCCAGGAGTGACCGGCCTCCAAAAATGACTCCAAGAGCCCAACGAGGACTCATCCAGGAGGTCATAAAAGAACCCAGAACAACATCTAAGGAACTGCCGGCCTCTTTGCCTCAGGTAAGATCGATGATTCAACAATAAGAAAGAGACTGAGCAAAGATGGCGTCCATGGGAGAGGTCCAAGGCCAAAGCCACTGCTGACCAAAAAGAACACAAAGGCTCATCTCACATTTACCAAAAAACATCTTGATTATCCCCAAGAATTTTAGACAAATATTCTGTGGACTGATGAGAGAAAAATGTAACTTTTTGGAAGGTGTGCGCCCCGTTACATCTGGCATAAAACTAATACAGTAGATATTCAAAAGGACAAACAGTCAGCGCAAAAACCATCAAAACACAAACCGAGCTGCTGAACACTAAAGGCAAATATATAAATCCTTTCTAGTAATGCAAATGTAATCATATAGTGCAGCGCTAGATAACACAATCAATCATTAAATGTCCATAGATGGAAAAGACCAATAAATAACAAAGGTGATGCAGGGTGCTTCATGCAAATCCAAAAGTGATCTTCAAACTGTGCTCCCCCTTTTTGCCAGTCAAACCGCTCACCTTGTTGAAGGGACCCCTGAACTAACAGGAAGGTCATATACACTTTCACCACTTGTATGTGGTCAGGGTGGTAACTTGACTGGAAAGCTGGAACTCTCTTAAAAGGGGCTCAACAATTTTCATCCGAGTTTGCATGGAATAAACAAAGAAGATACATAGTGCTCTCTGTATAGCTTAAAAAGTGATTTATTTTATTAAAAAGACAGATACTCACATATATAGCACTATGACCAGTGCTAGGCATAAAGGAGCATGTTATTTACAGATGACAATGATAAGGCGGCTGCAGCGATGTCTAAACCGGGTTGAAGCCAATCCGTTGCACTGGTCATAGTGCTATATATGTGAGTATCTGTCTTTTTAATAAAATAAATCACTTTTTAAGCTATACAGAGAGCACTATGTATCTTCTTTGTTTATTCCATGCAAACTCGGATGAAAATTGTTGAGCCCCATTTAAGAGAGTTCCAGCTTTCCAGTCAAGTTACCACCCTGACCACATACAAGTGGTAAAAGTGTATATGACCTTCCTGTTAGTTCAGGGGTCCCTTCAACAAGGTGAGCGGTTTGACTGGCAAAAAGGGGGAGCACAGTTTGAAGATCACTTTTGGATTTGCATGAAGCACCCTGCATCACCTTTGTTATTTATTGGTCTTTTCCATCTATGGACATTTAATGATTGATTGCGTCATCTAGCGCTGCACTATATGATTACAATTATAAAACTAATACAGCATTTCATAACAAGAACATCATACCAACAGTCAGACATAGTGGTGGTAGGGTGATGGTCTGGGGCTGCTTTGCAGCTTCATGACCTGGACGACTTACTATAATTGATGGGACCATGAATTCTGAGCTCTACCAGAAAATCCTAAAGGAGAATGTTCGGCCATCAGTTCCTGACCTCAAGTGCACTTGGGTTATGCAGCAGGACAATGATCCGAAACACAACAGCAAGTCCACCTCCAAATGGTTCAAACAAAGCAAAATGTAGGTTTTGGATTGGCCTAGTCAAAGCCCGGACTTGAATCCATTTGAGATGCTGTACCATGACTTTACACAGGCCCTTCATGCTGGAAAACCCTCCAATGTGGCTGAATTAAAACAATTCTGCAAAGATGAGTGGGAAAAAATTGCTCCTCAGCAATATGAAGACTCATTGCCAGTTATCGCAAACGCTTGATTGCAGTTGTTGCCGCCAAGGGTGGCACAATCAGTTATTAGGTTTAGGGGGCAATTACTTTTTCACATAAAGCCAGGCAGGTTTGGACAACTTGTTTGCCTTTATAATTGAAACCATCATTTAAAAACTGCATTTTGTTTGTAGCTATGACTAAGCACCAGTCATGTGAAACGCGTCAGCAGCTGTGCTTTTAGACTGCATTGCCCTGTGATGTTTTGATATTCATTTTTTAATAAAGGTGAACTTTTTTGGAGTGCGGCTATCCGGCGTTCTATTTTTCCAAGTGTGACAAATATTAGGCCCAGGCACACCCAGCACACCCCCCGTGCACGCCTATGCTGGCGATGATGTCACTTTTATTTCTTCAAAAAGAAGTACGAACAGGAAGGTATTGTATGCGTACTTTACCTTTCAGATGTAAAAGCATTCAATATTGTTTGGCATTCAGGATCTGTGGAAACCCCCCAGTAGTATAGCAAAGGCACAATGCACACCCTTAGATAATAAAAAGAAGCACAAGTGATACTGTATCTACTGTCATACTGTATATATCACTTGTGTATATATATATATATATATATATATATATATAGTGATACTTGTAGAATTGTTTCTCTATGCATCATCTCTGAGCCTGTGCTGTTTAGTGCAAGTGCTGATTTGTATGTAGTGCCCGATAGTGGCCAGCAGAGGGCAGGCTGTTTCCAGTATGACAGAAGAACGCAGTGATGTCATCTACTTGTTCTCATTATTAAAATATTACTGGTTGGATTTCTTGGTGATTGTAAATTAAGAATTTCACAGATTTAGTATAAAATAATCACTAGTATCATTGGTGACTCGTTTTAGCTACACAGTGTTCATGGTGGCAGATCTCAAGGTGTTGTTTTTATTTTTGCACAGAAAGCTGAAATTGAGACTGAAAACTGTCATTGTGATCCTTATTTGCTCAGTCTAAAGTTTCTAGACATGTGCACTGCCCAAAAATTCATTCGTTTTCATTTTCGTTTTTTTGGGGGGTTTGTTTTCAGGTCATTCATTATGATCGCAATTCGTCAATTTGAAAATCCATAAATTAGAAAATTAGAAAGAATAACTAACTAATAATAACTTACTATTAAATTATAGGTATTGGAATTTCCTTTCAAATGTGTCAGTGAACGTAATAAATACGAATTTATCCGAAGTTATGAATTATCCGGAATAACGAATGCCGCATCTAAACGAATGGAACTTGGAATTTGTTACGTTGCCTTTGTTTAGATACGTTATTTTGGATAATTCATAACTTCGGATGAATTCGTATTTGTTACATTCACTAAATACCAAATTTGAAAGGAAATTCCAATACCTATAATTTAATAGTTAGTAACAGTTAAGTTATTATTTCAGATTTTCGGGTTTCCGAATTTTCAAATTTTCAAAATTGACGAATATATGACCTTTACAATTTACGAATATTCGGAAAAATTCGTCAAACGGGGTTTTCGTTATTTTGGATATTTCTATATTAACAAATTTGTTTTGATTCTTTAAAAACGAGTTCTAAATCTTCTCTTAGTTGCAGTCAGTACACAAAACTATAAAGAGCTGCAAAGGTGACTGAATAGCAATTATGAATTGCTCCTCCTCCTTCTCCTCCTCCTCCCCCTCTTCCTCCTCCTTCTCCTCCTCCTTCTCCTCCTCCTCTTTCTCCTCCTTCTCCTCCTCCCTCTTCTCCTCCTCCCTCTTCTCCTCCTCCCTTTCTCCTCCTCCCCCTTCTCCTCCTTCTATTTCTCCTCCTCCTCGTACTCCTCCTTCTACTTCTCCTCCTCCTCCCCTACTCCTCCTTCTATTTCTCCTCCTCCTCCCCCTACTCCTTCTCCTCCTCCTCCTCCTCCTCCTCCTCCTCCTTCTTCTTCTCCTCCTCCTCCTTCGCCTTCTTCTCCTCCTCCTCCGCCTTCTTCTCCTCCGCCTTCTTCTCCCTCCTTCTCCTTCTCCTCCTCCTCCCCCTCCTCCTACTCCTCCTCCCCCTACTCCTCCTCCTCCTACTTCTCCTCCTCCTCCCCCTCCCCCTCCTCCTCCTCCTCCTCCTCCTCCTCCTCCTCCTCCCTCCTTCTCCTCCCCCTACTCCTTCTCCTTCTCCTCCTTCTCCTCCTCCTTCTCCTCCTCCTCCCCCTTCTCCGCCACCTCCTCCTCCCCCTTCTCCGCCACCTCCTCCGCCTCCTCCTTTTCCCCCTCCTCCTTCTCCCCCTCCTTCTCCTCTCCCTCCTTCTCCTTCTCCTCCTCCCTTCTCTCCTCCTCCTTCTCCTCCTCCTCCTCCTTCTCCTCCTCCTCCTCCTCCTTCTCCTCCTTCTCCGCCACCTTCTCCCCCTCCTCCTTCTCCCCCTCCTCCTTCTCCCCCTCCTCCTTCTCCCCCTCCTCCTCCTCCCCCTCCTCCTGCTTCTCCCCTCCTCCTTATCCTTCTCCTCCTCCTCCTCCTCCTTTTCCTCCTCCTCCTCCTCCTTTTCCTCCTCCTCCTCCTCCTTTTCCTCCTCCTTCTCCTCCTCCTCCTTTTCCTCCTCCTCCTCCTCCTTTTCCTCCTCCTCCTTTTCCTCCTCCTTCCCCTCCTTCTCCCCCTTCTCCTCCTCCCCCTCCCTCCTTCTCCTCCTCCCCCTTCCCCTCCTCCTCATCCTCCTCCTCCTTCTTCTTCTTCTCCTCCTCCCCCCCTTCTCCTTTTATTCTTTGTACATCCTCTTTCCTCTGATTGCGATGTGACAATCCAGGAACATGAGGAATGCACAGAGTTGTTGGTCCTCTCTGGTGAAGATCACATTGAATGATAATTAGAGCTAAAATGTAAAAACTAGATGAAGTCACATTATAAAAGTTTATGTGAACCCCTCACCTTGTATAACAACCCTTCGGTGAGGCAAAACATTTGTGTATTTACAGTGCCTTGAAAAAGTATTCATACCCTTTAAAAAGTTTCACATTTTGTCATGTTACAACCAAAAACGTAAATGTATTTTATTGGGATTTTATGTGATGGACCAAAACAAAGTGACACATAATTGTGAAGTGGAAGGAAAAGTGTGCCGTGGATTTGTATTCATGCACTACAGTAACAAATACAGCCTTAGCCCCGCCCCCAGCCTAAGACTGGACAGTGAGGTAGCAGCAGAGGAGCTTATCTCTTTGTCATTCTGCTCTCTCCTCCTATCAGCAAGATCCTTTTTTTCAGGCACTGCCTGGTATAGAGTGACAACACTGTCCCTGTCAGCTGTGCGCCTGCATTGTCACCTTGTCACACAGGCGTCTGATGGAGACTTTGATAAAACAACCATGTTGCTGCAAATCGTTGTGCAGACACAGTGAACCATTGTGACCAGCACAAGTGTGCGCACGGGTTGTGCTGCTTGGCACACCCTAATCACCCAGTGCACATTGGCTTTAGTGCCCATCATCAGCCCAGGGCCAGAGCGCTACCAGCTCTTCTCTTCTCTCCCACCGGCTACTGCGGGCACACAGGGGGGGTGGTTCAGGAGGAAGAGAGGGGAAAGCAAATATGTCATTTGCCGACCCCTTCCTTTTTTTGAATGAACACAGTGAGCAATTGTTATCAGATCACTTGCTGTATTTTTTCATAACCGAAGCATAGTAAACCGTGTTTACTATGCTTCAGTTTATGAATGAACATGAAGGTTGTGCAGAGCTTATCCTGTTCATTTATTCTGTGCAGCTGAGGCTGCAGAAAGGATCTGCAGAATTTATTTCCTTAGTCCCTTTCTCTGTCTCTATTTAGGCCCCTAATATTTCATCAAAGCCCTTCTCCTCCTCCTCCTCCCACTCCTCCTCCCTTCTCCTCCTCCCACTCCTCCCCCTCCTCCTCCCCCTTCTCCTCCCCCTTCTCCTCCCCCTTCTCCTCCTCCCACTCCTCCCCCTTCTCCTCCTCCCACTCCTCCCCCTTCTCCTCCTCCCACTCCTCCCCCTCCTCCCCCTCCTCCTCCCCCTTCTCCTCCTCCCACTCCTCCCCCTTCTCCTCCTCCTCCCACTCCTCCTCCCACTCCTCCCACTTCTCCTCCTCCCACTCCTCCCCTCCTCCTCCCCCTTCTCCTCCCCCTTCTCCTCTCCCTCCTCCTCCCCCTTCTCCTCCTCCTCCTCCTCCCCCCCCTTCTCCTCCCCCTTCTTCTCCTCCCACTCCTCCCCCTTCTCCTCCTCCCACTCCTCCCCCTTCTCCTCCTCCTCCTCCTCTTTCTCCTTCACCCACTCCTCCTTCTGCCTCTCCAACCTCTTACTCCTCCTCCCACTCCTCCTCCCCTTTCTCCTTCACCCACACCTCCCCCTCCTCCTTCCCCCTCCCCACCCCCCTCCTCCTCCTCCCCCTTCTCCTCCTCCTCCCCTTCTCCTCCACCTCCCCTTTCTCCTCCCCTTTCTCCTTCACCCACTCCTCCCCCTCCCTTCCCATCCCCTCCTCCTCCCCGCCCCCTCCTCCTCCTCTTCCCCCTCCTCCTCCCCCTTCTCCTCCCCCTCCTCCCCCTTCTCTTCCTCCTCCCCTTCTCCTTCTCCTCCTCCCCCTTCTCCTCCTCCCCCCCCTTCTCCTCCTCCCCCCCTTCTCCTTCTCCTCCTCCCCTTTTCCTTCTCCCCCTTCTCCTCCTCCTCCTCCCCCTTCTCCCCTTCTCCTTCTCCTCCTCTTCCTTTTATTTTTTGCACATTTAGCCCCAGGCCATACAATGCCACTGACAGTAATGAGATGATTGATCGTCAGGCAGGAAATATAGAGTTTGCAAGGAACATTGTGTCTGGTTGTGTTGGTATCTGTACTGTGGTATTATTGTATGATCAGTGGGGTAATCTCCAGATCTTTTGCACACAGATGACATAGTGGAGTTTTACATCGGGCAGCTCCAGAGCTCGGTAGAGATGACTCGATGCGGATTCTCCCTGGCACTGGGTGCCCTGCCAAGGTTCATGCTGAAGGGCAAGCTTCAACAGGTATGAGCGATGTGCGCACACCGCCAGAGGGGCCCCGAGACTGGGGACCTGCCAGGACCTTCTGTCACCTCTCTATGTACTCAGATTGTATAGAAACTGTGACTCTGCACTAATTAACTGCATGCAAATAAGATATTAATACAAGTCCTATGATATCAGCACATTTCCTGCTGTCTCACCAACACAGAGAGAGGCCTTCTATAGGGGGAAGCCCCGGGGTATCTTCTTATCATGGACTTCTCACACACCACATATTGTCTGGTATCTGTGTGTACCATACAGGCTGAGCTGTCTGTGACACTTAGGTGAACATTCTTCCCACTAATCACCAATGTAAGGAACATTCTTCTCACTGATCACCAATGTAAGGAACATTCTTCTCACTGATCACCAATGTAAGGAACATTCTTCCCACTGATCACCAATGTAAGGAACATTCTTCTCACTGATCACCAATGTAAGGAACATTCTTCCCACTGATCACCAATGTAAGGAACATTCTTCCCACTGATCACCAATGTAAGGAACATTCTTCTCACTGATCACCAATGTAAGGAACATTCTTCTCACTGATCACCAATGTAAGGAACATTCTTCTCACTGATCACCAATGTAAGAGACATTCTTCTCACTGATCACCAATGTAAGGAACATTCTTCCCACTGATCACCAATGTAAGGAACATTCTTCTCACTGATCACCAATGTAAGGAACATTCTTCTCACTGATCACCAATGTAAGGAACATTCTTCTCACTGATCACCAATGTAAGGAACATTCTTCTCACTGATCACCAATGTAAGAGACATTCTTCTCACTGATCACCAATGTAAGGAACATTCTTCTCACTGATCACCAATGTAAGGAACATTCTTCTCACTGATCACCAATGTAAGGAACATTCTTCTCACTGATCACCAATGTAAGGAACATTCTTCCCACTGATCACCAATGTAAGGAACATTCTTCTCACTGATCACCAATGTAAGGAACATTCTTCCCACTGATCACCAATGTAAGGAGCATTCTTCTCACTGATCACCAATGTAAGGAACATTCTTCTCACTGATCACCAATGTAAGGAACATTCTTCTCACTGATCACCAATGTAAGGAACATTCTTCTCACTGATCACCAATGTAAGGGACATTCTTCTCACTGATCACCAATGTAAGGAACATTCTTCTCACTGATCACCAATGTAAGGAACATTCTTCTCACTGATCACCAATGTAAGAGACATTCTTCTCACTGATCACCAATGTAAGGAACATTCTTCTCACTGATCACCAATGTAAGGAACATTCTTCTCACTGATCACCAATGTAAGGGACATTCTTCTCACTGATCACCAATGTAAGGGACATTCTTCTCACTGATCACCAATGTAAGGAACATTCTTCCCACTGATCACCAATGTAAGGAACATTCTTCTCACTGATCACCAATGTAAGGAACTTCTTCTCACTGATCACCAATGTAAGGAACATTCTTCTCACTGATCACCAATGTAAGGAACATTCTTCTCACTGATCACCAATGTAAGGAACATTCTTCCCACTGATCACCAATGTAAGGGACATTCTTCCCACTGATCACCAATGTAAGGAACATTCTTCTCACTGATCACCAATGTAAGGAACATTCTTCTCACTGATCACCAATGTAAGGAACATTCTTCTCACTGATCACCAATGTAAGGAACATTCTTCCCACTGATCACCAATGTAAGGAACATTCTTCTCACTGATCACCAATGTAAGGAAAATTCTTCTCACTGATCACCAATGTAAGGAACATTCTTCTCACTGATCACCAATGTAAGGAACATTCTTCTCACTGATCACCAATGTAAGGAACATTCTTCTCACTGATCACCAATGTAAGGAACATTCTTCCCACTGATCACCAATGTAAGGAACATTCTTCCCACTGATCACCAATGTAAGGAACATTCTTCTCACTGATCACCAATGTAAGGAACATTCTTCCCACTGATCACCAATGTAAGGAACATTCTTCCCACTGATCACCAATGTAAGGAACATTCTTCCTGCTGACTCTAGATATATTGGCTTTTACAAGACCTGAATATCATTTAAAGGGTAAATGGAAAGTGATACTGATTGTGGGAAAAGAAGTTGCTGCACGCCCCGATTAAGATGCAAATTGGAAAGAGTTTCCCCATGGGGTTATGTGTTGCAGCAAAGAATTCAAGGTAAATTGAAAAAATATATTTATTACAAAAAATAATCATACAAAGACATTGGTATATGTTAAAACATGAGCTCTGTTAATTAGGCTAACAAAGATACATAATCATACAGCCGTTGAGTAAACATGAGAACATAGCATGATATAGGTATATATAATCATACTGAAAACCCCAACGCGCTTCGACCATATATAGTACTATAATATTAATACATAGTCAAAACGCGTCAGTTTTCAGTATGATTATATACCTATATCATGCTATGTTTACTTAACGGCTGTATGATTATGTATCTTTGTTAGCCTAATTTATAGAGCTCATGTTTTAACATGACCAATGTCTTTGTATGATTATTTTTTGTAATAATTATATTTTTTCAATTTACCTTGAATTCTTTGCTGCAACACATAACCCCATGGGGAAACTTTTTCCAATTTGCATCATTTAAAGGGTTTGTAAGAAATAAAGTCTCCTGTAGATGGTTGTAGGGATGGTTGTAGGCTGGGTGATGAGTGATTACAGACAAGCTGTGGATAGCAGAATATCCAATCTCAGATCTTTGTTCTGTTTGTCTGGAAGGTCCTGGAAGGCCTGCGGAAGGTCACCTGCATCTCTCCGAAAGACGTCGCCTTTGCTGAAGCCAGAAGAGACGCCCTGAAGGCCATATATCTGTATGTCATTTATTCTGCTAGATGTTTTATGGTAAAAGATATTTTTTTTATCCCCGGGAGGTATGTTTTGTTGTTATGAAGATTGTATGGATATGGTAATGTGATGTGCCTACAGGTGCAATGATTCTATGATTTTCTCTCAGTAAGCAGAGTCTGACTACATGCTGTATGGACATTTTTTATTACATGATGGGATGTGTGTTCCCCTTCATTTCTCCCCCCGGCATTATTTTAGCCTTCCCCCATAATGTACATTGAAACAAACCTGGCAGAAAGTCCTTACCATACATTAGACAGAGGGGGGAACTTGCTTAGTCGTCGATTTTCTTCATCTGGCACACACATCTATTCTTTGTGAAACTGGACAAATCCGCCACAGAGACGTCTGACGTTATTGGGGGAAATTTACGACCAGGGCCATCTTTAAGACAGGGCAAAAGGGGCAGCTATCCTGGGCCCTGTCATTGTTGTGGGGCCCAAAGCAGCTGCCTCATACTTGCTAACTATCCCAGTTTAAATTCCCTCGTCCCTTGAAGTTTAAGTCCCGTGCTGTGTCTTGATATCTCAGTGTGAAGTGCTGCTACTAATGCTGCCCAGCTCTGCCCTATTGTTGTGTACAGATGACTCACTTACAGACCCTGTGTTTACATGTAAATAACCGGCATTCATATCCGTATCCGAAAATAATCTTCGGTACCCGACGCATTTCAGGTTCAAGCCCTTCCTCAGGGCTACTTGTATAGGAGAATCTACATTCAAAAAATTGTCTAATAAGTAAACGAAAACAAAAACATAATTGTTGTGATATAAGCAGGAGATATATTGAATAAGGACCAAGCCCATGCCTATAGGACAACTACCAACATAGGATGGATGGTGCAATGCTCAAATGGGCAAGGGTAACGTCACTTGATAGGTTTGGAGAAGCCAAGTGATGTGACCCTCACCTAGGCAAGGAAGTGATTAAGCCGGATTGTGAGTTGGGTATTGTTCACTATATTCAGGGGCTGGAGGCTGGAAAATTTATCAGGTAATTCAGGGTTCACGTTAAAGCGGTGTTCCAACCTCCCCCTCCAAAAATGAAGTCAGCAGCTACACATACTGTAAGTGCTCACTTTTAATATTAGGACACTTACCTGTCCTGGAATCCAGCGATGTCGGCACTGCATCCAAAGTTTCTGTCAGCTGCTGGTTGCTGCCGCCGCCGCCATTGCCGGTAAGGGAACTCGGCAGTGAAACCTTGCGTCTTCACGGCTGAGTCCCTACTGTGCTGCGCTCTTTTACTGAGCACCAAGAAGTGGGGGAAAATGGCACTACACATGGTGATTAGGGTGTGCCCAAGCACACCTGGCACACCCTGTGCGCAAACCTATGGTGCCAATATGGCTCTAGAGCGGAGGAGGAGACAGGTAAGTGGAAGTTCCACTTTTGGGTGAAATGCCGCTTAAAGTAAAGGAGTAAATAAAATCTCCCTAACAGAAAACAGACCGCAGTTAATCTGAAATTGACTGAGCTTCGAACCCTTCCCTACTCCATCTAGAAATGGCCGGAGTTCCTCTTTAAGCACTTCTGAATAGTTGACTGTAGCTGCAGGTCTGGCTCAAAATTGGTGCAGGCTTGTTTGTATTTTGGTAACCCCTAATTTCCTAATCATGCATCACAGGACACAGAGGACTTCAGATTCATGACTACTTGGGTTATGCTGCCACCTCCAGATGAATGGGCACTGTCCAAATAAGGGCAGAAATCCCCACCCAGACATAACCCCTCCCAGCCTGAGTTTTAGCCGGTGTTCCTAGGTGATGGATGTGCCTACAGAGGTCTCTCTATAGAATTCTTCCCATGGTCTTACACTGTGTGCACAATTATTTTGAGGATTTATTTCATTATTGAACTACAGCGCTCTCGGCCAATCCTAAATGTTAATAAATCTCAAACCTGAATATTTAAGAAAGTAAAAGCGAGGATTTGACTTTCTTAGAAGGATATCTTATTGTGCACAATTATTGGGTTACTATTAGGCCTCATGTACACTGCTGCTGGTAAACGGACCTTTAGGAGCATTTGGGCATTTATTTCAGCTTCCCCTGAACTCTCCTCTGTGTTCTCCTATCAGTACATGTACACAGGATCCCCGATCTCTCCTCTATGTTATCTTATCAGTACATGTACACAGCATCCCCGATCTCTCCTCTATGTTCTCCTATCAGTACATGTACACAGGATCCCCGATCTCTCCTCTATGTTCTCCTATCAGTACATGTACACAGCATCCCCGATCTCTCCTCTATGTTCTCCTATCAGTACATGTACATAGCATCCCCGATCTCTCGTCTATGTTCTCCTATCAGTACATGTACACAGCATCCCCGATCTCTCCTCTATGTTCTCCTATCAGTACATGTACACAGGATCCCTGATCTCTCCTCTATGTTCTCCTATCAGTACATGTACACAGGATCCCTGATCTCTCCTCTATGTTCTCCTATCAGTACATGTACACAGGATCCCTGATCTCTCCTCTATGTTCTCCTATCAGTACATGTACACAGGATCCCCGATCTCTCCTCTATGTTATCTTATCAGTACATGTACACAGGATCCCCGATCTCTCCTCTATGTTCTCCTATCAGTACATGTACACAGGATCCCCGATCTCTCCTCTATGTTCTCCTATCAGTACATGTACACAGGGGCGTTTATAGTCGTTTCTACGCAGTTGAGTTTAGAGGCTTTTTGTGGAACGCAAAAAAAAATGGTTTCAGACGCTGAGTTTAAAGACATTTCAAGCACCAAACGCTTATAAACTCAGCTAAATGCGGTAATTCGCGTTTCGTTTACAGGCGTTTTTCATTTTTGGCTATTTAAAAGTTGCCCAAATAAAATTGATGTCCTTTTTTTTTTCCCCACAAATAGTTTCTTTTGGTGGTATTTGATCACCTCTGCGTTTTTTTGTTTTTTTTTTGTTTGTTTTTTTTTGTTTGTTTTTTTTTTTTGCACTACAAACAAAAAAAGGCTGTCAATTTTGAAAAAAAAAAAAAAATAAAATATTTTTTTTACTTTCTGCTATAATACATATTTAAAAAAACAAATTTCTCCACCAATTAAGGCCAATGTGTATTCTGCTACATATTTTTGTAGAAAAGAAAAAAAAAATCCCAATAAGTGTATATTGATTGGTTTGTGCAAAAGTTACAGCGTCTACAAACTATGGGGTAGATTTATGGAATTTTATGCCTGGGTGGAGAGTCTTGACTTTTTTTGGCCTGAAGGTGGCAGCATAACCCAAGTCATCATGACTATGAAGTCACCTGTGACCCATGATGTACTTCACTCAGGTAAACCAAAGATGTGAATCTTCACAGCATAGTCAGGAAAAGTTTTCTCCAACATATCCCAACTCTTCTCTTCCTCTGTCTGCCTTCCAGGGTCTGTCAGAGTGTGGGGGTCAGCGCTGATGGCTCACAGAACGACGTATTGTGCAGAGACAACCTCCCCTTCGTCTACAACACGCTATTGGGCTGCATGAATGACTACACCACCGACAGCCGGGGGGATGTGGGAGCAAGGTGAGAGGAGATCTTTTTTGTTGCAATTACTGTATTTGGGTACATAATTACATGAATTACATCTACTTGTTATAATCACATCTATTACATTCATTAGGAGTTTTTAAGAACTGAATATGTTTGAGGTACAAGTTTATCTTTAGGGGAGCAGAACTACAGATCATGTGGCCCCATAGCAAAATTAATTTAAATGCCCCCCCCCCCTGCAGATCCCCCTCCCCCCTAATAGGCTGCATTGTCAAGTCAGTCGGGGCCGGATCTAGGGGGTGTTGAGGTGGGCTGTGAAAGCCCCCCCCCCAAGTCTCTGAGAGGGCATTCACTCATCCATGAGCCAGTCTGATGGAGACACCTGATGTAAGGGGGTACTCTGATGTGGACTCATGTAAGGGGACACTGATGTAAGGGGGCACTCTGATGGCGACTGATGTAAGAGGGGACTCTGATGGAAACACCTGATGTAAGGGGCACTTTGATGGGGACTCTGATGTAAGGGGGCACTCTGATGGGGACACCGATGTAAGGGGGCACTCTGATGGGGACTCTGATGTAAGGGGGCACTCTGATGGGGACACTGATGTAAGGGGGCACTGTGATGGGGACTGATGTAAGGGGGTACTCTGATGGAAACGCCTGATGTAAGGGGGCACTTTGATGGGGACACTGATGTAAGGGGGCACTTTGATGGGGTCACTAATGTAAGGGGACACTCTGATGGAAACACCTGATGTAAGGGGGCACTTTGATGGGGACACTGATGTAAGGGGGTACTCTGATGGGGACATTGATGTAAGGTGGCACTTTGATGGGGACATTGATGTAAGGGGGCACTCTGATGGGGTCACTAATGTAAGGGGGCACTTCGATGGGGACACTGATGTAAGGGGGTACTCTGATGGGGACACTGATGTAAGGGGGTACTCTGATGGGGACACTGATGTAAGGGGGTACTCTGATGGGGACACTGATGTAAGGGGGTACTCTGATGGGGACACTGATGTAAGGGGGTATTCTGATGGGGACATTGATGTAAGGTGGCACTCTGATGGGGACATTGATGTAAGGTGGCACTTTGATGGGGTCACTAATGTAAGGGGGCACTTCGATGGGGACACTGATGTAAGGGGGTACTCTGATGGGGACACTGATGTAAGGGGGTACTCTGATGGGGACACTGATGTAAGGGGGTACTCTGATGGGGACACTGATGTAAGGGGGTACTCTGATGGGGACACTGATGTAAGGGGGTACTCTGATGGGGACACTGATGTAAGGGGGTATTCTGATGGGGACATTGATGTAAGGTGGCACTTTGATGGGGACATTGATGTAAGGGGGTACTCTGATGGGGACACTGATGTAAGGGGGTACTCTGATGGGGACACTGATGTAAGGTGGTACTCTGATGGGGACACTGATGTAAGGTGGTACTCTGATGGGGACACTGATGTAAGGTGGTACTCTGATGGGGACACTGATGTAAGGTGGTACTCTGATGGGGACACTGATGTAAGGGGGTACTCTGATGGGGACACTGATGTAAGGGGGTACTCTGATGGGGTCACTGATGTAAGGGGGCACTCTGATGGAAACACCTAATGTAAGGGGGCACTTTGATGGGGACACTGATGTAAAGGGGTACTCTGATGGGGACACTGATGTAAGGGGGCACTTTGATGGGGACACTGATGTAAGGGGGCCCTCTGATGGAAACACCTGATGTAAGGGGGCACTCTGATGGAACACCTGATGTAAGGGGGCACTCTGATGGGGACACTGATGTAAGGGGGGACTCTGATGGAACACCTGATGTAAGGGGGTACTCTGATGGGGTTAACTGATCATATGTAAAGAGACGCTGATGGGGACGATTGATGTAAGGGGGCACTCTGATGATTAATCATGTTGTAAAGAAGAACTCTGATGGGGGCTCCTGATGTAAAGGGGGGCTCTGATGGGGACATTTGATATAAGGGGGTACATGTTCTGTTTAATCACCCTATTCTAATGACCACCCAATACATAATAGTATTGCCCAGGTCAGTGACACACACAGTGTTGATATTATGCCCCCCACCCTTTTTTTTTTTACTGCACCCCCAGATCAGATAGATCCAGCCATGAAGTCAGTTAGTACTTACATTTATGAACTGGCTACCCAATCTTCTCCCACCTGCAGACTTTGTTTAATTTTTAGTGCTGAATCTTTAGGTCCGCTGTCAGGAAATTGCTCCACCAAAGTCCATCTCACAGTGATAGAGCGGAAAGAGATGTTGGCAGTAGCATAGGGCCGCGGATTGGTGGAGGGACTAATCCCTGAAGCAAACAATGATCCAGGCAAGTTAAAAATGTTGGACTCGGATGGACTGCTCACCTCTTAGGGTCCCCTCTCTGATCTGGGCCCTTTAGGGCCACTATGGAAGACATATTTTCCTATTCACAAACCAAATCTCCTGTCCTGCAACTCATGAACATGCTTTCAGCCTGAAATAACAGGGAGAGGTAGCCGCTGACTGTATAACAAATCTCAGTACTTTGTTAGGTATCTGAAATCCTTTCTCATCCACAATGCCTTTCCATCATATTTCTGGGGAATAGTGAATAAGCATAATATCATTTCTTTGATGTCCTGATATAGTAACTGCTTCAGAGGCCCCACAATGCCCCTGCATTTTTTTTGGTACTTTGCATACTTCTATTTAGCCACAAGAGGGCAGCATTGCACAGTGTACATATATTGTACTCGAGTCTATAAACTTGATGTTTACTTCAACCAAGATTTGATTCCCACCAGTCCAACAAGTCCTTCAAATGGTTTATGAGCAGGTGGGAAACACTGTTCAAAAGTTTATTAAGTATTTTAAAATGCCGTTGATCAGTTATTTTTGGAGGATTTAATTCCACTGGCAGAACAGGACATACATGTTTTATGTATTTTATGTCATCACTGCAGTCAGGACAGAGGACCAAGCCAAGCAAACCATTCTTTTATACTCTCCTGGACAGTTGTACATCCACAGCTTGTGGAATACAGCACAGAATACATGTAAAGGAATGGATACAGATGTTTCAGGCTTGATGACCCTCATCAGTGCAGGATGTAAACACTATGGGGGTTATTTACTAAAGGCAAATCCACTATGGACTACAAGTGCACTTGGAAGTTCAGTCGCTGTAGATCTGAGGAAAACATGCAAAGAAAATAAAAAACAGCATTTTTGAGCGGTCTTTATTATAGGAAGTCTCACACGGGATTACTGCACAGATCTGGAAGAAATGCACAAAGCTCACCGAGATTCAAGAAGAAGACACACGATGAATGGATTTGGTCAATATTTGCTGATCCCGGAGTTTAGCTTTATAAAGATCCGGATGGAACACCGCACTATTAAGAGAACAGCCCAGATGCAGGAAAAGTAAAAGCGGCTGCAGCCCGACTCCTCCCAGGGCAAGCCCCTGACGTGTTTCACCCTGCCCAGATTGCTTAGTCATAAAGGACGCCTATAACTAAGCCCTGTGGGTGTAGCGAAGCGCGTCGGAGGGTTTGCCCTGAGAGGACTCAGGCTTTCACTTTCCCTACACCTGGGCTGTTCTCTTAATAGTGCGGTGTTCCATCCTTCCCCCTTTAAGGATCTTTATAAACTCCAAGATCAGCAAATATTGACCTCAGCCATTTGCCACGTGTATTCTAATAAGGGATCCCTATGACTAAGGCCTGTGGGTGGGGCCAAACGCGTTGGAGGGTGTACCCTGGGAGGAGTTGCGTTGAGGCCCACTTTCACTTTCCCTACACCTGGGCTATTCTCTTAAAGGGGGAAGGATGGAACAGCGCAATATTAAGAGAACAGCCCAGGTGTAGACAAAGTGAAAGTGGGCCTCAATGCGACTCCTCCCAAGGTACACCTGCCAACGCGTTTCACCCCACCCACAGGCCTTAGTCATAGGGATCTCCTATTAGAATACACGTGGCAAATGGCTGAGGTCAATATTTGCTGATCCTGAAGTTTATAAAGATCCTTAAAGGGGGAAGGATGGAACACCGCACTATTAAGGATCTTTATAAACTTCAGGATCAGCAAAAATTGACCTCAGCCATTTGCCACGTGTATTCTAATAGGGGATCCCTATGACTAAGGCCTGTGGGTGGGGTGAAACGCGTTGGGGGGTGTACCTTGGGAGGAGTCGCGTTAAGGCCCGCTTTCACGTTCTCTACACCTGGGCTGTTCTCCTAGGAGGGCGGCAATCCATCCTTCCCCCTTTAGGTGTGCACACAGATCTGGGATGGGCTCTTAACGCCGGTACTAATACTTAATGCGAGTCACTGGAGCATTATAGGACGATCGCTTGTAGCGATTTTTTTTATTTTTTGCGCTATAAACAAAATAAGCAACAATTTTGAAAAAAATGCATTATTTTTTACATTTTGCTATAATAAATATCCCCCAAAAATATTTAGGCCGATACATATTCTTCTACATATTTTTGGTAAAAAAAAATCGCAATAAGCGTATATTGATTGGTTTGCGCAAAAGCTATAGCGTTTACAAAATAGGGGATAGTTTTATAGCATTTTTATTAATGTTTTTTTTTTTTTACTAGTAATGGCGGCGATCAGCGATTTTTATCGTGACTGAGACATTATGGCGGACACATCGGACATTTTTGACACATTTTTGGGACCAGTGTCATTTATACAGCAATCAGTGCTATAAAAATGCATAGATTACTGTGTAAATGACACTGGCGGTGAAGGGGTTAACACTAGGGGGCGGGAAGGGGTTAAGTCAGTACTAGGGAGTGATTCTAACTGTAGGGGGGATGGGCTAACTATGACATGTCACTGATCGCCGCTCCCGATCACAGAGAGCAGAGATCAGTGACACTGTTGCTAGGCAGAACGGGGAGATGCTGTTTACATTAGCATCTCCCCGTTCGTCCTCTCCGTGAGGCGATCGCGGGTATACCCGCGGCAATCGAGTCCGCGGGACCTGCGACCCGACTCACGGAGCTCCTGGCGCACACACGATGGCATGACGGCAAATTCAAAGGGACGTACCTGTACGCCCATTTGCCCAGCCGTGCCATTCTGCCGACGTACATCGGCGTGCGCCGGTCGGGAACCGGTTAAAAGATTTAAAAAATAGATAAAATTGTACTGTGCCTCTATATTTAGATTGCTGAAAGAAGAATCTCTTTCCTCCTCACACACGCGCAATTGTCAGTTGAAATAACGCAGTGCCGTATCGCAGAAAATGGCCTGGTTTGGGGGGGGGGGGTAAATCTTCCGGAGCTGAAGTGGTCAAACAAGGAGCAGCAGCCTCTTTTGTCCAATCCAAGCCGTCGCCTAGGTTTAATAAGTCAGGATGGATTTGAAAAGCAGAGAACTGAGAAGACAGAGGTCTATTTGTGAAAACAAAAGATCCGGTTGTGTGATGACGACGTCCCCGACCCGCCTTCCATCCCAAATTGGAGCTCAATAAAAGTAAACAAGTGACTCCATTCCTCGCCGTCCTCGCAGCACGCCGCAGGTGTGCCACCGCCACGTGGACCCATGTGCCCAGTTCTGCGGCATTCCGCCACCTAGACATCGGCCCCGGGGAAGAATTCCACTCACTAAAAGGTATTTTTAGCAGCTCTTACACTACAATACAGACCAGAGAAACCCACCAGTCCTCAGATCATACACTTCTATCAGGACTGTGACAGCGGGGGGAGATTTACTAAAACTGGAGAGTGCAAAATCTGGTGCAGCTCTGCATGGGAGCCAATCAGCTTGTTCAATAAAGCTTTGACAAAAAAAAAAAAAAAAAAACTGGAAGCTGATTGGCTACCATGCAGAGCTGCACCAGATTTTGCATTCTCCAGTCTTAGTAAATCTCCCCCCATTGTCACAGCTTAACCACCTGCCTACTGGGAACCTTCACCCCCTTCCTGCCCAGGCCAATGTTCAGCTTTTAGCGCTGTCACTCACTGAATGACAATTGCGCGGTCATGTAACACTGTACACAAACCACATTTTTAGCATTTTTTTTGAGACAGATAGAACTTTCTTTTGGTGGTATTTATTCACCACTGGGGTTTTTTTCTCTTCTTCTAAACAAGAGCACTACTACTCCTTCTCCTTGTACTGGGTGACTGGTCTTGTCTCCGCACCCAGGCCCCCCCCCCCCAGGTTTTCTGTATGTAGTGGGTGGAGCCCCTTGGTTCCCTCCCACAGCTCTGCGCTCTCTCCTTGTGCAGGGTGACTGGTCTTGTCTCCACCCCCTCCTGTAGTTTTCTGTAGTGAGTGGGGCCTGCTGGGCCCCTCCCACAACTCTGCTCTCTTCTTATACAGGGTGACTGGTTTTGTCTCCGCCCCCTCCTGTAGTTTTCTGTAGTGGGTGGCCTCTGCTGGGGCCCTCCCGCGGCTCTGCTCTCTTTACTTGTGCAGAGTTACTGGTCTTCACCCCGCCCCTGTAGTTTTCTGCAGGCAGCATGCAGTGGGTGGAGCCTGCTGAGTCCCTTCCACAACTGCTCTCTCCTAGTGCAGGGTGAGGGTGACTGGTCTTGTCTCCGCACCCAGGCCCCCCCCCCCCCAGGTTTTCTGTTTGTAGTGGGTGGAGCCCCTTGGTTCCCTCCCACAATTTTGCTCTCTCTCCTTGTGCAGTGTGACTGGTCTTGTCTCCACCCCCTTTTGTAGTTTTCTGTAGGGTGGGGCCTGCTGGGCCCCTCCCACAACTCTGCTCTCTTCTTATGCAGGGTGACTGGTCTTGTCTCTGCACCCAGGCCCCCCCAGCTTTTCTGTTTGTAGTGGGTGGAGCCCCTTGGTTCCCTCCCACAGCTCTGCTCTCTCTCCTTGTGCAGGGTGACTGGTCTTGTCTCCGCCCCCTCCTGTAGTTTTCTGTAGTGGATGGGGCCTGATAGGCCCCTCCCACAACTCTCAACTATCTGCATGGGCTACAAAGAACTCCGGGATGATGTTACGGCTCCTTTCTCAACATCATATCTGGGTTTTCAAAAGAATTGGGTTCAAAGTGGATTTATATCATTTGTGCAAACAAGGGAATGTATTACATGACATTCTTTGTGCCGGGAGTTCAGCTTTCAAAATCAAAATGCAGCTCTGGCCAGACCTGAGATGACGGCTGTGTGATGTACAAGAAACCGATACAAATGTCATGATAAAATGTTCTGCTTTTTTATTATTATTATTCACAATTTATATAGAGCCAACAGTTTACACAGCGCTTTACAATGTAAAGAGTTTTTATATTTTTCATTTATTTATTGATTTTGTTTTTTTAATCATTAGACTTCTTGATAAATAAATTGTGTTCATACTTGCACAGAATAGGCACTTTGTATCCTCCTCCTGTGTTGTATACTCCTCCGGTGTTGTATCCTCCTCCTGTGTTGTATCCTCCTCCGGTGTTGTATACTCCTCCTGTGCTGTATACTCCTCCGGTGTTGTATACTCCTCCTGTGTTGTATACTCCTCCTGTGCTGTATACTCCTCCGGTGTTGTATACTCCTCCTGTGTTGTATACTCCTCCGGTGTTGTATCCTCCTCCTGTGCTGTATACTCCTCCAGTGTTGTATCCTCCTCCGGTGTTGTATACTCCTCCGGTGTTGTATACTCCTCCTGTGCTGTATACTCCTCCGGTGTTGTATACTCCTCCGGTGTTGTATACTCCTCCGGTGTTGTATACTCCTCCTGTGCTGTATCCTCCTCCTGTGCTGTATACTCCTCCTGTGTTGTATACTCCTCCTGTGTTGTATACTCCTCCTGTGCTGTATACTCCTCCGGTGTTGTATACTCCTCCTGTGTTGTATACTCCTCCGGTGTTGTATACTCCTCCTGTGTTGTATACTCCTCCGGTGTTGTATACTCCTCCGGTGTTGTATACTCCTCCGGTGTTGTATACTCCTCCGGTGTTGTATACTCCTCCTGTGCTGTATCCTCCTCCTGTGCTGTATACTCCTCCTGTGTTGTATACTCCTCCTGTGCTGTATCCTCCTCCTGTGCTGTATACTCCTCCGGTGTTGTATACTCCTCCTGTGTTGTATACTCCTCCTGTGCTGTATCCTCCTCCTGTGCTGTATACTCCTCCTGTGTTGTATACTCCTCCTGTGTTGTATACTCCTCCTGTGCTGTATCCTCCTCCTGTGCTGTATCCTCCTCCTGTGTTGTATACTCCTCCTCCGTTGTATACTCCTCCTGTGTTGTATCCTCCTCCTGTGTTGTATCCTCCTCCTGTGTTGTATACTCCTCCTGTGTTGTATACTCCTCCTGTGTTGTATACTCCTCCGGTGTTGTATACTCCTCCGGTGTTGTATACTCCTCCGGTGTTGTATACTCCTCCGGTGTTGTATCCTCCTCCGGTGTTGTATCCTCCTCCGGTGCTGTATACTCCTCCTGTGCTGTATACTCCTCCGGTGTTGTATACTCCTCCTGTGCTGTATACTCCTCCGGTGTTGTATACTCCTCCTATGTTGTATACTCCTCCGGTGTTGTATACTCCTCCTGTGTTGTATACTCCTCCGGTGTTGTATACTCCTCCGGTGTTGTATACTCCTCCTGTGCTGTATACTCCTCCGGTGTTGTATACTCCTCCGGTGTTGTATACTCCTCCGGTGTTGTATACTCCTCCGGTGTTGTATCCTCCTCCGGTGTTGTATCCTCCTCCGGTGCTGTATACTCCTCCTGTGCTGTATACTCCTCCGGTGTTGTATACTCCTCCTATGTTGTATACTCCTCCGGTGTTGTATACTCCTCCTGTGTTGTATACTCCTCCGGTGTTGTATACTCCTCCGGTGTTGTATACTCCTCCTGTGTTGTATACTCCCCCGGTGTTGTATACTCCTCCTGTGCTGTATCCTCCTCCTGTGCTGTATCCTCCTCCTGTGTTGTATACTCCTCCTGTGCTGTATCCTCCTCCTGTGCTGTATACTCCTCCTGTGTTGTATACTCCTCCTGTGTTGTATACTCCTCCTGTGTTGTATACTCCTCCTGTGTTGTATACTCCTCCTGTGTTGTATCCTCCTCCTGTGTTGTATACTCCTCCTGTGTTGTATACTCCTCCTGTGTTGTATACTCCTCCGGTGTTGTATACTCCTCCGGTGTTGTATACTCCTCCGGTGTTGTATACTCCTCCGGTGTTGTATACTCCTCCGGTGTTGTATACTCCTCCTGTGTTGTATCCTCCTCCGGTGTTGTATACTCCTCCGGTGTTGTATACTCCTCCTGTGTTGTATACTCCTCCGGTGTTGTATCCTCCTCCGGTGTTGTATACTCCTCCGGTGTTGTATACTCCTCCTGTGTTGTATACTCCTCCTGTGTTGTATCCTCCTCCTGTGTTGTATACTCCTCCTGTGCTGTATCCTCCTCCTGTGCTGTATACTCCTCCTGTGCTGTATACTCCTCCGGTGTTGTATACTCCTCCTGTGTTGTATACTCCTCCGGTGTTGTATCCTCCTCCGGTGTTGTATCCTCCTCCGGTGCTGTATACTCCTCCTGTGCTGTATACTCCTCCGGTGTTGTATACTCCTCCTATGTTGTATACTCCTCCGGTGTTGTATACTCCTCCTGTGTTGTATACTCCTCCGGTGTTGTATACTCCTCCGGTGTTGTATACTCCTCCGGTGTTGTATACTCCTCCGGTGTTGTATACTCCTCCTGTGCTGTATCCTCCTCCTGTGCTGTATCCTCCTCCTGTGCTGTATCCTCCTCCTGTGTTGTATACTCCTCCTGTGCTGTATCCTCCTCCTGTGCTGTATACTCCTCCTGTGTTGTATACTCCTCCTGTGTTGTATACTCCTCCTGTGTTGTATACTCCTCCTGTGTTGTATACTCCTCCTGTGGTGTATCCTCCTCCTGTGGTGTATCCTCCTCCTGTGTTGTATACTCCTCCTGTGTTGTATACTCCTCCTGTGTTGTATACTCCTCCTGTGTTGTATACTCCTCCTGTGTTGTATCCTCCTCCTGTGTTGTATCCTCCTCCTGTGTTGTATACTCCTCCGGTGTTGTATACTCCTCCTGTGCTGTATACTCCTCCTGTGCTGTATACTCCTCCTGTGTTGTATACTCCTCCTGTGTTGTATACTCCTCCTGTGTTGTATACTCCTCCTGTGTTGTATCCTCCTCCTGTGTTGTATCCTCCTCCGGTGTTGTATACTCCTCCTGTGTTGTATACTCCTCCTGTGTTGTATACTCCTCCGGTGTTGTATACTCCTCCTGTGTTGTATCCTCCTCCGGTGTTGTATACTCCTCCTGTGTTGTATACTCCTCCTGTGTTGTATACTCCTCCTGTGTTGTATCCTCCTCCTGTGTTGTATACTCCTCCTGTGTTGTGTACTCCTCCGGTGTTGTATACTCCTCCTGTGTTGTATACTCCTCCTGTGTTGTATACTCCTCCTGTGTTGTATACTCCTCCTGTGTTGTATACTCCTCCTGTGTTGTATCCTCCTCCTGTGTTGTATACTCCTCCTGTGTTGTATACTCCTCCGGTGTTGTATACTCCTCCGGTGTTGTATACTCCTCCGGTGTTGTATACTCCTCCGGTGTTGTATACTCCTCCTGTGTTGTATACTCCTCCTGTGTTGTATACTCCTCCTGTGTGTTGTATACTCCTCCTGTGTTGTATCCTCCTCCTGTGCTGTATACTCCTCCTGTGTGTTGTATCCTCCTCCTGTGTTGTATACTCCTCCGGTGTTGTATACTCCTCCGGTGTTGTATCCTCCTGTGTTGTATACTCCTCCGGTGTTGTATCCTCCTGTGTTGTATCCTCCTCCTGTGCTGTATACTCCTCCGGTGTTGTATACTCCTCCGGTGTTGTATACTCCTCCGGTGTTGTATCCTCCTGTGTTGTATACTCCTCCGGTGTTGTATCCTCCTGTGTTGTATACTCCTCCAGTGTTGTATCCTCCTGTGTTGTATCCTCCTCCTGTGCTGTATACTCCTCCGGTGCTGTATACTCCTCCTGTGCTGTATACTCCTCCGGTGCTGTATACTCCTCCGGTGTTGTATACTCCTCCGGTGCTGTATACTCCTCCTGTGTTGTATACTCCTCCTGTGTTGTATACTCCTCCGGTGTTGTATACTCCTCCTGTGTTGTATCCTCCTCCTGTGTTGTATCCTCCTCCTGTGCTGTATACTCCTCCTGTGTTGTATACTCCTCCTGTGTCGGTCACTTATCTGTCACAATGATATTTTCAGGGTGCGAGAAGCCGCTATGGGCAGCCTGATGGACGTCACTTTATTACTGGTGGGAAGTGAGCCGGACCTCCTAGGAGAAGACATGTAAGTTACATAACCGCAGTGTGTGTGATGACCCGGAACACCGACATCCCATCCCCCGAGGAGCTTCTCTAAAGTCTTTATTGACTACAAAGTAAAACACCATTTGATGGTTGTGCGTAAAGCGGTGTTAAGCCCAAAAGCAAACCATTATTACATTGCAGCTTACTAATTCTTAGATGTGATGGCTGCATTTGTTTTCTTTTTTAGGCTTTCTCTCTTCTGTTTTCACCTGGTGATCCAGCCAGTAGGTCTGTTGTTTTTTTAAAGGAGACGTCCAGCCTGAGCTTGTTTGTCTGCGCTTCTCCTATGAGTCACAGGAGTGTCATTCCTTTTGCACTCCTGTGACTTGTTTTCAGCAGAGATCAGTCTGAAGTCCGCTCTCTGCCGACCTCACCGATATCAGTCCCGGCACCACGTCATCCCGACAATGAAGTCTGGATCCACCAGGTGCCTGGACTGACACCCGTCTCAGTGAGTCGCCCCTCCACAGCTCAGCGCTCCAGTGAGTGCGAAAGGGCAGAGCGGAGAACCACTAACAGTCAGCAGCTCGGGGAGCTGAGAGAACCGAGCCATCAGCGATGTTCGATCGCTCGGTTCTCAGTGAAGAGGCGCTGGGGTAAGGATGCAACATTCACCTAGGTAAGTATAAAACTGGAATTAAAAAAAAAAAACATTCTTCTCTTTTAAAGGAACAAGCTGTCCTGCAGAGTGTACCAGTTTACATGGATGTGACAAACCATTTGTCACTGACAGGAGTGCTCACAATGACCAGCTTTTTTTATGTAAAACCTTTATCCCAAAAGGAAAAAACTGATTATAAAGTGTGAGCCGGAGTTCAGTTTCTTAGTGTATTTAACTCTGCTAGTCCAGCTAACATTCCCCTCCCCCCCGACTGACAATGCTGCTGTCCAAAAGTGCCCCCCTGTGCTCCTTCATCCAGAGTGGGGGGCGCTCTAAGGCTAGGTTCACACCTGTGCGTGCCGCGGTTTGCCCAGGCACAAGACCGCATTCAATAAAATGGGCTGCCATGCCCTGTGACACGCAGGAAAGAAGTCCCTGCACTATTTTTGAAATCGCAGACCTGCACAGCAGCCGAGGTTCCCAGTACGGGGCGCGGCTTCAAGTGTGGGCGGCGTGCCATTAGGATTAATTGCTCCTGCCCGCGGGTCCCGCATTTCTCTGTGTGGGTGGTTGCGGCTGCCGGTATTTGTGCAAGTCCCGCACACACAGATGTGAACCTAGCCTAATACAGGAGGTGTGTTACTGGTCAGATCACCAGGTGAAAACAGAGGGAGAAGAAAAAGCTAAAAAAGAAAACGAATGCAGTCACCACATCTAATGATTGGAAAGCTGCAATATTTTACATTTTTTGTTTGGGGTTTAATACCGCTAAAATGTATCTAAACTTTAAGGTCAAAACTTAAATTGTTGGATAAAGTATGCAAGGGTGGGGTTTTTTTTGCTACAAGATAAAAAGCGGGTGATGCTCGCAGGGTGTACCCGATGTCTGGAAAGGCCAAGCAGACAAGATGGAGCTCGCCTACACTCATAGAACTCCGCCACACACTGATGATGTCAATGTTTTCATAACTTTATTGTTCCAGACATGCACACCGGATCCCCACTTGGGACCACCCCACTCTAAGAGACAGGACCCCAGTGTGCATGTTTGGAACAATAAAGTTTTGTAAAAATGGTGACATCATCGGCGTTCAGTCCTTTGCTCTTAGGACCTCATTCAAACTAAGGGTTAATAATCATTTAATTAAAAAAAAAAAAACTTTTTTTTTTTTTTTAGTTGTCAGGTTTCTTTAACTGACTTCATCTGCAAATCGAAGTTCATCTTTTTGATCTGTAGATGAATAAGCAGAAAGATAAAAAATGAAACAATGTTTTATTGTATCTTTCTGTATTCCGGGCTGAGCAATGGTGTTTGATAAACATTGCCAGACTGCTTTTTTTTCAGCTCCTGCTGCAGGAACCTGTTCTGTGTACTTTGTGATTCATCAGAGCTGAATTGTCATGTACACGGACAGGGAGGATCCCGGCAGCAGGACAGAAGGACTGGACGTACTTGACACGCCTTGTGTACAATGAAGACATTTTTTCGGTTGTGTTTATCACACCCAGAGTCTTCAACTGTTTAATACCACCTACCCCTGCAACTGCCTCCTGTGGTATTCCTCTCCTTACCTCGGTGGTCCTCAGTACTGCAGAGAGCAGTGCTGGTGTCATGTTGTACCATAAACTACCTCCTGGGGGCGTGTCCATGACAGCCTGGGCTCCCAGGAAGTACTGTATATTGAATAATGTTGGCCGTCATTCAGTCCGGAAGAGGAGTGGAGGTGATTCACTTTACATAGCACTAAGTCCATGTTGCTTCCCCTCCTGTTCTTTGTTGCAGAGTTGCCCATGTACCCGTTTTTATACATAATTGTCTGTTTATTAAACAAAATAAAACATGATTGGCTTTTCGAGCAAAGTCCTGATTGTCATCTTATTAACATTCACTGTTATCCCTGCAGCTGCCGTAGAATGATGTGCGCCATAGCTCAGCAGTCTGCGGAGAAGATTGACCGCTTCCGAGCTCATGCCGGCTCGGTGTTCCTCGGCCTCCTCTACCAAGATAACCCTCCTGTGCCGCACGTTCCCGACCGGGAGCACCTGGAGCAGATATTCCCCAGGTAATACTATTATACATCCGCTCCTTTTTCTTATGTCGTGTTCAGAGGATCGACAGTGATTGCATGTAGTGGCACTTATTTGGTAATCTGTGGGGTTAGATGTCTAGTGATGGAATGTGTTTGCCAGTATACCAGTGATTTACAAATCCGTTTATCTATTATAATTTGTATATTGGCTCAGTGTTGATCTTATAACCTCAGCTTCTTCCTTCTTCCTCAGATCTCAGGCAGATACACTGAACTGGAATGCCCCATCGCAGGCCTTCCCTCGTATCACCCAACTTCTGGGGCTACCCACATACAGATATTGTGTTATGTTAGGATTGACGGTGTCTGTCGGTGGATTAACAGAGTCGACGGTAAGAATAAAACTTTCTGATTCTACGCAATGTTCCTGCGCAATGTTTCTATATCAAAGCTGTCTTTCTCTTTGTGATTCCTCAAACCACCCCCTGATGATCCACCAATCTCACAGTGATTCCTTAGATTGCCCCCCTGATTATGTCCCACAGGATCTCAGAGCGATTCCTCAGACCAGCCCCTAATGGTGTCCCACCACATCTCACAGTGATTCCTCAGACCACCCCCTGATGATGTCCCACCAGATCTCACATTGATTCCTCAGACCGCCCTCTGATGTCCCAAAAGATCTCACAGTGATTCCTTAGACCACCCCCTGATGATGTTCCACCACATCTCACATTGATTCCTCAGACTGCCCCCTGATGATGTCCCACCACATCTCACCACATCTCACAGTGATTCCTCAGACTGCCCCCTGATGATGTCCCACCACATCTCACAGTGATTCCTCAGACCGCCCCCTGATGATGTTCCACCAGATCTTACATTGATTCCTCAGGCCGCCCTCTGATGTCCCACAAGATCTCACAGTGATTCCTTAGACCACCCCCTGATGATGTCCCACCAGATCTCGCAGTGATTCCTCAGACTGCCCCCCTTGGTCATGTTCCTCCAGATCTGTAATTCCTCAGACCGCCCTCCGATGATGTCCCATCAAATCTCACAGTGATTCCTCAGACTGCCCCCCTGATGATGATCCACCAGATCTCACAGTGATTCCTCAGACTGCCCCCCTGATGATGTCCCACGAGATCTTGCAGTGATTCCCCAGACCGCCCCCCCATGACGTTCCACCAGATCTTGCAGTGATTCCTCAGACCGCCCCCCTGATGATGTCCCACCAGATCTTGCAGTGATTCCTCAGACCGCCCCCCTGATGATGTCCCACCAGATCTTGCAGTAATTTCCCAGACCGCCCCCCCCCCCCGATGATGTTCCACCAGATCTTGCAGCGATTTCTCAGACTGCCCCCTGATGATGTTTCACCAGATCTCACAGTGAGAAGTCTGGCTCTGTGTTTTGTTTATTGGAGCAAGAGTGAGAGGCTTGAATAAGGTATAGAGGGCGCTCTATGTCATTGATTGAATATCAAACAAATAATTAAATTACACTGAAACAAAAACCATTGTGAATGACAAATAAAGTGCAATGTGCCATACATATACACAAATTTAAAAATATGTGGTGCTGATTATATAAAAAACAGTGAAGAACATGCAAAGGGAATACATTGTCCCAATTAAACCGCACACAGAAATCCAGATAAACGTCAGTGTTGTAAATTCTTCCAAAAGGAAAATGGAAATTTCTTCACCAATTTGATATACAACTTGATATACACCCAACATGCTCTTATATAAGACCTGCTTACCAGAACACATTGACTCCTTTACCTAAAAAAGTGAGCCAAAATAAACTTTAGCAGGATAATGCCTGCTGCAATGATGAAGGCTATGGATAAAAGCAAACCCCTCCTCCGATGGGATCATATATGGGATATGTGGAAAGATAAATAGCAACCAAATAGTGTAATCCTGTTTATTATAAAAGTAAAAACATAGATAGGCCAAATGGCTGTTTATATCGAGGTGTGCCTTATCCCGCCACTGGGGCTGCAAGCGTGACTGTTTATCGGACAAATGCCTCGCCGCTCTCCCCCCGCAGCTAGCGTGTGTTCCACTGTCCTACCCGGAAGCAACCAGAGGGACCAGAAGTGCGTGAGGTAATGTGACCAAGTCCTGCCTCGACGTACGTTTCGTGTTTACGTCATCAGGAAGCGTACCATTCTACCACAATGGCGGAAACCAAAGAAACCTTTCCAGAGTGAGAGATTGCAAGAGCTTGGGGCATGGAAGCCATTGCTTTCTGAGATATGTGATGTATGTATTTCAGGAGGCTGCAGGAGGACAGTATATATGTCGCCTTCACCTTGGTAAGGAACTGAGGGGGGGGGGGGGCACAACACTAAAATGAAGACAAAAATTAATTCAAGGTGGAACTTCACCCCTAAAGGGAAGTTCAGATTTTCTGTCTCTCCCCCACCCTCAACTTTTGTCACTTTTTTTTTTGGGAGGGGGGCAGCTTGTACCTAGTTTTGACAGGTACCAACTCCTACTCCCACCTGGATCGCCTAGGCAATCCAAGCAGACATTTTCCCCCCGCCCCCCTCCTTGCCTGCAGCCATCAGGGACACATGACATGTCCCAGAAGACTGCGGGACCATTCACAAGGCGCAGTGCGACTCGCGCATGTGCAGTGGGGAGCTGGCTGTGAAGTCACAAGGTGTCACAGCTGGTTTTCTAAAGTTAGCATGGTGGCACCGGGGACCTGAAGACTGGCGAAGAACTGGCCGAGGAGATGATGGTGTCCTTTTGTTAAGTCGTACATTATTTGTAGCTACCTACTTTAAATTTTTTTGGGGGGGAGACTAAAGATCCTTTTTTAAATGATAAAACCTGTTATTTTTGTAAAGTTGAGGGGTGGGGGGGGGGGAGATCACTATACATACTTTCTTTTGCTGCAAGGTCCACTTTAAAGTGTTAGCCCAACTTTTCACTTTATGTAAAGATGAACTAACACCGTACACCCTCCCCACCCCCCGGTCCTCACAGTACTTACCCTTTGAGGGTGATGAGCTGTCAATGCCTATGCAGCAGGTGTAGCAGTCCCGGAATGTGAAATTACCTCTCTTCTCTGTGCAGCATTTCCAGGATGGATCAGAGCCATTCTGATTGGCCAGCCCTGGCACAGAGCATTGCTCTGATCTGTCCCTGAATGGATGCACAGAGAAGAGAAATAATTTTAATCCGTGGACGGCTGCTGGGGTGCTGACAGCTTAGAAGCCCCAGAGGTAAGTACAGTGGGGACTGGGTGGGTGGGGATGGTGTACAGTGTTCACCTATTCATTTTTTCTGAGATGGATTAACCCTTTATATAGCAGCATTGCTGGGAGCACTTTGAGGGTGAAGCAAACTGGATGCCCTGACTCTCTGCATTATAGAGAAATTCCTGAGTGCAGCACCCCTCTTTAGACTTACCTGCGCCAGATCTCAATCCAGAGATGTGCATGTGACCAGCTGCTCTCTCCTTCCTCATTGGCTCCCACTGCTGTCTAACATAGGCAGACACACAGAGCTGACTCAGGAGCGAGTCTGCACGAGTGCCCCTACAGCTTGCTATGGTAGTCGCTCAGAGATGGGGAGGAGTCAGGAGCACCAGCGGGGGGACCTGAGGAGGATCGGGGGCTGCTCTGTGCAAAACCATTACACAGAGCAGGTAAGTATAACACGTTTGTTTTTTGTTTGATTTTTTAATTACCAAAATGCTGATGGTTCCAGTACAAGGTGTGTCTGCGGGAAACAACAACACCATATACAGTAGTACCTTGGATTGTGAGCATAATTCGTTCCAGAAGAATGCTTGTAATCCAAAGCACTTGTATATCAAAGCGAGTTTCCCCATAGCAATCAATGGAAACTCAGATAATGCGTTTCAGTGCCTCTGCTGGTGTATGCAGTACTGCATGTGGCCAGAGCTGCTGGGGCGCTGGAGACACTCGGGAAGCGAGTGTCTCCGAGCATCACCGGCGCCCCCGTACCTCTGGCCACATGCGGTACTGTACACCCACGGAGGCTTGAACCATGCTTGTCTTGTGAGACAACGCTCGCAAATTGAGTCAGAATTTAAAAAAAAGAAAAAATTGCTCGTATTGCGAAATGCTCGTAAACCACGATACTCGCAATTCGATTTTTTACTGTATACGGTTATAAACCATTCTATAAAGCGGGTATACATCGAGGATTATCTGCGAGCGATGATACATAATTGTATCACAAAACCTGGTACTTTCTGGAGGAAATCCCAGGAAATGTTCTGCGGCATCCACAATACCGTCAGTATTCTGCTTCCTCTCTGTCTTTTGTTGAGGTTAAAGTGGCACCAAAACAATGTTTGATTTAGAAGTGGCGTTTGTTTCCTCCTTTTAGATGAATGAATTGCAGGTCTGGTGGGACGGTTGGGAACGTTGACAACTGTCTTATATTAAATTTCTTCCCATTTCTGAGCACTTGACTGAAGCCCTGCAGGAAAACCTTGCACAAGCCCCTTCTTGCCCGCAGGCCTTCGCTTCATCAGGAGAAACCCACAATCAGTGTAATCAGGGCTGATTATTCCGATTAGGTTACACAAGGGAACAGTGTAATTACTGTTTACATATCTGGAAAAACCATTTCACTTTGCTCGTCAGCAAACACTTAATCTCACAGTTGGGTGAGCGGAGCCAGCTTTGTGCAGCGTGAGACTCTCGGAGCACAAAAAAAGGCCTTTCTGGCCCCCGTGGGGTGTGCAGGAGGCCGGCCGGGTGACAGCAGGGACACAAAGATGACAAGTCCAGGAGCCTGTCCTGCCAGAACTCACAACCAGCTTAGAGCTATTGTATAAAGGCACATAATGTGACACAGGCGGCTCGTTCTCTATTGTGGGCGTGCGTCCCTGTCCCATTAAAACAACCACTTTACCAGTTAGTGGGCTTCTTGTTCATTTACAGGGGAAATCCAGTCAAGAGAAAAATTACCAGCAAACCAGACTTTTAAAGTGGACCTAGCATCAGATAAGTGCAGCATGCTAAATAATGAATACATCCAGTTATTTATTACCACTGAGAGGGACCAACCTCGTCGCAGGTTCAGACCTAGAAAGTCGAGAATCAATCTTTACTCATCACGGCGGGCAATGTCACTCAGGATCTTCAGGGAGTCGATCCCCCTTTCCTGGTGTTCACTACCCTGGACCTGTATAGCACCCTACTGGAAACACCTTGGTATGTTACTACTGCGCAGGGTTCCGTATGCGCAAGGTCCAGCACCGAATTGTCGCTTTACAGGATTCACTCAGGATCTTCAGGGACTCGATCCCCCTTTCCTGGTGTTCACTACCCTGGACCTGTATAGCACCCTACTGGAGATACCTTGGTACGTTACTACTGCGCAAGGTTCCATATACGCAAGGTCCAGCACCGAATTGTCGCTTTACAGGCAATCTCTCGCTTGTCGACCCCTTCCACCACTGTGCAATGTCACTGAGGATCTTCAGGGACTCGATCCTCCCTTTCCTGGTGTTCACTACCCTGGACCTGTATAGCACCCTACTGGAGATACTTTGGTACGTTACTACTGCGCAGGGTTCCACATATGCAAGGTCCAGCGCTGAATGGTCGCTTTATAGGCAATTCCTCGCATGTCGACCCCTTCCACCACTGTGCAATGTCACTCAGGATCTTCAGGGACTCGATCCCCTTTTCCTGGTGCTCACTACCCTGGACCTGTATAGCACCCTACTGGAGATACCTTGGTACGTTACTACTGTGCAGGATTCCATACACGCAAGGTCCAGCATCAAATTGTCCCTTTACAGGCAATCCCTCACAAGTCGACCCCTTCCACCACTGTGCAATGTCACTCAGGATCTTCAGGGACTCGATCCCCCTCATGGTGTTCACTACCCTGGACCTGTATAGCACCCTACTGGAGATACCTTGGTTAGTTACTACTGCGCAGGGTTCCACATACGCAAGGTCCAGCACCAAATTGTCCCTTTACAGGCAATCCCTCACATGTCGACCCCTTCCACCACTGTGCAATGTCACTCAGGATCTTCAGGGACTCGATCCCCCTCTCCTGGTGTTCACTACCTTGGACCTGTGTAGCACCCTACTGGAGATACCTTGATTAGTTACTATTGCACAGGATTCTGTATACGCAAGGTTCAGTTCCAAATGGCCGAAAGGCAATCCCCGCAATCACCATGGTGGGTCTCTGGTACCACTCTTCTGAGCATTTTAGCCGTAGGGATGAATCAGGAAAACGCCAAACTCTTAATCCCTTCTGGAACCATTTTGAGCACATGGCAGTGTTTATGCAGAGAGACCCACAACGGTGACCATCGCCTTCAAGAGGAAGTAAACCCTGATGGGTTTTACTTCCTCTTTGTTCCCCTGCAAAGTAAAAGCATACAAGCCCATTATGCTAGTGGCCACATCCATCTTTGCCCCTTATCCTTCCGGGGCCATGGACTCTGCTTCTGTGACTGGCGGGAGCCACGTGACGTCACTCCCGCGCATGCCGTCAGTCATGGCACAGAGGTCTGTTTCTGCACAGAACATGTGAAGATGACATCATTGGCGCGCCACAAGGTAAATATCTCTTAAACGGCGCCACTTTTAGGAGATATTTCCACTACCTATAGGTAAGCCTTATTCTAGGCTTACTCATAGGTAAAACTCAAAATCAGAGGTTTACAACCTCTTTCAGGCAAAAAACTGAAGGACTTCCTGTATGGGCGGGCTTACATAGGGGAGGACTTTCTTTCTGTCTTTTTTTTTTTTTTTTGCCAGTGTCCATTCACCTATAAGTGGCCATAACCCATTAAGTAAGGCCGCTTTGTGTCCTGTGATGTACTCCAAGAAATAGATTTTATAAGTAGGTACAAAAATCAATTATTTTTTTTTTTATTCATCTTTTTTTTTTTCCCCCAAAAAAGACAGAGCTATCCCAACCGCTTGCCGACCATATACAGTACATATACAGCGGCAAGACGGCTCTCCTGTGAAAAAGGTGTGCAATTTTGCACTTCCGGGGTCTGGGGCGCAACACGCACGCTGCTGGCCACCTGCTCCTGCTGTGATTTGACACAGCTGGAGCCAATCGGTGGGTCTGGTGGACTCGATGTCTGCCAAGACCCGCCGATCGTTCCCAAGAGAGGCAGAATGGCAGTCTGCCTTATGTAAACAAGGCAGATCGCTATTCTGTCAGTAAGGGAAGGTAGAGATCCTGTGTTCCTGCTAAGCAGGAACACAGATCTCTGTCTTCCCACAGTGCAAGTACTCCCTAGGAACACATTTAACCCTTTGATCGCCCCTGATGTTAACCCCTTCCTAGCCAGTGTCATTAGTACAGTGACAGTTCATATTTTTAACACTGATCACTGTATTAGTGTTACTGGTCCCCCAAAAAAGTGTCAGTTAATGTCCAATTTGTCCGCCACAATGTTGCAGTCCTGCTATAAGTCGCTGATCGCCACCATTACTAGTAAAAAATAAATAAATAAAAATTCCATTAAAATATCCCATGCGCAAACCAAAAAAAAAAATTTCTTACAAAAAATACGTAGCAGAATACAAATTGGCTTCAAATGATGAAGAAATTAGATTTATTAAATTTTTTATTGGATGTGTTTTAGAGGAGAAAGTAATTTTTTTTTTTTTTTTCTCAAAATTGTCGCTCTTTTTTTGTTTATAGCGCAAAAAATAAAAACCTCAGAGGTGATTAAATATCACCAAAAGAAAGCTCTATTTGTGGGGGAAAAAAAGGACATACATTTTACTTGGGTACGGCGTCGCACGACCGTGCAGTTGTCAGTTAAAGTAACGCAGTGCCGTATCACCAAAAAATGGCCTGGTCAGGAAGGGGGGAAAAGTGGTTTTAATTCAAGCATCATCCAGGGTCACACCATCCCCTTCCCAGACTGAGATACCGGCCCAGAGATGAGGCAATTATGTAAATCCTGGTGCCTGTGCAGCTCTTGGTCATATTCACAAATGTCTGATCAGCCGCTACTGCAGCCTTTCACCTTGCTACCAAGTTACTGAACGCGATTTTGATTCTTAACGATTAATCGCGCAGCTTTACATGATACTGTTGCTGTGTATTGTGATGTGTCAGTAATTTAATAATGGTAAAGTTAAAGCGGAGCGCCGCCGAAAGAAAATTTTTTAAAAGTCAGCAGCTACAAATATTGCAACTGCTGACTTTTAAAACATGGATACTTACCTGTCCAGGGCGCCCGCAATGTCGGCACCCGAGGCCGAAGCGTCTCTCCATCCTCGGGTGCTGCCGCCTCCATCTTCGGTAAGGGAATCAGGAAATGAAGCCGTGCGGCTTCACTTCCCGGTTCCCTACTGCGCATGCGCGAGTCGCGCCGCGCAATACGAATGCTCCCTGCTGCCTCTGGGACCCGTGTGTGTTTCCCAGCAGGCAGCGGGAGGGAGCAGGAAGTGGCGTAAATAACCGCAGATTCTGCGGCTATTTATGCCGGAAGTGGGTACAGATACCTGTAATATACAGGTATCTGCACCCCCCTCCCCCCTGAAAGGTGCCAACTGTGTCACCGGAGGGGGGGAGGAATCTGATTAGTGGAAGTTCCACTTTTGGATGGAACTCCACTTTAAAGACGGGTCCACTTTACGGTCATTTGCTCTTGATGACTTTCTAATACAGTGGAACCTTGGCTTACGAGTAACGTGGTTAACAAGCATTTTGAAAGACGAGCAACTTTTTTTAATTTCTGACTCATTTTGCAAGTGTTGTCTCGCAAAACTAGCAGATCTCAAGCTAATGGGCGGTGCAGTACCACATTTGGCCAGAGGTGCGGGGGCGCCGGGGACACTCGGAACGGCTTGGCGCTGTTCGGAATGACTCGGAAATACTCCATTCCCGAGTGTCTCCGAGCCTTTCTGAGTTCAGCCGAGCTGTCCCCGAGTATTTCCGAGGCTCTCCGGCGCCCCCCCACCTCTGGCCACATGCGGTATTGCATGTAATAGAAGTCAATGCGGAACTAATTATCTTCGTTTCCATTGACTTCTATGGGGAAACTCACTTTGATATGCGAGTGCTTTGGATTACAAGCATTCTTCTGGAACGGATTATGCTTGTAATCCGAGGTTCCACTGTATGAGCTACAGCTGCATACAAGTTTACAAGTCAGGTACACTTAGGGTTTGGGGGTGGTGGGGGCGCTTTCAGCTGTTGGAAGGGAGAGTTCATGGTTGGTTTATTCTGCCTCTTGTGCAATGGCTAGTTAATCAGACCAGTGCAGGAAATGCGGGCTTCGTTCCTTGCAACAGGCTGGGAAATAACTTCTCTTGGCCTGGTGTTCCTCCTGGACCCAGGAGCTTGGCTTCTCCATTACCCCAAGGAATCTGAAAAGCCGTAAGTTACCAGGCCAGTCATTGGTATAGTCTTGGCCAACATAGGATCTTGAGTGTCAAGCTTTTCCATGCATATTCTCCTTCAAGTAACTGTTACAGAAGATGCTTGAAGGCCATTACTGGTCAAAGTCTATGACTTGGGATGGGTAACAGGTTTCCATGGACTGTACGACATCCCAATGCATACAATATTCCATAACTGTAAGGCTTTGAATGTTCCCAGTATGTAGTTCATGAGGGAGCGAATACAGGTCAGGTGGAACCTGTATCTGCTTCTCTTATGTCTGCAGCTTCTTCGATGTTGCCGGGATCAGATTGCGGTTTGCTTCTATGCTCCAGAACCTCGGTGAGGAATACCGGCCATCGGCAGATCACAACCATGGCAGACTAAGTAGTAAATTGTTACCACGTGTGACCTCTTCGGTGCACATTACATCTGTGGAGATGCAAGCCCTGGAGACCAAGAAAAAACAAACTTCGACTCGATGACTTCCAAACAGAATGGTTTATTCAGTGCCGGATAAGGACACATGGTCACAGCTCATACACTATAAAAGTCAACTCTTCATTAAGACATCAGCGTCTCCCATTGGCAGGAATAGCTCCATTGTTGGGTTTGGACCATTGCAGAGTTCTCCTGCCTCCGCTGGATGACCTCTCGTGTAGTCAGGAGCAGTATGTATTATATATTGTTTCTGGTTCTCGGTGTTTGGATTAATCTCCAGCAAATTATACATCACTCAAGCAAGGCCCAGCGCCCCATTTCCCTGAAAGGTGATCCGTCTGTGTAAATTAAACTGCGCTGCCGTGTCGCCCTTTTATGTGGTGAGGATCTGCTCAGTAGCTCTGTTATTTTTTCCTCCGGTTTTACATACCACAAGGGTGAGCTGGATGGAAAGCCGAGAGCCCCAAACACAGAGGAATTCCAGCACATTCCTTCTGTTCAATAATATGACTTTATATGCTGCAGAAACCAGAAAAACACTGCAGCTTTGTTACTGCAAAAAAACGTATGTGACCCTTTCACCGCTACAGAGCGTGATTTGGCGCTACCACAACTGCAGACTTCTCAGTGCAACCTTTCACACTGACTGTCCCTTGTGCTCCATACAAACCTCTGACCTCCTTCACAACTCATTATTGCCAATGTCGTACTAGCTCACCAGTCCTGACAAGAGATCGGCTCGGGCGTGTTCGAAATCCCACCTGCCCAATCCCACCAGGAAGCCGACACTGAACAGCACTAATCACAGGCAGTGAGACATTTCCCGGTCCGCAGCTGTACAGATCAGGAAATGTCTCACCTCCTGTGATTAGCGATGTGCAGTGTCAACTTCCTGGAGGGATCGGGCAGGTGGGATTACGAACACGCCCGAGCCCATCTCTAGTCCTGACCTTCCTTATTCACCAATACCATTGGCCTCCACCCATGTCTTTCCCCGTCCTCACTTCACAATTGATGGCCTCCTTTACCTCCTCAATCATCTAAAGATCTCTCTTCTACACCGCTTTTCACGTCTGTATTGACCTCTCTTCCCATCACCCTCTTACAATTGACCTCTCTTCTGCTCTGTCCATCTTCACCGACTTCTCCACATCCCACCACTAGCAGGCCACCATGTCCTACACCCATCACCACTAGCCTACGTTCCTGTTATCCCATCACCAGCAACCTTCCCCACAACTCTCCACTGCTGACCTCCCTTGCTTACATCCCATTGCCACTTATCTCCCTCCGTTACAACTTACCACTGCTGACCACCCTTGTTCACATACCACTACCATACATCTCCTTCCTTGCTACTGCAGATCACCCTTCTTCACATACCACTACCATACATCTCCTTCCTTGCTACTATAGATCACCCTTCTTCACATACCACTACCATATATCTTCTTTATTACTAATGCTGATCTCCCTTCTCTACACCTAACTGCCACTGACCTCCCTTCATCACACCCTACTACAACTGACTTCCCTACTCCACACCCCACTACCACTGACCTCCCTACTCCACACCCCACTACCGCTGACCTCCCTACTCCACACCCCACTACCGCTGACCTCCCTACTCCACACCCCACTACCGCTGACCTCCCTACTCCACACCCCACTACCACTGACCTACCTACTCCACACCCCACTACCGCTGACCTCCCTACTCCACACCCCACTACAGTTGACCTCCCTACTCCACACCCCACTACCAATGACCTCCCTACTCCACACCCCACTACCGCTGACCTCCCTACTCCACACCCAACTACCGCTGACCTCCCTACTTCACACCCCACTACCGCTGACCTCCCTACTCCACACCCCACTACCGCTGACCTCCCTACTCCACACCCCACTACCGCTGACCTCCCTTCTCCACACCCCACTACCGCTGACCTCCCTTCTCCACACCCCACTACCACTGACCTCCCTATTCTACACCCCACTACCGCTGACCTCCCTACTTCACACCCCACTACCGCTGACCTCCCTACTCCACACCCCACTACCGCTGACCTCCCTTCTCCACACCTCACTACCCCTGACCTCCCTACTTCACACCCCACTACCGCTGACCTCCCTACTTCACACCCCACTACCGCTGACCTCCCTACTTCACACCCCACTACCGCTGACCTCCCTACTTCACACCCCACTACCGCTGACCTCCCTTCTCCACACCCCACTACCGCTGACCTCCCTACTTCACACCCCACTACCGCTGACAACTTACCACTGCCGACCACCCTTGTTCACATACCACTACCATACATCTCCTTCCTTGCTACTGCAGATCACCCTTCTTCACATACCACTACCATACATCTCCTTCCTTGCTACTGCAGGTTACCCTTCTTCACATACAACTACCATATATCTTTTTTATTACTAATGCTGATCTCCCTTCTCTACACCTAACTGCCACTGACCTCCCTTCATCACACCCTACTACAACTGACTTCCCTACTCCACACCCCACTACCACTGACCTCCCTACTCCACACCCCACTACCGCTGACCTCCCTACTCCACACCCCACTACCGCTGACCTCCCTACTCCACACCCCACTACCGCTGACCTCCCTACTCCACACCCCACTACCACTGACCTCCCTTCTCCACACCCCACTACCGCTGACCTCCCTTCTCCACACCCCACTACCGCTGACCTCCCTATTCTACACCCCACTACCGCTGACCTCCCTACTTCACACCCCACTACCGCTGACCTCCCTACTCCACACCCCACTACCGCTGACCTCCCTTCTCCACACCTCACTACCCCTGACCTCCCTACTTCACACCCCACTACCGCTGACCTCCCTACTCCACACCCCACTACCGCTGACCTCCCTACTTCACACCCCACTACCGCTGACCTCCCTTCTCCACACCCCACTACCGCTGACCTCCCTTCTCCACACCCCACTACCGCTGACCTCCCTTCTCCACACCCCACTACCGCTGACCTCCCTACTCCACACCCCACTACCGCTGACCTCCCTACTTCACACCCCACTACCGTTGACCTCCCTACTCCACACCCCACTACCGCTGACCTCCCTTCTCCACACCTCGCTACCCCTGACCTCCCTACTTCACACCCCACTACCAATGACCTCCCTACTAAACACCCCACTACCGCTGACCTCCCTACTCCACACCCAACTACCGCTGACCTCCCTACTTCACACCCCACTACCGCTGACCTCCCTACTCCACACCCCACTACCGCTGACCTCCCTACTTCACACCCCACTACCGCTGACCTCCCTACTCCACACCCCACTACCGCTGACCTCCCTTCTCCACACCCCACTACCGCTGACCTCCCTTCTCCACACCCCACTACCGCTGACCTCCCTATTCTACACCCCACTACCGCTGACCTCCCTACTTCACACCCCACTACCGCTGACCTCCCTACTCCACACCCCACTACCGCTGACCTCCCTTCTCCACACCTCACTACCCCTGACCTCCCTACTTCACACCCCACTACCGCTGACCTCCCTACTCCACACCCCACTACCGCTGACCTCCCTACTTCACACCCCACTACCGCTGACCTCCCTTCTCCACACCCCACTACCGCTGACCTCCCTACTCCACACCCCACTACCGCTGACCTCCCTTCTCCACACCCCACTACCGCTGACCTCCCTACTCCACACCCCACTACCGCTGACCTCCCTACTTCACACCCCACTACCGCTGACCTCCCTACTCCACACCCCACTACCGCTGACCTCCCTTCTCCACACCTCACTACCCCTGACCTCCCTACTTCACAACCCACTACCGCTGACCTCCCTACTCCACACCCCACTACCGCTGACCTCCCTACTTCACACCCCACTACCGCTGACCTCCCTTCTCCACACCCCATTACCGCTGACCTCCCTACTCCACACCTCACTACCGCTGACCTCCCTTCTCCACACCCCACTACCGCTGACCTCCCTTCTCCACACCCCACTACCGCTGACCTCCCTACTCCACACCCAACTACCGCTGACCTCCCTTCTCCACACCCCACTACCGCTGACCTCCCTACTCCACACCCCACTACCGCTGACCTCCCTACTCCACACCCCACTACCGCTGACCTCCCTTCTCCACACCCCACTACCGCTGACCTCCCTACTCCACACCCAACTACCGCTGACCTCCCTACTTCACACCCCACTACCGCTGACCTCCCTACTCCACACCCAACTACCGCTGACCTCCCTTCTCCACACCCCACTACCGCTGACCTCCCTACTCCACACCCAACTACCGCTGACCTCCCTACTTCACACCCCACTACCGCTGACCTCCCTACTCCACACCCCACTACCGCTGACCTCCCTTCTCCACACCCCACTACCGCTGACCTCCCTTCTCCACACCCCACTACCGCTGACCTCCCTACTCCACACCCCACTACCGCTTGTTGTAATGCTGACCTCCCTACTCCACACCCCACTACCGCTCACCTCCCTTCTCCACACCCCACTACCGCTGACCTCCCTACTCCACACCCCACTACCGCTGACTTCCCTACTCCACACCCCACTACCGCTGACCTCCCTACTCCACACCCCACTACCGCTGACCTCCCTACTCCACACCCCACTACCGCTGACCTCCCTACTCCACACCCCACTACCGCTGACCTCCCTACTCCACACCCCACTACCGCTGACCTCCCTACTCCACACCCCACTACCGCTGACCTCCCTTCTCCACACCTCACTACCCCTGACCTCCCTTCTCCACACCCCACTACCAGTCCCCTCCCATAAATATTATATTGCAGCTTATTAGGAATTCATTAGGAGTTTTGTATTCTGCCACTTTTGCTAGACAGCTTGTTAGGAGGAGGTTGAAAAACAGACTTAATTGCCGGATCAATAAAACGTAAAACGATCACACACATGATATCTAAGAATTAGAGAGCTGCAGTATAATAATTATTTATTTATTGGGGGGGGGGGGGTATTACTGCTTTAAGGTTAGAGTATCCCCTGGCTGTGATCTGACATTGGCTCAGCAGACGTGACCAGAAGGACCTTATTTTATAGCCGGTAGTGATCAGTCATTTCTAGTGACGGTTTTCTTTAAGTTCCATTCATAATAAAGAAGCTTTGAGCAGATTTTTCTCCGCTCTGAAGACAAAGAAGGAAGACGGGGAATATTTTCCATCTGATGTTTGTAGAATGAAGGGTTCTGGTCGGCTCCGGTTCCTGGCTCTCGGCACACGCTCTGAGAGAGGTACGGCTGATCCACCAGGGACGGCTGCGGTGAATAGCCGTGGCCCGGTGCCACGTTTAATGTACCGCTCCTCCGCTGGAATCTGTCAGGACACGACTCTCCTTTCACAATCCTTCTTTAAGTGGCTTTTCATTCTAGTTCTGTTTTCTATAAACCGCCATGTGAAACCAGCCATCCCCCCACCGACTGCTTTTCATCTTCGCTTTTATATACTTACTATAAAAAGTCCCTGGCAGGAAAAAAACGCAGGAAAAATTGATGGGACGGTTTGGCGCAGGTACCAGAATATAGGATATTATTACACGGCCCGAGATTTCTAGACTCACTTTTATGCCAGGACTGCAAAATCTGTGTCTGCGCAAACCTCGGAAAGGTGAACGGGGGGTGACGACCGTGACGGCTTACATTTCACTTCTCTGAGGTTGGAAGAGATTCTCCAAGTATGGATCTTCATTACACACAATGGAGGGGCTGGTTTATGGAGTGAACCCCTTCCGACTCCGGACTCAGATAGACCAGAAAATGCCCATGAAGCCTTTTTGTTTTTGTCCTAGACCAGTGGTCTCTCCCAGGGCTGGATGTGGCCCTTTGCTTGCTTTTATCTGGCCCTTGAGGCACTATTCCCCCTACTGACACCAATGATGGGGCACTATTCCACCAACTGACACCAATGATGGGGCACTATTCCACCAACTGACACAAATGATGGGGCACTATTCCACCAACTGACACCAATGATGGGGCACTATTCCCCCTACTGACACCAATGATGGGGCACTATTCCTTTTACTGACACCAATGATGGGGCACCATTCCCCCTACTGACACCAATGATGGGGCACCATTCCCCCTACTGACACCAATGATGGGGCACCATTTTCCCTACTGACACCAATGATGGGGCACTATTCCACCAACTGACACCAGTGATGGGGCACCATTCCCCCTACTGACACCAATGATGGGGCACCATTCCCCCTACTGACACCAATGATGGGGCACCATTCCCCCTACTGACACCAATGATGGGGCACCATTTTCCCTACTGACACCAATGATGGGGCACTATTCCACCAACTGACACCAGTGATGGGGCACCATTCCCCCTACTGACACCAATGATGGGGCACCATTCCCTCTACTGACACCAATGATGTGGCACCATTCCCTCTACTGACACCAATGGTGGGGCACTATTTCCCCTACTGACACCAATGATGGGGCACCATTCCCCCTACTGACAGCAATGGTGGGGCACTATTCCTTTTACTGACACCAATGATGGGGCACCATTCCCCCTACTGACACCAATGATGGGGCACCATTCCCCCTACTGACACCAATGATGGGGCACCATTCCCCCTACTGACACCAATGATGGGGCACCATTCCCCCTACTGACACCAATGATGGGGCACCATTCCCCCTACTGACACCAATGATGGGGCACCATTCCCCCTACTGACACCAATGATGGGGCACCATTTTCCCTACTGACACAAATGATGGGGCACAATTTCTTCTACTGACACTATCAGTGGTTCTCTATTCTTCCATTGATACCAAAAATGGGGCACTATTTCTCCCATTAAAACCAATGATGGGGCACTGATGAGGCATTTTCTACCCCACTGGCCCCCCTAAAGCCTGAACAATAAACTGGCTCTTTGGTTAGAAAGTTTGCAGCCCCCTGTCCTAGACCATGAATCCTCTGTGACATGGGAGGGCTGTAGAGCAACAGTACTGTTTACTGTACGAAACTCGTACCGCCATCGCCAAGTGATCTACATAATTACATTTGGTGTCTTTTACTTTGAGAGAATGTTTAGTTTTGTATATATTTTCTTTATGACAATCAGACAAAACAATAGATAAATGTAAGTGTCTTATTTACCATCTGCAGCCAGCAGGTGGAGCTATAGAGTGCTCTGACTGCAGGACTTCAGCAATTTTGTACAGACCTATAGCTCTGCAATCAGTTGGACCCCTTTCACACTGGGGCGCTTTTCAGGTGTTTTAGCGCTAAAAATAGCGCCTGTAAAGCGCCCCTCATGGCACCCCAATGTGAAAGCCCGAGTCCCTTCACACCGGGGCGGTGCGCTTGCAGGACAGGAAAAAAAAGTCCTGCAAGCAGCATCTTTGGGGCGGTGCGGGAGCGCTGTATACACTGCTCCTCCGCCACCCCTGCCCATTGAAATGAATGGGCAGCGCTGCCAAAGTGCCTGCAAGGTGCTTCGGCAGCACCGCAACACGGGCGCTATTAACCCTTTATTCGGCCGCTAGTGGGGGTTAAAAGCGCCCCGCTAGTGGCCAAAAAGCGCAGCTATAACAGCATTAATGCGCCGCTAAAACTAGCAGTGCTTTACCACTAATGCCCGCACCCCCCCAGTGTGAAAATGGGTCTAAAGCTCAGCCTGATTAAGCAGAGGGCGTGCCAGACTTCAGAGAGACCACTGCTTCCACACACAGCAATGGTCCTTCTCTGCAGCATGCTGGCAGGGGACAGACTTTCCTACTCACGCTGTGGCTGCTTTCTAAATATAATGTGGGTGTGGGATTGTGTATATAGGATTGTAAGATATCCCCCCCCCCCCTTTTATTGGTTGAACTAGATAGATTTGTGTCTCCTTTAAGCCAGATTAACTATGTAACTTTGTAAAATGAAACAAAAAACATTCACAAATGGAAGGAGTGCAAGATAGGAGTCCTGATTCATTCATTTGTTTGTACAAAAAATTTGTAAAAATCCAACGTGTTTCAGGGGGTCAGAAAAGCTTCATCAGGGCATCAGTTAAAATAAGAACCTTGATTGGACTCAAATCAGAGCGTTCCTGTGTGGATCTGTGTAGGGAAGCTAATCGCTGGATTAGGAGGGTTACTGGCCAGCAGTATCTGCATGAGCAATCAGGATGTCTTTCTAGCCGTGGCCATCTTGAGTAAGGGCAGATAATTCATGCAGCATTTACTTCCTGGAATCCATCTGCTCTTAGCTCAAAGACTCCCGGAATGTATGACATCATTTGTGCCCAGGATAAAAACTAGGAAATAACTAAAAAAGAATTTAAAGGATTAAAATTAGTCAATGTTAGTTAAAGAGGAACTGCTGCAGTCTGCTCACATCATTTGCAATAAAAACATATTTGCCATTCTGAAGCTTCCCTCCAACCACTTTGCATATTTTTTTATATATACTGTGATTTCTGTACTTGCCAAATATGCTGCAGAAGTTTCCCTCCAGTGGCCGCAGCCATTTTAACTGTGGGCAGCTGAAGCTGCTGCCTGTTCACTTCCTGGATTTACACAGACACACGGAGGCACACCTCCAGCTCTGCAGCTCTTATTGGCCCTCTTATGACTCTCTTCCTTGGCAGACTCTTACGTCCAAAAGTGCCTATCAGGAGGACTGGGGAGAGTCATGGGAAGTCATTGCTTAAAGCCGGATAAGATTGTGTAGTAATTTGGAGGCCCCTGCTTTAAAGTGGTTGTAAACCTCAGACATTTAAATATGAACAAAACACCTCCCTCTATAGTGTGTACTTGTCTCACTCCAGAGCACTAAGTGTCATTGCTGTCTGTTGTCTCCTTCCTCTGCTATCTGTATGAATCACTTCTGACAAGTTTTCCTGACCCCAAGAGAGAAATAAGGTGCCCGGGGAGGGATCTCCAGCACACAGCCTGTGACTGACAGCCTCAGCTCTGTTCCTGTGTGCAGGATGTGTCTCTTCCCTCCAATCAGCTCTCAGAGCTCTCCTCACTGCAACTTCAGCTCTCTGCCCCCTGCTTTTCAGAGCTGAGAGATCCTGTGTAAATTCTGCACTTTGAATGGATGTAGGGGGAAGATTGCTGCAGATAAACAGGTACAACTTAGGAGGATTTGTCTCACCTGAGGATAATCACTTCACTGGGTATATGTCGGGGTGTAGAACCACTTTTAAGATATTGCCTAATCAGCACTCTCTGTACTTGACCTGTACTGTAGCCCCGTACTGACCTTCTCCACCTTCCTCCCGTACAGGTGAGATACTCTGCACAGAGTCTGTTTGAATATCTCCGGGACATCCAAAGCGATGCTGAAGCCATGGGTTCCTTCGTCCAGACGTTGCTGCAGGTCTTCAAGGACAACCAGCACAATGACCGGTACCAGAACTATTTTATTCATCATTCTAGAACATCCCAAACTAGCAGGAGCCCAATTACCCAACAACCAACTACAACTCCCATCATGCTGCTGGTGCCTTGTAGGTGACTGCAGGTAAAGCGGTGAAGCGGCCCTCCTTGCCCTGTGTGGAGTTTCTCTGCTGCTTTGTGTCTCATTTCCCGTCATCCTATCAGGAGCTTAAAAATAAGGATGGGCTCTCTACTGGAAGCCGGATCTTTACTCTCCATTGCCGGTGTTCTGCCAAAAAACTCCAACTCTCCAAAATCTCCAACCACGTCACTTCCGGTGACTCTCCAGCAACAATAATTGGAGATTTCGACGAGTCGGCTGTTTTCACACAACACCGGCAACGTTTACACTACGGCAGGGCTCAAAATTTCAAGTCCTGAGCCACTAGCCACGCCTTAAGAGATATTCGCCACCAGTTGCCCCACCCAGCCCCTCCTCTGCCCCACCCATAAGCCCGCCCCTAAACACGCCCTTGTAAACTATCTCATGAAATTACACTGTTAAATGTTTTATGCAGAATTAAGTTCCAAAAACAAAAATATTAACAACTTTAACAATATTAACATAAATCATATCAGTACCCATCAGTGCAGCCTCACTGTGCCCATCAAATGCAGCTTTACGGTGCCCATGAATACAGCCTCACTGTGCCAATGAATGCACTCTCACTGTGCCCGTCAATGCAACTTCACTGTGCCCATTAAATGCAACTTCACTGTGCCCATCATTGCAGCCTCACGGTGCCCATCAAATGCAGCTTTATGGTGCCTATGAATGCAGCCTCACTGTGCCCATCAATGCCGCCTCACTGTGCCCATCATTGCAGCCTCACTGCCTGTGAATGCAGCCTCACTGTGCCCGTCAATGAAGTCTCACTGTGCCCATCAATGCAGCCTCACTGCCCGTGAATGCAGCCTCACTGTGCCTTTCAATGAAGCCTCACTGTGCCCGTCAATGAAGCCTCACTGTGCCCGTCAATGAAGCCTCACTGTGCCCGTCAATGAAGCCTCACTGTGCCCGTCAATGAAGCCTCACTGTGCCCGTCAATGAAGCCTCACTGTGCCCGTCAATGAAGCCTCACTGTGCCCGTCAATGAAGCCTCACTGTGCCCGTCAATGAAGCCTCACTGTGCCCGTCAATGAAGCCTCACTGTGCCCGTCAATGAAGCCTTTCTGTGCCCGTCAATGAAGCCTCACTGTGCCCGTCAATGAAGCCTTTCTGTGCCCGTCAATGAAGCCTCACTGTGCCCGTCAATGAAGCCTTTCTGTGCCCGTCAATGAAGCCTCACTGTGCCCGTCAGTGCAGCCTCACTTTGAGGGCTGCACTACGGTACACAAGGAGTCGGCTGTTTTCATAGAACACGGGGTAAGGAGGAAAAAAATTGTCGCCGCCTTGGAGGCGGCCATGTTGTTGGTTACTAGCGGGCAGACTAACAATGTCCACTCATTATATCGTCTAGTGTAGTGTATACACTGCCGGCGTTCTGTGAAACCAGCCAAATCTCCAATTATTGATGCTGGAGAGTCACCGGAAGTGACGTGGTTGAAGATTTTGGCGGGTTGGAGATTTTGGCAGAACACCGGTACTCTGCAGACTAAATCTCATTTTGTTTAAAGATATAGTTAGTCTGATAAGGGGGGGGGGGGGGGAACCAGGGAAGGCAAAATAATAAGGCAGATTTAATTTCAGCTCTAAATTGTTCAAAACTGATAAACATTTTCTGTTTTTTCTGCAGAGTCTCCATCCCTTTGCTGAAGATGTTGGACCAAATGTTGGCCAATGGCTGCTTTGAGCTTTACACACATGAGGAAGAGTAAGTATTTGAATTGTATGGAAGATGCCGGGTGTTTATGTGTATGGGGGGTGGATGGAACGTCCCACACTCCGCTTGAGTGCTTCCGTCAGTATATCGCTTCCTAAGTCCTGGTACACGAGACCAATGGATCTGGCTACAGGAACCCCCAAGAACCAGACAACACCAGTCTTGGAGTACATCAGGAATTGCCTGCTTTATTTGAGATCTCACACAAATATATACACAAGGATGACAATACAAACTGTAACCAGAAACCTAATTAACATGAGCTAATTAACTAATCCTTTAACCAGACAGGTGACTCAGAGATTATGACCTTTCAGGGCAGCCTTGACGTCTTCTAGCTCACTAACTATACAATACACATTATCATAAATATTATCACAGGACTCCTTCATACAATTGCAGGGTTAATTAGCACAAACAACAATGGGTGAAAGACTCTTAGAAGCCATACTAGACTTATTTACATTATAGCAGACAACATACAGGTGGCTGGAAGTTAATGACATCAGCATCTTCTAACAGTATGTGTCCCAACAGTATGAATAAGTCACTATTTGTAATATTGTATATCCAGGGTCTCCAGAGTCTGTGTGTCTTGGGGGGACATGGACCTGAATCCAAAGTAACACCACCTCAAGGGTCCCCAGGCATACAGCTCTCAAAGAGCACCGTTCCCCCAAATGCCAGGGCCCATAATCAGTAGGCAAGAGGCCAGCATTCAGTCCCCTCCAAAAGCCTCTGTCCCAGGTGAGTCCATCATGGGGGTAGATTTACTAAAGGCAAATAGACTGCGCACTTTTGCAAGTGCAGTTCCTCCAGAGCTTGGGAAATGAGGGGAAGCTTCACTTTGCAAAGAATACCCAATCACATGCAAGGAAAATAAAAACAGCATTCTTGCTTGAGCTTGATGGAAAGCTTCTGCTCATTTACTAAGCTCTGGAGCACCTGCACATTCTATTTACCTTTAGTAAATTAACACACACACACATATATATATATATAGTATTCCTAGATTGTAAGCTCCTATGATCAGGGCCCTCTGATTCCTCCTGTGTTGAATTGTATTGTAACTGTACTGTCTGCCCCAACATTGTAAAGCGCTGCGCAAACTGTTGAGCCTATATAAATCCTGTATAATAATAATATATGTACCATATTGGCATCAAGGTTCATCCTGGGTAAAATGACGTGTTAAGTGTAAAGCCACTTCCGGACCAGAGATGTACCCGTACATCACTGGACTTTAAAGTGGATGTAAACCCAATGTCATCCTTCCTAAACTCCTGCCATAGGGGTTATCTTTAAGGATAGACACGCCTCCTGCATGTATCTTTACCTGTCAAATGTCTCCCCTCTGTCTGTTATGAGACCCGAAAAACTGCAGATTCTGTGGGCGGGGTCTGTTGTCTGAAGCTCGGTGGGTGGAGTCGTGATGTCAGTAGACTCCCCGCCCACCTCTACACTCCCCTTGTCAATATACATTTTCTCCTGTGTATTTCTTACACTGAACTTCTGCTATGATCTCTAACATCCAGTGAAAAGACAGGAAAGTAACCACATGACTTCAGCATGACGAATCATGCTGAGGTGTGGAACAGCCAATCCTTGCAGAGCTGCTGAAGAAAGGAGTGGGGGGTGGGAATTAAAAAATAATGCCTGTGTCTTAGGCTAGTGCACGAGATATGTAAATCACCTGTCACTCCCAGCAAGGGGGGAGGAGCTGACTCAAGTTTTATCTCACTGAATAATAAAAGAGGATTGCTCAGAGCTGGATTAACTCTTTGTGACAAGACTGGGCTCAAATGATAGGAAATCTTATACTCTACAGCAGTGTTTCTCAACTCCAGTCCTCAAGGCGCACCAACAGGTCATGTTTTCTGGATTACCACTATTTTGCACAGGTGATTTGATCAGTTTCACTGCCTTAGTAATTACCACAGCCGTTTCATCTGAGGGAAATCTTGAAAACATGACCTGTTGGTGCGCCTTGAGGACTGTAGCTGAGAAACACTGCTCTACAGTATGATAAAAAAAAAATTTCGGGTTTACATCCACTTTAAGTGGTCATACCGGGATGATATGCAACTGCAGGCATCACCCAGGTACCCTTTTTTTAAAGCCAGCGGTCAGCTCTATTGTAAAAGCAATCCAAGCAGCTAACTAGTCTCTGGACCCCCCCCCCCCACCACCACCACCACTTTCGGTGGCTTTCTCAGACTCTCCCATCCCATCGGATCGGCTTCGATCAGCTCTCGGCTATGGTAACCCAGTAGAGATGACCTGTCAGCACTTCCAGTTTCCCCAGGGGGTTATCGGCACCATTTTTAAAAAATCAAAAGCATTCCAAAACGCCGATCTTGGTGTTCTGAATACTTTTAAGGGCAGAGGAGGTATTTGGAGGGACCCCTGATCCCTCCATAAAGAGGACCTGTCACTGCCTATTGCTGTCACAAAGGATGTTTATATATTGTGACAGCAATAAAATTGATTTAAAAAAAAGCCTATATATTATTTAACTACTTGCCGACCAGCCGCCACAGTTGTACTGCGGCAGGTTGGTACGGCTGCGCGAATCGCCGTCATTGTTCGTCGGCCGCTTTAAGAAAGTATAGGTGGTGCCCGCGACGCCAGAGCCAATGCGCGTGGCCATGATGTCCACAGGCCACCCGCGATCGCTCCTCAGAGAGCGAGAACTGGGATCTGTCAATGTAAACAAACAGATCCCCGTTCTGACAGGGGAGGAGAGACAAATCTGCTGTTCATAGTGATCAGGAACAGCGATCGGTCTCCTCCTCCAGTCAGTCCCCTCCCCCCCACAGTTAGAAACACCTCCCAGGAAACACATTTGATCGCCCCCCTAGTGTTAACCCCTTCCCTGCTAGTGTCATTTATATAGTAATCAGTGGCTATTTTTAGCTCTGATCGCTGTATAAATGTCATTGGTCACACAAGAGTGTCCGCCGCAATGTCGCAGTCCCGCTAAAAATCACCGACATTAATAGTAAAAAATAAATAAATAAAAAAATGCCATAAATTGAATCCCCTATTTTGTAGACACTATAACTTTTGTCCAAACCAATAAATATACACTTATTGCGATTTTTTTTTTTTTTTTTACAAAAAATATGTAGAAGAATACATATCGGCCTAAACTGAGGAATAAATTTGTTTGTTTTTTTGGATATTTATTATATGTCAGTATTGCATCATATATCCCTGTATGTTGCGGTCATTCAGGTGCTTATCTAATCATTTTTTGAAGCTATCAATGCTCCCCGCTGAGACCACCGCCTGTGGAAGGGAATTCCACATCCTTGCCGCTCTTACAGTAAAGAACCCTCTACGTAGTTTAAGGTTAAACCTCTTTTCTTCTAATTTTAATGAGTGGCCACGAGTCTTGTTAAACTCTCTTCTGCAAAAAAGTTTTATCCCTATTGTGGGGTCACCAGTACGGTATTTGTATATTGAAATCATATCCCCTCTCAAGCGTCTCTTCTCCAGAGAGAATAAGTTCAGCGCTCACAACCTTTCCTCATAACTAAGATCCTCCAGACCCTTTATTAGCTTTGTTGCCCTTCTTTGTACTCGCTCCATTTCCAGTACATCCTTCCTGAGGACTGGTACCCAGAACTGGACAGCATACTCCAGGTGCGGCCGGACCAGAGTCTTGTAGAGCGGGAGAATTATCGTTTTATCTCTGGAGTTGATCCCCTTTTTTAATGCCAATATTCTGTTTGCTTTGTTAGCAGCAGCTTTGAGCCTATCATCTACTAGGACCCCCAGGTCCTTTTCCATCCTAGATCCCCCCAGAGGTTCTCCCCCCAGTCTATAGATTGCATTCATATTTTTGCCACCCAAATGCATTGTTTTACATTTTTCCACATTGAACCTCATTTGCCATGTAGTTGCCCCTCCCCCATTCATTTGTTAAGATCTTCTTGCAATGTTTCCACATCCTGCAGAGAAGTTATTGCCCTGCTTAGCTTAGTATCGTCTGTAAATATAGAGATTGAGCTGTTTATCCCATCCTCCAGATCGTTTATGAACAAATTAAACAGGATTGGTCCCAGCACAGAACCCTGTAGATCACAAAGGCAGTGCGTTTTGAACACGGTACAGGAAACACACATGCCTTTCTGGCATCGCGTTCTGGTGTGAACCGGCTCCAACAACAGGACACTGTGCCCGGTGATCTTTGACTTCTTCAGTGTTGAATCTCCATCTCTAAGATTGCTTACCCCTGATCAAGGGTCTCTGCTATTAAAAAATATATATATATATGTATATATACATGTTTGGAGGTTCTAACAAATTTTGCAAAAAAAAAAAAATACTGATTGTTACATGTGAACAAAAAGTGCCAGAAAGGGCCTGGTCTCGAAGTGGCTGAATAAGAACCAATCAGATTACATCTTTTATTTTTTGGCTCTGCAGGCTTGGATCTGATTGGTGGCTGTGAGATCTCAGTGGCAGTCAGTCAGTTCTCGGAAGCTTTTTATCTTTCACCTCTGTCCCTGCAAACGTGTAAAAAGCAGCGGTAGCCGGTATTATCCCGGTGACCTGCCAGAGGTCCCGGTGACAATATCGGTGCCGTGTCATCACATTTTCATAGCAGGTAGATTTATGGGGGATTTCATATTGTTTGGGGGGGGCTCGGGTCTCCCCAGACGGCACTTCTTAGCAGACTTTTCCTCTAATTTCCTCCCGCTGAGGGCCGGGTTCCTGTCTTCCTCCTGATGTGGAGTTGGCAGGTTGGGGGGGGGGGGGGCGAGGTTGTGCCTGGCCTAATCTGCTTCTCATCTGGTTACATTTACCCAATGGCTTCCAGATGTTCCCAATCGAGTGGCCTCTTTGTCTCACTTCTCCGTGTCTGAATCCATAATGTCAGATCTGCTTAGAATCTGCGCTCTCACCCCGCCGTGACACCGCAGTCCTAGAACCCGGCGGTCCCCTCGTCCAAGGTGCCGTGTTTACCCTCAAATCCTATTACTTCTTCTACAAGCTCTGATAAGGAGCCGGTGCTGGGTGTTGGCGGTCTGCAGCTGCCTGTATTCCAGCACAGCATACATTTCATGGATAATATCCCCCCTCCCCCTTTTATAACAGTATGAATAGCGGATCTCTTCCCCACCGGATTTATAGAAAGAGTATAAACCCGAAACGTAATTGGAAGATGCCGCACTCCTTAGCTGCCTGTGTATTGGGTGAAGATAGAAAGCGGCCTCCTGGGCCAATACCCTCTGACGCATTTATTACGAAGTCATGTGGGCATGGTGAAACGCGTCGGTGATCTGCCCTGGGAGGAGCCTAGGCTGAGACCGGATCCCAACTTTATTCAGTACCCTAGCTTCTAAGGAGTTCTGCACCTCCAGTTATGTTTTGTGGGGCGGGGGGGGGTGGGCTCCATAGACGCCGGCACCCAATTGTAGTGGACAGCTGGAGCGGGTCAGATTGGTGATTGGAGCAGCGCTCTAAGCAGCTAACATGGGGTCATATATATGTCCCCTGTAGCATGTGATGGCTATGAGCCCATCACAGCACTCTGTACCATGTGATAGCTGTGGGTCCATCACAGCACCCTGTAACATGTGATAGCTGTGGGCCAATCACAGCACCCTGTACCATGTGATAGCTGCGGGCCAACCACAGCACCCCGTACCATGGATAGCTGTGGGCCAATCACAGCACCATGTACCATGTGATAGCTGTGGGCCAATCACAGCATCCTGTAGCATGTGATAGCTGTGGGCACATCACAGCACCCTGTAACGTGATGGCTGTGGGCCCATCACAGCACCCTGTACAATGTGATGGCTATGAGCCCATCATAGCACCCTGTACCAAGTGATAGCCGTGGGCCCATCACAGCACTCTGTAACATGTGATAGCTGTGGGCCAATCACAGCACCCCGTACCATGTGATAGCTGTGGGCCCATCACAGCACCCTGTACCATGTGATGGCTGTGAGCCCATCACAGCACCCTGTACCATGTGATAGCCATTGGCCCATCACAGCACCCTGTACCATGTTATAGCTGTGGGCCCATCACTGCACCCTGTTCCATGTGATGGCTGTGAGCCCATCACAGCACCCTGTACCATGTGATGGCTGTGAGCCCATCACAGCACCCTGTAACTTGTGATAGCTGTGGGCAAATCACAGCATCCCGTACCATGTGATAGCTGTGGGCAAATCACAGCACCCTGTACAATGTGATAGCCATGGGCTCATCACAACACCCTGTAACATGTGATAGCTGTGGGCCAATCACAGAATCCTGTACCATGTGATAGCTGTGGGCCCTACACAGCACCTTTTATCATGTGATAGCTGTGGGCCGTTTACTGCACCCTGTAGCATGTGATTGCTGTGGGCCCATCAAAGCACCACTTGTAAAATGTAATTGCTGTGGGCCCATCACAGCACCCTGTAGCATGTGATTGCTGTGGGCCCATCACAGCACCACCTGTAAAATGTGATTTCTGTGGGCCCATCATAGCACCACCTGTAGCATGTGATAGCTGTGGGCCCATCACAGCACCACCTGTAGCATGTGATTGCTGTGGGCCCATCACAGCACCACCTGTAGCTTGTGATTGCTGTGGGCCCATCACAGCACCACCTGTAGCATGTGATAGCTCTGGGCCAATCACAGCACCCTGTACCATGTGATAGCAGTGGACCAATAATAGCACCCTGTACCATGTGATACTTGTGGGTCAATCACGGCACCTTGTACCATGTGATAGCTAGGGGCCATTCCCAGCACCCTAAACCATGTGATAGCTGTGGGCCAATCACAGCATCACAATAGTAAAGAAGTCATGAATGAAAGTCATTCATGACAGTTAAAATGATTGCTGTTATAGTGATCATCACTGCAACAAGCAATCATAGTGTAAAAAAAAAAAATCCTGATAGCCCACTCCCCTGCTGGGTCCTAGAATTGTCTTCTTTTCACCCACATAGAACAACAATGCAAATAGGCTGAGATGTGCCCAACACTGTCAACCATCCTAACCAGAGGGACAAACATCTTGTTTTTGGGACTATTGATGGAAAAGAGACATTGAGGGTAATTGATCAAAACAGCAGCCGACAGAACCTGGATCAGCTGTGCATGGCAACCAATCAGCTAGCTCAGTTTGGCTTTAAAAATTAAAGCTGATTGGTTGCCATGCACAGCTGCTCCAGGCTTCGTCTGCTGAAGTTTTGATTAATTCCCCCCATTCTGTTTTAATAGACTTCATTGTGCTTTGCCCAGGTTCAATCTTCCACCTCCTGGTAACCTTTCCGGCTATATTTTCTTGTAATTTGACACTGAAATTTTGCAGCATGCTGGAAAATGTCAGCTGCAGGAGCCGCTGATTGGTCCTCACCCTTCTGGTTCAGGTTGATTATTGGTGGGCATCAGTTCGTAGTATTGGGGGAGGGGGAGGGGGGGAGCAGATTGGTCTCGGGTTTAGAAAGTCACTGCCTCAACATATATGAGATTGTCGTCACCCTATACCGTGGCAGAGGGCAGACACGGGAGATTGGTAAAAATGTGATCATTAGTGGATATCAGAGGACACCCCTCCCACCATCACTAAAAGGCAATCCACACCATCACTACCTAAAGAGCAGGAAAGCCCCTCACCCCCCCCCCACCCCGATTTAATCTGGTATTACCTAATGAGGCCCACCTGGAAATTATTACCCCGAGTTCAAATTCAATAATGAGAAAAACAAGAGCAGAAACTATTTCCTGGCAGCTAATGGGCAGCTGCAGCTGAGTAAGGAAGAAAAACAACCGCCAGGACAGAACGCTTTTTATTCAGGTTGTTGTGGTTGAGGGTGGAGCCCTGCCAAGCGACTCGGCAACCTGCAGCTGCATAAACACACGTGGCTGCCCTCCCGTGCGAGCTCCAAGGCTGCCATCCCGTGCGAGCTCCAAGGCTGCCCTCCCGTGCGAGCTCCAAGGCTGCCCTCCTGTGCGTGCTCCAAGGCTGCCATCCTGTGTGAGCTCCAAGGCTGCCATCCTGTGCATGCTCCCCAAGGCTGCCATCCTGTGCATGCTCCAAGGCTGCCCTCCTGTACCAGCTCCAAGGCTGCCATCCTGTGCGAGCTCCAAGGCTGCCATCCTGTGCGTGCTCCAAGGCTGCCATCCTGTACCAGCTCCAAGGCTGCCATCCTGTGCGAGCTCCAAGGCTGCCATCCTGTGCGAGCTCCCCAAGGCTGCCATCCTGTGCGTGCTCCAAGGCTGCCATCCTGTACCAGCTCCAAGGCTGCCATCCCGTGCGAGCTCCAAGGCTGCCATCCCGTGCGAGCTCCAAGGCTGCCTTCCCGTGCGTGCTCCAAGGCTGCCATCCCGTGCGAGCTCCAAGGCTGCCATCCCGTGCGAGCTCCAAGGCTGCCTTCCCGTGCGTGCTCCAAGGCTGCCATCCCGTGCGAGCTCCAAGGCTGCCATCCCGTGCGAGCTCCAAGGCTGCCATCCCGTGCGAGCTCCAAGGCTGCCATCCCGTGCGAGCTCCAAGGCTGCCATCCCGTGCGAGCTCCAAGGCTGCCATCCCGTGCGAGCTCCAAGGCTGCCATCCCGTGCGAGCTCCAAGGCTGCCATCCCGTGCGAGCTCCAAGGCTGCCATCCCGTGCGAGCTCCAAGGCTGCCATCCCGTGCGAGCCCCAAGGCTGCCATCCCGTGCGAGCTCCAAGGCTGCCATCCCGTGCGAGCTCCAAGGCTGCCATCCCGTGCGAGCTCCAAGGCTGCCATCCCGTGCGAGCTCCAAGGCTGCCATCCCGTGCGAGCTCCAAGGCTGCCATCCCGTGCGAGCTCCAAGGCTGCCATCCCGTGCGAGCTCCAAGGCTGCCATCCCGTGCGAGCTCCAAGGCTGCCATCCCGTGCGAGCTCCAAGGCTGCCATCCCGTGCGAGCTCCAAGGCTGCCATCCCGTGCGAGCTCCAAGGCTGCCATCCCGTGCGAGCTCCAAGGCTGCCATCCCGTGCGAGCTCCAAGGCTGCCATCCCGTGCGAGCTCCAAGGCTGCCATCCCGTGCGAGCTCCAAGGCTGCCATCCCGTGCGAGCTCCAAGGCTGCCATCCCGTGCGAGCTCCAAGGCTGCCATCCCGTGCGAGCTCCAAGGCTGCCATCCCGTGCGAGCTCCAAGGCTGCCATCCCGTGCGAGCTCCAAGGCTGCCATCCCGTGCGAGCTCCAAGGCTGCCATCCCGTGCGAGCTCCAAGGCTGCCATCCCGTGCGAGCTCCAAGGCTGCCATCCCGTGCGAGCTCCAAGGCTGCCATCCCGTGCGAGCTCCAAGGCTGCCATCCCGTGCGAGCTCCAAGGCTGCCATCCCGTGCGAGCTCCAAGGCTGCCATCCCGTGCGAGCTCCAAGGCTGCCATCCCGTGCGAGCTCCAAGGCTGCCATCCCGTGCGAGCTCCAAGGCTGCCATCCCGTGCGAGCTCCAAGGCTGCCATCCCGTGCGAGCTCCAAGGCTGCCCTCCCGTGCGAGCTCCAAGGCTGCCATTCCATACCGCTCACTTTATGCTTGTTGGTTCGAGATGTGTAGGGAGCAGTGGCACAGTGGTGGGGGTCCAGCAAGACCGACCCAGACCTGGCCTTGACAGAACATACTGAGACTTGTACTACACCTGGTGGGATCAAATGGCTGGGATCAGGGATGCTGGGACTTGTAGTACAGCTGGTGGGATCAGATGGCTGGGATCAGGGATGCTGGGACTTGTAGTACAGCTGGCGGGATCAGACGGCTGGGATCAGGGATGCTGGGACTTGTAGTACAGCTGGTGGGATCAGACGGCTGGGATCAGGGATGCTGGGACTTGTTGTACAGCTGGTGAGATCCAATGTCTTGGATCAGGGATGATGGGACTTGTAGTACCGCTGGTGGGATCAAATGGCTGGGATCAGGGATGCTGGGACTTGTAGTACAGCCGGTGGGATTTGATGGCTGGGATCAGGGATGCTGGGACTTGTAGTACAGCTGGTGAGAGCCAATGGTTGGGATATGGGATGCTGGGATTTGTAGTACAGCTGGTGGGATCATATGGCTGGGATCAGGGATGCTGGGACTTGTAGTACTGCTGGTGGGATCCGATGTCTGGGATCAGGGATGCTGGGACTTGTAGTATAGCTGGTGAGATCCCATGGTTGGGATCGGGGTTGCTGGGACTTGTAGTACAGCTGGTGAGATCCTGTCAGGGATTACGTCTTTCCTGTGATGATTTTTCCTCTGCTGACCTGATCATTCTCTTCCTACAGTCACCCGTTTGCCCGGGAGTTGCTGTCATTGTGTAAAATGGAGATTAGAAAATCGAAGAACATCCAGAAGCTGCGCTCCAGCATCGCTGTGTGAGTTACCGGATCCGATAATATATTCTCCTTCATCTCTTCTATTGGGGGCTCCTCCGATCATTTCTCTGCTGCTGTTCACCATAAACCAGGAAAATCTGTTCTGTGTTACCTGAATGCTGTAATCAGCAGAGCCTGTCACAGTGCACAGGTGGGCGGGGTCACAGTGCACAGGGGGGCAGGGTCACAGTGCACAGGGGGGCGGGGTCACAGTGCACAGGGGGGCGGGGTCACAGTGCACAGGTGGGCGGGGTCACAGTGCACAGGTGGGCGGGGTCACATTTATTGCAAAACAAATGAGAATCTGGCCTGAAGGATCTCTTCCCAGCTGACAATCCTGGTTATGGGTGTGGGCATCCTAAGTGGTGTCAGGCCATACATTATACATTGTGTTGATCCCACCAGCCACACGTTCGATGTGGATAGGGGGGGGGGAGATCTCTCCTGCAGCACTATTGTGTTCTGCCGGTGAGTAGAAATCCAAAGCAGGCCATACATGGAGCAAATTTCTTTCCTGCAACCACAGGAGAATCCTTCCCGCAGAGCCATGGTATTCTCCTGGTGGGGGAGGACAGTGATTATTGCTAGGGGGGGCTTTACCAGTCACGAACGATTATCGTATGTGAAATCCGGCCGGCTGGTTGTACCCGAGTTGATCGATCGATGGAGCAACTTTGGTACATTCAGCCTGCCTGTACATGGTTTGGATCTCAGCCGGTTCCTGCTGAACTGACCGGGATTTAAACCATCTACAACCAGCCTAATGGATTCCTTCACCCTAAACAGCGTGGATGGAGGAATCTCCTCTGACAGCCAGCTTCTGCCTTTATCGATCCCTCAGAGCATGGATTTCATTGTAGGTCGAGCCGCATGGGCCAATAAATACTTCAGCCAGTTTTTGTGCACGGAGGGTCTAAATTTCCTGTGTAATGCAATAGCAATGTTGTGTGGCTGATGCACAGTTTTCAGCAGGTCTCTCACACTGCCTCTACTGTTTTCACCTGTACTATGCTCTTTATGTTGTAGGTTCTGCGGTATGATCCAGTTTCCCGGGGAGATCAGGAAAGAGGTGATGATGCAGCTGCTGCTCCTGCTGTGTCATGCGTTTCCTGTGGTAGGTGTGACAGTGTTGGGCGCATCTCAGGCTATTTGCATTGTTGTTCTATGTGGGTGAAAAGAAGACGGTTCTAGGACCCAGCGAGCGAGTCGGCTGACTATCTTCCCCGCTTACTTGCCTGTTGGGAGCCGCGGTATAGCCATGTTTTGTTTCATAAAATGATTTATGCAAAAGAGATTGTAAAATGGATCTCAGTTTATTGGGACATTAAAGTGTTACTAAACCCAGTCTGTATATGCGGCATAGCATGCTTGTTATACTCACTGTGAAACCTAAGGGGTTAATCCTCCACATTGTGTAAAAAGGCTGTTTGATCCTGTCTTCTCTGATCCTCCCCTTCTTGCACTGTCCCCAATCCATCTCCCGATAGAACAGAACCTTGGGGGGCACTCTGCACAATGCTTAGTTTGGTATGTATTGCTAGAGAGCTTCTTTTTTTTTTCTTGGGAGGGTGCATGTGATCAGCACAGGGCCAATCAGCATTGTCCAGACAGAGGGTCAGGGGTCCTGTAGCCTCATAGGACAGAGTAGAATAAAAAAAATCCTCCTACAAGCCTTAACCAGACACTGATAGAAGTCACCAGACTGCTATATATTGCTAATGAGAAAAGGTATTTAGCAGATCAGATATAGTGAATGCAGGCTCCTGGGGAGATCAGATATAGTGAATGCAGGCTCCTGGGGAGATCAGATATAGTGAATGCAGGGTCCTGGGGAGAGCAGATATAGTGAATGCAGGGTCCTGGGGAGATCAGATATAGTGACTGCAGAGTCCTGGGGAGAGCAGATATAGTGAATGCAGGCTCCTGGGGAGACCGGATATAGTGAATGCAGGCTCCTGGGGAGAGCAGATATAGTGAATGTAGGTTCCTGGGGAAAGCAGATATAGTGATTGCAGGCTCCTGTGGAGAGCAGATATAGTGAATGTAGGTTCCTGGGGAGACCACATAAAGGGAATGCAGGCTCCTGGGGAGACCAGATATAGTGAATGCAGGCTCCTGGGGAGACCAGATATAGTGAATGCAGGCTCCTGGGGAGACCAGATATAGTGAATGCAGGCTCCTGGGGAGACCGGATATAGTGAATGCAGGCTCCTGGGGAGACCGGATATAGTGAATGCAGGCTCCTGGGGAGAGCAGATATAGTGAATGCAGGCTCCTGGGGAGAGCAGATATAGTGAATGCAGGCTCCTGGGGAGAGCAGATATAGTGAATGCAGGATCCTGGGTTTAGTAACACTTTAAAGAGTAACTCCACTTTTGTTGAGAAAGCCCCTCCCCTCTGGGTGATCTATAGCTTCTAAATTCAGCTTGACAAAAAAAAAAAAATCTGGAATCTGATTGGCTACCATGCATAGTTGCCCCAGATTTTGCATTCCCAACTTTTAATAAATCAACCCCAATATGTATGTATAGGAATGTTCTATGAGCGCTGCTACCCTTTTATGACAGACACAGTCACCTCCTATAAGTCTGATTGGCTCGTTCTCCCTATTACACACGTTAGATCCATACTTTCCTGACACACATCCAACGGCTGTGTGTCAGTCCCATGTACCGGCAGGTCGGGTCCGGTGCTGACAGCTGTGTGTCAGTCCCATGTACCGGCAGGTTGGTGTCCGGTGCTGACGGCTGTGTGTCAGTCCCATGTACCGGCAGGTCGGGTCCGGTGCTGACGGCTGTTGTCTTACCATTTAATAAGCCGTCTTTTCCCCTCTGCAGGTGAGAAAATCCACAGCCAGCGAGCTGTACGAAATGTTCATTACATATGACGATATTGTGGATCCTGAAATCCTGGAGGAAGTTATGGAAGTTCTGAGTGAGACCACCTGGTGAGTACCGTAACTTCCTGATAGCCAACCGGGCCATCTGATATTCACTATGTACTTCCCATCGGCGGAAGGCGGTTTATATTATCTGGAAGCACTGCCAAAATGTTCTATTTTCCTTAAGATAAAAGAAGGAAAGGAGCTTCTGTCAGGTCTTCATGGCCACCCGTGTCCCCATTGTGATAGCTCCTCCCACTTCCTGTAAGGACAGGAAGAGATGGTAAATCTTTGCAATGGAGCACCATGTCTTTAATGGTATTCGTGCCTTCTTGTCCTGGTGACAACCCCCCCGCCCCACCCCTTTTTTAAAAATGTTTTTTTCTTTTTTTCGTATAGGTGTCATAGGGACAGGAAGGGAGGGAGAGCTCCTCAAGGAGCTCAACAAACCTGATGGAGAAATGCATTTTTTTGCTAGAAAATTACTTAGAGTCCCCCAAATATTATACATGTTTTTAGGTAGAGATCCCGAAGTATAAAATGGTGGGTGTTGCAATTTTTAATTTTTTTTTTTTTTTTTTTGTCACACAACAGCGGCTTTTTGAAAAAAAATACACTTTAATTCATTGTAGTGAACAAAACATGGTATAATACCCAATTTTTTGGTAAGATATAAAAGACGATGTTACGTTAAGTAAATAGATACCAAACATGTCACGCTTTACAACTGTCTGCAGAACAGCAACAAACTACGATACATAAAAAATCTCCATAGGAAACGCTTTAAAAACCTTTTAAAGTTACCTGTTTAGAGTTACACAGGATATCTAGCACCAGAATGATGGCGCTCTGATGTTCATGGCGAGACCTCACATGTGTATTGCCATCACCATTTACTACATATGTGTGTGCAGGACCTATTTGTGCATTCACCTTTGTGCCTGAGCATGAGGGGACAGGGGTGCTTTCATTTTCTTTTTTTTTTTATTCTGTAAATTTTTCTTTTTTTTTTTTTTTTACACTTTATTTATTTTTTTGCAACTTTATTGCTATCACAAAGGATGAACAGCATCTCTTGTGATAGCAGGGGCCATGACAGGTCCTATTTATGGAGAGATCTGGGGCCCAGATCTCTCCTCTGGCCTCCAAAGTATCTGATTAATCCAAGATCAGTTTGAACAGATGCATTTAAAAGCTGGTAACGGCTTGTAAATGTCAAACGGATGTTTTCCAATCGCTTTCCAGCTTCTGGTGCCACACAGTGGGAAGCATAATGTCAGTCCTTCTAACTGTGTCCAGGGGAGCCAATGCTGCTAGTCGCATTCATATTGGGTTCCCTGGTGGGGTCCTGAGACCCCGGTGTCAAGGTGGGGGATGGCGTTGCTGCCTGTAAAAGTGATCCAGCTGCTCTATAGCCGCTCCAATCACTTTTACTAAAAAGAGAATTGCTCACATGAAAAAAATGATACCAGGATCACGATTGTAGCTTCCTGGTATAACCGCCTCAATACTTGTTGGGCATCAACGAGTATAAAAGCAGCCGATCGTTCGCAGAACGGAAATTTTAGGCCAATATTCTTATTGTGTATTCCTGCTACCCTGTTTCCCTGAAAATAAGACCTAGTGTGATTGTCGGTGATGGCTGCAATATAAGCCCTACCCCCCAAATAAGCCCTAGTTAAAGTCCTTGTAGGTCTTATTTTTGGGGAAACGGGGTAGGGCTTATTTGGGGGGGGGAGGGGGTAGGGCTTATATTGCAGCCATCACTGACAATCACACTAGGTCTTTTCGGGGAAACAGGGTAGGTAGCAGGAATACACAATAAGCATATTGGCCGAAAATTTCCGTTCTGCGAATGATCGGCTGATTTTAAACTCATTGATGCCCAACAAGTAATACCCGATATCGATATTGTGAACAAAAAAGTTTGATTGGAAAAATTGTGTCGTATCGTTTGACAAGGAACGATATTCTATTCATCGGTAAAAAATTCTCTCGTACGTTAGAACGCATGAGCGGAAATAGCCGACGACCCGGAAGCCGTGTTCGAGAATGATGTTTCATAAACACGAATGAACTGTTCCACATTCTTCGTTTCTAGTTGTCTTTTGGCGATATTTATGGATGGCCAAAACACCAAGTCCAATAATGCAAATTTTTTGACTTCTGGGCCTCATCCATTTTGAATGTAAACCGTACGTTCCTGAACACACACTATGAACGCACGTAGATGCTTCCACTACGAAATCCACGGATATTCCGGTTCTGACGCCGGTCACTTCAACGGATTGCGTAGGAACGTTCGCGCTGGGCGGAAAGGTGTGGCTACAAGGTCACACGCACACTACATCACTTCCACTTGTGCGTGACACTACTCAACACTACGTATTAAATCGATTGCTCTTTTAACAATTTTTTTTTTTTCGATCGGTTAATGTTGGCAACGATTTCGACCAACGAACGATGTTTCGTTGGTCGGCTGTTGAGCGATCGGGTGATTTTCCAACCGTGTATTTCAGGCGATTAGACTCGGACAGCCCCAGGCACGACGCCCAGAGGTTGGATTGGATTTGTAGTTTCACCGCAGATGAAGTTGCCTTCCACTGGAATATCGTATTCCAGAAGCCTCGAGTCCGTCCCATTACAATGTTCATTATGGTTCCAGCAGACGGACTGGGACAGATGGGGGGGAAGGATGTACAGCCTGCGGTGACTTGGTCAGATTTCGGATCTCTCCTCTCTGATTGGTCTGATCCTCTTCATATAATAAGCCCCCTTCATGGTGAAGTTGGAATCTCTCAGCCGTGAAGTGTTTGCGTTGATCCGGAGTCGGGGGGGGGGGGGGTGCAGACGCTGGACGGGTTTTCGGTAGTTTCAGGTTCGTCTGGCGTGATACTTACACCGTTAGTATAAACACGATGCGGTCTGGTGTAATCCCCGAGATTTTCCTTGGATAAGAGCATCGCCCCGGAGGAATTTGGCGCTTCTGGAAAGTGCGATTGAAGGATTTCGGGGGAGGTTATTAAAAAACGTGTTGGAATTCTAGATGCTCTTTGAAGCCTGCGGCTCGGGGGGGGGGGGGGAATGAAAACAACAGGCACTGAGCAGTCCGTGTGTCCGTCTGACAATGGCTCCTGTAGATCACATCACACACCATCAATCTCGTCCCTCCAAATACCGAACTTTTCCTACTAGTCACCTGACCAGCAGATACGATCTTCCTGTGGCCGGGGCGTCTCTTTTATAAGAGCCGTGTACAGAGGAAGAGGAATTATCAGCTGATTGGATGACTTTGAAGCCTCGAATTCTGGTTGGCTGTCCGGGATTGTTGCAAAGAAAGAAAAATAGAATACAGATTTATAATCGAGGATCACATGGGAGGGGGGAGGAGTCACAAAACTCCCCAGAACCCGCCCCGGTCTGATGAAGCCGAATTTTAGCATTGAGGTCAGCCTGGGCCAATAGGATCTAAGACGGGCAGGACATGGATGACACATATTACCACCTTTTAGACCCCCTTCACACTGGCGCCACGTTAGCGGTAAAGCGCCGCTAGTTTTTTTTAATTTCCCCATCTGCCCCCCTCTATGAGGCTTTTATATACATTGATATTCCGGCTCCTGTACAGCTCAGTGCTGACGCTGTGTCTGTTTCCCCTCCCCCCGCAGGGATACCGATGTGGCGAATGTGAGAGAGAAGCGGAATCATATCTGCGATTTGATGAAAATGCCAAAGCCGACCCCGGCAACCAAGGTAAGCTTCACCAATCTGGGGGGGGAGAAGGGGGGGGATCTGCCATATAGTCGGTGTGCAGCAATGACCCCACATGGGTGCCAGTCTGGTAGAGCCCTGGCACAGCTACCCACTAGATCCTCTGATTGCTCTCTCATTGCGATGTGCGCTCTGCCGCCATCATAAAGACAGAAATAACAAGCAGGGGCCGATGTGCAGGACCAGCTCTTCTCACAGACCACATCAGGAATCTCAGTGTAATGCAAAGAAATGGGGGGACCCAAAACGGCCAATCCAATTCTGTCTTGCAGGACCATACATATTTCTGATTGGTTGTTTTCTGCCTGCTGTTAGTAAATATACCCCCCCCCCCTCCGTTAGCAGCTTTGTGGGGGGTCTGTGTATAGGGCTCATTTACTAAGGCTCTATTCACACTTGTCATGTGACTTTGGACACAAAGGGGGGAGATTTACTAAAACTGGAGAGTGCAAAATGTGGTGCAGCTCTGCATGAGAGCCAATCAGCTTCTAACTTCAGCTTCAGCCAATGGCTCCTGCTGCTATCAATCTGTCCAATGAGGAGAGAGACAGTGACTGGAGCCTCTGTGCACATCGCAGATCCAGCTCAAGTAACAAAAAAAGGGGGGAGGGGAGCTGCAGCACAGAAGGTTTTGTACCTTAATGCATAAAATGTGATAAGGTGAGGATTTACAACCACTTTAAAGGATATGTAAAGCAAACAAACATGTTATACTTACCTCCTCCGTACAGTAGGTTTTGGCCCCGATCCTCCTCTTCTGGGGTCCCTCAGTGGCTCTCCTGGCTCCTCCTCTTCCTTGGAGAGTCGCTCTCCCCTGAGCCCACCCCCGTGTCCTGCTGCTGCGTCCATTGACACAGACAACAGTACTCGCCCCCGCGTCATTGGATTTGATTGACAGCACTGAGAGCCAATGGCTGCGCTGCTATCAATCTATCCAATCGGGACCCGAGACACTGGCTGGTGTGCTCCTCCCCGTCGCTGGAATGATCGGGTTTAGGTAATTAACTGGGGGGGGGGGTTGCATCACAGAAAGTTTTTCACCTTCATCCATAGAATGCATTAGGATATAAAACCTCCGGAGTTTACAACCCCCTTTAAGCTTTGACCAAAAAAAACCTGGAAGCTGATTGGTTACTATACAGAGCTGCACCAGATTTTTGCACTCTCCAGTTTTAGTAAATCCCCCCCATAAAGTCGCATGAAGAGTCGCAGCCCATGTATGTCAATGAAAGCCGTTCAGATCTTTGTGACTTAAAAAAAAAGTTCCTGCACTACTTTGATGCGACTTGAGTTCCAGAGACTGCGATGTAAACGATCAAAAGTTGCATTTTTGATGTTATTGATGTGACAAGACAAAGCTGCATCAAAGTCCTAATGGAAATCGCAGGACTTTGGAGTCGCACAAATGTGTGAATGGAGCCTAAAGGCATAATAAGAACATTTATCCGAGCGTCAGTCCGTTAGACAGGGATCTAAGTATAGTGCAGGGTTATAGAACATATACTATAATACACCTCCCCCTGTATACAATGTGGTAATTCTACTTTTTTAACAATCCAGTAAAACTTTAGACTGGAGTGTGAAATAAGTATAATGAACACATTGTATACCGGGGGGGGGGGGGCTGGATTATAGTATATGGATATATTTATATTACGGGGGGAGGTGTATTATAGTATATGGATATATTTATATTACAGGGGGAGGTGTATTATAGTATATGGATATATTTATATCCAGGAAGATGTAGGTGGTGTCAGGCAGTGATAGGGGGAAGGAGGCGCACAGTAGTGGGGGGGGGGGAGGGGATGTTTGTTGATATCGTCAGCCAGTTAGAATCTGAAATGTAATTTTAATTTCTCAAAGCTGATTGGACGCCAGGCAGGGACATCTTCTGATATGAATAGGGCCCTGTAACGGTCTTAGCGATTTTGTCGCACGCTGGCCCAGATGTGTGGATATTAGACATTGATGACTTGTGTCGGCTCATTAGATTTGATCCCATTGGGTATATTGGTGTATCTTATACATGGGGGTCAGTCGCTTGTGACGTGAAGGAATTCGGGGGGGATGGGGGTGTTACTCTGCAGGGCTCACTATATGATATTCATACATTGGTAAATGTAATCCAGATGTGGTGTCAGTGAATGCATGCTCTTATCTGTGAGGAATGGGAGGAATTTATTAGAATAACCCCCACAGTCCCAGTCACCCGATACATCTCAGCTGGAGGAGCCAGAACCGTGCCGCCAGCACACAGCGCCGTGTTATCACCGCGTCCTCCCCGCCTGTCATACGTGTGCTTTATGTACCGTACAATCCGTGTATACAATGCGCTCAGTCACAGCCCATTTCATAGAGCTGCTGCAGGAGAAAATATCTGTAATAAATAGACACCCCGATCAGATCCTGGTGGTCAGCGATCGTAAACATTGGCTGTAGTGGGGTCTGCCAGTCATGAAATGAATTGTTTTGTTGATGGAGAAGTTGGTGGGAAGGAGTCAGCCGGTGTATGGGGGGGGGGGGGGGGTGGGTGTGATCTGCCTCTTGCAGTACACGGTCTGTGCTGCGGATTCCTCCATGATTGGCACATGTATTGCCATGGGGCCCCCTGTGTGCCAGTCTACTTAGAGGAAGGCAAAGGGCGGTCACCCCAAATATTGATATGAATTTCTCTTCAGTTACATTCCATTTTTTTAATTGATAAAAAAAACTATTAAGTAAATGCTATATAAACAAAAAAAAATTGCGCTATTTGAAAAAATAATGATGATAAAGCAGCTACATACAAATATGACTAAAATTCATGACAAGAATACAGGTGAAAATGTAGCGCCAGTGCAAGGCCGTATAAGGCATCAAAGCAAACCAAAAAAAAAAAAATGTGTATATACAGATATACAAAGATGTGATCTCTAGGCAAACAAGTCCCAATAGGTGATAAACCACAAACAAGTCTTTATCAGAGGTGACTAGGAAAGGAGGGGTGGCGTGTAAATCACAATGGGTGGGAGATGGAGTTGAGAACATCTTCATAAGAACAATCAGGAAACCTCGGGGTATGTTTGGCAGACAGCGGGTATCACTGAAGAGAAGTAATAAATAAATAATGGGTACTCTTACCGCAACCAGTGGATCTGTGTGTCAGCTCTTCCCGCTCAGGCTGGCTTCCTTTCATACGTTAGTCTGAGCGGGAAGAGCTGACTGACTGATAGGCGGTACTTATGGGTGGCAATGCTGGGCATCACTGATGAGGAGACGTCTGGCAGGCATTCATAGTGGGCGCTGATTGGCATCTTTTAAGACACTGTGGCATCCCTGGTGGCCATGGGGGGGGGGGGGATACCTGCTCATCAATGTACTTTCAAAGCTTGCTGTTCACACTGCTCTTATACAAGATGAAGCCCCCACCATGTGAAACAGGCCTCAAGCCTTGTACACATGGGCCGAATATTGGGGGCATCAGCCAGTTCAATAGAAACCGGCTGACGGAGTCTGGCATGACGGAAGGTCATCCAATCAGCATTCTCAGCCAATGACTGGGGGGGGGGGTGAGATTCGGCAAGTGTAAAAGGGGACATCTGCACTGATCATCAATGCAGCCCCCATCAGTGCGACCAATCGGTGCCTCATCCTCTGCTCCGTTGCCCACATATGTGGTGGTCTGAGAAGGAAGCCACAGCTGCAGCTTCTTCATCAGACCCCGAGACAAGAACGGTGTACCGTGGCACAAATTTAGATGATGGGGGGAGGGGGGGGTGCCTGATTTTAGCCGTACCCGGAGCAGCACCAAACCAAAATACACCGCTGGTCACAAAGTTGCACAACTCTTCTGCTCTTGTTCAGGAACTACAATTCCCATCATGCCTGTGAATGTCAGAGTTTTACAATGCCTCATGGGAAGTGTAGTTCCACAACAGCTGGAGGGCCGTAGTTTGGAGAACCCTGGTCTAGTTAATGGAACCAGATTGTACTGCAGCACTTCCTACATTCTGTATATTGGTAATAATGACATACATTGGGGGGGGACACAAGGATTCTGTCTAAAGTGATCAGATTCTCTCCCATGTCAGTACAGGTATAACAATTGAATCCTCTTCTCCCCACAGGTCCCTTCATCTCGATGAGAATCCTCAGACACACCTGTCGGAGCTCGGCTGTCATACCTATTTTTGTCAGCAAGTGGCGCTATATGCATGTGTTCATTATAATAATAGACTGTTCTGTATTGTGTCAGTTCTAAAATAAAAACATGTTTATTGTACAGTCACCTGCAGTAAATTACTACGAGCCGCATAGTGTGTGCGATACCGTCCACCGCCGCGCGGATCCAAATCTGCTGACTGGACACAAAGAGATCGCTGACACTTTAAAAAAGATTGTATAAAAAAAACAAAAAACAAGTGACTAAATGGGCCAAAACTCACAGAGAACACATATAACATGGAAGATAAAATATAATCGGAAAAAAAGTGCAAAAATTCAATACATCAGAACAGCCGCTGCTTATGGCATCCTCTTTGGAGGATTGTTTTACACTTTACAGGAAATACTGTTATCTTATTGATTTTTATTCACTGATTTTCCATTTCGCACTACTTTTAATGCTATGTGGTTCATTTAAGCGCTGCTGTTCACTTTTAGGCTCTTTAGTGATTTTCATACTTTAAAAAGGATTCCCAGGAAAGGCGATCGTCGCATTCAGCGGACGCCCCACCGAGGTAGAGCGAGACATTGCGGTGCCCTCAATGCTGCGGTGCCCGTTGTCTGAAGACAGGTACACTTTACTAACTCATCACCCGGCACAATATAAAAAAATAATAATCCATGCGTTGTGTAAAAAACATTGTATATACATTTATTATATCAAATGATTTGCCTAGAAAAGTCATGTGAACCACTTTACATTACACGGAGGAGTCGGCTCCGACAATGGAGGACGATGGTAATCGCATGTTGTGTCTCATCTGATCTTCTGGCCCCTCGGAGAACATTTCCCGTCCTGTCACACAAGAAAAAGTGTTATATCAGTAAGTGACACTTTTCACAGTCATTGTATTCCATCACATGGCAAGAAAGACGAGACCCGTCCTCTTAGGCTGACCATACACTGAGCAAGGTTGCAGGAAAGAAATGCGCTCAGTTCCCCCATTAACACAAGACCGTGTTGATGGGAATCCCTCCTGCCAAGCCATTCCTGGGAGAGAAGACATTTATGATTATCGCTAGCAGCTATTCCAGCTGCTAGCAATAATCGTATGTAAAGGCTGGTTGTACCCAAGTTGATCATTCAAGCCTTTGCCCAGACATGGTTTGAATCTCATCCAGTTCCTGCTGACCCAGGCCGAGATTTGAACTGTCTATGGCCGGCCTTACACAGCACACAATTGTTTTCTGGGTGTCTTTGCAGTAAAAGGCCGGTCACATAGTGTGAGTACAGCCAGCACTATACAGGTCTATGAGGTGTACAGGGGTAGTGAGAAGGGTGGGGGATGGTACCTAAGGCCAGCCGTAAACGGTTCAAATCTTGGCCTAGTTCAGGAACAAACCGTTAATGGACAAGCTGAATGTACAAAGTTGAACGATCAATCATCTAGGGGACAACCAGGCTGCCAGATTCGCTTGCGATTATCGCTATAGTTGCCAGTTATAATCACTGTATTCTCCCGGCGGGGGAAGAGGGATTCCCCTGTCAGCACTGACTATGTAAATGGGGGAATTGTGCAAATTTCGTTGCAGGGAAGAAATTGGCTCTGTGTATGGCCGGCCCAAAGCTGTCATTGATTTAAACTGGGCTGGTCCAGCGGGGGATTGGCTGAATTTTGATGAGGGTGTGTCCATCCCTGCTCAACAGAAGTCTATTATTTGATTGAATTGAGTCACAGGGACAGTTTTTCCCACTGTCAGAATGCAAGAGATTCACCCACCCAGCTTCCTTGTGTGGATGGCGGAATCTGTTCTTCACACCAGATGCAGTCCAGCGGGTTTGTAATCTGCTTAGAAAAAGCATGGACAGTATTTTTCCATTTATTCCAATGGCCCTAGTTCACACCCGCACAGTGCATGTGCTGCATTGTTTCTGTATGGAATAGATCTGGAATGTGGTAAAATGGTTCAACAATTCACTGGAATGCACATGTCCTGAATTGACATGACGAAAAAGAGGGTAGAAAATGCATCGGAACGCACCAAAACATGCATGCAGAAATGCGTTTGAATTACAGAAATTGTGGTGTGAACCGTCACTTACTGTACATTTGTTTATAAGGGAGAAGGGGTGAGGGGTTTGGGTGAATGTAAGTTCAGATAACGTAGGGCCAGCCCGGGAGGGGTGCGGGGGTCGTCGGTGTGCTGGCGTAGGGTCGGCTCGGGTGGGGTGCGGGGGGGGGTCGGCCCGGGAGGGATGCGGGGGTCGTCTCGGCCCGGGAGGGATGCGGGGGTCGTCTCGGCTCAGGAGGGGTGCTGGCGTAGGGTCGGCTCGGGAGGGATGCGGGGGTCGTCTCGGCCCGGGAGGGATGCGGGGGTCGTCTCGGCTCGGGAGGGATGCGGGGGTCGTCTCGGCTCAGGAGGGGTGCTGGCGTAGGGTCGGCTCGGGAGGGATGCGGGGGTCGTCTCAGCTCAGGAGGGGTGCTGGCGTAGGGTCGGCTCGGGAGGGGGGAGGGGGGCGGGGGTCATCTCGGCTCGGGAGGGGTGCTGGCGTAGGGTCGGCTCGGGAGGGGTGCTGGGGTCGTCTCGGCCCGGGAGGGATGCGGGGGTCGTCTCGGCCCGGGAGGGATGCGGGGGTCGTCTCGGCCCGGGAGGGATGCGGGGGTCGTCTCGGCCCGGGAGGAATGCGGGGGTCGTCTCGGCCCGGGAGGGGTGCTGGCGTAGGGTCGGCTCGGGAGGGATGCGGGGGTCGTCTCAGCTCAGGAGGGGTGCTGGCGTAGGGTCGGCTCGGGAGGGATGCGGGGGTCGTCTCGGCCCGGGAGGGATGCTGGCGTAGGGTCGGCTCGGGAGGGATGTGGGGGTCGTCTCGGCCCGGGAGGGATGCGGGGGTCGTCTCGGCTCGGGAGGGATGCGGGGGTCGTCTCGGCTCAGGAGGGGTGCTGGCGTAGGGTCGGCTCAGGAGGGATGCGGGGGTCGTCTCAGCTCAGGAGGGGTGCTGGCGTAGGGTCGGCTCGGGAGGGGGGAGGGGGGCGGGGGTCATCTCGGCTCGGGAGGGTTGCTGGCGTAGGGTCGGCTCGGGAGGGATGCGGGGGTCGTCTCGGCCCGGGAGGGATGCGGGGGTCGTCTCGGCCCGGGAGGGGTGCTGGCGTAGGGTCGGCTCGGGAGGGATGCGGGGTCGTCTCAGCTCAGGAGGGGTGCTGGTGTAGGGTCGGCTCGGCTCAGGAGGGGTGCTGGCCTAGGGTCAGCTCAAGAAGGGTGCTGGTGTAGTCTAGCAGCTTCATCCTCCTGCATTATGGTAATGCATGCACACATTATGGCTTTGCAGGGAGGGGCCTTTCATTTTGAATAGGACCCCTTACACACTGCCCTGTGTTGCATTCTCAGAATACGGTCGGCTGCGGTTCCTAGTGCGTTAGCAGCCCATTCAGAATGAATGCATGTTAACGCACCACACAAGTGTGAAGCCTGCTTAGCCATCCATGTCCCCCATCATAGCATGCCAGATATAAGATCGTAAAACGTAGTTCCATACCTGAGCCCAGCCCCTCAGTTGAAGTGATAATAATCGGTGCCTTCCTTCAGGTTCAGTGAGTGCAGATTCTCCTCCAATCCTCCTCCGGTCAGATCCTGGAACAGAAGACAAATATAAGGTGGAGAGAATATGATCAACTCTTCCATCGATCAGCCCAATTCATCACTGTGTGTGTCAGAGGAGCCTGTCTGCACTACACCTCATCCACCAATCACATCCACTCATCTCTCCAATGGCCATTTTCCAGCACAGATGGTGTGGAATGTAAACGTCCCTTGTGACAGTAATAGGCGGTGACAGGTCCTCTTTATGGAGGGATTTGGGGGGGGGGGGGGGCTGGGCTATAAGAACCCAAATCCCTCCTTTGCACTTCAAAGCATTAATAAAATGCCAAGATCTGCATTTTTGAATACTTTCGATATTCAAAAAACGGTGCCGTTAAGCCAGAAATTGGTGTCATGTCATCCCTTCCAGGTTACCATAGCGGCAACCCAATCAAAGCCAATTCCGGCTTTCCTGGGGTCTCCGACTCGCTGGCGAATGGGCCGGCTACTAGCTTGGTCTCCCGGTAGGATGGAAGAGCCCAAGCGAGCTGCAGGGGGGGAAGAACAATTAAGCGGCTGGCTAACTGCTCCGGTTGCTATTACAAGAAAGCCGACCGTCGGCACTAAAAAACAATATTGGGTCATCCCGGATACAACCACATGATTTGTCAGGAAGTGGTCAACCTTTGTCAAATGAGCCGGGTAGGAAAACTGTCGGCCAATCAGATGCTGGCACTGTTCAGGTATTCCCCAGCAACAAACCGATTCTTCTCTATTAGCCCCTTTAGTATCTGTAAATATCATCACAATACAGAACATAGACTGTGGGGGGAGATTTACTAAAACTGCTGCAGCCGTTCATGGCAGCCAATCAGCTTCTTGCTTCAGCTTGTTCAATTAAGCTTTGACAATAAAACCTGGAAGCTGATTGGTTACTATGAAGAGCTGCACCAGATCACGTGTGTACCAGTTTTAGTAAATATCCCCGGGAACAGACACAGGAGCTGCCCCCCGCCCCTTCATGTGTTGTTTTTAACAACTTGTAGATACTTTTACAAGTGTTTTCCTCGCCGGCCTCCCTTCCCCCAACCTATAAAGAGACACCTACAGCGGGCGCTGCGCTCTGATCCCTCCACCATAGAGGAGGTGAGTGCTCCCCAATCCCCCCCGGCTCCCTCTTTCTTTTTTGTGTTTACAACGTCTGTGGGGGGGGGGGGGGGTTACGTTGATGAAAGGGGGTCACCGCTAATGATGGGATTTCTAGACTTCCCTGCTGGATGGGGTTACCCTTCAAAGGAACAGACAGCCTGCCCTGCTGTAAAGTATTACTGTACATCACACAGAACTGAGCCCCCCTCTCTCCATCCACCTATAACAAGAGGTTAATACCCACCCCCCCCCCCCCTTTCCTCATATACAGGGGGGTCCTCACAGACTGTCAGGTTTAGGTATACATCCAAATCTTAGCCATGCTTATTCTGTAAGATGTCATGTTCTCAGCATGGCGCCCCAGAACAGACAGAATGATAAAAGACAGGATCTCTTAGGCTGGCCATACACAGAGCAATTTGTAGGCATTTGGAATCAACACACTGTTGATTACAAATGAAAGAATGAAGACAACCTGACATTACAGAATGCGATCGTCCAACAAAGGACCAAAATAGATGTAATATATTATAAAGAATAATAGCAACCAAATAGAAATCATCAAAAAAAAACCCTGTAAACAATCCGGTTTTCAAAGTCTTTTCGAGAAAGCAGTTGGTCAAAAATACTGAACTATTCAATGGAAAAAGGAATCAAAATTGAGATTGTTTCCAACATGTAGGGCCAGTTTGGTCTATGAAAATAACCCTGATGCTATGGCTGTGACCACATGAGGGCAGCCTAGAGATTACAGGAGGGCAAAGAAGACAAGTCCTAGTAACGATGGTCCTAGACACACTGGAGGAGATCTTCCCTGAGATGAAGGTTACTCTACACTGAGGCTTCTATGGCAGGACCAGGCAGGTAGGTTCTAAAGATCTCGGAGAACCAAGCACAAATCTTCTGTGGATGTCGGTTGCCTCAATTACTTCTGTCTCTTCATGTCATTCCAGACAGACTCCATGATAGTGAGATCAGGGCTCTGTGGGGGGGAACCATCACTTTCAGGACTCCTTGTTGTTCTTTACACTGAAGATTGTTCTTAGTGACATTGGCTGTATGTTTGGGTTGGTTGTCCTGCTGCAGAATACATTTGGGGCCAATCGTACGCCTCCCTGATGGTATGGCATGATGGAGAAGTATGTACCTGGATTTCTCAGCATTGAGAACACCATTCATCCTAATCAAATCTCCAAGTCCATTTGGAGAAATGCAGCCCCAAACTTGCAAGGAACCTCCACCATGCGTCACAGTTGGCTGCAGACACTCGTTATTGTACCGCTCTCCAGCCCTTCCCCCAATAAACTGCCTCCTACTACAGCCAAATATTTCACATTTTGACCCAGAGCACCTGCTGCCATTTTTCTGCACCCCAGTCTCTATGTTTTCCTGCATAGTTGAGTCGCTAAGCTTTTTTTCCACGTCAGAGGAATTTTGGCCACAATTATTTCATAAAGACCACTTCTGGGCAGACTTCTCCTGACAGTAGATGGGGGGTACCTGGGTCCCACTGGTTTCCACCAGTTTTGTGGCAGTGCTGGACATCTTCCGTTGTTGAAGGGAAGTATGATGTGTCTGGCTAAGATAACTTAATGTAGGACATGAAAGACACATCGTGCTTACGTCCCTTCAACACCGGAAGATGTCCAGCAGTGCCATCAGAACAGAACCGGTGGGAACTAGGTACCCCCATCTACTGTCTGGAGAAGTCTGCTCAGAAGTGGTCTTTATGAAATAATTGTGGCCAAAATTCCTCCGACATGGAAGCAAGGCTGAGCGACTCAACTATGCAGGAAAAACTAAAAAAGGGTGTGGGTGGGGGGGGCAGAAAAATGGCAGCAGGTGTTGTGGACAGAGGAGTCAAAATGTGAAATATTTGGCTGTAGCGGGAGGCAGTTTGTTGGCAAAGGGCTGGAGAGCCGTACAATAATGAGTGTCTGAAGCCAACGGTGGAGGTTCCTTGCCAAGTTAGGGCTGCATTTCTGTAAATGGAGTTGGGGATTTGATAAGGATGAATGGGGTCCTCAATGCTGAGAAATCCAGGCAGATACTTCTCCATCATGCCATAACATCAGGGAGGTGTGTGATTGGCCCCAAATTTATTTTGCAGCAGGACGACCACCCCAAACATTCTCAATGTCATTACAGGGGAGTTCCACCCAAAAATGGAACTTCGGCTTTAGGTGTTGGTGACCCCGACATGCCACATTTGGCATGTCGTTTTTTTTTTTGGGGGGGGGGAGCGGGTACCCTGTTTTTACAGGCACCCCTCCCCTGGTGCCGGAAGGGAGTTCTCCTCTCCCCCCTCCCTCTGTGCCTGGCCAATCACAGTGCAGACCCGGCTGTGAAGCCACAGTCGGGCGCCCACAGTTATGCCCTGTACACACAGTCGGATTTTCCGACGGGAAATGTTCGATAGGAGCTTTTTGTCAGAAATTTCGACCATGTGTAGGCTCCATCGGACATTTTCCATCGGAATTTACGACAAACAAAATTTGAGATCTGGATCTCAAATTTTCCGACAACAAAATCCGTTCTTGTAAATTCCGATCGTGTGTACACAATTCCGACGCACAAAGTTCCACGCATGCTCGGAATCAAGCAGAAGAGCCGCTTGATTTCATGGTTGATTGATTTCATTTTTCTCGGCTCGTCGTACGTGTTGTACATCACCGCGTTCTTGACGTTCGGAATTTCCGACAAGATTTGTGTGACCGTGTGTATGCAAGACAGGTTTGAGCCAACATCCGTCGGAAAAAAAACATGGATTTTGTTGTGGGCAAATCCGATCGTGTGTACGCAGCATTAGAATGCCGGCGCTGCGGAGAGGAGCGGGGGCTTCGTGCACCCACATCCCTGGACCGTGGGGCAGGTGAGTGTCTGATAATTAAAAGTCAGCAGCTACACTTTTTGTAGCTGCTGACTTTTAAAATGGGTGGAACTCTGCTTTAAGAACTATCTTCAGTGTAAAGAAGAACAAGGAGTCCTGGAAGTGATGGTTTGGCCCCCCACAGAGCCCTGATCTCACCATCATGGAGTCTGTCTGGGATGACATGAAGAGACAGAAGGATTGGAGGAAGCCGACATCCACAGAAGATCTGTGCCTAGTTCTCCAAGCTGTACATAGAACAACCTACCTGCCGAGTTCCTTCAACAACTGTGTGCAAATCTACCTAGAAGAAGGCAAAGGGGGGTCACCCCAAATATTGATTTCACATTTTCTTCTGTTCTCTCACCTTGCATGTTATAAATTGATATAAAAATAAACCAAGAAATTATTTATTTCTGAAAGCTTTCCTACTTTACAGCATTTCTTCACACCTGCTTAAAACGTTTGCACAGTCCTGTAACATGCAGATAAAAGATATCTGGCAAGAGTGCCAGTGATGGGTTGGGGCAAACTAGAAGCCCCCCCATTGGTGGAGCTGGGGCAGGTGCAGCAGTAGTTTTCTTTTTTTTTTTAGGGCTCCATTCATACTTGTGTGACTTTGGACATCAAAGTCGCATGACAAGTCCCAGCCCATTCTTTTTCAATGGCACCTGTTCGAATTGGTGCAACTTAGAAAAAGGTGGCTGCACTACTTTGATGCGACTTTTGATACGAATTTGATCCAGAGAGTGTAAAGTTGGATTAAATTTGCATTTGGAAATCGTGCGACTTTGGAGTGCCACTAGTGTGAATGGAGCCTTACATTGAATAACCGGTGTCCACGGCAGTGTTATCTCTGCCACTATTGCTGCAAACACGGCCTATATGTCAAGAGAAAAAAAAATATATATATATAAAAAAACAAAAACATGAAATAAAAGAATATTTCACATACATTATACTCTAAATTCATAGATGTGGTATCTGAATACAATATTATTTGTGACCTTCCATGTGTGATTTAGGCGGCCTCCATCTATCCAGCACAGAAAGGCGACTTGGCGGTGGGTCTGACCCTTCTACAATGAGGTGTTTAAATAGCAAAAAGAGCCCAAATAGACCGAAAAAAACCACACAAAAATAAAAATGTCCAATAAAATCTACAATAATCGAACACAAAGCAGTCGCAGGTTAACCGAGCCGCTTCCCCCCCTCCAACTTCCCCGCACGTGTTTCTGATCAAACCAAAACCAATAAAGAGTTTAGAAGCTGCTACTTCAATGTGACCACATGACAGGAGCGTGCGTGGGGAGGCGCGGCGCGCTCCTATCTGACATTCCTCCCTAATTACGCTTCTCTCTCTCCCCACATCACAGGGCCCGGCCGCCTTTCCACATGGTGTCAGATGTGGGCAGCAAATAAAAGCAGAGAAACAACATCAAATATTCTAAATATACATCTCCGCCATTGTGGCAGGAGTGGAAAAGAAAAAGGTCTTATGTTCAGGGCAGAGCCCCCCTTTAATGTGGCTTCCACAATCCCCCTGAGCCGGAGATCATCAAACAACCCATCCACCCGCCCGCCCCCCAGCGGAGAGCGCTTTGTTCTGCTAAATCTCCCTCTGAAGGAAAAATACAATTTCCAAAGAATTTTTACTCTATGAAAACGGCGGGCGGCCGGCCACATCTATCGGAGTTATTAAAGCCAGCGCGCTCGCTGTTTTCATGTCCTGATGAATAATATTTGCTCAGAGACTCACTCTTCGGGTAAAAATTCCTTCTGCAGAGAGGAATAATATGAGAGAACCCCAATATACAGGATAATGGGGTACACAGCCACCCCTCTGGCTTTCCCACACAACCCCCATATACTACAGAATTATTGGTTGAACTGGATGGACTTTGGTCTTTTTTCAACCAGACTATGTAATTAATGGGGTACACAGTCACCCCCCAGCCCTGGTCTCCTTATACAACCTCTATATCAGCCATTCTCAGCCAGGGTTCCTCCAGAGGTGGCTAGGGGTTCCTTGAGCTGCCTACATAGTTCTGAGCCAATGCCACTTGGAGGAGCCAGTGCTACGACACCAATGATCTTTATAGCTCTCTGTAAGGGGGCTATTCTTACACTGACCACCAAAGTAAGGGGCATTGTTCCCACTGACCCCCAATAAATGGGGTTTTATCAGGGGTTCCCCAAGACCTGAAAATAATTTTAAGGGTTACACTGGGCTAAAAAGGCTGCTCTATATGCAAAATTAATGGGGTGCACAGTCACCTCTAGTCTCCTCACATAACCCCCATATACAGAATGAGTAGGGTATACAGTCATCTCCAGCAACAGCCTCCTCACACAACCTCCATACAGAGTTAATGGGGTACACCGTCACCTCCAGGCTTCTCACAGAACCCCTGTATACAGACAGACTGGGTACAGAGTCTTGGAACACCCTGCCCTAGTCTCCTTCAGTATCTCCCATTTACAGATTAATGGAGTACACAGCCAATCCCAGTCTCCTCACAGAACATCCATTTACAGGGCAATCAAGCACACAACCACCTCCTGCCCCAATTCTCTCATAGAACCCCCATACATACACTAATGGGGTGCACAACTCTCTCCTGTCCCAATCCCCTCACAGAACCCCCATATATAGACTAATAGGTTACACAGCCACCTCCTGCTCCGGTCTCTTCACAGAACCCTCGTATAAAGAGCAATGATGTGTACATCCATCTCCTCCTTCTCCACTCTCCTCACAAAGCCCCCATATGATGGGGTACACAGCCATCTCCCGCCGTAGTCCTCTCACACCCTTCTACAGAGCAATGGGGTGCACAAGCCCCTTCCTGCTCTAGTAACCTCACATACACAACATATACCAAATGTAATATATAGCCCCCTCCTGGTAGAACCCCCTTCCCACATGTACAGAACAATAGGGTACACAACCAACTCCTGTCCGAATCTTCTTAGAGAACCCCTATAGACAAACGGGGAACACAGCCACCTCCTGTCCCGATCTTCTTAGAACCCCTATAGACGAATGGGGAACACAGCCACCTCCTGTCCCAATCTTCTTAGAACCCCTATAGACGAATGGGGAACACGGCCACCTCCTGCCATAATCCCCTCAAAGAACCTCTATATATAGAATAATGGAAAACACGGCCACCACCTGCCATAATCCCCTCAAAGAACCCCTGTATACAGACTAATAGGGTACACAGTCACCTCCTGCCTTGGTTTCCTCACAGAACCCTCATATATGAACGAATGGGGTACACAGCCACCTACTGCTCCGGTCTCCTCACAGAACAATCATATAAATAGCAATGTTGTATACAACCACCCCCTCCTTCTCCAGTCTCCTCACAAAGTCCCCATATATACAGAATAATGGGGGTACGCAGCCACCTCCTGCCCTAGTCCCCTCACAGAACACCCTTCTATAGAACGATGGGGTTCACAGCCACCTCCTGCTCCGGCATCATCACATACTCCACATATATACGAAATGGTGTATGTAGCCCCCTCCTGTCCCGGTCTCCTGGCAGAACCCCCATGTACAGAACAATGGGGTACACAGCCCTCAGCATTCCAGATCTCCTCACTCACCAGTTTGACGCAGATAATAAATGGCGGTTTGGCTTCTTTAAAATGGAGGATAGGGATCTTTGGTTTTGGTCTTTTCTAAAAGAAACAAAAAGCAGAGATTAGGTATAATCATAGGAGGGAACAAGGTGGACAGAAGATGGTACTTGTTGCAGGAAGTGTGGTGAGCATCGGGATGACAGCCTGGATCCTGCACCTTTACAATACAAGTCAGCAATACAACCCCCCCCCCTCCCCCATGTTATACCCTCACAGGTCCTCTTCAGCTGCACAAAATTTGATCATTATAACAACCAAAAGGATCAACCAACCTTTCTCCAGTCCATCACTAACCACTTCTCATTCCTAAACCCTTCTATGTTCTGGGAGTCTGCCATCTTGCCCACACAGCACCTCCAGGCCCCATAAAGGGGGTTTTGCTCAACCCTTTTGTTTATTTCTGCATTTCCGGCTCTGCTATTACTGGTGTGAGGATCTTTTCTCTTCATGAACTTCAATATACGAGATTTTGAAGTTGTACTTCTCATGGACGGCCCTCATTTATTACACAAAGGCTTCACTCACATTTCCACTGACACCATTGATCTTTTTAGCTATCTGTAAGGGAATAATTCAATGACCACAAGTATTAGGAGCATTCTTCCCACTGACCACCACACTAATGTATTATGAGTTGTATATATAGTCATTTTTAGCAGAGGGTTCCCTGAGACCAGAAAATTGTTTAAGGTTCCTTTGTGTTGAAAAGGTTGAGAAAGGCTACCTTAATCCAATCACCATGAAATGTGTCAAGGCAGATACTGATTGTCCAAGAAGAATATGGTAGGTGTGATAGTTGTGGAACCTCGCTATTCTAGGTACATCATCCCACCCTTGGTGTTAGGAAATCTGCAAAGGTGTGTGCATATACAAAGCTACAATGTCTCTACCCTGGCAGATCAAGGTGGTAGTGCCACCTATGTGGGTATAAATGTTGGGGGATCTTCCTGGCACGCTAGAACTGAAGAAGGTGCTTGAATGACCTACGAATCGTCTCCATTACAGAACAAGTCCAGCTGAAAGAGACCAACCACTATGAGGTATATCCCATGACCTGTACTACGAGGTATATCCCATGACCTGTACTACGAGGTATATCCCATGACCCGTCCTACGAGGTATATCCCATGACCCGTCCTACGAGGTATATCCCATGACCTGTACTACGAGGTATATCCCATGACCTGTCCTACGATGTACACCCATGACCTGTCCTACGAGGTATATCCCATGACCTGTCCTACGAGGTATATCCCATGACCTGTCCTACGAGGTATAGTATATGTCATGACCTGTCCTACGAGGTATATCCCATGACCTGTCCTACGAGGTATAGTATATGTCATGACCTGTCCTTCGAGGTATATCTCATGACCTGTACTTCGAGGTATATCCCATGACCTGTCCTACGAGGTATATCCCATGACCCGTCCTACGAGGTATATCCCATGACCTGTCCTACGAGGTATATCTCATGACCTGTACTACGAGGTATATCCCATGACCTGTCCTACGAGGTATATCCCATGACCTGTCCTACGAGGTATATCCCATGACCTGTCCTACGAGGTATATCCCATGACCTGTACTACGATGTATACCCATGACCTGTCCTACGAGGTATATCCCATGACCTGTCCTACGAGGTATATCCCATGACCTGTCCTACGAGGTATAGTATATGTCATGACCTGTCCTAAGAGGTATATCCCATGACCTGTCCTAGGAGGTATATCCCATGACCTGTACTTCGAGGTATATCCCATGACCTGTCCTATGAGGTATATCCCATGACCTGTCCTATGAGCTATATTCCATGACCTGTCCTACGAGGTATATTCCATGACTTGTTGTACGAGGTATATTCCATGACTTGTTCTACGAGGTATATTCCATGACTTGTTCTACGAGGTATATCCCATGACCCGTCCTACGAGGTATATCCCATGACCTGTCCTACGAGGTATATTCCACGACTTGTTCTACGAGGTATATCCCATGACCTGTCCTACGAGGTATATCCCATGACCCGTCCTACGAGGTATATCCCATGACCCGTCCTACGAGGTATATTCCATGACTTGTTCTACAAGGTATATCCCATGACCTGTAATACGAGGTATATCCCATGACCTGTCCTACGAGGTATATCCCATGACCTGTCCTACGAGGTATATCCCATGACCTGTCCTACGAGGTATATCCCATGACCTGTCCTACGAGGTATATTCCATGACTTGTTCTACGAGGTATATTCCATGACCTGTCCTATGAGGTATATGCCATGACCTGTCCTACGAGGTATATTCCATGACTTGTTCTACGAGGTATATCCCATGACCTGTCCTATGAGGTATATCCCATGACCTGTAATACGAGGTATATCCCATGACCTGTAATACGAGGTATATCCCATGACCTGTCCTACGAGGTATATCCCATGACTTGTTCTACGAGGTATATCCCATGACCTGTCCTACGAGGTATAACCCATGACCTGTCCTACGAGGTATATCCCATGACTGGGGTACTTGAAAACCTAGACATGGGCAAATCGTTTCGTTATGAATCGTAAATTCGGATAAAATTTTCGTTATTCAGAGATTTGGATGTTTTCAAGTTTCCAAATCACAACAGTAGCGAATTTCAATGAATCCAAAAGAACTTATAACGAAACGAAGTAACAAATTCGAAAAATTAACAAATCAATTAAAAAAAATATGAAAAATATTTTTTTTTAAAAATCAAACATGAATTTTAAAAAGTTTTAAAATTAATTTAAAAAAAAACTGAAAATAATTTTAAAAAAATGTGAAAGAAAACAATAGAACAGAATAGAATGAATATAGCCATCTTCCTATAATTTGAATCGATTCGAAAATAATGATTATACTGACCGAATCTGAATATACAAAACAAATTCTAAAAGTGAACCATTCAAATGTACCACATATGACAAAACAAAATTATTAACTTAACGAACGAATCTGAAACCAAACACATTTTTCCGTCATGCACATCTCTAGAACCTATTTAGTGGTATAAAATGTTGCTCTGGGGTCTGTCTTCGTTATCAAACCTGAAAAATGACAACCATGAGGTCATTCCATAGACTGATAGAGGTATGTAGGACATTACAGTACGGGCGTCCTTGTAGCCCCCCCCCCCCCAATAAGACAGCTCTGTGTAGAAGAATTCCAGCACAGTAGATAACAGAAAGGTCTGTGTCCCATCACCCGCACCTTATCGCTGTGCTAGTCCAATCACCACTTCAGGTCGTCCCCCCCTCCCCGTGGCTCCCTCCATACAGCATGAGGGCTAATTTTATCCCTGGAGGGGCGCCTGTAGATAAAAACAAACTGTGCAGCTTTGACCAAAGTTAAATAATGCCCTTGCTAGAGGTGTAGGCCATTTACATACCTCCAAAAGCCTGGCCGAAAAACTCCCAGAGATGGCATCATCCCATCCTGCCTTGTTGCTAGGATGTTGCTAAGACACTCCCAGCTGTTACTGCTCACCCCCACCCATCAGAGGAGTGAGCTCCCAAACCACTGCACATGGGTGGTCCGCTATCTCCTCGTCTAAACATTGCTGAGCTCACAGCTACTGCCACAGGGGAGAGAGTGCAGTGAATCATCTGGGGGCGTCTTGGCAACGTCCTAGCAACAAGGCAGGACAGGATGATGCCATCTCTGGGAGTTTTTTAGCTAGGCCTTAGGAAGTAAGGATGTAAATGGTCCTGCCTTGTTGCTGGGATGTTGCCAAGACACTCCCGGCTGTCACTGCTCACCCCCACTATCAGAGGAGCGAGCTTTCAAACCACGGCACATGGGTGGTCCATTATCTCCTCATTTCTACATCACTGAGCTTGGAGCTACTGACACAGGGGAGAGAGAGGAGGACTGAATCTTCTGTCTTAGCAACATCCTAGCAACAAGGCAGGATGGGAGGATGCCATCTTTGGGAGTTTTCCGGCCAGGCTTTGGGAGGTACATAAATGACCTCCTCCTTTAGCAAGGGCGTTATTTAACTTTGGTCAAAGCTGCGCCCCGTATCTGCATAGGCAGCTTTTTTTGGTAAAGGTGAGGAGTAGGCATTTGGGGTCACCACTATCCAGGGCCTGCAGCTTCCACTGACACCTCCAACCTGCTTAACAGACCATGAGCAAGAATCTGCACACCTCCAGCTCCAAGTGCCTGAAACATGTTATAAAGTCTGGCTCGCGGTGTGACTTTCCCACATTTCTCCTGATAAAGGAAAAGGTTTTCCTTTATTACACATACAAGACATACTGAGTGCAGGTCCAGCCAAAATGGCTTCTTTTGGGTGTTGGATGCTGTGTGGAATGGTTGGAACCCCTGCCAGGTTTTCACAGCTATTAGAGAGATTCTCCCCTCACTTTCTGTTCTGGTGACAACACTTTTACCGGACTGAAAGTGAAAGAAAATCTGCAACAGGGACATAGGCAGCAATAAGAACATGACAGAGGTTCTAGTCTTCCCCTCGTCGGTTGGATTTCTTACTTTTATGTTTCTGGTGGAAATTTGTTCCCTTACTTCCTGTCTGGGGAAGCTGTTGTCACCAGGACAGGAAGTGAGGGAAAATCTCTAATGAAGCACTAGATAGCAGTAGAAACTTACCAGTTTAATCTCTCCTGTCTCCATCAAAACCAAGAAAAGAAGTTTTGCTGATAAGACGCTATTAAAGCTGAACTCCGAGGTAAGCAACCTAAATCCATTTGTGTCTTTTCCTTGGATCTCGTGTGATTTGTGTATTTCTTTCGGGTCTGTGCAGTAATCCAGTGTGAGACTTCCTGTAACAAAGACCGCTCACTGCTGATCTCTCTCCTCGTGCAGGGTGACTGGTCTTGTCTCCACCCCCTCCTGTAGTAGGCCCCTCCCACAGCTCTTTCTCCTCATGCAGGGTGACTGGCCTTGTCTCTGTCCCCTCCTGTAGTTTTCTGTAGTGGGTGGAGCCTGCTGGGCCCCTCCCACAGCTCTGGTCTTGTCTCCGCCCCCTCAAGTAGTATGCCCTTCCCACAGCTTTTCTCTCTCTCTCCTTGTGCAGGATGACTGGTCTTGTATCCACCCCTTCCTGTAGTTTTCTGCAGGTAGCCTATAGTGGGTGGAGCCTGCTTGGTACCTCCCACAGCTCTTCTCTCTCTCCTTGTGCAGGGTGACTGGTCTTGTCTCCACCCCTTCCTGTAGTAGGCCCCTCCCATAGCTCTGCTCTATGTACAGCACAGTGATGATTCCCCCTATTACTTTTACAAGGTAATATATGGGTTTGCAAATGTATTTAGTACACACAAAGTCGATTTTTATCCTTTTTGGCTTTTGAGTGATGTATTTAAATGAAAGGTTCTGTGCCTGGAGTTCAGCTTTAACATATTTCTGAGTTAACAAATCTCTGGACCAACAAGTTTTCTGTATCGGGGATTGTAATGTAAGCGGATTAGAATGGTAGAATCTTTATGCTCTCACCTCGGACTCCTCGTGTGTGTAGAAACCTTTGCAGATTTTTTTGCAATCGACATCGCAGAACGCCATTACCTGCAACACAAACAACAGGCTGTCAGTCTCCAACTGCCGAGGCCGAAGACTTCTCCATAGATGGGCCACATGGGGGGGGATTTACTAAAACTAGAGAGTACAGAATCTGGTGCCGCTCTGCATAGAAACCAATCAGCTTCCGGGTTTCTTTGTCAAAGCTTAACCAAACAAGCTGAAGTTAGAAGCTGATTGGCTGCCATGCCCAGCTGCACCAGTTTTAGTAAGTCTCCCCTCCATTGCTTATAGAAAAAAAAAGAAGAAGCAAAGACATTTGATGCTCAGCAGTGACGTATATGTGGTGTAAGACAAGTCATTTCAGTGTTTCCGGGTCATTTCTTTTTTATCATGAGGCTCTTATTGCAAAATCAGAAGCATAACAAAGCAATTAATACAATACAATTCAGTTTGTCATATAGAAACCAAATAGTCACATCATGTAATACCCAGAGAAGGGTGAATAGTCATAGCATTGTAGAGGCATTGCGTACCTCCAAATGGTGAAACATTACGAACCCGGGCAAGTGTATCAGCAATCATATCTTTCCCTACAATGGTAATCACCTCTCAACCAGTCATGACCCATGAATACCATGAAACCTACAGCCATTGGAGAAGCCTCCTCATTTGGACAAGTTCTTTGGGGCTAAGTCTCGGTGTATGAAGCCAGTGGGCCCATCGTTTGTCAAATTTACCAGGCCTCCCCCTGTGTGGATAGATGTACCGTTCAAGGATAAGGTGTTGAATCCAGGATTTGACAGTCGGAGGAGTGACAGATTTCCATCCCGTAAGTATTGTTTTCCTACTTTGGAACAAAGCTCTAGAGAAGGCCGTTCCTCGTCATCTCCTCTGGAACTGCCTCCTCCAATATACCTAAAAAGCCACATATCCGATCAAGAGGGACATTTGTTTGGAATACCTGGTTAAGTATTACATAGTTAGTCAGGTTGAAAAAAGTCCATCTAGTTCAACCATAAAAAAAAATAAAAAAATAAAAAATAATATCATACAATCCCATATAACCGATACTATACCCACAGTTGATCCAGAGGAAGGTGAAACCCTTAGAAAAGCAGGATCCAATTTGCTACAGCAGGGGAAAAAATTCTTTCCTGATCCCAGAGAGGCAATCAGATTTTCCCTGGATCCACTTTACCTATAAATGTCAGTACCCAGTTATATTCTGTACATTTAGGAAAGTATCCAGGCCTTTCTTAAAGCAACTGAGCTGTCCAAAACCACCTCTGGAGGGAGTCTATTCCACATTTTCACAGCTCTCACTGTGAAGAAACCTTTCCGTATTTGGAGGAGAAATCTCTTTTCCTCTAGACATAAAGAGTGCCCCCTTGTCCTCTGTGTTGACCGTAAAGTGAATAACTCAACACCAAGTTCACTATATGGACCCCTTATATATTTATACATGGTGATCATATCCCCCCTTAAAGTGGATGTACACCCAATGTCATCCTTTCTAAACTCCTGCCATAGGGGTTATCTATAAGGATAGACACGCCTCCTGCATGTATCTTTACCTGTCAAATGTCTCCCCTCTGTCTGTTATGAGACCTGAAAAACTGCAGATTCTGTGGGCGGGGTCTGTTGTCTGGAGCTCGGTGGGTGGAGTCATGATGTCAATAGTCTCCCCGCCCACCTCTACACTCCCCTTGTCAATATGCATTTTCTCCTGTGTATTTCTTACACTGAACTTCTGCTATGATCTCTAACATCCAGTGAAAAGACAGGAAAGTAACCACATGACTTCAGCATGACGAATCATGGTGAGGTGTGGAACAGCCAATCCTTGCAGAGCTGCTGAAGAAAGAAGTGGGGGTGGGAATTAAAAATAATGCATGTCTTAGGCTAGTACACGGGATATGTAAATCACCTGTCACTCACAGCAAGGGGGAGGAGCTGACAAACTTTTTCTCTGTTTGTCAAGTTTTATCTCACTGAACAATAAAAGGGGATTGCTCAGAGATGGATTAACTCTGTGTGGCAAGACTGGGCTCAAATGATAGGAAATCTTATACTCTACATTTTGGCCTTAAAAAAAAAATATTTTTTTTTTCGGGTTTACATCCACTTTATTCTCCTCTTCTCAAGAGAGAATAAATTCAGTTCCTCTAATCTTTCCTCATAGCTGAGCTCCTCCATGCCTCTTATCAGTTTGGTTGCTCTTCTCTGCACTTTCTCCAGTTCCCCGATATCCTTTTTGAGAACCGGAGCCCAAAACTGAACTGAATATTCCAGATGAGGTCTTACTAATGATTTGTACAGATGATATCTCTGGAGTCCATCCCTCTCTTATACAAGAAAGGACTTTTCTCGCATTGGAAACCACAGCTTGGCATTGCATGCTATTATTGAGCTTATGCTCTACCAAAACCCCCAGATCCTTCTCCAAATGTGGCCAGGAAGGACCCCCCTCCAGTATCTATGGGGCATCGCCAGAGAAGTTGTATCAGGTCCCCTGGCACTATTTTACATTTACCACACAACGAGTCGGGTAGTTTGCCCATTCTGTGAAGTTTTACTGGAGTATAATGTACTCTTAGCAGTATATATAATTGGGATACTTTCTGCGATAAATCCGGTGAACCAGTGTTAACGGATAGAAGGGCCTCCTCCCATTGATTCCCCCCTGGAGATAGGGCCTAGGTCCCCCTCCCACAGAGCCATTGCTTTGGGGTAATCCTCTCAAAATGCAGAGAGGAGCAGAAGATAGCATTGGGAGATTATCCCCTTTGTTTCTGTGGCATTTTGAAGTAAAATGACAGATAGGGGTGGGTGATCGTACCCATTCTACTGCGTTACTCTGTGCTCTAACAGCATGTTGTAGTTGCAAGTACAGTAAAACCTTGGTTTGAGAGCGTTTTGCAAACCAAGCAACATTTTTAAATAAATTTTGACTTGATATTTGACTTGATATACAAGCGATATCTTGATATACAAGTAGCGTCACATCACAACTGAGTATAAAAGAGAAGAGAGGCGCCTGTAAGTGTAGCAATATGGTTTACATTTAATGAAGGTACAACATTTAGCAACATATTGCTACACTTAGAGGCTCCTCTCTTCTCTTTTATACTGTGGAGCACCTGATGGATTTTTTTTCTAATCCCCTTGTGGAGGCTTCCATTTGGTGATGGACATTTTATGGTTACACAACCTGATCACTTTGCTATAATCTTTTTATATGGACTATAAACGGAAGGACTTATCAATAAATGGTTGTGGAAAAAAATCATCTGAGTTTCCATTATTTCTTATGGGGAAATTCTTTTTGATATACAAGTGGAACATGGAAGAGGCAAGTTATTCCTAGAGAACGCCGCCTGGGTCCCTGTTGGAGTTCGTCCAGTTCCTCTTCCGATTTATTCCCCCAAATTGGGCCGTATATTGTGTAGAGTCATTCAAAGTTACACAATACAGTGAGCCTGCACCTTTAAAAAGAAGTTGGCAATGCCATTTTCCAATATTTCTATCTTTTGCAGGTTCCCTTTAAAGCAGAACACCGACAGAAATAAATACAAAAAATAATAGCCTATTAAATAATAAAAACCCAAAAATCAGCTTTTGTTGCAACACACCTTTAGCCTGGAGCTGTTCCCCGCAGTGACCCTTTTCTGCCAGCAGATGTCCCCAGTCTTCTGGATTGAACAAAGGCCATCATCATTCTGTTCTGCATGGTTCCTGCTCAGCACATGAACTGATTGGCTCCTTCTGCTGCTTCCCCCCACCCCACTCCGACCTCTGCTGTACAGGGGACTGCAAGAGGCTGAAAGAAACTCTAGTAGTCACACTGCTTGCATTAAAAAATATAGACTTAATAATTTATATAAGCTGATATAAAGGGCACACATTAACGAAGCTCGATAACGAAGCTCAAGCTTCAACAATGAAGCCAAGGGAGATGCACAATATTGTCAAAATTATTGGGGCGCCTGCCTTTACATGCACATGAACTTTAATTGCATCCCAGTCTTAGCCCATAGGGTTCAATATTGGGTTGGTCCACTCTTTGCAGCTATAACAGCTTCAACTGCGAGCCAGGCCTTCTTGTCCAACATCAGTGCCTGACCTCACAAATGCGCTTCAGGAAGAACGCTCAAACATTCCCATAGACACCCCCCTAAACCTTGTGGACGGCCTTCCCAGAAGAGTTGAAGCTGTTATAGCTGCAAACATTCCCATGGACACACTTTTGAGTTCCTCCACACCAAACTGGTCAAACGATGTCTTTATCTAGCTGGCTTTGTACACAGGGGCTCAGTCATGCACCTTCCTAGAAGAGGTGAAGCTGTTATAGCTGCAAAGGGCGGGGCCAACTCAATATTGAACCCTACGGACTAAGACTGGGATGCCATTAAAGTTCATGTGCGTGTAAAGGCAGGCGTCCCAATACTTTTGACAACATAGTGTACCACCTACCACTGCTTTCCAAATAGGAGAATGAGGCCGCGATACAATCACATCCAAAGGACGCACTTGCGGCAAGGTGTAGAGGGAATTCAGTGTGAAATCCCTTTTCAAACAGGCGTGCGGGAGGCAGCCTATAGCCTGCTAACAACTTGATTTACTATGGATTGTGAGGCAGCAGCTAGGCCCGTGTGAAAGAGGTCTTGTACCCCCTGTACAGCAGAGCTGGAGTATGAGAGGAAGAAGCATCATAAGATGTCAATTAGTTCATATGCTTACAAGAAGCATGGTGATAGGAGGATCAAGCAGAATGACAAAGAGGTAAACTAATCGCTATGCTGCTTCTCCTTTAACTGTCCAGTCACAGGCTGGGGGTGGGTCCGGAACAACCTGGGCTCAAGGGAAGTAGGCTGAATGATGCCAACCATCAGACTGAGGACATCTAGAGGCAGACAGAAGTACTGCAGGGGAATTTTCTGTATTGAAAGTGAAGTACCAAGGTCTGGTTTGGTTATAACTGCCTATTCATTTTTATCTTGTTTTTTTTTTTTTGGCTGGAGTTCTGCTTTAATTAATACAGAACATGCGTGTCATTTGTGTCTATCTGCCTGGAGTTCTGTGTTAATCTGACAAACCCCCCAAAAACAGGGACAGCCGTGCCAAAAACCAGGACTGTCGGGAGGTTATTTTAAAATCTTTCCTCGTTTTCTGTGACCTTTTAAATTTTTGCTTAAGGGAACAAACTTTGTTGGGGAGGGAGGAATAAGTTGCAGTAAAATAAACACCTTTCAGAGCTCTGCCGTGACGGCGCACAACCACAGCGACCCAGGCGTGCCGATCACTCCTCTGCTCACATGCCGGGGAGTTGTGTACACTGAGCTGTGCAGACAGATGTAAAGTACACAGTGGGCCTGGCACTGACTACGTGTCCCGGGGTGACGTACACCGGCGTGCGCTGCAAAACAAATCCGATGGACGAAAAGGAAAACACAGCAAAAAAAAAAAAAAAACACAAACAGATCTGAGACAGACGAGGTGCGGCCGTCGCTGGAGACGCACACTGCCACGAGAGCTGCTGTGACGTGTAAACAGTAACATGTAAACCATGCATCTCATTTCCACATGCTTATTTAATGTGGAGTGCAGACATGTGCTAGAAAAATAATCAGACAACCAATAGACCACCCACTCCGAGGACTGACGGGTTCAGTGTGGTTCAAAACAACTGCTGAGAGCTTTGTAAATTGTATATTTGTACACCAGAGGCACACTATACATTGGCACCAGGCTACCGGAATATCTGATAAAATACATATGGTGGGTAGATATACATATGGCTGCTGGGGTATGAAGGAATAAGTTGCATGGCTCCATCCACTGTCCTGAAATGAGGAATAATCCTCTAATTTTTGTGATATGCGATGGAATAAACCATGGGAGTACCTTCCGTTCTAAGGAAGCTTTACTGTTCTTTTTGATTAGTCTTCTCACCCTAACCTGTACGGTTATACTTACTCTCTTGCTGATAAAATACATAAAAAGTAAAGTTCTTCAGAATTCACTTATACATTATGTGACGGTCTTTTCAAGGACATCTCCAGTATACATCAAGAGTTCTCCTAAGGCTCCAATAGCAGAGCTCCTAAGGTCTTCAATATTTACTCATACATATTTGGATGTCTCTTCAAGGAAGTCTCCAGTATACCTCAAGAATTTTCCTAAGGATCTAATAGCAGAGCTCCTAAAGTCTCCAAGGTTTACTCATGCATCTTTGGACCATCTTAAGGAATTTTCCAATATACCTCAAGAGTTCTCCTAAGGTTCTTATAGCAGAGCTCCAAAGGTCTTCAAGATTTACTCATTCATAATTGAATGTCTCTTCAAGGAAAGCTCCAGTATACCTCAAGAATCTTCCTAAGGTTCTAATAGCAGAGCACCTAAGGTCTTCAAGATTTACTCATACATAATTGGATGTCTCTTCCAGGAAGTCTCTAGTATACTACAAGAATTTTCCTAAGGATCTAATAGCAGAGCTCCTAAGGTCTTCAAGATTTACTCATACATTATTGGATGTCTCTTCAAGGAAATCTACAGTATACCTTCAAGAATTTTTTCTAAAGTTGTAATAGCAGAGCTCCTAAGGTCTTCGAGATTTACTCATACATAATTGGATGTCTCTTCAAGGAAGTCTCCAGTATACCTCAAGAATTTTCCTAAGGATCTAATAGCAGAGCTCCTAAAGTCTCCAAGATTTACTCATGCATCTTTGGACCATCTTAAGGAAATCTCCAATATACCTCAAGAGTTCTCCTAAGGTTCTTATAGCAGAGCTCCAAAGGTCTTCAAGATTTACTCATACATTATTTGACCGTCTCTTCAAGGAAATCTCCAGTATACCTCAAGAGTTCTCCTAAGGTTCTAATAGCAGAGCTCTGAAGGTCTTCAGGATTTACTCATACAATATGTGACGGTCTCTTCAAGGAAATCCCCAGTATACCTGAAGACTTCTCCTAAGTTTCTAATAGCAGAGCTCCGAAGGTCTTCAAGATGTACTAAAAGCAGAGTTCCAAAATTGTTGAGGATTTACTCTTGCATCACTGGACCATATCTTCATGGAAATCTCCAGTGTGCCTCAAGAATTTTCCTAAAGTACTAATAGCAGAGTTCCTTAAAGGGAATCGTAGCTTCTGTTTGATCTGCAACTGCCATGGTGCTGTACATGTGATTGGTTATGACACCAGCTATTTTATTATATGCGCCCCGAGCCCACCCTTTCTTGAAGCCCATTAGAGCCACTGGCTCTAATCATGTGCTTAAAAAAAAAAACACCCCCCCCATTGGAATCCATGCCTGCAGCACCCTGCATATAGATTAGGGGGCCGGACACATGAATTAGGGGGTCTGTCACTGTTCAGGACTGTATTTCTGTTGAGTAATTTCTGTTTGGTACCATCCATCTATACACTTCAGAGGGGGTGCTTTCACCCTGAAGCATGAAGTCTTAAAATATAAAAGTGTCCTCATTTTCAAGTTTGTTACTGGAGTATCCCTAGGCTCACCCTCACCCTACCCCAAAAAAAAAAAAAAGACTTGCACAGCCTGGTTACTGACTCAAGTGTGTGTGGAAATGTCCATCAGGGAATGGAAGCCAAAATCAAATCTCCAAAACCATTCCGGTCTGTATATATATATATGTGCCTCATACCATAAAAGCTGTGCTCTTTCCGCAGCACACTGGAGAGTTGGACCATTGCACAGCGGTCTGGGTCTCCAGCGGGCATACACTTCCTCTGCACAGTGCTCCAATCAACAATGTTCATTCTTCTTGAGCACCGTTGTTGATTGGAGCAGTGGCGGCCCATCCATACGGGGCGCAGGGGAGCCGCCCCCCCCCCCCAATCCATATGCAGGGTGTCGGACGCATGGATTCCAATGGGGGTTTGTTTTTGTTCTTCTAAGCACGTGATTAGAGCCGGAGGCTCCAATTGGCTTCAAAAAGGTTGGGCTTGGGGCGCAGAGCACTGCGCCCTGACCCCCACCCAGTTGTGTGACAATGGCAAATTAATATTCGCTCTCGTCTTCCTGATTCTCCTCCCAGCCAATCAAGAAGCAGGATTGGCCGAGAGGAGAAGCGACCGTATTGGCTGCCGAGGAGGAGGAGACGCAGGGGAAGCCACCGAGGAGGAGGAGACGAAGGAAGGATCCGGAGGCGCTAATTGGCTTCAAAAAGATTGGGGTGCAGAGCACTGCGCCCTGACCCCACCCAGTTGTGTAACAATAGCGAATATTCACTCTTGTCTTCCTGATTCTCCTACTAGCCAATCAGCAAGCGGGATTGGCCGAGAGGAGAAGCGACCGTATTGGCCGTCGAGGAGTAAGAGACGCAGGAAGGATCCGGAGGCGCTAATTGGCTTCGAAAAGGTTGGGCTTGGGGTGCAGAGCACTGCGCCCTGAGCCCACCCAGTTGTGCGACAATAGCGAATTAATATTCGCTCTTGTCTTCCTGATTCTCCTCCCAGCCAATCAGGAAGCGGGATTGGCCAAGAGGAGAAGCGACCGCATGAGAAGGAGGAGACGCAGGGGAAGCCACCGAGGAGGAGGAGACGCAGGAAGGATCCGAAGCTGCCTGCGACCTAATTGGGTTAAGTACGGGGCTAGTGGGCGGACGGACGAGAGAGCAAGCGTTGGGAGGGGGGGGGACCAACCAACCGTGGGGGGTGGCCTTTTGGTTTGTTTGCCGCCCCTCAAAATGGAGCACCAGCTGCCGCCACTGTTTTGGAGCACTATGCAGGGGGGGGGATGTCATACAGTTACACTCTGATTCCAGCGGTCCGGCTCTTCAGGGTGCTGCCAATATGCCAATACAAGGCATCCTTAATTATACAAAGCACAAACCGTTAAATAAAAAAAAAAAGGAGCGTGATGCTAAAGATACTGAAAAGTAGATGTAGGGTTTCCATACATGAACTCCCCCTGTCTCTGTGCTTCCTCCATCTGCTGCGCGTGCTTGGTAGATATAAACACAACGCACAGAAGTCACGGCACCGCAGAATGGTAACTCAACAATAATTCCAATAATTGAAATGCAGACCGTCTGCTGAACGGTATTTCACCTCTTTTGGAACGGATCTGTTTTGGCCATTAGAAGGGTAGCCGGCGCTCACCCCGGTATGAATCAGGTTTAGCGCTTTCTGTCTGAAGTATCATGGAGCTGGCAGTGAGAGGTAATAATACAAATGAAGGGTAGAGGTATGAGAGCGGGGGGGGGGGGGGGGGGTCCAGTCTCCAGACCTCGGTGTACGATAATCCAGTTATCCCCGGCAGAGAGGATCTTTCATCCTAATTCAGTTCCCTTCTGTGTCCTCGGGGGACTCATCCGCTGCTCCTGCAACTGTGCAGCCCAGAGCAGGTGTGAAGGAACGGCCGGACGGGGGTCTGTAAAACGCATTGCGCGCAAAGCGTTGCCATAGGAAAGCAACAATCACAGTCTAGGAAGATGGCTTGGGAGACCGATGCTGACCTCATGTAAGTTATTCCTCACCTGACGCACATTGTACGGATTCCAGCACTCCTGTTTCTACCATCACAGCCATTTCCTGGGGATAGACGGATTCTCGGATTTAATATCTTGGCTGGGGACGGCAGCCAGGACCGGGGGAAGCTGCTTTTCTGGACAGCTACTCTGTTTTTTTTTTTTTAACACTGTAGGTGCTGCAACTTGTGTGCTCCTACAATAAGCGATATTACTGCAAAGGCGTAGGAAATGCAAAATTTCTGTAAAAAAACACACTGAAGTGAATTTTAGGGCAAACAAACGCAATTAATTAACGCAAATGATGAGATTGCACCGAGTACATAGATACCTAACATGTCAAACCTTAAATTTGTGTTTGCCCGTGAAATGGCGACAAACTTTAGTACCCTATATTTTCTCTAAGTGATGCTTCAAAAGCCCCCTATAGGTCATCAGTTTAGTGTTACGGAGGAGGTCTTGCACTAGAATTATTGCTCTCACTCCGGCGTGAGCGGCGATATGTAACATGTATTACCAGGGCTTTTTTTTCTCAGGGAATAGGTGCAGGTAGTACCAACTTCTGAGTCACCCCTTGTCTCCGCCCCCTACCCACCTCCGAGCACCGTCCCTTGATTCCACCCCCTACCCACCTCCGAGCACCGTCCCTTGATTCCGCCCCCTACCCACCTCCAAGCACCGTCCCTTGATTCCGCCCCCTACCCACCTCCGAGCATCGTCCCTTGATTCCGCCCCCTACCCACCTCCGAGCACCGTCCCTTGATTCCACCCCCTACCCACCTCCGAGCACCGTCCCTTGATTCCGCCCCCTACCCACCTCCGAGCATCGTCCCTTGATTCCACCCCTACCCACCTCCCAGCACCGTCCCTTGATTCCGCCCCCTACCCACCTCCCAGCACCGCCCCTTGATTCCGCCCCCTATCCACCTCTGAGCACCGCCCCTTGATTCCGCCCCCTACCCACCTCCGAGCATCGTCCCTTGATTCCGCCCCCTACCCACCTCCCAGCACCGTCCCTTGATTCCACCCCCTACCCACCTCCGAGCACCGTCCCTTGATTCCGCCCCCTACCCACCTCCGAGCATCGTCCCTTGATTCCACCTCCCAGCACCGTCCCTTGATTCCACCCCCTACCCACCTCCCAGCACCGTCCCTTGATTCCGCCCCCTACCCACCTCCCAGCACCGCCCCTTGATTCCGCCCCTATCCACCTCCGAGCACCGCCCCTTGATTCCGCCCCCTACCCACCTCCGAGCACCGTCCCTTGATTCCGCCCCCTACCCACCTCCGAGCACCGTCCCTTGATTCCGCCCCCTACCCACCTCCGAGCACCGTCCCTTGATTCCGCCCCCTACCCACCTCCGAGCACCGTCCCTTGATTCCGCCCCCCTACCCACCTCCGAGCACCGTCCCTTGATTCCGCCCCCTACCCACCTCCGAGCACCGTCCCTTGATTCCGCCCCCTACCCACCTCCGAGCACCGTCCCTTGATTCCGCCCCCTACCCACCTCCGAGCACCGCCCCTTGATTCCGCCCCCTACCCACCTCCGAGCACCGTCCCTTGATTCCGCCCCCTACCCACCTCCGAGCACCGCCCCTTGATTCCGCCCTCTACCCACCTCCAAGCACCGCCCGTTGATTCCGCCCTCTACCCACCTCCGAGCACCGCCCCTTGATTCCGCCCCCTACCCACCTCCGAGCACCGTCCCTTGATTCCGCCCTCTATCCGCCTCCGAGCACCGTCCCTTGATTCCGCCCCCTACCCACCTCCGAGCACCGTCCCTTGATTCCGCCCCCTACCCACCTCCGAGCAACGTCTCTTGATTCTGCCCCCTACCCACCTCCGAGCACTGTCCCTTGATTCCGCCTCTACCCACCTCCGAGCACCGTCCCTTGATTCTGCCCCTTACCCACCTCCAAACACCGTCCCTTGATTCCGCCCCTTACCCACCTCCAAACACCGTCCCTTGATTCCGCCCCCTACCCCCCTCCGAGCACCGTTCCTTGATTCCGCCCCCTACCCACCTCCGAGCACCGTCCCTTGATTTCGCCCCCTACCCACCTCCAAACACCGTCCCTTGATTCCGCCCCCTATCCACCTCCGAGCACCGTTCATTGATTCCGCCCCCTACCCACCTCCGAGCACTGTCCCTTGATTCCGCCCCCTACCCACCTCCAAACACTGTCCCTTGATTCCATCCCCTACCCACCTCTCAGTACCGCCCCAATTTAGAGAATACACAACCAAGTATAGTTTTGTAGTGCCAAGTAATTTGTATAGAACATGTTAATAATAACAAGAAAAGCAGTACACTAGATCCCCTGCAACCAGCAACAATAGACCCCCCCTCCTAGCAACAATAGATCCTCAGCAACAGCAAATCCAACCAGAAATAATAAATCCGCCAGCAACAATCGACCTTTCCAGCAATAATACATCTACCCCAGCAGCGAAAATAGATCTCCCAAAAACTACAATACACTTCTTCAGCAACAATTGATCACCTGCAACAATATTACCCCCCCCTCCCCCCGCAAGAGTAGATCAACGCCAGCAACTATAGACCCCACAAGCAACAACAGATGTCTTAGCAGCCAGCAACAGTAGACCTCTCCTAGCAACCATTGACCCCCAAGCAACAAAAAAGCCTCCCCCCCAGCAACCATAGACTTCCCCAACAACAATAGATCCCCCAAGAAGCCAGTGTCAATATACCCTCCAGCGAACTCTGGCACCCCCTTGCATACATTCAGTGCTGGAGGTGCCGCGTTCCTGCTGAATTTCATGTATAGGTGTCCCACGACATGTGTGTTTACATTTGTACATGTGCATGTGTCGGTTTGGGGGCCTGAAATGGGGGGGGGGGGGGGGTTATGTGTTTGAGTTTTATTTTTTTGCAATTAAAAAAAAAAGTTTTTGTTTAACTTTTTTTTATCATATAGGGGACAAAGAGCCCCCTATGTGATGATTTTTTTGGCGACAGGTTCTCTTTCATGAGACATGCAGGATCTAAAAGACCCCACATGTCTCCTCTGGGCTCTACTGGATACATTGCAATGCAAGTCACATTGCAATACCCTCCTTCCCAGCTCTGCTAGCCGGGGAAAGTGACAGGGTGACCTAGAAGTAAAATTATTTTTTTAATATGTGTGCACAAAATGCAAAAATGGCTCCGTTAGAAAAAAAGGTTAAAAGCTTCAACAAAGCTTGCTGAAAGCTCTGCATATGCCTTGTCAAAGTTTGCAGGTCACACCGCTCTTATACAAGCTGACGTGAAATAGACCTTAGAGCATGGGGGCTCAACCTACGTCCCTCCAGCTGTTGTAGAACTACAGTGAGGGAAAAAGGTATTTGATTGGCTGCTGATTTTGTAGGTTTTCCCCACAAAGAAATGACAAAGAAACGATCCGTCTATAATTTTAATGGTCGGTTTATTAGAACAGTGAGAGACAGAATAACAACAAAAATATCCAGAAAACCGCATTTCAAAAAAGTTATAAATTGATTTGCATTTTAATGAGTGAGATAAGTATTTGATCCCTTAACAAAACACGAAGTAGTAGGTTGTGGCAAAACCCTTGTTGGCAATCACAGAGGTCAGACGTTTCCTGTAGTTGGCCACCAGGTTTGCACACATCTCAGGAGGGATTTTGTCCCACTCCTCTTTGCAGATCCTCTCCAAGTCATTGAGGATTCCAGGCTGACGTTTGGTAACTCGAACCTTCAGCCCCCCCCTCCACATATTTTCTATGGGATTAAGGTCTGGAGACAGGCTAGGCCACTCCAGGACCTTAATGTGTTTCTTCTTGAGCCACTCCTTTGTTGCCTTAGCTGTGTGTTTTGGGTCATTGTCATGCTGGAAGACCCATCCATGACCCATTTTTAATGCCCTGGCTGAGGGAAGGAGGTTCTCACCCAAGATTTGACGGTACATGTGCCCGTCCATCATCCCTTTGATGCAGTGAAGTGGTCCTGTCCCCTTATCAAAAAAACACCCCCAAAGCATAATGTTTCCACCTCCATGTATGACGGTGGGGATGGTGTTCTTGGGATCATAGGCAGCATTACTCCTATTCCAAACACGGCGAGTTGAGTTGATTTCAAAGAGCTCAATTTTGGACTCATCTGACCACAACACTTTCACCCAGTTCTCCTCTGAATCATTCAGATGTTCATTAGTAATCTTCAGACGGACCTGTACATGTGCTTTCTTGAGCAGGGGGACCTTGCGGGAACTGCAGGATTTCAGTCCTTCACAGTGTAGTGTGTTACCGATTGTTTTCTTGGTGACTATGGTCCCAGCAGAGATCATTGACAAGATTCTCCCTTGTAGTTCTTGGCTGATTCCTCACCGTTCTCATGATCATTGAAACTCCACGAGGTGAGACCCTCCATGGAGCCCCAGACCGAGGGAGATTAACAGTTATTTTGTGTTTCTTCCATTTGCAAATACCGTATTTATCGGCGTATAACACGCACTTTTTTTCCCCTTAAAATCAGGGGAAAATCGTAGGTGCTTGTTATACGCCGATCCCCCGCCAATCTCCACTGATTGTGAGCGGAGCGATCGCGTCGAGATACACATAGCCGCGTGTACTCGGCGCTTCTCGGCTCCGCTCACAGTCACGTCCAGTCCCGCCATTGGACCTGTGTTATGTCCATCATAGGGCGGGACTGGGCGTGACTGTGAGCGGAGCCGAGAAGAGCCAAGTACACTCGGCTATGTGTATCTCGGCTCCGCCCAGTCCCTGCGATCTCGGCGGCACTCCCTCTGCTCCGCCGAGTCCCTCCGCGGCGCCATATTTAAATCTGGGCAAGGCTGAAATGGACACTGGGGAAGGCTGCAAGGCTGCACTGACAAGGCTGTACTGGGGCAAGGCTACAAGGCTGCACTGGGGCAAGGCTGCACTGACAAGGCTGCACTGACAAGGCTGCACTGGGGCAAGGCTTCACTGGGGCAAGGCTTCACTGGGGCAAGGCTGCACTGACAAGGCTGCACTGGGGCAAGGCTTCACTGGGGCAAGGCTTCACTGGGGCAAGGCTGCACTGGGGAAAGGCTGCACTGGGGAAAGGCTGCACTGGGGAAAGGCTGCACTGGGGCAAGGCTGCACTGACAAGGATGCACTGACAAGGCTGCACTGGGGCAAGGCTGCACTGGGGCAAGGCTGCACTGACAAGGATGCACTGACAAGGCTGCACTGGGGCAAGGCTGCACTGACAAGGCTGCACTGGGGCAAGGCTGCACTGGGGAAAGGCTGCACTGGGGAAAGGCTGCACTGACAAGGCTGCACTGACAAGGCTGCACTAGGGCAAGGCTGCACTGGACAAGGTTGCATGGACAAGGTTGCATTAACAAGGCTGCACTGACATGGCTGCAGGGCTGTGGACTGGGGCAAGGCTGCACTGAGAAGGCTTCATTGACACTGACAAGGCTGCAGATGGACACTGATAAGGCTGCATTGATGGGCATTTAAATGTAAGTTTTTTTCCTTAAACTTCCCTCCTAAAAGTGTTTTTCCTTGAAATTCTCTCCTAAACTTAGGGTGCGTGTTATACGCCGATAAATACGGTAATCGCACCAAATGTTGTCACCCTCTCACCAAGCTGCTTGGTGATGGTCTTGTAGCTCATTCCAGCCTTGTGTAGGTCTACAATCTTGTCCCCGACATCCATGGACAGCTCTTTGGTCTTGGCCATGGTGGAGAGATTGGAATCTGATTGATTTGCTTCTGTGGACAGGTGTCCTTTATACAGGTAACAAAATGAGATTAGGAGCACTAATCTCAGCTCATTACCTGTATAGAAGACACTGGGAGTCAGAAATCTTGCCGATTGATAGGGGATCAAATACTTACTTCACTCATTAAAATGCAAATCAATTTTTTAACTTTTTTCTAATGTGTTTTTCTTTATATTTTTGTTGTTAAAAATATAAAAATCACTGTTAAAATAAACCGACTATTAAACTTATAGACTGATCATTTCTTTGTCAGTGGTCAAACCCATACCTCCCAACATTTTGAGATGGGAATGAGGGACACCTACTAACAAAAGTATGTAGGCAAAGAACACGCTCCCTGAAAGTGGAAGTAAACCCATCCATTTAACAGTTTCAAAGAACAGTTACATTGCCGGAAATGTAACACTCCCATTGGTTGTGCTCTCAACCAAACTGTTAAACCGTCCAATGATTGGTGTCATAAATGATCACATGTGCAGCATCATGGCAGTTGTAGATTAAACAGAGGCCAAGATGGCAGCTTCCTTGGCTGAAAATGATAGCAGGGTTTACTTCCACTTTAAAGGAGAATTAACAAAAAAAAAGGTTAATTAAATCCACAAGGACTTTTTTTTACCACTACTATTCCTTTATATTGGCTTTTAAAATGTACAAATGCAGCAATTTAGAATTCGGATGAAAGGTTTTGCGCTGAGAAACAATTTTTGAAAGATAAAAAGTGCATTTTATATACAACGATATATAGATCAGGTCAAAATGAGGGACAAATGAGGAGGAATGAGGGACGTTTCTCCAAATCAGGGACAGTCCCTCCAAATCAGGGACAGTTGGGAGCTATGGGCAAACCTACAAAATCAGCAGGGGATCAAATACTTTTTTCCCTCACTTGTACCAATCCCATGAGGCATTGCAAGGCTGACAGGTTCAAGCATGACTCCCAAAGGCAGAGGCACAGTAGGACTTGTAGTCTCGCTGGAGGGCCACAGATTGATCAGCCATGCCAGAGTCTGTTCCCTACTGCAGTGGTTCATTTGCAACCACTGGTCAATATTAGGATAGGAGTTGACTATCCAAAAAAAAACAGAATTTTATATTCCAACGGCTAAAATTTTTCCAAATCTTCACCACACAGAGAGGGTAAATCTAACGTTTGCAGTGTTTAGTAAATATCTTCTCATCTCTCTCCATTGGCCGCCATCAGTCCAGCAGCATTTGGTTTCCATCTCTGACCGGTATGATATTTGTGTTAATATTGTGAAATTATGGGGCCTGTTCAGCCTCATTCCCTCCGAAATGTTAACAGGAACATTCACTTTGCAATGTTTTAGCTACACAAGGATGTTTTGTTAGTACTTAGCAACGCGAAGACTGTACAACTCCGAGGTACCATCTACGGAGACGGCCTCCATCTGGAGGAGTGCTCACCTACACAACAGCCTCTTCGGCAATAAGTGATGGGATTATCTGCAGCTGTTCAGCAGCTGTGTGATCTGTACCAGATTAGGGATGACATAAGTGCGGCTCCTATAGCAATCCGTACGCAGCAACAGAACTTTAACTCTTCCCCTTCTTGCCGTATCTTACATACAAGAGGCAGCCATGGAACAAAATGGCCACCACGATGGATGTGGATGGGCCTTTTTCTGCAGACCCGAAAGATCGTGAATCTCTGGGCTTAAGCGCAGGGGTAAGAAAATATCAGGCCGAACGTTATAATTCCAACCTTTGTGCAAGGCGTCTAATGCTGGAGCCCATGAGCTCTGCCAAAGCAAATGTGAGGAAAAGGTCAGCAGGAGGGGATGGCAGGATTGGAGGGGTAATTGGAAGCAGACAGACGTAGGATCGGGGAAAGACAGCCCAGTAACACCTATGTATCATTGTATCATGTTCAAGAAGAAGTGTGTTATTCATGGAGGGGAACAGAAGAATAAACAACAGGGAAAAATAGGGTGGGCAAAGACTAACGCCCTGCACACACGATCTGAAAATCGGACGACAGATCGCAAGTAGGAATTGAATAGGTTACTAAAGTTATTGATTAATCCGATCTGCTCGGATGAACTGCTGTGATCAGTTATCAAAAGCTGTGTACTAATGATTAGATTATCGTACGATCGATTCGAAAGCGGTATTTTTCATACGATTTTCGGATTGTGTGTATGGGCCCACAAGAGTGAAGAGGGTAGAGGGAGAAAAGGGAGAAAGAACAGGGAAGGGAGGAAGAATAGGGAAGGGAGAGAAGTGGGGGGGGGGGAGTGGGGGGGAGGGTGAAAATTCGGGGGAGGGAAGGGTGAGAAGTGGGGAGGGGAAAGGTGAGAAGTGGGGGGGTGGGGAAGTGACGGGGGGGGGGGGGTAGAGAATTGGGAAGGGGGAGTGGGGGGGGGAGAGAGGGGAAAGGTGAAGTGAGAGAGGTAGGGAAAGAGTGGGTAATAGGGAAGGGAGTGGGGCAGGGGGATATGGGAAGAATGTAGAAGGGAGAGTGAGGAGTGGGAAAAGAAAAGAGACAGAGAAGAGAGGGGAATGGAGAAGAGAGGGAGAAAGAATGCAGAAGGGAGAAAGGTAGGTGAAGAGAGGGGAATAGGAAGAGGGGCATGGGGATAGGGGGGAAATATACAATGGGGGAGAAACAGGGGAAGAGGGGGAATTGGGAAAAGAGAGGGGCGGGTGAGGGAGAATGAGAAAGGGAGACAGGCAGGAGGGAAAGAGGAGAATGGGGAAAATTTACTGGAGAGGGAGAAAGGAGAATAAAAGGGGGAGAGCCAAGGGAAAAAGAGGGGAAGAGAAGTGAGGGGGTGAGAAGAATGGGGAAGGGAGTTTGGAGAGAGAGGAAGAATAGGGAAGGGAGAGAGGACGGAAGAGCAAGGAAATTAATTCGGTAGGTAGAGGGGGGGGGGGGGAATGGGGATAGGAGAGAGGTGGGAGGATAGAGGAAGAATGGGGATGAGAGAGAGGTAGGAATGGGGAAGAGAGAGGGGCAGGGGGGTAGGGGGAAAAGATAGAAGGGAGAGAGAGAAGCAGGGGGATAGGAGGAATAGTGAAAGGAGAGGGGTGGCAGGAGGGGGGGGATGGGAAAGGGAGACAGGCAGGATGGAGAGAAGACAATGGGGAAAGCTGAATGCCAAAGCAGGGGGAAAAAGGAGTGGGGGGAGAAAAAGAAAAATTGGAAAGGGAGTGAGTTGAGAAAAAAAGGAAAAGAATGAGGAGGGGAGAGAGAGAGAGATAGGGGAGAGAGAGACGGGAGAGAGAGAGAGAGACGGGAGAGAGGGGAATGGGGAACAGAGAGCAACAGAGGGAGGAAAGAAGAATGGGGGAAGGGAGAGAGGCAGTGGGAGGGCACAAGAATGGGGAAGGGACAGCGATGGGGGAGAAAGGAAGAATAGGAAAGGGAGAGAAGTGGAAGAGAGAGGAAAAAAATGGGGAAGGGAGAGAACTTGGGGGGGGTTGAGAGAGAAAGAATGGAGACAGGAGAGAGGGTGGGGGGGGGGATGAGAGAGGAAGACTGGAGAAGGGAGAGAGGTGGGGGGTGAGAGAGGGAGACAGAAGAGAGGTGGGGGGGGAAGAGGGAGACGGGAGAGAGGTGGGGGGGGTGAGAGAGGAAGAATGAGGACAGGAGAGAGGTGGGAAGAATGGGGACAGGAGAGAGGTGGGGGGGGTGAGAGAGGAAGAATGGGGACAGGAGAGAGGTGGGGGGGGTGAGAGAGGAAGAATGGGGACAGGAGAGAGGTGGGGGGGGGTGAGAGAGGAAGAATGGGGACAGGAGAGAGGTGGGGGGGGTGAGAGAGGAAGAATGGGGACAGGAGAGAGGTGGGGGGGTGAGAGAGGAAGAATGGGGACAGGAGAGAGGTGGGGGGGGGTGAGAGAGGAAGAATGGGGACAGGAGAGAGGTGGGGGGGGGTGAGAGAGGAAGAATGAGGACAGGAGAGAGGTGGGGGGGGTGAGAGAGGAAGAATGGGGACAGAAGAGAGGTGGGGGGGGTGAGAGAGGAAGAATGGGGACGAGAGAGTGGTGGGAGGAAAGGGGAAAAATGGGGAAAGGGAGAGGCAGGGGAAGAGCGAGAAGCAAGAAAAGGAGAGAGTGGAATGGGTAAGAGAGAGTGAGAGTGGATAGAAGAAATTGAGGGGGAAGGGAGGAAGAATAGAGAAGGGAGAGAGGTGGGAAGAGAGAGGAAAAGAATGGGGAGGGGAGAGAGGGGAAAAGCAGGGGAAAGGAAAGTGGGCGGATTGAGGGTGGGGAGAATAATGGGAAAGGCAGAAGGGAGAGAGGAGAATGGGGAAACTTGAGAGGCAGAAAGGAGAATAAAAAGAGAGAGAGGCAGGGGGAAGAGATCGGAGGGGGGAAGAGATCGGAGGGGGGAAGAGATCAGAGAGGGGAAGAGATCGGAGAGGGGAAGAGATCGGAGAGGAGAAGAGATCAGAGGGGGAAAGAGATCAGAGGGGGAAAGAGATCTGAGGGGGGAAGAGATCAGAGAGGGGAAGAGATCGGAGAGGGAAAGAGATCTGAGGGGGGAAGAGATCGGAGACAGGAATAGAAGGGTGGGAAGGAAAGAGGGGGTGGGGGGGGGTTGGGGGCCAGAGAGGAGGAGTGAAATAAATTCCAAGAGACCAACTATTTTCTAGACACTACAGAGAGACGACATACTGGCCCCACACCTGGAAATGCTAAAAGACCCCAAAGAGAGACAGACCCTAAACCATAAAGTTACCCATAAACATACAGGTTTTTTTTTTCAGCCTGCAGGCCAATGAGAACCCAGCCTGAAAGATCTTTTCCGAAGTCCGACAATCATAGTTCTGTGTATGGACAACCAGAGCGGTGCTTCCTGTCGGCCTCCTGTCATAGGTGTCCTATTGTAAATGTCTGACCTGCAGGCTCTTTATTCTGCTGAGATGATCTCCTCCTCATTGGATTACACTGTTTATGTAAAAGACGGATCATGTAAGGCTGGTCATATACACAGTGTGGATGGAGGAATCTCTCACTGCAGATATTGTACTCTGACAGCGGGCTCCGCTGGTTAATACAATACCCAAAACAGTGTCTGCATCTGATTGGATACAGCTACCGTTCCACCTTTCAAATGGATATTGGCGGATGGGAGGGTGGAAACGGGCATATTTCAGTGGATTAATCAGGAACCAGATGAAATCTACATAATGTATGGCTATCTTCGAATTAGGAGGCTGGGAAGGGGGAGGGGCACAGAGAGAAGCAATGAGAAAACAAGGGGGATTGGGGGCTGGAATATCACACCTCCCAACATTTTGAGATGGGAATGAGGGACACCTACTTGCAAATGTATGCAGGCATAGGACACGCCCCCTGACCCCCCCTCCCCCCTTTAAAGGGGAATTAACCAAAAAAAAAAGGTTGATTAAATCCACAAGGACTTTTTTTTACCACTCCTATTCCTTTATATTGGCTTTTGGAATTTATAAAATGCAGCAATTTAGAAATTGGATGAAAGGTTTAGCGCTGGGAAACAATTTTGAAAGATAAAAAGTGCATTTTAGATACAACTATATGGATCAGACCAAAATGAGGGACAAATGAGGGGCAAAGAGGGACAAATGAGGGGCAAATGAGGGACAAATGAGGGGCAAAGAGAGACAAATGAGGGGCAAATGAGGGACAAATGAGGGGCAAATGAGGGACAAATGAGGGGCAAAGAGAGACAAATGAGGGGCAAAGAAAGACAAATGAGGGGCAAAGAGAGACAAATGAGGGGCAAAGAGAGACAAATGAGGGGCAATGAGGGACAAATGAGGGGCAAATGAGGGACAAATGAGGGGCAAATGAGGGACAAATGAGGGGCAAAGAGAGACAAATGAGGGGCAATGAGGGACAAATGAGGGGCAATGAGGGACAAATGAGGGGCAATGAGGGACAAATGAGGGGCAAAGAGGGACAAATGAGGGGCAAAGAGGGACAAATGAGGGGCAATGAGGGACAAATGAGGGGCAATGAGGGACAAATGAGGGGCAAAGAGGGACAAATGAGGGGCAATGAGGGACAAATGAGGGGCAATGAGGGGCAATGAGGGACAAATGAGGGGCAATGAGGGGCAATGAGGGACAAATGAGGGGCAATGAGGGACAAATGAGGGGCAATGAGGGACAAATGAGGGGCAATGAGGGACAAATGAGGGGCAAAGAGGGACAAATGAGGGGCAAAGAGGGACAAATGAGGGGCAAAGAGGGACAAATGAGGGGCAATGAGGGACAAATGAGGGGCAAAGAGAGACAAATGAGGGGCAATGAGGGACAAATGAGGGGCAATGGGGGACAAATGAGGGACAAATGAGGGGCAAAGAGGGACAGAGGGACATTGCTCCAAATCAGGGACAGTTGGGAGCTATGGAATATAGAGAATGAGATTTAAATAATGAGAGCATAGTGTATGGGGTACTCTCGTGTGATAGCGGGGAGAGGATGGGTAGGTAAGGTAGAAGGAGATTAGACGGATCACAGAAGAATCTAGACAGATAGAAGTACGGAGAGATCTCAATGTATTATCTATGACAGCTACATGAGGAGTATGCTGAATGCCGACTAATACACTACTTCCTATGTGGTGTAGTCTTTGCAGCCCTAGGGAGCAGACTACTTTGGCAATGAATTCCTACCTATCATGGCGGACATGCATCCCGGCTCACACCTAAGCTTAGTACTGCGGCACGGTGTGTGTGGTCCAGCAGCTGAGGGTATAATTATTTCCACATGTTGCCTATTTGTGCTCTTATTAAAACACTGACAGGGCAACATGAGTATTCTCCTGTCACAATGCGGTTGAGTTACTAAGGCTGGATTCACACCTATGGCATTTTTAGTGCTTTTTGCATTTTGCAAATTTGCACTACAGAACAAGTTCCATAGGAAACCATGGTAAGTGGACTGTAGTGCAAACCTGCAAAATGCAAAAAGCACTAAAAATGCTATAGGTGTGAATCCAGCCTTAAGGCAAATAGACTCTTTGCATTTGGCAGGTGCAGTTGTACTCTGCAGGGGCATTTGCTCCAGAGCTTAGTAAATGAGATGAAGCTTCAAAAGATGCAAAAAATACCCAATCACATGTACGGAAAAACTTGCACAAGATTGGATGATGAAAGTCAGCAGAGCTTCATTTACTAAGCCCTGGAGCAACTGTCCTTGCAGGGTGCACAATATATTTGCTTTTAGTAAATCAAACCCAATGTCTTCACATCTGGCCTGGTCCTGGTTAAGGATGAGCTCTGGCACACTCTGGCACACTCCACGTGCAGAGCCCGCCAGGAAGTTGGCGCTGCGCTAATCACAGGCAGTGAGACATTTCCTGATCTCTGCAGCCGAGCATCGGGAAAATGTGATTAGCGCAGCGTCGTGCCATCTTCCTGGCGGGCTCTGCACGTGGAGTGTGCGAACACGCCGGAGCTCATCCTTAGCCCTGGTATGACAGCAAACCGACACAAAGCAAGGTCCATAAAGACATGGATGAGTGAGTTTGGGGGTGGAGGAACTTGACTGGCCTGCACAGAGTCCTGACCTCAACCCGATAGAACACCTTTGGGATGAATTAGAGTGGAGACTGCGAGCCAGGCCTTCTCCTCCAACGTCAGCGCCTGACCTCACAAATGCGCTTCCGGAAGAATGGTCAAACATTCCCATAGACACACTCCTAAACCTTGTGGACGGCCTTCCCAGAAGACTTGAAGCTGTTATAGCTGCAAAGGGCGGGGCCAACTCAATATTGAACCCTACAGACTAAGACTGGGATGCCATTAACGTTCATTTGCTTGTAAAGGCAGGTGTCCCAATACTTTTGATATAGTGTATATGGGAGGACAGATACAATCTGGAGAGGGAAGGAGGGCGGCGATATATCAGATGTACTGACAACCTGGGAAATTGGTGAAAGCCGATCTCCCAGAAGGCCGCGGCTTGCAAGTGCTCAGGAAGCAATGATGCTGCTTCAGCTGATTCCACCTTATTAGCTTCAGGGTTGAATACAACCTGTCACTATAGGGGAAATGTATATTAGGTAGGGATGTCTAGTTAGGGATTCTCACTGGAGCTGCTTAGCTGGCTGAGGAGTTCCTTCTACAGATGTTTAATATTCTGTAAGAACCTTTGATTGAACTGTAAGTAATGTACCTAGGTTGCCAATCTTTGGCCAGATCAAGCAGCAACCCCATGTCTGTGGGAACCCCCCCAAACTCTGCTTATCACCATCAGGGACACCCGTTAATTAAGCGGACTAGGAAAACTGTCCCAATTTCTATCTTGTGTCCAAGTGTGGAGGTTTAGTCCTCATCTGCCCATCGCACCACACACTGCACTCACCTTCTCTCGGTTATTCGGTGTCAGACTCCGGTACAGCTTCCTCCCTTGCTTTCCCGCGTTCCAGATCGTGAATGAGGGCCAGTGCTGGAGGACTCTCTCTTCCAGGAACTTCACCCGATTGTTCCAGATCGTATCCCTAAAAAAAAAGAGAAGATGGGAAGCCATGACATATCTTATGGCAGCGGTGCGGTGTGCGGGGGTGTTGGGCTGTTGAATGGGATACATTTGTACTAAAAGGAGGACATATGGAGTTTCCTAATGCTGAAGAGATGACACTTTAATATGATCAGAAGGAACTCTTGTTTTAAAGGTTTTTTTTTGTTTGTTTGTTTTTGCAGTCAGGTGAAAATTAAATATTGCAAATTAATATGCGTCTTCTATCCAACCAGCAGATGGAGCTCTAGTCTCCTTCTCACATCATTAGCCTGTTTACTTTTCAGCTGTGTTGAAATATGCCCATTATTTTTTTCTTATTTTTTCCACCTCCTATTTATCTACCTTATTCCTAAACTTTTCAAACCATTTCTTTTTTAAACTATAATCAAAACTAGTTACTGCAAATTATACGGGACTAGCCTTAAAGTGATTGTAAAACCTTGTTTTTTTGTTTTTTTATAAATAACAAACATATCACATACTTACCTCCACTGTGCAGTTCGTTTTGCACAGTGTGGCCCTTGATCTTCGTCTTCTGGGGTCCTCCGGTGGCTCTCGCGCTCTCCCAGGGGGTTACCTTGCAGTCACGCTCCTGAGTCCAGTATTTGCATCCATAGACACGAATGCCGGACTCGGCCCCCGCCCTCCCGGCGCCCGCATCATTGGATTTGATTGACAGCAGCAGGAGCCAATGGCTGCACTGCTATCAATCTATCCAATCAAGAGCTGGGATCCCGTGGAGAGAGAGAGAGAGCACGTCTCAACCGACGGAAATACGGGGCTCAGGTAAGGGGGGGGGGCGGTCACTGCCAGGTGTTTTTTCACCTTAATGCATAGGATGCATTAGGGTGAAAAAACACAAGGGTTTACAACCCTTTTAAGTACATATCTAGACACATACATTTTTGTCAAAAGTATTGGGATGCCTGCCTTTACACGCACATGAACTTTAATGGCATCCCAGTCTTAGTCCGTAGGGTTCAATATTGAGTTGGCTCCGCCCTTTGCAGGTATAACAGCTTCAACTCTTCTGGGAAGGCTGTCCACAAGGTCTAGGAGTGTGTCTATAGGAATGTTTGACTATTCTTCCAGAAGCGCATTTGTGAGGTCAGGCACTGATGTTGGATGAGAAGGCCTGGCTCGCAGTCTCTGCTCAAATTCATCCCACAGGTGTTCTGTCGGATTGAGGTCACGACTGTGCAGGCCAGTCAAGTTCCTCCACCCCAAACTTGCTCATCCATGTCTTTATGGACCTTGCTTTGTGCACCGGTCCAAATCATTTGGTGGAGGGGGGGATTATGGTGTGGGGGGTTGTTTTTCAGGGGTTGGGCTTGGCCCCTTAGTTCTAGTGAAGGGAACTCTTAAGGCGTCAGCATACCAAGACATTTTGGACAATTTCATGTTCCCAACTTTGTGGGAACAGTTTGGGGATGACCCCTTCCTGTTGCAACATGACTGCCCACCAGTGTACAAAGCAAGGTCCATAAAGACATGGATGAGCGAGTTTAGGTCGGAGGAACTTGACTGGCCTGCACAGAGTCCTGACCTCAACTCCATAGAACACCTTTGGGAGGAATTAGAATTCCCATAGACACACTCCTAAACCTTGTGGACGGCCTTCCAAGAAGAGTTGAAGCTGTTATAGTTGCAAAGGGTGGGCCAACTTAATATTGAAAATTGATGAGCGGGTTCGGGGTGGAGGTACTTGCCTGGCCTGCACATAGTCCTGACCTCAACCCCACAGAACACCTTTGGGATGAATTAGAGTGGAGACTGCGAGACAGTCTAAGGCCTCGTAGGCTGAAACGCGTCAACTGACTTAATCTGCGTTTGTTCACTGAGGCTATTCAATAAAATGAAGAAATTTTAAGATCAACAACCCGGAGTGTGGATCATTTTTTTCTACAGTACTCTACTCAGCCAGTGACTGTGGATCGAGCACCTGGGAGCTCTGCTATCTATGTGGTGTATTGGTAATAGCACTGACTTTTCTGTTTATACTTTAGACTGCGAGCCAGGCCTTCTCATCCAACATCAGTGGCTGACCTCACAAATTTGCTTCTGGTAGAATGGTCAAACATTCCCATAGACACCCTCCTAAACCTTGTGGACGGCCTTCCCAGAAGAGGTGAAGCTGTTATAGCTGCAAAGGGCGGAGCCAACTCAATATTGAACCCTACGGACTAAGACTGGGATGTCATTAAAGATCATGTGTGTGTAAAGGCAGGCGTCCCAATACTTTTTGGGAATACAGTGTATGCGCAAAATGCAATAAACAAAGTCCTATGAAATTATCATGACTTCAGTGCAAAAGTCCTTCATAAATGTCTTTAGCCTTCCAACCATTCATTGATTATATCTCAGAAATACAGACAAGACAACGCGTTTCAGGGGCTTTGAAGTACCTCTTTATCAGGGCTGGGGGATAAACAGACATGGCTGAACGCACAGAGAAAAAAACGCAAAGGAAAAGTTGCGTTTTTAAAAAAGTCAACAAGGCAAATGCAAACAAGGGTTGCTTTGTGTGACACTTTGCCCCCCTCCAATTTTTTTTTCACCCCAGGGCTATGTCATGGTATTAACAAACTGGGCGATTCACACTAAATACTTCAAGTTCTAACAAAACTTTTTTGTAAAGAAAAAAAAAAGAAAAAAGAAAAAAAAAAAAAAGTTCATAAAATTACAAGAGCAAAAAGAGGTTTATAATGTAATGAGCTGCATAGCCGCAGAGTACAGATAAATAAGCCCGTGTCAGTGTGGAGGGGAATTAGAATACTACCAAGAGTTCTCATTCACTCATTGTGAAATTTTATTTTACAACTGATCTCATTCCCCCGGGGTGAACCTTTCTGCTGAGTCAATGGCTGTGAACACCTCTCCCCGCGGGATCCAGAGACACCTGACTCCAGACAACCTCCTCTGACAGCTTCATCCTTCAGCTTGTGCTCAGATAAGCATCTTGTTCTGCCCAAAAAAATTCAGGTTTTCTATTGGACATCATGATTAAAAATTCACCCCAAATGGAAGGTCCGGGTAATCAGAGTCACCCCCCCCAATCAGCAAGAATCTAAAGAAGATCGCACACAGCAAGACCGAATGTAGACATTGCAATGTGTTTTGTTATGAATGGAAATTTTGAACGATGTGATTTGGATGAATCCGAACTTTTGAATAGTAACGAATTTCGATGAATCCAAAAATAAATTACAACGAAACAAAATAGCGTAATGAAATAACGAATTCTTTCCATTCCATTCTTATTCTCCAAAAATAATCCATACACATCCACTACCTAATGACCCTGTAATCTATTTTTCATTAAATTGTTTGTGTCCTCCGAGAGTTCACGAACCTCTTCCCCTCCCCCCCTCACTTCCCTTTGGAATGAGCAGAGGGCACACGAGTTGTGATCATGTACACTGCTCTATGCACACTACAAATCCCACAGTCAATGGTTAACTAATTAATAGTCCATAGTCACTAGCCCATAGACACTGGTCACTAGCCACTGGTCCATAGTCACTAGTCCATAAACACCGGGTACTAGTCCATAGTTACAAGTCCATAGTAACTGGTCAGTAGTCCATAGTCACTAGTCCGTAGTCCATAGTCACTAGTCCATAGACACTGGTCGCTAGTCCATAGTCACTATTCCATAGTCACTGGTCACTAGTCCATAGTCACTAGCCCATAGACACTGGTCACTAGTCACTGGTCCATAGTCACTAGTCCATAGACACTGGTCACTAGTCCATAGACACTGGTCACTAGTCCATAGTCACTGGTCACTAGTCCATAGACACTAGACATTGGTTACTAATCCATAGTCACTGGTCTATGGTCACTAGTCCATAGTCACTGGTCAGTAGTCCATAGACACTGATCACTAGTCCATAGTCACTAGTCCATAGACATTGGTCACTAGTCCATAGATATTGGTCACTAGTCCATAGATATTGGTCACTAGTCCATAGATATTGGTCACTAAGTCCATTGATACTGGTCACTAGTCCATAGACACTGGTCACTAGTCTATAGACACTGGGTACTAGACCATAGCCACTAGTCCATAGTCACTGGTCAGTAGTCCATAGTCAAGAGTCCATAGTCCATAGACGCTGGTCGCTAGTCCATAGTCACTGGTCGCTAGTCCATAGTCACTGGTCACTGGTCACTAGTCCATAGACACTGGTCACTAGTCCATAGATACTGGTCAACAGTCCATAGACACTAGTCACTAGTCCATAGACACTAGTCATTGGTTACTAGTCCATAGTCACTGGTCTATAGTCACTAGTCCATAGTCACTGGTCAGTAATCCATTGACACTGGTCACTAGTCCATAGTCACTAGTCCATAGACACTGGTCACTAGTCCATAGATATTGGTCACTAAGTCCATTGATACTGGTCACTAGTCCATAGACACTGGTCACTAGTCCATAGACACTGGTTACTAGTCCATAGACACTGGTTACTAGTCCATAGTCACTAGTCCATAGTCACTGGCTATGAGTCCATAGTCCATCTTGGGAGTGAACAAGAGAAGGTACAATCCTACATTCAGTGGGACCATGGAAAACGAACATAGCCACCCTCTATCAGGAAGCCGGGTCACAGCAGCACAAAAAATGGATTTGGAGGAGACAAGAGCAACAGAATGCTTTTTTTGAATAGGAACATCGACTGGAATATATTTTTTAGTGTCACCCTAATTGTAATATAACCCCAGACTTTAATGTCAGTCTACGGTAATACCCCGGAGGTCAGCTGATCTCTATCGGTTCCGCGTTTATTTCAAGGCAAAAAATCCAGACTGTAACGAGTCAAATAATAAATGTATTCTCATATTCTAAGTTATAAATAAATACAATATGTATTCCTGTAATATGTAATATTTCTGACCTCGATACATAAGGAACATAAAAGTACACAGATATCGCCACTCATAAGAGGTGCAATCCTGACGCTAGTTATTGAAAGGGATGAAATTTGATGGGAGATGAGTCTTCTCCCGGGCTAATTAATGTAACTTGTCAGTAATCGTACATATAGAGAAACTTTTTATTTCCAGGCAGCTTTTTGATGTTGGCTGCAGTGAAGAGTACACAGAAGATCCTGGTTTCACCCTGCATGTGCACAGCTGGAATTTACCCAGAATCCTCCAGTGCCAGGAACTCTTGCTGCCACATCCCCTGAGGCTGGTACCTGACATTAGAGCGCGGGGTAAGAAGGAAAAGCCGGTTCCCAGAGTCACAGCCAGGACAGGTGCAGCCTGAGCAGTAGGAACTTGCCGTCTACACTCCGACAAGCCGAGCCGAGCGAACAAGCCTCGCAGCGCTTGTCATAACACTGTGAGAATAGTCTCTCTGTCTGGATCCCGGAGTTCCTTTCAGATCAAACCGAGAGCTGGAAATGTCACAGTGGTGATCTCTCACCTGCGGTAGCAGGAAACAGCTACCAGCAGGGACCTCTGCCAAACCCAACAGGAACAATGTGCCCTACTGTACAAATAGGAAACCCATGAATCGGAAAATGAAAACGCTGAGAACATCTTCAGAGTAAGTATTAAAGCCCAAAATAATCCCCAATATCCAAATATTAGAGACTTTTCTGAATGTTTCACTCAATGGAAAAATGGTCATCGCCACTACTGTGGCGACAACACAGAGGTCATAAAAATCAGTCACCAACTACACAATTCCATCTGATAAAATGGTTTTTTCTTCCCATGTTTCTGTTTCTTTCTTTTAGCCTTCCTCACCATGACCTGTCTTATTAAGCTTTATGTTTAGCCCAAGTACTCCTCCACACAAGCCCAAGAACTCTTCCACAGAAGCCCAAGTACTCCTCGACACAAGCCCAAGTACTCCTCCACACAAGCCCAAGAACTCTTCCACAGAAGCCCAAGAACTCTTCCACAGAAGCCCAAGAACTCTTCCACAGAAGCCCAAGAACTCTTCCACAGAAGCCCAAGAACTCTTCCACAGAAGCCCAAGAACTCTTCCACAGAAGCCCAAGAACTCTTCCACAGAAGCCCAAGAACTCTTCCACAGAAGCCCAAGAACTCTTCCACAGAAGCCCAAGAACTCTTCCACAGAAGCCCAAGAACTCTTCCACAGAAGCCCAAGACCTCTCCTACAGAAGCCCAAGAACTCCTTCACATAAGCCCAAGAACTTCTTCACAGAAGCCCAAGTACTCCTCCACACAAGCCCAAGTACTCCTCCACACAAGCCCAATTACTCCTCCACACAAGCCCAATTACTCCTCCACACAAGCCCAATTACTCCTCCGCCCAATCACTCCTCCACACAAACCCAATTACTCCTCCACAGAATCCAAAGAACTCTTCCACAGAAGCCCTAAGAACTCTTCCACAGAAGCCCTAAGAACTCTTCCACAGAAGCCCAAGAACTCTTCCACAGAAGCCCAAGAACTCTTCCACAGAAGCCCAAGAACTCTTCCACAGAAGCCCAAGAACTCTTCCACAGAAGCCCAAGAACTCTTCCACAGAAGCCCAAGAACTCTTCCACAGAAGCCCAAGACCTCTCCTACAGAAGCCCAAGTACTCCTCCACACAAGCCCAATTACTCCTCCACACAAGCCCAATTACTCCTCCACACAAGCCCAATTACTCCTCCACAGAATCCAAAGAACTCTTCCACAGAAGCCCAAGAACTCTTCCACAGAAGCCCAAGAACTCTTCCACAGAAGCCCAAGAACTCTTCCACAGAAGCCCAAGAACTCTTCCACAGAAGCCCAAGAACTCTTCCACAGAAGCCCAAGAACTCTTCCACAGAAGCCCAAGAACTCCTCCACAGAAGCCCAAGAACTCCTCCACAGAACCCCAAGAACTCCTCCACAGAACCCCAAGAACTCCTCCACAGAAGCCATGGTTTACACACACTGCATTGATGATAGACAAAAAGCCAGAAACAGCTGTAAGCAATTTGTAATAAATGACTCAAAAATATTAGGCCCCATTTACATGTGCAAACTGGGCCATTTGGGATTAGCTATGGGAGACCCAGCAGGGTTTGCTGTGAGAGGGAAGCCCCATTGAAAGCAATGGGAGGCTGACATCCCCCCCAACACCTATTTACAGCCAATCACATGTAATCGCTTATGCAACGATGACCTGCAGATAATTGGCCCTGGACACAGATAGACAGTGTGCAAGAGTGATTACCAGTGACTGGCCGAAAATAGCTGCAGGAGCGGTCAGCCTCCCATTGCTTTCAATGGGGCTTCCTGCTCACAGCTAATTGTAAACCATCCTATTCACAAGTGTCTATGGGGCCTTAGGCTGCCCTATAAACTAGTAGTTCTGTATAAACATCTAGCCCAGGGGAAAAAGGAACACTTTGTATGGCTCCACCCAATATCCTAAATTGATAAATAATCCCCTTATTTGCAGGATTTGTGAAGGAAGAGAGACAAGAGGGTCCTCGCTGTTTTAAGAGGTTGTCTACTGCAGTGGTTGTCAACCTATGAGCTCAAGAGCACCTTGAATGTGGTCCCTGACATCACCAAAGGGCCACACATAATGTTCAATATATGTAATGTTGGAGAGGACTGTAAGAGACTGCAGACCTAATAGAGGAAATGAGGGTTAGAGAGTGGACAGGATACATTGTTAGTTGGGGATATCCTGCAGAAGACAATACGAAACTAGGAATATGTTACATGAGCATAATTTAGATCAATGATATTACCCTGAGCAATGTTCCCACTACACACTGCTGAGGGGCCAGGGGGCCAAATATACCAGAGTGCTGCATGGTTGGGCCCCAGGGTTCTACTGGGCTTTCATAAACCACAAATACATGGTAAGTTAACTGGATTCTACCCGCCGGCTATAGTCACCTATACCAACCAACCAGTACCTTTCACCAACCAACCTGTACCTTTTACCAACATTTCTGCTACATCTTCTTCTTCTACTTATTATAACTAAGACCAAACAACCAAATTCTGAGTTGAGATATATACATGAACTGTCCCACCTCCCATGAGACTTGTAACTTTGTATAGTCATAGTGTGACCCAGCAACCATCAGACAGTAAATCAAGATTGGTGCCGACACTTTTCTCCACCACAGTTAAGTAAGACAGCAATTCACCGACCAATCCCACCTTTCTGAAGGTCCATCACCACTGCAGAATCTTCCTTCTGTTCTCTCTAGGCAGGTTCCCGGTGTTAAACTGACAGCACTTTTCCATGCATTACAGCCTAATTGTGTCACAAAGTCAGTCCTCCCTTTCCCATTCCAAGTTCTGCTTTGCTGTATATAAAATCCATTTTGTTAATCTTTATTAAAAACTGAAATAAAGTGTGTTTTTATATCCTCCCAGAGAGACAAATCACCCAACTGGCCTCTATTATGTCTGGTCACGGTCTGTAATACAACACCAGGTATTTGGATTTTCTTCAGTCTGGTTGTGTCTGACTCTTCGTGACCTCATGGACTTTAACAAACTAGATCCCCGTCTGTCAACAGCTGCTTTTCTGGGCTGGGACAAGACCATAGTCAATGATTACCAATGTTAGAAAACATACTGAGTGGATTGATGGGTGATCATGGGCCCTTCTAATATCAAAGGCATGTACATGTATGGGCACCACATCCCTTCTAATATTAGACTCGTACATGTATAGGCACCACTTCCTTTCTAATATCAAAGACATGTACATGTATGGGCACCACTTCCCTTCTATTATCAAAGACTCGTACATGTATGGGCACCACTTCCATTCTAATATCAAAGACATGTACATGTATGGGCACCACTTCCCTTCTAATATCGAAGACATGTACATGTATGGGTACCACTTCCCTTCTAATATCAAAGACATGTACATGTATGGGCACCACTTCCCTTCTAATATCAAAGACTCGTACATGTATGGGCACCACTTCCCTTCTAATATCGAAGACATGTACATGTATGGGCACCACTTCCTTTCTAATATCAAAGACATGTACATGTATGGGCACCACTTCCCTTCTATTATCAAAGACTCGTACATGTATGGGCACCACTTCCTTTCTAATATCAAAGACATGTACATGTATGGGCACCACTTCCCTTCTAATATCGAAGACATGTACATGTATGGGTACCACTTCCCTTCTAATATCAAAGACATGTTCATGTATGGGCACCACTTCCCTTCTAATATCAAAGACTCGTACATGTATGGGCACCACTTCCCTTCTAATATCGAAGACATGTACATGTATGGGCACCACTTCCCTTCTAATATCAAAGACTCGTATGTATGGGCACCACTTCCCTTCTAATATCAAAGACATGTACATGTATGGGCACCACTTCCCTTATAATATCAGGCATGTACATGTACGGGCACCACTTCCCTTCTAATATCAGGCATGTACATGTATGGGCACCACTTCCCTTATAATATCAGGCATGTACATGTACGGGCACCACTTCCCTTCTAATATCAAAGACATGTACATGTATGGGTACCACTTCCCTTCTAATATCAGGCATGTACATGTACGGGCACCACTTCCCTTATAATATCAGGCATGTACACGTATGGGCCCCACATCCTTTCTAATATCAGGCATGTACATGTATGGGCACCACTTCCCTTATAATATCAAAGACATGTACATGTATGGGCACCACTTCCCTTATAATATCAAAGACATGTACATGTATGGGCACCACTTCCCTTATAATATCAAAAACACACAAGGTTTGCTCATTGGGACTTTTTTTGGTGGCAGAAATTAAATACATTTTTATATATTAATTGATACATTGTTAAATCTTTACTTTCATTATATGATCCAAACATATTCAATAAAATTAAGATCCATATAATAAGAGATAATGTTAGCCCTCAATATCTAGGTCCTAATTTTTTTTTTATTCTTGGATCAAACAATAGAGGTTTTTTTATTGTTTAATATATTAATTGATACATTTTAAAGTCTTTTCACATAAAAAAAAAAAACAGAACTTTCATTGTATGATCCAAACATTCATTACAATTAAGACCTATATAATAAGAAATAATGTTAGATCTCAATATCTAGGTCCTATTTTTATTGAATGTGTTTGGATCATCCAATCAAGTTTTTTACAAATTTGTTTGGATTTTACATCAATAAATATACGGTAATTTTTTTTTTAATGAAAACCCGTTATTAATGCCTGACACCAAAATATTCCAATGAGTAAACATTGTGTGTCTCTAAGTGTCTATTCACACCGCAGTGTGTGTGCTGAGCGCACGGAAATGCAGAAGTGTTGAGATACATTTGCATGCTGCGCTGCATTTTAAAAAAGAGCTGCAATGGTTTTTTAATTTTTTTTTTTAAACTTCACAAAGCTTTACTTGTAAAGGAAACTTTAACTGACTGTTTTAACCCCTTGCGTGGCCCTTTTGAGGACAATCATAATGCTGATGCGGCCCACGATTAAATTGAGTTTGACACCCCTGCCTTAGACCAAAGTCCTTTGCATTAAAGTTGCATCAAGTCGGTAAACAATTCTCCTTAGAATTTCTGTAGACCACCTTTGTTGACCACTTCTGCACCCTCAGCCCTGGTTTTGGTGGTTTTGATGGACCAGAACATATAACCTTCATCTGATTTGACTTCTTCAGCTCTCGGCTTCCTTCTCCGCTTTTTTTTTTTTTAATCAAACACTTTCCCAGAGGCTGCTAGAAGTTGCTTAACTGGCCCGCGTGGATCAAAGGCGGGAAAGTAAAAATTAGCATTTTGTTGCTAATTACAGAAAAAAAATTGCCAAATTTTTATGCTCTCATTTGGATTATGCAATGAGATGATGGAATGATTATTGAAGAGCTGTGGTGGAAACAAGAGTGGAAACATATTAATCCCAAAGAGGATGACGGTGAAAAAAAAGTATTGGATGAAAACAAACTGTATCAAAGACAACGAAATGACATTTTTGGAACCATGTAGCGTAGTTGATTCTCACATCTTTGTAGATCCCGATAGTCATTAGCCGACTGATTTCTTGAAACTGTAGTCCCAAAAATATTGGAAATCCCCCCCAAAAAAGTCTCCTGGTAATAGAGAACAGGTAGCAGGTAAGTGGCATCATTCTGATACTGTCCTCCAATGTTTTCGGAATCGAATGTTTCAACAATGGAGCTGTGATCCGAAATGTTTATATCTTGTAGAAATTTCGCAACTCCTGGAAATGTCACAACCAAAACAACCAACCAATAGACATACACAAACAATCGTGGGAGACGGGTGACGAGCTCAGCCATGCTTGCCTTCTGGTTAAATACGAAACATAAGCCGCATTATCTGAATGTATTATCTGAACATTAAAATTGGATTTTTGTCGAGGGGAAAGATCTCCAGATACGGCGGAACTACAACTTCTAACAGGCTCCGCCGTGGTTTGTTAGGACTTGTAGTTCCATCATAGCCGGAGTGCCACAGAGGGCTGTAGGCTGGTGTTGGTTGTGGCACTGATAGGGTTAAGGACAGAAGTGTTTTTTCTTTTTTGCAGAGTCATGTGGTGTGGTACGCACATCTCCAGCATGTGAAATGGCCCCCAGCACAATTCTCGCTCACTTTAAAAAGATTCGTCAATAAGCGGCATCTCTGTTGACATCTAAGATTACGTCTTGACATGCTCATGGTTGCATAAAGAACCATCTACTGCAGGATTTCCATGAACTCTTTTAAAGAGTAACTCCACTTTTGTTGCGAAAAAACCTCTCCCCTCTGGGTGATCGATGTACAGTGGGGGAAAATAATTATTTGATCACCTGCAGATTTTGTAAGATCACCCACTTAATAAAGGGTCTATCATTTTTAGCATAGGTGTATTTTATATTATAGAGACAGAATATCAACCAAAAAATCCAAAAAAAAAAAAACACGATACAAATGTTATAAATGGAGTTGCAGTTCAGTGAGTAAAATATGTATCTGATCCCCAAAAAATGACTTAGTACTTGGTGGAGAAACCCTTGTTGGGGAGCACAGAGGTCAGACGTTTCTTGTAGTTGGTGACCAGGTTTGCACACATCTCAGGAGGGATTTTGGTCCACTCTTCTTTACAGATCTTCTCTAAATCCTTAAGGTTTCTTGGCTGTCGCTTGGTAACTCGAATTTTCAGCTCCCTCCATAAATTTTCTATAGGATTAAGGTCTGGAGACTGGCTAGGCCACTCCACGACCTTAATGTGCTTCTTCTTGAGCCACTCCTTTGTTGCCTTGGCGGTATGTTTTGGGTCATTGTCATGCTGGAAGACCCATCCATGACCCATCTTCAGTGTTCTGGCTGAGGGAAGAAGGTTCTCATCCAAGATTTTACAATACATGGCCCCGTCCATTGGCCCCTCAATTCGGCCTTTAGCAGAGAAACAGCCCCAAAGCATCATGTTTCCACCTCTGTGCTTGACTGTAGGGATGGCGTTCTTAGGGTCATAGTCAGCATTTTTCTGCCTCCAAACACCCCAAGTCGAGTTAAGAGCTCAATTTTGGTCTCAGCACTTTCTCCCGATCCTTCTCTGAATCATTTAGATGTTCATTGGCAAACTTCAGACAGGCCTGCACATGTGTGTTCTTGAGGAGGGGGACCTTGCGGGCGCTGCAGGATTTCAATCCATGTGTTACCAATGGTTTGTTTGGTGACTGTGGTCCCAACTTGCTTGAGATCATTCACAAGCTCCTCCTGTGTAGTTCTGGGTTGATCCCTCACTTTTCTCATCATCATCCTTACCCCATGAGGTGAAATCTTGCATGGAGCTCCACATTAAGGGTGATGGATGGTTCGTTTGTAATACTTGCATTTGCGAAAAATTGCTCCAACAGTTGTCTCCTTCTCACCGTGGTTTTGGTTTTGTTGCCCATTCCAGCCTTGTGCAGGTCTACATTCTTGTCCCTGATGTCCTTTGACAGCTCTTTGGTCTTGCCCATGATGGTGACAAAAACAGTTAAATTAACGGTAATCAGCATGGATTTACGAAAGGTCGCTCTTGCCAAACCAACCTATTAACATTCTACGAGGACGTGAGCTGCCATCTGGACAAAAGTAGGCCGGTGGATGTGGTGTATTTGGATTTTTCTAAAGCATTTGATACAGTCCCCCACAAACACTTAATCTACAAGCTAAGAGTAGGCATGGACCATAAGGTTTGTTCTTGGATAGAAAACTAGCTACAGGGGCGTGTCCAAAGGGTTGTGATAAATAATGTATACTCGTTAGTGTAATGGTCTAGAGTAGATAGTGGGGTTCCCCAGGGCTCTGTCCTGGGACCAATTCTGTTTCATTTATTTATAAATGATATAGAGCAGGGGTCTTCAAACTACGGCCCTCCAGTTGTTCAGGAACTACAATTCCCATCATGCCTAGTCATGTCTGCGAATGTCAGAGTTATTCAATACCTCATGGGACGTGTAGCTGGAGAGCCGTAGCTTGAAGATTCCTGATATAGAGGGTGGGATAAATAGCTTGATCTCAGTGTTTGCTGACGACACAAAAATATGCAGGCCAATAACAACACAGCAGGATGTAGAAACTTCCTGAGGACCTGAATAAATTAATGGAGTGGGCTACTACATGGCAAATGAAGGTTAACATTGAAAAATGTAAGGTAATGCAGTTGGGGGGTAAAAATATAAAACCAAGTTACCGTATATACTCGAGTATAAGTCAAATTTTTCAGCCCTTTTTTTTGGGCTGAAAGTGTCCCCTTCGACTTATACTCGAGTCACCGCCGTCTGTCTGCATGATCAGCGTGTCATGCAGGCAGACGGCGGCCGGCGTGTGATGATAGTGTTCGGCGGCTATTCCAGCTTTCAAAAGCCGCGCCTCCTGGTCGTCTGTGATAGGCTGTCAGTGTACAGCCTATCACGGACATTCTCTCATCCTCGTCCGTGGTATGAGAATGAGAGAATGTCCGTGATAGGCAGTCAGCGGTCAGCCTATCACAGACAAGGAGGAGGCGCGGCTTTTGAACTGTGGAATGGCCGCCGAACACTATCATCACACGCCGGCCACTGTTTGAGGATGGAGATCGCCACAGGGAGGCTGCACAGGACATATACACACAGGGACACAGGACACACATGTACAGGACACGCATGTATAGGACACACATGTATAGGACACACATGTTCAGGACACATACACATGTACAGGACACAGGACACATGCACATTGTACTGGTAGGCTGCACAGGACACAAGGAGGCATGCAGCTGCAGATGGGCATTGTTGACCCTCTGCATTTCTCACCCTCGTCTTATACTCGGGTCAATACATTTTTCCCAGTTTTTTGTGGTAGTCGAGGGGCCTCGACTTATACTCGGAACGACTTATACTTGAGTATATATGGTACTCACTAGGGGGAGAACCCCTATGGGCTTCCAAGATGCAGAAGGATCTGGGGGTCCTAGTAGAAGACAAACATGCAGTATCAAGCTATGGCTACCGAAGCCAGCAGAATATTAGCATGCATAAAAAAGGAAATTTTGGGCATCCCCTGCAGACTTCTGGGAAAATCTGTCAATTAATTTCCCACAATTCTTTGCAAAATTAAGATTTTTTTTTCACAAAGTGTCATATTACCAGGTTATTTCTCTCACAGGGTATATGCATACTTGCAATTACACTCCAAAACACATTCTGCTAATCATCCCGAGTACGGGGATACCACATGTGTGAGACTTTTACACAGCCTGGCCACATACAGAGGCCCAACATGCAGAGAGCACCTTCAGGTGTTCTAGGGATATAAATTACACGTCTAATTTCCTGACTATCTATCACACTTTTGAAGGCCCTGGAGCACCAGAACAAGGGAAACACTCACAAAATGACCCCATTTTGGAAAGAAAATGAAAACGCATTTTTTATGGCACTGACAGGGATACACTGATAGGTGGCACTGATGAGCACTCACTGATGGCCTCTGATGTGTAATATTGAGCACTGATGAGCACTAATAAGACACTGTAGTGGCACTGATAAGCACTCATTGACGTGCACTGTAGTGGCACTGATAATCACTGTATTGGCAATGTAGGGCACTGACAAGCACTGAAGTGGCACTGATGAGCACTGTAGTGGAAACGTAGGGCGCTAATAAGCACTGTAATGGCACTGATGAGCACTGTAGTGCCACTGATGAGCACTGAAGTGGCACTGATGAGCACTGAAGTGGCACTGATGAGCACTGTAGAGCACGGATAAGCACTGTAGGGCACTGATAAGCACTGTAGTGGCACTGATGAGCCCTGCAGAGGTACTGTATGGCACTGATTGATGAGCACTGTGGTGGCACTGATGAGCACTGTCGTGGCAATGATGAGCACTGTCGTGGCACCATAGGGGCACTGTAGTGGCACAGATTGCACTGTAGGGCACTGTAGTGCCACTGATGACACTGATAAGCACTGTAGGGCACTGATGGCACAGATTGCACTAGGGCACTGATGGGCACTGTAGTGGCACTGATGAGCACTGTAGTGGCACTGTAGGGCACTGATGAGCACTGTAGTGACACTGATGAGCACTGTAGTGGCACTGATAAGCACTGTAGTGGCACTGATAAGCACTGTAGGGCACTGATAAGCACTGTAGTGGCACTGATGAGCACTGCAGTGGGACTGATGTGGCACTGATGAGCACTGTGGTGGCACTGTAGTGGCACTGATGGGCACTGTAGTGCCACTGATGGGCACTGTAGGACACTGATGGGCACTGTAATGGCACAGATTGCACTGTGGGGCACTGATGGGCACTGTAGTGCCACTGATGGGCACTGTAGTGGCACTGATGGGCACTGTAGTGGCACTAATGGGCACTGTAGTGGCACAGATTGCACTGTGAGGCACTGATGGGCACTGTAGTGCCATTGATGAGCAATGTAGTGCCACTGATGGGCACTGTAGTGCCACTGATGGGCACTGTATTGGCACTGATGGGCACTGTAGTGCCACTGATGAGCAATGTAGTGGCACTGATGGCACTGTAGAGCACTGATGGGCACTGTAGGGCACACTGAATCAAGCCAACTCTTGCTGCTACAAAGTGTTTCTCTCTTCTCCCCACATGCTGTATCTGTGTGAGGAGAAAGCTGAACCAGGCATGACGCTGGACTCTCCCTCCTTATTGGCTGAGACAGCAGTGGGAGGAGCCACTGGCTCCCACTACTGTCAATCACAGCCAGTTAGCCAATGAGAAGAGAGAGGGACAGGGCAAAGCCGCAGCTGTGTGTGTGAATGGACATGCAGGGCAGCAGCTCGGGAGCGAGAATGCTTGGGTGCCCTATAACAAGCTGCTTGCTCTGGGGGCACTCCACATGGGGGGGGGGGAGGGCCAGGAGCGCCGGCGGGGGACCAGAGAAAAGGAGGATTGGGACTGCTCTGTGCAAAACCATTACACAGAGCAGGTAAGTTTGTTATTGAAAAATAATAATAATTGCCTTTAATACCACTTTGATTTTCCTGGAGTTCAGCTTTAAGACCGGGGCCCCTCAATTCCCCGGGGCCCGAGGTTTCTGGCGAGGCACGAGGCGAGCACAGGACGTATGAATGTCCGTATACAGGCCAGAAAGCGCCTTTTCTTGGAGCGTAGAAGGGGAACGGCTACACCCCTGAAAATAATAAGGATGCAGCTTAGGAAAACATTGCTGCGCTCGGCTCGCACTCCTCCAACAGGATGTTGTACTTGGCACGGGGCGCCTGTCTCATGTAAAGCCGACACGGATGGAGCTCGCCGAGAAGACGAGGCACGGGGGGCCAGTTCCAGAGGGGTCGGGCGCGGGACGTGTAAAGTGTGCCGTACGCCTGTGACTGCAATTGTGTGAAAGCTGACAGTTTCCACCGCGTGAGAGCGAGCGAGCGAGCGAGCTACTGTCCGCCTCCCGCCCGAGGAAACGTCCGCGAGGCAACAGATATATGGACTTCAACAAGCCCATCAACATTCATACCCCAAAAAACAAACATTTATTAGATTGCAGCTCACAAATTTTTCGATGTGGTGGCTGCATTAAGTTTTCTTTTTTTAGGCTTTCTTTCTTTCTTTCACCGGATGATCTGGCCACTAAGTCTGTTGTTTTCAACAGAACAAGCTGTCCTGCAGATGTACTGTATAATGTCCAAATACACTCACCGGCCACTTTATTAGGTACACCTGTTCAATTGCTTGTTAACGCAAATTGTTAATCAGCCAATCACAAGGCAGCAACTCAATGCATTTAGGCACCTAGACATGGCGAAGACGACTTGCTGAAGTTCAAACCGAGCATTAGAATGGGGAAGAAAGGGGACTGAAGTGACTTTGAACGTGGCATGGTTGTTGGTGGCAGACGGGCTGGTCTGAGTATTTCTGGGAATTTCACACACAACCATCTCTCGGGGTTTACAGAGAATGGTGGGAAAAAGAGAAAATATCCAGTGAGCGGCAGTTGTGTGGAGGAAAATGCTTTGTTGAGGTCAGAGGAGAATGGTCAGACTGGTTCCAGATGATAGAAAGGCAGCAGTAACTCAAATAACCTCTCGTTACACCCAAGGTATGCAGAATACCATCTCTGAACGCACAACACACCCAACCTTGAAGCAGATGGGTTACAGCAGCAGAAGACCACACCGGGTGCCACTCCTGTCAGCTAAGAACAGGAAACTGAGGCTACAATTGGCACAGGATCAACAAAACTGGACAATAGAAGATTGGAAAAAACGTTGCCTGGTCTGATGAGTCTGGATTTCAGCTGCAACATTCAGATGGTGGGGTCAGAATTTGGCGCATGGATCCATCCTGCCTTGTATCACCGGTTCAGGCTGGTGGTGGGGGTGTAATGGTGTGGGGGATGGGGTATCACCGGTTCAGGCTGGTGGTGGGGGTGTAATGGTGTGGGGGATGGGATATCACCGATGCAGGCTGGTGGTGGGGGTGTAATGGTGTGGGGGATGGGGTATCACCGGTTCAGGCTGGTGGTGGGGGTGTAATGGTGTGGGGGATGGGGTATCACCGGTTCAGGTTGGTGGTGGGGGTGTAATGGTGTGGGGGATGGGGTATCACCAGTTCAGGCTGGTGGTGGGGGTGTAATGGTGTGGGGGATGGGATATCACCGGTTCAGGTTGGTGGTGGGGGTGTAATGGTGTGGGGGGATGGGATATCACCGGTTCAGGCTGGTGGTGGGGGTGTAATGGTGTGGGGGATGGGGTTTAATCACCACGGCCTACCTGAGTATTGTTGCTGACCATGTCCATCCCTTTATGACTACAGTGTCCTCATCTTCTGATGGCTCCTTCCAGCAGGATAATGCACCATGTCACAAAGCTCCAATCATCTCACCACTGGACAATGAGGTCCCTGTCCCCCAATGGCCTCCACACTCACCACATCTCATCCAATAGAGCACCTTTGGGAATTGGTGGCATGGGAGATTGGCTTCATGGATGTGCAGCCGACAAATCTGCAGGAACTGTGTGATGCCATCGTGTCACTATGGGGCAAAATCTCTGAGGAACGTCTCTAACACCTTGTTGTATCTTTGCCACCAAGAATGAAGGCAAAAGGGAGGTCCAACCGGCTACTACCAAGGTGGACCTAATAAAGGAGGTCCAACCCGCTACTAGCAAGGGGAACCTAAAAAAAGGGGGTCCAACCCGCTACTAGCAAGGGGGACGTAAAAAAAGGGGGTTCAACCCGCTACTAGCAAGGGGGACCTAATAAAGTGTCCGGGGAGTGTGTATACAGTATATACTCATAGGTGGACGGCACATCGACAGTAACAATAGGGTGACAATTCCACCAGAATAGCACCACGTTTGGAGGTCATGTTTTGATGCACGATTAGGAATTGCATCAATTCTCCCGAGGATTTCAAGTTGCCAAATAAGAACAAGACCTGAAGTAAAGTTTTTATGCCAAAAGCTCGATTTACAGTAACCTTTGCATGGTTTCCATCATATCTCCGGTCTATATTGTGATTTTTAAGATGTGTACAGGTGAGATACCTCCTCCCGATACCCCCAGCTCACAGATAACAAAGCAGGACTCACTCTGACACGGCGTGCGTCGCGGCATGTTCATGGTATCGATACTGCAGGAGGCATTCATCCACACGGTGCACTCCTCCGCCTTTTCTGAGGTGCTCGTAAAAAAACAGTAAATCTTCTGGAGTCCCCTGAGAAAAAAGACATTTATAAGTCACATTTCAAGAATATACAAGAGATGCATCTTAAAAAAATATAAATAGGTCTCATTATCCTCATAAATTTTATGGCTGATTCTTCTCGTGATGAGTGTGTATGGATGAGACATAGCAACGATCGAAAACGAGCCATAACATAAGAGTAGCAACTATCGCCTGGAGCTCTTCAGGAAATAAGAAAGTCAGAAAAGCACAGAGGCAAGAATGCCTTATGTCAACCATGAGTGAGGCCTGAACCACCCAAGAAAAAAAGACCAAGGTGGGCCTCTTCACCTCCTGTGATCAGCAACAGAGATCTCAGGTCCTTCCCTTTCTGCACCCCCGTCCTGCTGGAGCCCCCAAGTCATTTGTCATTCTTCCCACTGATCACCAATGTAAGGAACATTCTTCCCACTGACCACCAATGTAAGGAACATTCTTCTCACTGATCACCAATGTAAGGAACATTCTTCTCACTGATCACCAATGTAAGGAACATTCTTCTCACTGATCACCAATGTAAGGAACATTCTTCTCACTGATCACCAATGTAAGGAACATTCTTCTCACTGATCACCAATGTAAGGAACATTCTTCTCACTGATCACCAATGTAAGGAACATTCTTCTCACTGATCACCAATGTAAGGAACATTCTTCCCACTGATCACCAATGTAAGGAACATTCTTCTCACTGATCACCAATGTAAGGAACATTCTTCCCACTGATCACCAATGTAAGGAACATTCTTCTCACTGATCACCAATGTAAGGAACATTCTTCCCACTGATCACCAATGTAAGGAACATTCTTCTCACTGATCACCAATGTAAGGAGCATTCTTCCCACTGACCACCAATGTAAGGAACATTCTTCTCACTGACCACCAATGTAAGGAACATTCTTCTCACTGATCACCAATGTAAGGGACATTCTTCTCACTGATCACCAATGTAAGGAACATTCTTCCCACTGATCACCAATGTAAGGAACATTCTTCTCACTGATCACCAATGTAAGGAACATTCTTCTCACTGATCACCAATGTAAGGAACATTCTTCTCACTGAGCACCAATGTAAGGAACATTCTTCTCACTGATCACCAATGTAAGGAACATTCTTCTCACTGATCACCAATGTAAGGAACATTCTTCCCACTGATCACCAATGTAAGGGACATTCTTCCCACTGATCACCAATGTAAGGAACATTCTTCTCACTGATCACCAATGTAAGGAACATTCTTCCCACTGATCACCAATGTAAGGAACATTCTTCTCACTGATCACCAATGTAAGGAACATTCTTCTCACTGATCACCAATGTAAGGAACATTCTGCCCACTGGCCACCAATGTAAGGAACATTCTTCTCACTGATCACCAATGTAAGAAACATTCTTCTCACTGATCACCAATGTAAGGGACATTCTTCTCACTGATCACCAATGTAAGGAACATTCTTCTCACTGATCACCAATATAAGGAACATTCTTCCCACTGATCACCAATGTAAGGAACATTCTTCTCACTGATCACCAATGTAAGGAACATTCTTCTCACTGATCACCAATGTAAGGAACATTCTTCTCACTGATCACCAATGTAAGGAACATTCTTCCCACTGATCACCAATGTAAGGAGCATTCTTCCCACTGATCACCAATGTAAGGAGCATTCTTCTCACTGATCACCAATGTAAGGGACATTCTTCCCACTGATCACCAATGTAAGGAACATTCTTCTCACTGATCACCAATGTAAGGAACATTCTTCTCAATGATCACCAATGTAAGGGACATTCTTCTCACTCACCTCGAATGTAAAGGGCATTTTCTCACTGACCTCCATTGAACTGGTTATAGTAGGGGGTCCCCAAGATTTAAACATTATTTGTAAGGGTTCTGCTGTGGTAAAAAGGTTTAGAAAGGCTGAGGTTTACTGTATGACACAATGCAGATACAGGCTCAGACTGGGGAATAAAATTCAACAAGTTGTATGAATGGCTGTTTTGAAGGACTACAAGTCCCAGCCTGCTCTGGCAACCAGATGAAAGGATATAACATGTTCCCGATGTAACGGACTGATTGAACTTTTGTCACAGGGAATACATTATCCTGTAACGTCTGATACATATTAAGGTTTCTTTCTCCTGGTTTTCCCACCGTCGTAGCAGGAAACTGAAGCCCACCACTAACAATGTATAAGGATGGGAGAACATGTGTGGGTGGGTTGGGAACACCGGTATCCAGCCCCCTAGTGTGGGAATCTCCTCTGTCAGTTTGGAAACCGTTTATATAAACCTGAACTTGATATTTCTTTTCCCCTCCCTACTTTAATACAACCTTAATTATATTGTCGCTCTGGTGCCAAAAACAGAAGATACATCCACTACTTCCCAGGGGAAGACGACCACATGAGCAGCTGGCCGAGATGTGCGCTACACCGGTCACGATTCCTACTTTCTTCTCACAGGAGGGGAGGCATGTAGTGATCGTGATGGAGCAAACCAAGAAACACAACAAGCGAAAACAAACAAACCAATGGTCAAATATTGCTGAACTCTGCCAGGTTTTATAGGAAGATGCACTATATTATCAAAAGTATTGTGACGCCTGCCTTTACATGCACATGAACCTTAATGGCATCCCAGTCTTAGTCCGTAGAGTTCAATATTGAGTTGACCCACCTTTTGCAGCTACAACAGCTTCAACTCTTCTGGGAAGGCCGTCCACAAGGTTTAGGAGGGTGTCTATGGGAATGTTTGACCATTCTTCCAGAAACGCATTTGTGAGGTCAGGCACTGATGTTGGACAAGAAGGCCTGGCTTGCAGTCTCTGCTCTAATTCATACCAAAGGTGTTCTAGCAGGTTGAGGTCAGGATTCTGTGCACGCCAGTCAAGTTCCTCTACCCCAAACTTGCTCATCCATGTCTTTATGGACCTTATTTTACAGCCATATAGCACAGTACGTTTCCTCTAATCCTGTAAGCATGTCTTCCAGAAAACGAGGTGCAGGGAGCAGGATTAATACAGAGGGTAAAGTGACTCCTTCAAAAACAGGAGATCAACCTCAGGCTGTTGCAGCACCTGTCTCCCCTGAAAGACCTGTGGAATTTGACCTAGCTGAGCTATTGCATTTATCAGGCGTTGTGGCCACCACCAATGTCCCTATCTCGGCTTATGTTACTAAGGATGACTTAACGTCAGCTCTCGCTGGTCTTGAAGGGAAAATAGCAGGTATGATTGCCTCAGTAACGCAGGGAGGGAAGAAACAAAATAGATCTCCCTCTCCTGAGACTGGTCCCAGTGCTGAGTCTCTTGAGCACCAGGACTCCCTTAGCCAATTGGGTCCTTGTAATTTGGATCCTGAATGGGCAGAGGATTTTGAGGAGGTGGCCATAGGTGATAAAGATGCTGAAGCAGAGGAGTCCTCGGTAGGGGACTCAGGTTCAGAAGAACCGTTGACGGCTTCGCAATCCCAAAAGCTGTTTATCTAGGCTTTAACCGAAATGGTAAGAACAGGTTTTAAGTTGCCCCCTGTACAAGGGCCAGAAATTTCCTGTTCTACATTGGGATCCTTGCGGCCTTTGCAAGGTTCTCAGGCGTTTCCTGTGCATCCATTATTGGAGCAATTGGTTTACGCTGATTGGGAACATCCGGACAGAATATACTTACCTCCTAAAAGGTTTTCTTTTTTGTACCCAATGGAGGAAAAGTTCAAAAAAAGGTGGGATACACCTTTAGTAGATGCGGCTATTTCCTCAGTAATTGAAAGCCTAACCTGATAATGCACAAGGGTTTAAAGACCCAGCAGATAAGAAGCTGGAATCTTTGCTTAAGGCCTCCTTTGCGGTGGCCGGGTCAGCAGTACAACCAGCTGTTGCGGCAATTGGGATCTGTCAATCCCTGAAGGATCGTTTTAAAAGTCTGGTCAGGAACCTACCTGTCCAAGAGGAGTATTCGGATGAAAGAACTTCCTCGGGCTTTGTGTTTTGCGATGGACACATTAAAAGACTCAATTCAGCAAATGTCTTGCTTTGCGCTACTCTCAGTTCATATGCGCAGAGTTTTGTGGTTAAAGAACTGGTCAGCCGAGATGCCTTGCAAGAGGCTACTTGCGGCTTTTCCCTTTCATGGGGAATGTTTGTTTGGAGAAGAACTGGATAAGTATATCCAAAAAATCTCAGGAGGAAAGAACTCCTTGCTTCCTGTGAAAATTCCGAACGCTCCTGGGCCAGGCGCATCTTCTCCCAAGAGCTATCGACGGCCTCAACCACCTGCCTTTAAAAGACCTCAGGGTCAGAAAAGAACTTGGACTCAGAAGCCAAATAAGGCCAATGCCAAGTCCTCCTTGTGAAGGGGCGCCCCCACTCTTACAGGTGGAGGGCAGACTGCGGCGCTTCGCAGATGCTTGGGCAGGGTGGGTGCAGGACAAGTGGGTTATGTCCACTATAACGCAGGGCTACAAAATAGAGTTTCGCGACTTTCCCCCAAATCGATTTCTGAGATCAAGAGTTCCTTCGGATCTAGAAAAGAAGAAAAGCCTATTTCTAGCCTTAGAACAGCTAAAAAGGCAAGGGGTGATTACCAAGGTTCCGCACAAAGAAAAGTTCAAAGGGTTTTATTCAAACCTATTCACAGTGCTTAAACCAAATGGGGAAGTAAGGCCCATTTTGGACCTCAAATCCCTCGATTCCGGATGGAATCGGTTCGCTCAGTGATAGCGTCTCTAAGAAAAGGGGACTATTCAGCATCCATAGACATCAAGGATGCATACCTGCATGTACCGATTTTCGGACATCAGAGGTTTCTATGCTTTTCAGTAGAAGTGCGTCATTTCCAGTTTGTAGCACTACCGTTCGGTCTGGCTACGGCCCCTCGAGTCTTCACAAAGGTGTTGGCTCCGGTATTGGCCTTTCTAAGGTCTCAGAAGATATCGGTGATAGGATATCTGGATGATCTTCTGTTGAAGGACCAGTCCTATGCCACCCTAATAAAGAACGTTGCAACTACAGTTCATGTTCTGAGATGCCTAGGTTGGATTCTGAATATGGACAAGTCAGCTCTTCATCCAGTTCAAATCTTGACATATCTAGGCCTGATCCTGGATACAACCCAGGAAAGGGTGTTTTTACCCCCCTTTAAGGTCAGCTCAATAGTGGAGCTGGTCAGGAAAGTCAAAAGGGTAGAAAGACCCTCAATTTGATTATGCATGAGACTGCTGGGGAAGATGGTGTCATCTTTCAACGCAGTTCCTTATGCGCAGTTTCACTCCAGGTTGTTCCAGAGAACGATCCTGGAAGCTTGGGACATGTCTCTCCTAGCCTTGGATCATCCAATATCTCTATCCCCAAAGGTAAAACAGGACCTCTCTTGGTGGTCAAAGACCAGCAACTTAAAAAATGGGAAGTCCTTTCCGCCAGTAACTTGGAAGGTGGTAACTTCAGACGCCAGTCGTCTCGGCTGGGAAGCAGTATTGGAAGAGGCCTCCATACAGGGAGAATGGTCCCAGGTAGAAAAGACCTTGCCGATCAATCTGTTGGAAATTCGAGCAGCTCGCTTGGCCCTCATATTCTGGACGGCCAGGCTGCGGGGGTCTCCGGTCAGAGTCCAGTCCGACAATTCCACAGTGGTGGCGTACATCAACCACCAAGGGGGTACCCAGAGCTGGGCAGCCCAAAAGGAAATAAATCATATACTGACTTGGGCAGAGAGACACGTGCCATATCTGTCGGCAGTATATATTTCGGGGGTGGACAATTGGCAGGCAGACTACCTAAGTCGTCAGCAGTTGTTGCCAGGGGAATGGTCCCTCCACCCCGAAGTTTTCCTTTAAATATTCCGGCGTTGGGGGATGCCAGAGGTGGATCTTCTGGCATCCAGGTTCAATGCCAATGTGGACAGCTTTGTGTCCAGAACCAGGGATCCACCTGCCATGGGGACGGATGCATCGGTGGTTCCCTGGGATCGGTATTCTCTAATTTACGCCTTTCCTCCGATCCAGATGCTGCCGCACCTGTTACGCAGGATACAGATGGAGCAGAAGACGGTAATTCTGGTGGCCCCACGATGCCCAAGAAGGTCTTGGTATTCACAGATTGTGAAGATGGCAGTAGGGGACCCATTGGGTCTTCCATTACGCCCAGACCTACTGTCCCAAGGTCCAATATACCATCCTTCTTTACGGTCGCTGAATTTGATGGCATGGCTTTTGAGATCAGAGTACTAAAAGACCGTGGTATCAGGGGTTCTGTTCTAGCTACTTTGATAAATGCTAGAAAGCCAGTGTCTAGAAAAAATGACCATAGAGTCTGGAAATCATACATTTCATGGTGTGAGAAGAGAAGATGGCACTCTCGCAAGTATGCAATTGGGAGGGTTCTTGCCCTTCCTGCAAGCAGGAATTGACTTAAACTTGTCCTTAGGAACCATTAAAGGACAGATTTCGGCCTTATAGGTTTTCTTCCAGAGACCAATTGCATCTCATTCATTGGTACGAACCTTTATCAAGGCAGTACTACATGTAAGGCCACCAATTAGACCGCCCTTGTGCCCATGGGACTTGAACTTAGTGCTGTCCGCTATACAGAGTCAACCCTTTGAGCCTATTAAGCAGATTCCTTTGATCCTATTGACTAGGAAATTGTTTTTTTTGGTGGCTATAACCTCAGCAAGAAGGGTCTCGGAGTTGGCCGCCCTTTCTTGTAAGAAACCCTTTCTGTTTGTTCATCAGGACAAGGTAGGGATGCGGCCCTGTCCGCAGTTTTTACCCAAAGTGGTTTCCAATTTTCACTTAAATCAGGATATCATTTTACCTTCCTTCTTTCCTAACCCTAGATCTAAGGAGGAAAGATTGCTCCATTCACTGGATGTGGTGAGAGCTATTAAGGTTTACTTGGATATGTCAGCCCCTTTTCGGAAGTCTGACTCCTTTTTTGTTCTGCCTGAGGGTCCTAGGAAAGGACAGGCAGCAACTAGTTCTACAATCTCTAGGTGGATTGGTCAGGTCATTATCCAGGCCTATGAGTTGAAACACAAGGTTCCACCTCGATATCTTAAAGCTCACTCTACCAGAGGAGTTAGTACATCTTGGGCAGTGCGCCAACAGGTGTCGATGGCTCAGGTTTGCAAAGGGGCCGCTTGATCTTCAGTTCATACATTCACCAGGTTTTACCGACTGGATGTTAGATCTCAAAAGGAGACTGTTTTTGGCCAGAGCGTGCTGCAAGCAGCTTTATAATTTGGAGCCTAAAATAAAGGGAATTTAGGTGTGTTCCCTCCCCTCAAAGGCATTGCTTTAGGACATCCCACATAGTCATTACTATGGTGCTCTGTGTCCCGTGATGTACGATAAAGAAAAATGGATTTTTAAAACAGCTTACCTGTAAAATCCTTTTCTTGGAGTACATCACGGGACACAGAGGTCCCTCCCCTCTTTTTCTGGGATCTTCATTGCTTGCTAAAAAAACTAGAGGAGGGGTTATATGGGAGGAACCTTCTTACTATTGGTTGCCAGTGTCCAATCACCTAAAGGTAGCATATAAACCACATAGTCATTACTATGGTGCTCTGTGTCCCATGATGTACTCCAAGAAAAGGATTTTACAGGTAAGCTGTTTTAAATATCCATTTTTCTGCCCCTAGGTTTGCATACACTTTTATTCTTGCAGCAATAGCTGGTCCAGCGGTCACCTTCGTTCCTTTAATTTACTAAAAAGTAAAAACTGGAGTTCTTCCTATAGGAAGTCACTCTTTATCTCTTCCTACACTTAATGAGCATTTCTAGAGCAACATTCCTGTTGAGACTTGGCAGTGATCTGAAAACACGAGGCTCGTAGGAGGACGATGTGGTGACAACAGTCATATCTGACCCCTCACACTTGGATTTCTGTCCCCCTCTTCCGCGCCAGTTGGACCGGGTCCCTGCTGACACTGGCTCGCCGACAGACAGTCCTTATCGCAGCAGAGCCAGAGAAAAGGCCATGTAACACTGAGATTCGTGTTTCTGGGTCAGAAAGGATGAGAAAATCTGCCGGTCTTCCCTTATATAGTTCTAGTAGGACAGAAGGACAGCAATATTCCCTTATATGCTCACAATGACAACATAAAAGTCATAAAAGTCATGGTTCCAGTCACACTTCATACAACCTGCCCATCAGGAGGAACTTGTATCTAATTGGCTGCAGTAGAAGTTGTTGGCACTGGATGCAATAAAAACAGAAAGCGCAAGATAATGCAGAATTAAATTAATGTTCAGGGTTGTGTTAAAGTGGCAAAGTATGTACCTGTACAATGATAAGATGCACTCTAGAAACTTTGGCGCTCATTCTGCTATATTCACTAAAGACCAGTGGCATTACCGAGACCCTTCATATTCATGAGAACACAGCCTACCCGATCACTAGAGACTAACGACATCACAGAGACCCTTCATATTCATGAGAACAAAGCCTATCCATTCACTAGAGACCAGTGACATCACCGAGACCCTTCAAATTCATGAGAACACAGCCTATCCATTCACTAGAGACCAGTGACATCATGGAGACCCTTCATATTCATGAGAACACAGCCTATCCAATCACTAGAGACCAGTGACATCACCGAGACCCTTCAAATTCATGAGAACACAGCCTATCCATTCACTAGAGACCAGTGACATCACCGAGACCCTTCATATTCATGAGAACACAGCCTATCCATTCACTAGAGACCAGTGACATCATCGAGACCCTTCATATTCATGAGAACACAGCCTATCCATCACTAGAGACCAGTGACATCACTGAGACCCTTCATATTCATGAGAACACAGCCTATTTAATCACTGGATACCAGTGGCATCACCGAGACCTTTCATATTCATGAGAACACGGCCTATCCATCACTAGAGACCAGTGACATCACCGAGACCCTTCATATTCATGAGAACATAGCCTATCCAATCACTAGAGACCAGTGACATCACCGAGACCCTTCATATTTATGAGAACACAGCCTATTTAATTACTGGATACCAGTGGCATCACCGAGACCCTTCATATTCATGAGAACACGGCCTATCCAATCACTAGAGACCAGTGACATCACCGAGACTCTTCAGATTCATGAGAACGTAGCCGATCCGTTCACTAGAGCAGGGGTCCTCAAACTATGGCCCTCCATTTTTTTCAGGAACTACAATCTCCATCATGCCTAGTCATGTCTGTGAACTTCAGAGTTTTACAATGCCTCATGGGACGTGTAGTTCTGCAACAGCTGGAGGGCTGTAGTTTGGAGATCCCTGCACTAGAGACCATGGACCTCACCGAGACCCTTCATATTAATGAGAACACAGCCTATCCAATCACTTAGAGACCAGTGACATCACAGAGACCCTTCATATTAATGAGAACAAAGCCTATCAAATCACTAGAGACCAGTGACATCACCGAGACCCTTCATATTCATGAGAACGCAGCCTATCCAATCACTAGAGACCAGTGACATCACCGAGACCCTTCATATTCATGAGAACACAGCCTATCCATCACTAGAGACCAGTGACATCATCGAGACCCTTCATATTCATGAGAACACAGCCTATCCAATCACTAGAGACCAGTGACATCACCGAGACCCTTCATATTCATGAGAACACAGCCTATCCATCACTAGAGACCAGTGACATCACCGAGACCCTTCATATTCATGAGAACACAGCCTATCCAATCACTAGAGACCAGTGACATCACGGAGACTCTTCATATTCATGAGAACACAGCCTATCCAATCACCAGAGACCAGTGACATCACCGAGACCCTTCATATTCAATAAAAAACGTCATGTCCCTGTCCTCACAACTGTGTGGACTATTTCTGTAGAATCATGATGTCAATAGACCTTTCATTGAGAACATTGGGTGTAGAAGCTTTTTCTCCTACCTGTCCATCTTCAACAAACTGTCCCACATAACAGAACCACTCTCTGGAGCAGAACCAGGTCGGCATGATGATGGTTGGCCCATGTGATGTGAACACCTGAAAGAGGGAGAACATAAAACTGTTATTCCATGTTTGGGCTTTGCCTACAGCATCCCTTTGGAGGGATTTCCTCTCACTTCCTGTTTTGGCAATGCATCGGGAAGTGAAGGGAGATCTCCACATTGGAACACCATGTGAGAGGGGTTATGACCCTCCCATACTCTATCCAAAATTACAAAAAAAAATTGCTTTAAGTTCCACTTTTAAAATAAATACTTAAATAGAATTTTAATAGCAGGGGAAAAAAAACAGCAAGTAAAAGCCGCATACATTACACATTGTTAGGCACACAGTGTGTAATTGCCCTAGATGTTAACTCCTTCCCAACCAGTGTCATTAGTACAGTGACAGTGTATAGTATTAGCACTGATCACTTTATTGGTGTCACTATTGTTGTCAGTCAGTGTCAGTTAGTGTACCTCCCAGCCAGCATCAGCTAGTGTCAGATTGCACGCCGCACTATCGCAGTTTCATTATAAGTCGCTGATCACCACCATTACTAGTACGAAGAAAAAAAAAAGAAATAAAAATTCCAGTATCTATACAAGACGTTATAACTTTCTCGTAAACTAAATAATATACACTTGTTAGGATTGATTTACCAACGACGTGTAGCAGAAAACATTTTGGTATAAATTCGTGAAGAAATTACATTTTTTTTATTGGATATGTTTTATAGCAGAAAGTAAAAAATATTGTTTTTTTTTTCAAAATTTTTCGTCTTTGTATTCCTTTTTTTCTGGCCAAGCCCAACCCCTGAAAAAAAAAAAAAACCCACAACATAATCCCCCCTCCCCCGAATGATTTCGACCATTGCACACAGCAAGGCCCGGAAAGATATGGATGAGCGAGTTTGGGGTGGAGGAATTTGACTGACCTGCACAGAGTCCTGACCTCAACCCGATAGAACACCTTTGGGATGAATAAGAGACTGTGAGCCAGGCCTTCTCGTCCAACATCAGTGCCTGACCTCACAAATGCTCTTCTGGAAGAATGGTCAAACATTCCCATAGACACAACGTCCAAAAACGTTCATGTGTGCATTAACACATAGGATAACATAGAGGGGATGTTTATGGGCTGTTAAAAAAAAAAAAAGCCCAAACTCCCAAAAACGGCCATTTATGAGCTGCAGTGTGAATGGAGCCTAAAGACTGGGATGCCATTAAAGTTCATGTGCATGTAAAGGCAGGTGTCCCAATACTTTTGGTAATATAGTGTATTTTTCACCACATTGCAGTGTTTTTTTTTACCTAAGGGTATCTTGACCCTGAGTTGATAGTTACTACATGTTACCGTATTGACACTTGGTATGATACATGGTTAGTGACTACTGACCTCTGTAACTTTCATATTTAACCACTGATGACTTTTGGCAAGAATGTGCTGTCATGTCATACCATTTTGCTATATTGCATTCCCCTAAATAAAGAATACCGTATATACTGGAGTATAAGCCGACCCGAATATTTGCCAAGGCACCTAATTTTACCAAAAAAAACTGGTAAAACGTATTGACTCGAGTATAAGCCTAGGGTGAGAAATGTGCAGAAAATGTAAGTGGAAAAGAGGGTCAACAATGCCCATTTGCAGCCTCACTGTGCCCATTTGCAGCCATAGGTCCCCTGAACTTCAAACTCGGTAGTTAAGGGTTCCTAGATGCCCCCCTAGCTGCAGCCAAAATTTGGGGTCTCTGGACCCAAAGGCTCCCGAAATGACATTGCTGCAGATGGACACAGTTGACTGACTTTGGGGGCCCCGTATCTCGGGGGCACTTGGTGCTAGGAACCCCAATTTTGTCGTGCGAACCCAGTAGAACTAGCACTACAACATATCCAAAGCTGGGGTTGCTAACACCAAGTGGCCCTGAGATACGGGGCCCACAAAATCAGTTCGGAAAATGTCAAGTACTTTTCTGCAGCAGAGAATGACATTTTCCAAACTGAATTTAGGGCCCCGTATCTCGGGGCCACTTGGTGCTAGGAACCCCAAATTTGTTGTGCAAACCCAGGAGAACTAGCACTACAACATATCCAAAGCTGGGGTTCCTAACACCAAGTGGCCCCAAGATACGGGGCCCCCAAGTCAGTTCAGAAAATGTCAAGTACTTTTCTGCAGCAGAGAATGACATTTTTTCCGAACTGAATTTGGGGCCCCGTATTTCGGGGCCACTTAGTGCTAGGAACCCCAGCTTTGGATATGTTGTAGTGCTAGTTCCACTGAGTCTGCACACCAAATTTGGGGTTTCCTAGCACCAAGTGGCCCCGAGATACGGGGCCCCAAAATCGGTTCGGAAAATGTCAAGTACTTTTCTGCAGCAGAGAATGACATTTTCCAAACTGAATTTGGGGCCCCGTATTTCGGGGCCACTTAGTGCTAGGAACCCCAGCTTTGGATATGTTGTAGTGCTAGTTCCACTGGGTCTGCACACCAAATTTGGGGTTTCCTAGCACCAAGTGGCCCTGTACCAAATTCGGTTCGGAAAATGTCAAGTACTTTTCTGCAGCAGAGAATTACCTTTTCTGAACCGAATTTGGGGTTCCTAGCACCAAGTGGCCCCGAGATACGGGGCCCCAAATTCGGTTCGGAAAATGTCATTCTCTGCTGCAGAAAAGTGCTTGACTCGAGTATAAGCCGAGGGGGGCATTTTTAGGACAAAAAAATGTGCTGAAAGACTCGGCTTACACTCGAGTATATACGGTACATAAAAAAAATAAAGGATAAAAAAAATTTCAAGTGGTCTATCAAGTCCGTTCCAACTTTTTATTTAATAATTTTATTTTTAATTTTTTTAGTCTGTTAGTAATGAAATTCTTTGATTACTGTGTCATGGAAAAGCTTGCAATCAATAGCAGCCACAGTGTATTTAGTAAAAAAAACAAGTAACCGTCAGTGAATGAAACCTTCGCACCAACGCCCCTTAAAGATGGATAAACACCGACTTTGCTTTTTTACTTTTTTTTACTATTAATTGATGAAGAACTTCTTCTCAGGATAGACCCACATTTCTCCCAAGCGTATTTAGTTTCCTTTAATGTTGTGTTTACAACCAGGCCTGCTGGAGGTTTGCCCTTTTCCATCTCCCCGCTCTGTCAATAAAGTCGTATTTCTCCGACCGAGCCCCTTTGCCAAGATCACGCTATGTCCCCATGAATGGAGGGTGTGAAGGAACGTCTCCTCCTCCTCCTCTCTGTTTAACAAACACGTCCTTGGCGTAATGGAGAAATAAGCCAGGGGGATCCGGGGTAATGGAGATAGAAGGCCACGGTGTGAATTGTCAGGTATGGCGGGCAGGACATTATAAATGGCATGTGTACCGCACTCATGTACAGTTCCCCCTTCATTCAGAGCAGAGAGAGCGTGGGAAAATCCTGCGCTACGTCAACACCGACCAGGGCCCAGAAATGTCACCTCACCACCAAAATAAGACAAATATTGAGCAGGGCTGAGGAATTTGTAAATATAGTACGAGAGTCATAACACGGCGTAAGGACAAGTCACTGGTGGGAAAAGTCCGTTTACGATACACAGAAACAATAAAAGGGACATTAATAACGCGCGGCGACTGGAGGGCTTATCTCATGGATTGCTGAACTTCGGCTCTTTGGCTTTTATTAGAAGAAATTCATAACAGAGTTTTCACTGTAAAATAATTGTGGACTTACGTAGTCGAATTTCAAAAGGATTTTCTTTTGAAAAATCAGAAAATTTGCGCGTTTAGTGATCCGATGGCGCCACCATTGATTTCGAAATTCGACCAAACCAAGCCTTCAATTTCGCCTTATGTTGCTACAGAGAAGAGATTTCGTGGCCGGGAATCTTCTTTTCTTTTCTTGCACATGCGCATTTCTTTTTCGGTTACATTTCTTGCACGATTCTCCCATCATTGATTAGAAAATTGTTCGTTTTTCCAAAAATTTACATGTCCGGTTTACTCAAATTCGATGGCCGCACGAAAATCGGCTGTTGGTGCAGCCCACTAATGATGCGGAATACGAACGAAAATTCTTAGATAAGATTTTGGAAAGAAAATTCTTTCGAAATTCGACCCATGTATGGCGTGCCTTAGAGCGCATCCAAAACCAAAAAGCTGGTGAAGGGTTAGCTCTCCACTGGGCCATTCATTCTCTTTATCTGTCCTGGTGACCATTGTCAAGGGAAAATCCAAAATATTTACTAGCACAGGAAGTAAGAGGAACTCTTCCAATGGGGCACAACTAAAGGTTGCCCTACACCAGGGGTCTCCAAACAGAGGGCCAAGTTTACTGTCCTTAAGACTTTAGGGGGGCCCGGACTATGGTTAGGGGGGCCCGGACTGTGGTCAGTTGGGGGTAGAAATTGTCCTGTTGTTAGAGGGAGTAAACAGTGCCCTATCTTTGATATTAGAGGGAGGAATAGTGCCCTGTTGTAGGGCATCTAGGCAGGTGCATAGCTCCCAAATGCCCCTGATTTGGAACAAAGTCCCTCTGTCCCTCTTTCCTCCTCATTTGTCCCTCATTTTAGTCTGATCTATACAGTTGTATATAACATGTAAATTTCTTTCAAAATGTGTTTACCAGTGCTAAAACTTTCATCCAATGTTTAAATTGCTGCAATTGTAAGTTTCAGAAGCCAAAATAAAGGAATAGTAGAGGGAAAAAAAAGCGCTACTAATATTTTTTTTGTATAATTCTCCTTTAAGGGGGCGTGGCAAGGGGCGTGTCCTATGCCTACATGCTTTTGCTAACAGGTGTCCCTCGTTCCCATCTCAAAAAGTTGGGAGGTATGCAGGTGCAGTCTACTTTCTCCGCTGTAGGTGGCGCTCTCCGCAGTGGCACTGCAGTTGGAAGGGAAGTCAAGAGGAAAATAGTTCCTCTATGGTTTCCTGGGTCAGTGGGTTAGCATCCAATGGGATGCTGCCACCACAAGTGACCCTGGCAAAAAAAAAAAAAACAAACATGTCATACTTACCTCCTCTGTGCACTTGGTTTTGCACAGAGCGGCCCCGATCCTCCTCTTCTGGGGTCCCTCAGCGGCGCCCCTGGCTCCTCTTCTCGAGTGCTCTGTCAGAGTAGAAGAAGAATCGCTCCCGTGTCCTTCTGCTGTGTCTAGTGACACAGACAGCAGGACTCGGCCCCGCCCCCTGCGTCATTGTATTTGATTGACAGCGGGAGCCAATGGCTGCGCTGCTGTCAACCTAGCCAATCATGACACGAGACACCGGCTAGAGCTGGTGTGTTCGTCCCCGGCGCGAGAAAGAGAGAGGGTTCAGGTAGGAAAACGGGGGCACTGGGGGGGTGGGGCTGCTGCACCGCAAGAGGTTTTTTACCTCAATGCATGGAATGCATTGAGGTGAAAAACTGCGAGGGTCTGCAACCCCTTTAAGGCCCTGGCTCCCAGGTTTGGTGCGCATTTGCGTGTTGATAGAGTAGGGACCAATACCCTGCCTGTTAGGGACAGCACTAGTGGTAGGGAAAGTGTAGGCTTCACAACCTCTCTGTACACCTGCCTGCTGGGCACAAGACGGCCAATGCCACATTCATCCCCTCTCTACAGACGCTGACAGTCGGCTACAGTCTACTCTCTACACAATGCTGGAACTGAGAGTGTTCCCGGTAGGGCTGCCTTCCCACTGGGCTATTTGGGAACTGTCTCTGCATTATTTTAATACAACTTCTTTCATTGCACCGGGACTGAGCGTTGCACCCTACCTACACGCACCTGCCCCCCCCCCCCCCCCCACGAGCTGCAATTTGGAGACCACATCCCTATACAACTAGATTTTCAGCTGAAAATTTATGGCGCTTGCTGGGTCACATATGGCTCCAATTTTGTCCAATTCAGCAGGAACTGGGCAAAATTCGAACAGTCTACAGCCAGCCTTGGAGGGGAATATCACTTTTATTTGATTTCCTCTCACTTACCATCTAGGACAAGGTTCCTCAGCCAGGGTTCCTCAGCCAGGGTTCTTCCACAGGTTGCTAGTGATTCCTTGGGAAACGAGCAATTTTCTACTTTTTAGATAAGTTCCCAGTGACATCATTGATCTTTTTTAACTATCTGTAATGCCCCGTACACACGGGCGGAATTTCCGATGGTTTTTCCAATGGAATTCCGCTCAAGTAGTGACACATACTGGCGCCCCCCCTAAATGTCGCGCCCGGGGCCACAGCACCCCCTGCACCCACGCTACGCCACTGGTCCCCACTCCCCGGATGGAATGGACCCCCCTAGCTTTAGGCTTAGAGTGTTGGCCAGGGATGGCTATTCACATCAGGATACCAGGGAGATCTCTAATGCTCATGACAATCAATCGTGGATCATAGTACCCAAAACGACATAAAGGAAGGGGACTATAGTTAAGTACTGCTTGGTAAAGGTATTTATTACGCAGATAAAAAAGGTACTTACAAAATGTAGGTTAAAACAAGCATAGGTTTAGCAAAGGATTGCAATGAGAAACGCCGCTGCTGGCGTGCGTTCCACCGAAAACCGGAAGCGACGTCGTGTGGTTTTAAAACGGGAAATTGCGTCAATGCATTTCGCCCTCCCACAGGGCGCCATCAAGGAGGTCCTCGATAACGCCCTGTGGGAGGGCGAAATGCATTGACGCAATTTCCCGTTTTAAATCCACACGACGTCGCTTCCGGTTTTCGGTGGAACGCACGCCAGCAGCAGCGTTTCTCATTGCAATCCTTTGCTAAACCTATGCCTGTTTTAGCCTACATTTTGTAATTACCTTTTTTATCTGCGCAATAAGTATTTTTTTTTTTTAAATGCCCGTGTTTTTTTTTTAACATTCTGTATTTTTGCCCTAGCCAAAACATCTCATGCATTTCAGAGCACAGCAATTACTGTTGTTTGGCCTTTCTGCAAAGTGCCCCCCCCCAAAAAAAATCGGCCCAAAAAAGTGTCTAATGGCCCAAAGTCCCAATCAGAATTTCAGCGTTGAAGCCTCCAGCGTAGTCAGGGCAATGAAAGATGTTTCCTGATTGGTTGTCCTGGGCGAGTTATCTGCACACATCGCTTTCAGTGGTGTGCGAGGGAAAGGGCGATTGGGGGGGAGGGGAGGGGAGGGGGGGGTACAGAAAAAGTGCTGAGTGGGAGCGAAGCGCTGAGTGACGGTTCATGATTAATCGCCACCATAAAAGCCGCGGCCGTTGGGAGGGTTTCTCAAAACCATTCATGTCTGGGAGGTGGGAAAATTTTTTGAAAACAGGTTTTTTCCATTTTGGTGGATTACTGGCTGTCACACAGAATCTACACATCTGTTTACACATGTAACGTGCCCCGGCCGCGTGCGTGCGCTGATGTACGGGACCTCCCCGCATCCTGCTGGGATACAGATCTCCAACAATATCTCTTCACAGAGGTTCAGGGATTTACAAAAATGATACATTGAAAGTAAACGTCAATTCCGTCACCCAAATCTCACAGAAGCTTTAATATGTTCATGACATTTCAAGTAATTTCAATCATCTCCCGCCGAAATTTGAACCTGTTAATGAGCAGGCCGAATATAAAGTATTCATACCCCTTGAAATTTTCCACATTTTGTCATGTTACAACCAGAAAACGTAAATGTATTTTATTGGGATTTTAGGTGATAGATCAACACAAAGTGGCACATAATTGTGAAGTGGAAAGAAAATGATACAAATAAATATGTGAAAAGTGTGGGGGGATTTGTATGGCGCCCCCCTAAGTTAATACTTTGTAGAACCCCCTTTCTCTACGAGTCTTTTTGGGGATGCCTCTACCGGCTTTGCACATCTAGAGAGGGACATTTCTGCCCATTCTTCTTCTTTATAAAATATCTCAAGCTCTGTCAGATTGGATGGAGAACGTCTGTGAACAGCAAATTTTCAAGTCTTGCCACAGATTCTCAACTGGATTTAGGTCTGGACTGTGACTGGGCCATTCTAACAGTGAGATGTTCAAAGCTTGGCATATTTTTTTTTATAACCTAACCCTGCTTTAAAAATTCTCCACAACGTTATCCCTGATCTGTCTGGTGTGTTCCTTGGCCTTCATGTAAAAAGGACCCTAAAAGGAAGGGACACTTGTACTGCCCCCCCCCCCCCTCCCCCGGTACAAAGGGACTTTGAAGGCGAACAGACGACAATTTATAAAAACATATTATTTATTTTTTACTAATAAATAATATGTTTTTATAAATTTTTTATAAATTTTCATCTGTTCACCTTCAAAGTCCCTTTGTACCGGGGGGGGGGGGGGTACAAGTGTCCCTTCCTTTTAGGGTCCCTTTTACAATATATTTTGGGATGTTGGCCACGCTTTATTGAGAATTTAATTTTTCTCTTTGTTGTTCACCACTATATTCTTGGCCTTCGTCATGCTGTTTGCTCACTAATGTTCTCTAACAAACCTCTGAGGGCTTCACAGAACAGCTGTATTTATACTGAGATTAAATTACACACAGGTTTTTACTAACTAGGTGACTTCTGAATTGGTTCCACTAGATTTTAGTTAGGGGTATCAGAGTAAAGGGGGGCTGAATACAAATGCCCCCCCCCCCACACACACTTTTCACATATTTATTTGTATCGTTTTTTTATTTTCCTTCCACTTCACAATTATGTGACACTTTGTGTTGCTCTATCTCATAAAATCCCAATAAAATACATTTACGTTTTTGGTGGTAACATGACAAAATGTGGAAAATTTTTCAAGGGGTATGAATACTTTTTTAAGGCAACTGTACCAAGTTGATCAATCAATCGACTTGGGTACAACCAGCCTGCTGGATTCTCTCGCAGCTCCATGCCCACTTCTCTGCGCGACGGAGCAGATCAGTGGGTGCCGGCCTTCAATCATTGGCCAGTACCCGCTGATCGGCTTGTGTTGTGACTAATAACAGCACAGCCGGGGCGGAAGGTGAATGCCCCCCCTCCCCCTACCCGGATGTGATGGATCACCTATCAGATACACGATCCAGCGCAGCGATGCCGCCGTACATCTAAGTGAGGCGATCAGCAAGCGGGAATGCAAACGGCAGGACGGAGGGGGATTAGGGGCCAGGGTTGTAATGGGGAGAGGCCCCACCCCCTTAGCAGCTGCATGCCCACTTGTGCCACTTGTTATGCGACTTTGGACATTTCGGAGGCATTTGAAAAGTGGCAAGGAAGTGATACGTTGCCTCCCCACTGCCTAGTTTAACCACCTAAATGCTGTACCACTGCATCCCAACCTTGTGCATTGCACATGGTTGTAGGGTGGTTGCAGCATAACTCCATTGACTTTAATGGGTTGCGTTTGGCAGGGGGGGGGGAGGGGGGGTAGTGCCCATCAACCACCACAGGGGCTATAACTCCTACCAAGGCCCTGAAGCAAAGGATCACAGCTGCTGCATGTGTAAGCCCCCCGGCCGCTGCCTAGGCAGCTTGAGGTGGCACAGTTATGGGGCAACAAAAAGTGGCTCAGTCGTGTATTTTTATCTGCCCTCAACCACAAGTGTAAAGGAGCCCTAAGATGGATAAGAGGAAGAATAAAGGTGAGCCCGTAGGGTATCATTGCTCATCAGTATTCTCTATGGAAAGGCTGGCACCATTCATGCCCGATTCTGTCTAGGTGAAGACCTTCCTATAGAATGCCGGGGCTGCCAATCGGACCGTCCAGCCACCTCTCCACACCTAATGAATGGGAGTGTCGAGGACCATACTTTGTGCCGCCCCGGACTCATGGCTGGATTGGCTCTATGGAATTGGATTAAAGAAACCCAAACCAGAAACTCTACAATCCAGCATGACATAAAGTCTGGGGAAGCAGATCTCGGGTTCGGACTTGTCTGTGGTTGGGCAGCCAGTTTTTCCGGTCCCAGGCGTCAATTATCCCCCGCTCTAATTTATTTACATGCAGACTAATCCCCTGTATTCATTTACCATTCTCCCCGCAGATTATCCCGTGCGCTCACAAGCCTCCCCCGTCCTGCTGGGACTTGCTACTGACAAGTGCCGAAACACACCGCTGACACTCGCCCTACACGACACACCTGTCTTACCGGTACCTGTCACCGCGTCTGCCGGGTATAATACACACAATCCACCAGGAATAAATCACATCACTTCTACCCTTCTCCATCTTCACAGAAGAGAAGACGCACAGCTAACAGAGACGGGCCCAGGGCTGTCTTAATGCATGAGCACCCCTGGGCAGTGCCCAGGGGCCCCAGGTGCATGGGGGGGGCCCATGATAATCTTGCATTACATCATATTTGCCATCTGTCCCGGATTTGACAGGACAGTCACACTTTTTACTAATCTGTCCCAGGATGGCCGTGTCCCAGGCAGCATCCCGGAACCTGTACTGTGCCCTCCTGATCCCCCCCCCTGTACTGTGTCCTCCAGACCCCCCCTGTATTGTGCCTTCCTAAATCCCCCCCCCCCCCCGTATTGTTCCCTCCTAATCCCCCCCCCCTGTACTATGCCATCCTGATTCCCCCCTGTACTGTGCCCTCCTGATCCCAGCACTGTGCCCTTCTAAACCCCCCATGAACTGTGTCCGCCTGATCCCAGTACTGTGCCCTCCTGATCCCCCCCCCCCCCCCCCCCGCCTGTACTGTGCCCTCCTGATCCCTCCTGTACTGTGCCCTCCTGACTGATCCAGTACTGTGCCCTCCTGATCTCAGCATTGTGCCCATCTGATCCTGGTATTTTGCCCTCCTGATCCCAGTACTGTGCCCTCCTGATCCCAATGATCCCAGTACTGTGCCCTCCTGATCCCAGTACTGCGCCAAACCAACCGGTGCATTTCAGCGGACTGGCCCCCTTCCTCAGATAAATGATTTCATGACATCAACTGCCACCTTCCATGACACCACTGCCAACTCTCAGGTGGAAGTTGGTACAATGAAATGATTGCTCTGAGGAAGGGGGCCAGAGGAAGAGGAGCCAACTGATGTGTTTATATCTATAAAGAGGACCAGTCATTCCTTATTCTATTACAAGGGATGTTTACATTCCTTGTGATAGGAATAAAAGTGGTAAACAAAAAGTAAAAAATAAACAAAGAGACTGTGTAAAAAAAAAAAAAAAATTAAGAAAAAACAAAAAAAATGTAAAGAGCCCCCATCCCTCCGCGCTCACAAGCAGAAGTTAGTGCATACGTAGGTCGCACACACACGTTCGCGGTGTTCCTATCACACATGTGAGGTATCGCTGGGAACGTTATAGTGAGAGCAATAATTCTAACACTAGACCTCCTCTGTATCTATAAACTGGTAACCGTTACATTTTTTTTAAAGCGTCGCCTATGGAGTTTTTAAAGCGGGGGTCCACCTATCTATCGTTTTTTTTTTTTTTGAGTTCATTCACAAACTTTTCTTCTCAGCATTACATACTGACATATTGTGTGTAATATGTCCACCTGTGTCAGATTTCGTTGGAAAGAATAACTTATATTATTCACTGCAGGCGGTTTCCATCTTCATTGTGGGCATTTGAAGCCCACAAGCATTTATTTCCTGGATGTGGTGAATGCTGTGCTCCCAGCATTCACCGCTCGTTCCCGCACATGCTCAGTGGCATCCTGGGAAGCCTGAGACTAGCTCCCAGGAGTCTGGGAGAGGCTAGAAACACGCCTACTCCCATGGGAGGAGAACCAGGAAGTGCAAAGAAGAATAGAAAAAAAAAAGGTAATTACGGCGATTTAAATTTTTTAAACGACATGTCAGCATCTAGGCAAGGAAGAGAATACATACAGATATTGTTCAAAATTTGGGTGGAACCCCGCTTTAAGTATCATAGTTTGTCCCCATTCCACGAGCGCGTGCAATTTTAAAGCATGACATGTTAGGTATCTATTTATGAAACATCATCTTTTATACCTTAAGAAAAACTTGGGTTATATATATTGTGTTTTTATTTGCATTAAAATCCATTAAAGTGTATTATTCGGAAATAACTGAGTTTGAAAAACCACTGCACAAATACTGTGTGACATAGAAAATTGCAATGATCGCCATTTTATTCTCTAGGGTCTCTGCTAACAACTCTGCTAACAACACACATATATATATATATATATATATATATATATATATATATATACACACAAGTGGCTGCATATGATGGGCACAGTGGCTGCATTTGATGGGTACAGTGGCTGCATTTGATGGGCACAGTGGCTGCAATTGATGGGCACAGTGGCTGCATTTGATGGTTTTTTTTTCAGTTCTTTTCAGTTTGTTTGCGCCCCCCAAAAATTTTGAGCACCAGCCGCCACTGATCTCCACACTTGTGTGACTTGTCATGCAACTTTGGACATCAAAGTCGCATGACAAGTCGCAGCCCTTTCTTTTCAATGGCACCCGTTCAAACCGGTGCGACCTAAAGTTGCAGCGACTTTGAAAAAGGTGCCTGCACTACTTTGGTGTGACTTTTAATGCAACATTTGGTCCAGAGAATGTAAAGTTGGAGCAAAGCCGCTCAAAAGTCGCATTGGAAAACGTGCGACTTTGGAGACGCGCTAATGTGAATGGTGCCTTAAAGTTTCAATTTGAACTTTTACCTATGAAGGGTAGGTGGGATACCATCGTGTTACTTGGCGCACATGATATATCCTGCAGAGGGACACGTGGTACTTTAGCCAGGGATTTTGATATACAAATACATATAATTAAAGCCATCAACTATTTTAATGATCCCACGGAAGACTGATGAGAAGAATGAAAAAAGGATGAACCCTCCAGAGTTGGGCTGTAATATCTCTTCCCAAATAACTGTTTCTTCTCAATTTGATTTATGAAAAAAAAAGAAAAAAGAGAAGTTGGCACGTTAGGGGTCTCGGGCTTGCCAGGGACTTTTTGGAAAGGTGAGGGAGGGAAGCCATTTGATAAAAAGAGGGGCTGACCAGCCTACTTTTCCCATGGAACAGAGATGATATTGGGGGTGTCAGAGCTTTGGGGGGGGGGGGAGAGATTAATCACAGGAGCCGCTTCCCCCTCCCCCGCACTTCCCAGTATAATATTATTAGGAGAAGCTGGAAGCGTAGGTGGGTGAAGAAGACGGAGAGGATCCCAGCACAGAGGTTAACCCTTAAATCACGCAGCGCCGGGACGGGGAAGATCACAGCACTGCGAGTTCAAACATCCACAGAGAGGAAAAAGTTCATTGTTATGTCACAATCAGCAAGTCCTAAAAATGTAAAAATGTAACTATTCACAGGAAAAGGAGGAATGGACATTTTATCGAAATTGTGTTACAGAGGATGCCGGAGCAAAACTTTTTTTTTTTTTTCTCATTTTTTGGATGGATTTGGGATGATTAGCACCTTTTTTTTTACTGCTTTCTGGGGCTCAGCTTAAAAGATTTCCCTTTGATTACTGCCAAGGTGACAACAAGCAGGCAGGAAGTGGGGGGAACTCTTCAACGGGGACACCGACAGCAATTCAAAAAAAATTTGTTTGTGTTGCTGACGGAGCTTTTCCTACATTTCCTTTCTGGTGAAACTGGGACAGCAAAGTAAAGTTGGTGTGAAATAGAAGTAAAAACCTGACAAGGGTTCTAATCCTTCCACATTTCATCCAAAGCTAAAAAAAATAAAAAATAAAGAAGTTTTGGCTAATACATAAACGTTAAAAGTTTACATTTGCAATCCTCTTGGGAAATGAGAAGCTCCATACATCAGGAAATGAGGAGGTCCATACATCGGGAAATGAGGAGCTCCATACATCAGATAATGAGGAGGTCCATACATCAGGAAATGAGGAGCTCCATACATCGGGAAATGAGGAGCTCCATACATCAGGTAATGAGGAGCTCCTTACATCAGGAAATGAGGAGGTCCATACATCAGATAATGAAGAGGTCTATACATCGGGAAATGAGGAGCTCCTTACATCAGGAAATGAGGAGGTCCATACATCGGGAAATGAGGAGCTCCATACAACAGATAATGAGGAGGTCTATACATCGGGAAATGAGGAGTTCCATACATCAGGTAATGAGGAGGTCCATACATCGGGAAATGAGGAGTTCCATACATCAGATAATGAGGAGGTCTATACATCGGGAAATGAGGAGCTCCATACATCGGGAAATGAGGAGTTCCATACATCAGATAATGAGGAGGTCTATACATCGAGAAATGAGGAGCTCCATACATCGGGAAATGAGGAGCTCCATGCATCAGGAAATGAGGAGTTCCATACATCAGGTAATGAGGAGGTCCATACATCGGGAAATGAGGAGCTCTATATATAAGGTAATGAGGAGGTCCATACATCGGGAAATGAGGAGCTCTATATATAAAGTAATGAGGAGGTCCATACATCGGGAAATGAGGAGCTCTATATATAAGGTAATGAGGAGGTCCATACATCGGGAAATGAGGAGCTCTATATATAAGGTAATGAGGAGGTCCATACATCGGGAAATGAGGAGCTCCATACATCAGGTAAAGAGGAGGTCTATACATCGGGAAATGAGGAGCTCCATACATCAGGTAATGAGGAGGTCTATACATCGGGAAATGAGGAGCTCCATACATCAGGAGCTCCATACATTGGGAAATGAGGAGGTCCATGCATTGTGAAATGAGTAGGTCTATACAATGGGAAATGAGGAGCTCCATACATCGGGGAATGAGGAGGTCCACCCATCAGGAAATGTGTAGGTCTATACATTGGGAAATGAGGAGCTCCATTGAGAAATTAGTAGGTTTATACATTGGGAAATAAGGAGGTCCATACATTGGGAAATAAGGAGGTCCATACATTGATTTTGGCTAATACATAAACATTAAAGTTTATAATTGCAATCCGCTTTTTCCTCCTCTTTCACCATGCTGATGAAAATATTAAATAAAACCTTTCCTTCATTTTCATGATATATCTTATTTTAGAACCATCATCCTGTGGTTTTCTATGCAATGCAGACAGATCATGGCTGGTGGGAGGGGCCGGCAGGGGGCTGTACATAGCTTCTTGAAAACATTATTGCACCCTCAGTACTCCTCTTAAAAATCCTCAGCCCCGATGCAAGCAGGAGGCTGGCTCTTGGGAGGAGCCATACAAATATCAAAAGTCCTCGATGTGTGTGTCAGTCTAGGGGGGGGGGGGGGGTGTGTGTCAGTCTGGGGTGGGGTTGTTTCTAGGCAAGCTGTATTTGCATACAGACCACCTTAGGTCACACCCACAAGTGATGGTGAGCCTCCATGATTGAAAGAGGAGGAGTCTGAACAACTGTGCAAGAGGAGAAGGATGGAGGTCAGTTCCAACATCTGAAAAGGATATGAGATATTCCACTTTGTGTTTGCATGTTCTAAGAATCCTATGGTTGTATATGATCAGCCACATTAGGCTAAAGAAAAAGGCACAGGAGATGCTGTCAAATAAATGGAATTCTGGACAGGAGGTCTACACATTGGGAAATGAGGAGCTCCATAAATCGGGAAATGAGGAGTTCCATACATCAGGAAAGGAGGAGCTCCATACATCAGGAGCTCCATACATTAGGAAATGTGGAGGTCTATACAGTTGGAAATGAGGAGCTCCATACATCGGGGAATGAGAAAGTCCATTCATCGGGAAATGAGGAGGTCCATGCATTGTGAAATGAGTAGCTCCATACATTGGAAAATGAGGAGCTCCATACACTGGAAAATGAGGAGGTCCATACATTGGAAAATGAGGAGGTCCATACATTGGAAAATGAGGAGCTCCATACATCAGGGAATGAGGAGGTCCATCCATCGGCAAATGAGTAGGTCTATACATTGGGAAATGAGGAGCTCCATTGAGAAATTAGAAGGTCTATATGATGGGAAATGAGGAGATCCACTGGGAAATTAGTAGGTTTATTTAACATTATTTAATTTTACATTGGAAAATGAGGAGCTCTATACATTGGGAAATAAGGAGGTCCATACATTGGGAAATTAGTAGTTCTATACAATGGGAAATGAGCAGCTCCACTGGGAAATTAGTAGATTTATGGAGCTCCATACATTGGGAAATAAGGAGGTCCATACATTGGGAAATAAGGAGGTCCGCTGGGAAATGAGGAGCCCCCCTACATTGGGAAACGAGGAGCTCCATACATTGGGAAACGAGGAGCTCCATACATCGGGAAACGAGGAGCTCCATACATTGGGAAACGAGGAGCTCCATACATCGGGAAATGTACCGTATTTATCGGCATATAACACGCACTTTTTCCCCCTGAAAATCAGGGGGATATCGTATGTCCGTGTTATACGCCGATCCCTGCTACCTTGGAGTGGAAGGAGGGGACGAGCGCCACTGGAGCCGCGATCTCCTGTGTATCCGGTGCTCAATCACACACAGTCCCGCCCCCCGGCCCAGCATTGGACCACTGTTCTGTCCATTATATGAGCCGTGAGCGGGACTGTGAGTGACTGAGCGTCGGATACACAGGAGATCGCGGATCTGTGTCATCCAGCACTGGCCGCGGCTGCAGTCATCGACAAACTTCCCTTTGATGGGCTCAGCTCATTGCTTCTTCAAATCACAGTAATGCATCTTCAAGAGTGATGAAAGACACAGGGAAACCCTTCTCTTTCCAAGACGATTACTCTGAAATATGTAAAACTGCCATTTGGCAGCAATGGAATAAAACTGCTACAGTATCAGTGAGAATGAACCCTCTGCAATATGTTGGGAGACAATTTGAGACGTGAGGACAGCATGAGGAATGGTCTGAGCAGGATAGAAGACCTAACAGAGCGCTACAATGAAAGACAGCTCAGAGTAAACCAAACTGATCCTCCTTGGAACACTCTGATACCAATATAATTGTAGATGTTTACTAAACAGGCTGCAATAATGGCATATTAGAGGCTGCAGATGGGCATAGATCAGGCTGCATTGGTGGGCACTGGTGAGGCTGCAGAGCACTGACCCTTATTTTAAAATTTAAGGTTTTTTTTTCTGAAACCTCCCTCTTATAGTTAAGGTGCGCGTTCTACGCCGATAAATACGGTAATTCGGTGCACTTTTACAGACTACTGATGTTTGAGTGCAAAGGACACACAAGACAAACTTGTTTACTAAAATTTACAATATCAAAGAAACAAAAAACTTTGCAATCAGCATTCCGGCTGGAAGGAGACCTGATCCCGGGAGGGTGACTCACCTCCAACAGACTCTTCTTCAGCTGGGAATTCTTCTTCTTCACAGATTTAGAAAATAATTTAATTTTGTTTTTGCAGAGTGCTAGAGACATTGTTCCAGGCCTGGACTATGGATATCACTAGAGAGCAAATATCCAAATGCCGTGTATTTATTAACACGGGCACGGGGCGACCCGACCAGTCAAGGTACAAAGGTGGATGTGACGGCCGTAAACATTGTATAAAGAGAAAAATAAAATACATTCCACTTACAGAAAGATTAGAGCTGAGATTCCTATAGGAATAATTATTAATGAACACCAGAAAAAAATGCATGAAAATTGGTCATTAACCCCTTAAGACTGTCTTCCATTGGCCCTTCAAGTGAGCTTTTATGTTGCGGTTTCTGTATCATGTGACCGCTGTGATTGGCAGTTACTTGATCAGTCGCCTTGCAAGCTCCTAATTGGAAGCCTTGGCCAGCTTCTGACAACTCGGTCATTATGTTGGAAGCAACAATCACAGCGGTCACTATACAGGAGCCACGCCACCTCGCAGGCATTAAAGCCCACTTAAAGGGCCGCCAAGAGGAGGTGGTGCCACTTCTGTGTCATGCAACCACTGTGATTGGCTCTCACAGCAATCACATGATCGGGAACCTCCTCCTTGACTGGCTTCTGACAACTCGGCCAGTGTGCTGAGAGCGCCAATAACAGCGGTCACATTATACAGAACTCACGCCACCTCCCAGGCGTTAAAGCCCACTTAAAGGGCCGCCAAGAGGAGGTGGCGCCGCTTCTGTGTCATTGGACCACTGTGATTGGCTCTCACAGCAATCACATGATTGGAAACCTCCTCCTTGGCCTTGACTGGCTTCTGACAGCTCGGTCAGTGTGCTGAGAGCACCAATAACAGCGGTCACATGATACAGAAGTCACGCCAATCGTGGGCATAAAATCACACTTAAAGGGCCATGGAGAGGCGGCCTGGCTTCTGTACCATGTGATCACTGTGATCGCCTCTCACAGCAGTCACACGAACAATAGTCCATCCCACTGGCTCCCAATCAGAAGCCTTGGCCTAGAGCTGTCAGAGACAACTTTGGTCATTGTGCTGGGAGCGCCAATCACAGCGGTCGCATGATAAAGAAAGTCGCCACATCCCAGGCATTAACCCCTTCCCCCCACCCTGACGTCCGTTTAAAAAAAGTTCTTATCGCCTAGGGGGACGGGCGATGGGCGATCATGTGACCACTGTGACTGGCTAGGACAGTGGTCACATGATTGGAAGCTGGTCCCGCCAACTACTGATGTTTTCTCAGGACCGAGAGCCAATGGCGTCACTAGGGGGGGCCAGAGGGGGCCCTGACCCCCCCCAACAGTATGCTGTGCCCCACCAATTAAAAAAAAAAGTTGTTTTTTTTTTTTTTTTACAAAAAGGCAATGTCTAAGAGGGAGAGCGCCCCCAGTCAGCTCCTGCGGGTGATTTCTCCCCCCTCCCTCTGCTCGCTGACATAATGCATAATGCGAGCGCTTACACAACCACGGCCGCCCGATCTGCTCCTTCCCCTGCATCCTCATTGGCAGAGAGAAGAGCAAGTTGCAGGAAGGACTCCACCAGGACTCTCAGTTACTGAAAAAAAAGACTGATTTCTCCCATCCTTAGGACAGGAGAACCAGCCTGTAAATTCCAAGAGATGCCAGACCAGCGCTGTCAATAGCAGGGGCAGGACAGCAAGTGGGGGCTGGGGAACCCCACAGTGGCAGAACACCAGGGCCCGGTGGCAAGACAACCTTTGCAACCCTGATAGTTCTCCCACTGCTTTGTACCCTTATATTTTCTTGGTATGCTGGTGACATATATCTCTTGTTTTCTGCCACCCTGGGGGGGGCCCAATACAGTAGGAATGGAGCTCACTGCAGAACATGTGAAAGGGCCATTGTGGGATCATAGTAAAGGGCCCCAGGATATATATAATTGCATTTTATAGTTGCCCCCCTACTTTTGTCCCTGTCCCCCCATGTGCCCCCCCCTAAATATGAAAGCTGGAGACGCCACTGCTGAAAGCCGCCTTAGTGCTGAGAGCGCACTCATTGCCCGCCCAGCGACGCCTATCTGCAGCATGTGGGCATCAAAGTCCAGCCTTTTTTGCCACCACACCTGTGGGTTATCGGACGGCGTAAAGGGGTTAAAGGGCCATCTGGAGGTAGTATGTCTTTTATAACGCATGACCACTGTCACATGATCTGCAGCCGGCCCTGCTGGCTCCCAATCAGAAGCCTTGACTATGAGCTGTTATGACAGCTCGGTCAGCAGCATGCTGGGAGCACCAATCACAGCGGTCACATGATATAGACCTTAATAAACCTCATAGGCATTAAAGCCCATTTTAAGGTGACACGGCATTTGTATCATGTGACTGCCGTGTCTCCTAGCGGTCACATGATTGGGTACAGACCAGAAGCCCTGACTGGGAGCCGGCAGTGACAGCTCAGTCATGCAGTGAGCACGCTCTCAGCACACAACCTCAGATTCCCCTTCAGCGCATGCGTGTGGTGGCTGAGCTTCCTTCTTGCTGCATATATGCTTTACGCAGTCGGCAAGATTTCCCCTCACCTTTTGTACTTATGACAATTCTGTAATTGTCTTTTTAGATTTCCCCCTCACTTTCTTTCTGAATGACGATGGGCACAGGACAGGCTTTTTTTTTTTCTCCAGAAGGTCGGAGCCATCTTTGTTCGGGCATCATCCAGGTATTTATTAGGTCCCCCCTTGCTAGTAGCGGGTTGGACCCCCTTTTGCCTTCATTCTTGGTGGAATAGATACAACAAGGTGTTGGAAACGTTCCTCAGAGATTTTGCTCCATAGTGACCTGATAACATCACACAGTCGCTGCAGATTTGTCGGCTGCACATCCATGATGCCAATCTCCTCTTCCACCACATCCCAGAGGTGCTCTATTGGATGAGATGTGGTGAGTGTGGAGGACATTGGAGGACAGGGACCTCATTGTCCAGTGGTGAGATGATTGGAGCTTTGTGACATGGTGCATTATCCTGCTGGAAGGAGCCATCAGAAGATGGGGACACTGTAGTCATAAAGGGATGGACATGGTCACCAACAATACTCAGGTAGGCCGTGGTGATTAAACCCCATCCCCCACACCATTACACCCCCACCACCAGCCTGAACCGGTGATATCCCATCCCCCACACCATTACACCCCCACCACCAGCCTGAACCGGTGATACCCCATCCCCCCACACCATTATACCCCCACCACCAGCCTGAACCGGTGATATCCCATCCCCCACACCATTACACCCCCACCACCAGCCTGAACCGGTGATATACCATCCCCCACACCATTACACCCCCACCACCAGCCTGAACCGGTGATATCCCATCACCCACACCATTACACCCCCACCACCAGCCTGAACCGGTGATACCCCATCCCCCACACCATTACACCCCCACCACCAGCCTGAACCGGTGATACCCCATCCCCCACACCATTACACCCCCACCACCAGCCTGAACCGGTGATATCCCATCCCCCACACCATTACACCCCCCCCACCAGCCTGAACCGGTGATATCCCATCCCCCACACCATTACACCCCCACCACCAGCCTGAACCGGTGATACAAGGCAGGATGGATCCATGCGCCAAATTCTGACCCCACCATCTGAATGTTGTAGCTGAAATCCAGACTCATCAGACCAGGCAACGTTTTTCCAATCTTCTATTGTCCAATTCTGGTGATCCTGTGCCAATTGTAGCCTCAATTTCCTGTTCTTAGCTGACAGGAGTGGCACCCGGTGTGGTCTTCTGCTGCTGTAGCCCATCTGCTTCAAGGTTCGATGTGTTGTGTGTTCAGAGATGGTATTCTGCATACCTTGGGTGTAACGAGTGATTATTTGAGTTACTGTCGCCTTTCTATAATCTGGAACCAGTCTGCCCATTCTCCTCTGACCTCAACAAGGCATTTTCCTCCACACAACTGCCGCTCACTGGATATTTTCTCTTTTCCCCACCATTCTCTGTAAACCCCGAGAGATGGTTGTGTGTGAAAATCCCAGAAATACTCAGACCGGCCCGTCTGCCACCAACAACCATGCCACGTTCCATCCCCTTTCCTCCCCATTCTGATGCTCGGTTTGAACTTCAGCAAGTCGTCTTCACCACGTCTAGATGCCTAAATGCAATGAGTTGCTGCCATGCGATTGGCTGATCAGCGATTTGTGTTACCAAGCAATAGAACAGGTGTACCTAATAAAGTGGCCGGTGAGTGTATATACACACTATATATAGATATATGTCATATTTCAGCAATTGCTATCCTAAAAAAAAAAATGCCGCATTGAGGAGCCGATCTGCAGAGTACGATCGGTGTGACCTCCAGACAACCCCACAAAGGAACCAGCCACACCGACCCCCGATAAGACTTTGCGGTGACCTTACAGCTACGACTCCTTTATCTCTTGCCCTGGCAGTCATCCGTTATCAGTCCTTGCACAAAAAAAAAAAAAGATAGTCCAAAGACGGGCAAATATTTGGGGTCAGCCGATCGATCGGTGAGAAGGTGCATCTTTGCTAATCTGTGCAAACCATAACATGGAAACTACAGCCCACCCCAGTACAGAAATATGCGCTTTCTTGTGTCCCTCTTTAAAGCTGTACTTAAAGCGCTATTCCACCCAAAACCAAAAATGCAATCATTAGATGTGGCGGCTGCATTCGTTTTCTTTTCCTTTTTTTTTTTAGACTTTTTTTTTAACTTTTTTAAGACAGGGTTCACAATCATATATGTGAATTGGATGCGGGTTACATTCCCCCAGTCAAAGCACCTCCCCCACAGTTAGTAATCACTCCTTGGGAACACATTTAACCCTTTGGTCGCCCCTATTCCTGCCAGTGTCATTCATTAGTACAGTGACAGTGCTTTTTTTTTTTTTTTTTTTTTTTAGCACTGATCTCTGTAACAGTATAACTGTATAATAATGTAACTGTAACGTCTGCCTTTGATTTTGTAAAACGCAATGGGGATACCTGATGTGAGGGGGCTCTCTGATAGGGACACCTCATGTATGGGGGCTCTCTGATAGGAACACCTTAGTTATGGTGGCTCTCTGATGGGTATCCTTGATGCAAGGCAGTACTTTGATGGAAAGACTTGATATAAGGGAGTACTGTGAGGGGGGTAACTGAAGTAAAGGGGAACTGTGAGGGGGGGCAACTGATGTAAAGGGGAACTGTGAGGGGGGGCAACTGATGTAAAGGGGAACTGTGAGGGGGGCAACTGATGTAAAGGGGAACTGTGAGGGGGGGCAACTGATGTAAAGGGGAACTGTGAGGGGGGCAACTGATGTAAAGGGGAACTGTGAGGGGGGCAACTGATGTAAAGGGGAACTGTGAGGGGGGCAACTGATGTAAAGGGGGACTGTGAGGGGGGCAACTGATGTAAAGGGGAACTGTGAGGGGGGCAACTGATGTAAAGGGGGACTGTGAGGGGGGCAACTGATGTAAAGGGGAACTGTGAGGGGGGCAACTGATGTAAAGGGGAACTGTGAGGGGGGCAACTGATGTAAAGGGGGACTGTGAGGGGGGCAACTGATGTAAAGGGGGACTGTGAGGGGGGCAACTGATGTAAAGGGGGACTGTGAGGGGGGCAACTGATGTAAAGGGGGACTGTGAGGGGGGGCAACTGATGTAAAGGGGGACTGTGAGGGGGGCAACTGATGTAAAGGAGGACTCTTATGGGGATATCTGATGTTAGGGGGCACTCTAATGTGGGCAATTGATCCTAAGAGGTACTCAGATAGGGAAAGCTTAATTATTTTACTTGAAATGTGGATGTGATTGGCCTACTTTTATGTTTTATTAAAAAGAGATTCGGACCTCGGCTGGAAGAAAATTTTAGCAAAAGGACCTCTTTGAATTCATTACCCCCGATTTATAAGAATACAATTGATAATGTGGTAATAAATACAGAGCTGCATTAACGTGTGCCTTTTATATCTGCCCGGAATTCCCCTTTAACAATAGGAGTTGTAGCTTCTGACAAGCATTAGAGCATCAGCCTTCCAAGCCCGGCGAAGATGGAGCCGGGACAAGGAGGAGGTGTGGAGGGTGACTCACCGGAATCCGGCATGTGTAGACATACAACTTTTCCTCGGCATCCATCCTCACACCGAGCACTGCGGGGTCTCCCTGACACTCTGAAAATACACGTCTGACTGGTCCGTCCGGATTATCCACTACAGTGAATGAACACGTCTGCCAAGCTCAGGGATCTTCTACTATGTAGTATAAATAAGTAAATGACTGTACAGACTATCTACAGGTAGTCATGCACAGCACAACATTTACACCTAATTAGTTGGGGCAAAAAGTGCAAATAGAAGATACAATGTTAAATAAGAAAAAAAAAAAAAAGAGGGTGCAAGACCTTGTGGGGTTACCTTTACACATTTATTCGAATGTGAAGGTGTCAAAAACACACTCACAAAAGCCGTACGTCAATAGACAACAAAGGATTTGGAATAAAAATAGATTTTCCCTTTAGACATTTTTTACTCTATACTGTACCTCCGAGTCCCTCCCAGGCTGGTGGCGGTGCTCCCGCTCCCCTCTCTGCATTTAAACATGCTGGGCCCTTGTATTTCCAACTAGGCGGCAAGCGCCATGACGCCACCACGCCCACCCCCCCAGCACGCCCCCCGAGCCTGCCCCAAGCACAAGCCTGAAAACCATTCAGCCAGCTTTGGACCGAATTATAAAAAAACTTTGCATACAAGGTGCAGACATCCAATCCCCCATGGATGTCAATTCCCACTGGAGTCTCAATGAATATTTATTCCAAAGATGGTATGGAGTCCAGGGGCGGCCCGCCCATTACAAGAGAAGTATGGGGTTTGTTTGATTTTTTTAGATTCATACTTACCTATGTGGATGGAGCATCAGACCGATGGTGCAGCTGTCCCCCCCGCTGTGCCCCCCTGCACTGAGAACCGAGTCACCGGACATCGCCGATAGCTCGGTTCTCACAGATCTTCGAGAGTAGAGATGCAGGCTGTCACTCGGCAGCTCTCCTCTCTGTTTCTCCACGTTCATTGGAGCGCTGAGCTATGGAGGGGCGGGGAACGACCGTCTCAGCGGCTTGCTAAGATTGCCAGTAGTCAAGGCACCTGGCGCATCCAGACTCGGGATGACGCGCTGCCTCAACTGATCTTGGCGACGTCAGCGGAGAGCGGACTTCAGACCGCTCTGCGCTGAAAACAGGTCACAGGAGTGCAAAACGCACTCCTGTGACCCAGAGGAGGAACCCAGCCTAAAAAGCTCAGGCTGGACTTCTCCATTGAGGGCTCATGGGTGCCGCCTCCCCTGTCCACCACCGCTGACACCCCCTATTTACAGGGCCGTCTTTAATATTGATTGGACCCTGGGCAAAACTTTTCTTGGGGCCCCCCATGCAGTTTTGCTCTCCACCTGCTCTGAGACATAAAATAAATAGCAGCTAGACTCAGAATCAGTTTACTGAATCAGATCAGGCAGCTATTGCGATTGGTTGCCAGAGGTTACAGTGTATCATTACTGCTCACTGACTGGTTGCTAGAGGTTACAGCACACATTACGGCTCACTGATTAGTTGCTAGAGGTTACAGCACATGATTTCTGCTTGTTGATTGGTTGCTGGAGATTACTGTGGATATGACCTCAGGGGGGCATGATATACATATCAATGCCACTGGCCGCCCCTATTTACATATGAATGCCAGTAATTTACATGTAAACATGGGGTCTGAAGGTGAGTCATCTTTACACAACAATAGGGCAGAGCTGGGCAGCATTAGTAGCAGCACTTCACACTGAGATATTGGGACACAGCACAGGACTAAAACCTCAAGGGATGAGGGAATTTAAACCAGGATAGTTGGCAAGTATGAGGCAGCTGCTTTGGGCCCCACAACAATGACAGGGCCCAGGGCAGCTGCCCCTTTTGCCCTGCCTTAAAAACGGCCCTGCCTATTTATGCGTCCGGCCCCTTTCAGGATGCCCAGCGCATGAATTACAGCAGCGGGTGTTTTTTTTTTTTGGGCTCGGGGCGTAGAGCACTGCGCTTGGAGCCCACCCGGGTGTGTTAGAATAGTGAATTAATATTCGCTACTCTAATGCCGCGTACACGCGATCGGAATTTCTGACGGGAAATGTTCAATGGGAGCTTGTTGTCGCAAAGTCCGACCATGTGTAAGCTCCATCGAACATTTGCTGTCGGAATTTCCGCACACAAATTTTTGAGAGCGGGTTCTCGAATTTTCCGACAACAAAATTTGTTGTCGGAAATTCAGAGCGTGTGACCACAAGTCCGACGCACAAAATTCCACGCCTGCTCAGAATCAAGTGCGAGTGGCTCACTGGCTATTGAGCTTCCTTTTTATAGTCCAGTCGTACGTGTTGTACGTCACCGCGTTTCTGGCGTTCGGAAGTTCCAACAAGATTTGTGTGAGCGTGTTTATGCAAGACAAGCTTGAGCCAACAACCTTCGGAAAAAAAAATCCACGGTTTTGTTGTCGGAAAATCCGATCGTGTGTACGCGGCATTGCACTGAATCGCTTCTCCGCCAACCAGGAAGCGCGGGTCTGATACTCGTTTCCCGATTGGTTGAAAGGACAGGCGATCCTATTGGACGCCTAGGAGGAGAAGGAGGGAGATGCGTGGCGGAAGCCGCCGGTATCCAGAGGAGGAGGAGGGAGCAAAGCTGCCGATCGCCCGACACGCTCCCCCCCTCAAAAATCTTTAAGGCCCCTTTCACACATGCTGTCCGATCAGGTCTGTCTGTCTGTTTTTCAGTGCAGACCTGATCGGACGATCCATTCACCTCTATGGAGCGACAGATGCCGACACCCGCTGCTATCTGATCCAATCCTGTCCGCCAAACCCTATTTTCCATCCGTCGGGCGGATCAGATTGCATGGAATCGGATCCGTTTTCATCCGATCTTCCATAGAGGAGAGCGGGGCTCTGATAGGTCCGTCTCTGCACAGTGAGCGGACGTGTCGTCTGCCTGCTCAGCGGGGATCAGCGGATCGATCCCCTGCTGAGCTAGCGGAGTCGGTCAAAATGGTTAGCCCCGTGTGAAAGGGACCTAAGTAACACTCCATACCATCTTTAGGATAAATATTTATTGGGAATCCAGTGGCAATCAACATGCATGGGAGGTTGTAGGTCTACACCTTGTATGCAAAGCTTTGTGGAATAAACTTAATTTCAGTCTTAAAGAGAAGCTCCAGTCCCCTCCCTCAAAAAATTAGAGAATAGTTAAAATTATAAATAGTCAGAAGATACAAATATTTTAGCTGCTGACTTAATAGCAGGGCTTTTAGCTGTCCGAAGATGCAGTGATGTCCTCACTTGAGCGGATTCGCCAATCAGCTTCGGGTGCAGGCGCCAGTAAGGGAAAAGGGCAATGAAGCCTTGGGGAATCACAGCCGGTTACCCACTGCCCACGTGCGAGTCCCGATGCGCCTTGTGAATGGTCCCGTAGTCTCCTGGGACCTGTGATATGTCCCAGAAGGCTGCGGTGCGGAAGGAGGGGGCCAAACTTCCGGCTCAGATTGCCGCGGGCGCATCTGACCAGAAGTGGGAGCGGGTATCTGTCAAAACCGCTCCCCTCCAAAAAGTGCCAAATATGGCAGTGGAGGGTGGCAGGATGCAAATAAGAGGAATTTTCACTTTTTGGGTTAAGTTCACCTTTAGGAACATGTTCCACCCGTTTTTAGGGTGGCACCAATGCTGCGGCCGCTGCCCGATCCCCTCCCCGTGACAGAAGTGGGGGGGGGGAAGTTCCCAGCACTAGCTGTCAGTTTTTTTAAATCCGTGTGGCCATGCAGGGCTTCCGCCCACACAGCCGTGTCATTCCGTCACACAGCTCTGTTTATGAATGAACTACAAGTCCCAACATCCCTTGTGGCTGTAACCTTGTAGTTCTCAATGAACTACTACAGTGCTGTGGAGTGTTATGGTAGTTCACGGCAGTAGTGGCTGGTGGGTTCTTCTTTGGGGGGGTGGCAAACACACACACACCCCCCCCGGCGGCGTGGCACAGCACCCCCCACCCCCGTGGACGGTCCGGCCCTCACCCGCTCATGTGGCGGGCCTGTGGTGTCCTCTCCTGGAGCATGGGCAGCGGGCGCAGCGGCTCCGGTGTCCGCTCCTCCAGCTTCCTCCGCCGAGTGTCTTCCGCAAAAGCGCTAGATAGGGTTGCCTGACGTTTTGGCCAATCGGGAAAGAGGTCTCACGGACCTGCCTCCTAATTGGCGGGGAGGAACTTTAGTGTGATAATAGCGAAAATTAATTTGCTATGGTCACACAACTGGGTGGGCCAACCTTTTTTGAAGCCTATTGGAGCCTCTGTCTCTAATCAGGTGCTTTAAACACCCCCCCCCCCCCTCCGCATTGGAATCCATGGTTCAGCCCCACTGATATGTAGATCTGGGGGTCGGACACATGGATGGGGAGGCGGCGCCCTCTATGGACGGGCCGCCACTGGTTCATGGATTCTTCCTGCCAGTGTATCTGCTTGCCCGTATAGAATGTATAGGATGTACGGACACACAGATACACTGACAGATATGCAGGAGACCTGTATGGCACCAGGGATCTGCTGATCACTGGGTGCAATGCTTTACAAACTCCCCCCAAAAAAATGCACATTTTTATCTGCAAAAAAATGTGCATTTATATTTTTTTCTAAAAAGTGAACTTATCCTTTAAATATTCCGGGGTGTTAGGCTCCATTCCCACTTGTGCGACGTGTCATGCAACTTTGGAAACAAAGTCGCCCCCCCCCCCATATTTTTCCAACGACAACTGTTCAAATATGCGCGACTTACAAAAAAGGTTCCTGGCGCTACTTAGGTCCGACTTTCTTGCAACTTGAGTGCCACAGACTGCAATGTAAACCCTCAAAAGTGGTGCCAGAATGTTATACATGCAACAGTTGTCCATTATCACTGGTCAAAGCCAAAGTCGCATCCAAGTCGCACAATAAAGCTCATTCGATCGCTGCCTGAGAGAGGGGTCTGTTTCAATACTGGTAGATGGCTTTGTCAGGTGCAGAATGCTAGTTTGACACCTTATATACTGTATTGTGTTTTATGGATTTGTTGGGGATCTCTTCTCCTGTATGTTTTGTTGAAAAATATAAATTAAGCATAAAAAATAAAAATTTCAAAGTACAGTGTGCCAAGTACAGAATGTAAATAAAGATCCTAACCAAGGAGGTCATTTTATGGTCCTATCTTACAGTCTTATGTTCTCAGGTTTGGGCTGGTTATTACAGATAGATCCAGGTTTGGTGAATTTGAAGGTTGAAAAGTTCAGTATTTTTGTTTTATTTCCTATACAGCAAATGTTGGTTCTATTAATGGAGTGCGGCTTCTATCAGCAGGTCCGCTGTACTAGTTTAATTTTCTATGAATTGTGATCTCAGCCCTTATGTCATAGGTCTAGTCATTCCCAGATACAGAACGGTTCCAACACCTCTATAGACGGCCAAGGAGACCATGCTGATGTAACCACAAGGTGCCGAGCATGTGACCACCATGAATAATACCGGAACCCCCTTCCTCTGCTACCCACTCATGCAAAACCGTTCAGATGGAGGAACACCGACAACTATCGCTAATCACCAACCACAAGTTATACCAGAGCCCACACTTACTGGAGAAGATGTCCCCTCCCCCGCCCACAATCACCATATATATTTTACAGGAGTGATATACACACAGATATAAGATATATTACACAGGAGTGACATCACCACTCTCCAGATATACAGTATCTCACAAAAGTAAGTACACCCCTCACATTTCTGTAAATCTTTTCTTCTATCTTTTCATGTGACAACAGTGAAGAAATGACACTTTGCTACAATGTAAAGTAGTGAGTGTACAGCTTGTATAACAGTGTAAATTTTCTCAAAATAACTCAACACACAGGCATTAATGTCTAAACCGCTGGCAACAAAAGTCAGTACACCCCTAAGTAAAAATGTCCAAATTGGGCCCAAAGTGTCCATATTTTGTGTGGACACCATTATTTTCCAGCACTGCCTTAACCCTCTTGGGCATGGAGGTCACCAGAGCTTCACAGGTTGTCACTGGAGTCCTCTTCCCCTCCTCCATGATGACATCACGGAGCTGGTGGATGTTAAAGACCTTGCGCTCCTCCACCTTCCATTTGGGGATGCCCCACAGATGCTCAATAGGGTTTAGGTCTGGAGACATGCTTGGCCAGTCCATCACCTTTACCCTCAGCTTTTTTAGCAAGGCAGTGGTGGTCTTGGAGGTGTGTTTGGAGTCGTTATCATGTTGGAATACTGCCCTGCGGTCCAGTCTCTGAAGGGAGGGGATCATGCTCTGCTTCAGTATGTCATAGTACATGTTGGCATTCATGGTTCCCTCAATGATCTGTAGCCCCCCACTCATGCAGCCCCAGACCATGACACTCCCACCACCATGATTGACTGTAGGCAAGACACACTTGTCTTTGTCCTCCTCACTTGGTTGCCGCCACACACGCTTGTCACCATCTGAACCAAATAAGTTTATCTTGGTCTCATCAGACCACAGGACATGGTTCCAGTAATCCATGTCCTTAGTCTGCTTGTCTTCAGCAAACTGCTTGCAGACTTTCTTGCGCATCATCTTTAGAAGAGGCTTCCTTCTGGGATGACAGCCATGCAGACCAATTTGATGCAGTGTGCGGCGTATGGTCTGAGCACTGACAGGCTGACCCCCCACCCCTTCAACCTCTGCAGCAATGGTTGACCAAGGCGAGGCCTGTTCTGAGTGGAACCTGTCCTGTTAAACCGCTGTATGGTCCTGGCCACCATGCTGCAGCTCTGTTTCAGGGTCTTGGCCATCTTCCTATAGCCTAGGCCAGTGATGGCGAACCTTGGCACCCCAGATGTTTTGGAACTACATTTCCCATGATGCTCATGCACTCTGCAGTGTAGTTGAGCATCATGGGAAATGTAGTTTCAAAACATCTGGAGTGCCAAGGTTTGCCATCACTGGCCTAGGCCATCTTTATGTAGAGCAACAATAATTTTTTTTTTTTTTTGATCCTCAGAGAGTTCTTTGCCATGAGGTGCCATGTTGAACTTCCAGTGACCAGTATGAGAGAGTGAGAGCGATAACACCAAATGGAACACACCTGCTCCCCATTCACACCTGAGACCTAAAAACTAACGAGTCACATGACACCGGTGAGAGAAAATGGCTAATTGGGCCCAAATTGGACAGTTTCACTTAGGGGTGTACTGACTTTTGTTGCCAGCGGTTTAGACATTAATGGCTGTGTGTTGAGTTATTTTGAGGGGACAGCAAATTTACACTGTTATACAAGCTGTACACTCACTACTTTACATTGTAGCAAAGTGTCATTTCTTCAGTGTTGTCACATGAAAAGATAGAAGAAAAGATTTACAAAAATGTGAGGGGTGTACTCACTTTTGTGAGATACTGTATGTTATATTATACAGGAGTGACATCACTGCTCTCCAGATATACTGTACAGTACATTCAGATCAGTTTTCTACAAATATCTTTTATAACATGTAAGTTACATTTATCACAAGGATTAAGTCTAATAAAATTTGCAATGAAATATAACTGAACTAATTTATTACTTCATTTCAGAATGCATTTGTAGGTGAATACGAATAAACAAGTTCTTTGCTCAAACATAAACTGATGAGAGGAGACAGAAATCACACTCAGTGCTTTGGATTGAGACAAGTGCCCTCTATAGAGTTCATTTCAGAGGATACAACCACTTAATAGGCAGCAGGGAAGCTGATCAGCACGGGACCCAGAAGCCAGCAGCTATCACTGTAGTAGTGGTGTAGTAGTGAAGCCTACTACAGTAATTTCAAGCTTCCAGATGAATGCCACAGTTATGGTACATACACTATATTGTCAAAAGTATTGAGACACCTGCCTTTGCATGCACATGAACTTTAATGGCATCCCAGTCTTAGTCCGTAGGGCTCAATATTGAGTTGGCTCTGCCCTTTGCAGCTATAACAGCTTCAACTCTTCTGGGAAGGCTGTCCACAAGGTTTAGGAGGGTGTCTATGGGAATGTTTGACCATTCTTCCAGAAAAGCATTTGTGAGATCAGGCACTGATATTGGGCGAGTAGGCCTGGCTCGCAGTCTCCACTCTAATTTATCATAATGTCATCCATGTCTTTATGGACCTTGCTTTATGCACTGATCCAAATCATTTGGTGGAAGGGGGATTATGATGAGGGGTTGGGCTTGGCCCCCTTAGTTCCAGTGAAGGGAACTCTTAAGGCGTCAGCATACCAAGACATTTTCGGCAATTTCATGCTCCCAACTTTGTGGGAACAGTTTGGGGATGGCCCTTTCCTGTTCCAACATGACTGCAAACCAGTGCAAAAAGCAAGGACCATAAAGTCATGGATGAGCGACTTTGGGATGGAGGAACTTGACTGGCCCGCACAGAGTCCTGCCCTCAACCCGATAGAACACCTTTGGGATGAATTAGAGCAATGACTGCGAGCCAGGCCTTCTCATCCAACGTCAGTACCTGACCTCACAAATGTGCTTCTGGAAGAATGGTCAAACATTCCCACAGACACACTCCTAAACCTTGTGGACGGCCTTCCTAGAAGAGTTGAAGCTTTTATAATAGCTGCAAAGGGTGGGTCAACTCAATATTGAAACCTACGGACTAAGACTGGGATGCCATTAAAGTTCATGTGCGTGTAAAGGCAGGCGTCACAATACTTTTGACAATATAGTGTATCTACTTACATTGGTCCAAGCTGCACCAATGTAGCTACATAAAAATATCCATACCTGGAATTCATCTGTAAGGCTAACATCCAACAGTGGAATGAGAAAAATTAAAAACAGATGAGAAAAGTCCAGTAGCAAGGAACACAAAAACTATTGTCTCAGAGGAATGAAAACACAAGTTTCATGTAATATAATTTCTATGGTGCTGGAGAAATTGACTCTACAATTAAAATAGTTAACAAAAAGCACCAAGCTGATGAGGTACGAAGGATTCCACAATGGTCTTGGCCGAGCAGAAGGCTTTCATGACATATGTAGATATGAGATACCACCAGTGAGAAGTGAAGAAACGCGGGGGGGCCATTCACATTCCAGGTGATGTTGCAACCGTATGGCCTTCAGAGTAATGTCAACACACAACAGATACTCCATCTCCATCCCCGGGAAAACATCCATTTTCAGTCAGGAGTCTTGCAAAATGTTTAGTTTCTGTTAATAATGTTCCTGGTATTACAGTTTCCTTGATGAAAACCAGAAATGGTTTTTATGAGCTACTTTCAGAAAAAATGTTCCCGCTAGGTGATCGGGAGAGTCTGGGCTTTCCATAACAAAAAATGGAGGAAACTTGTGAAACGTCAACTTTTACTTTTTAAAAAGGACCTGTTACAGGCTCTGAATAACCCAAAGGAAACTTCATCTCAGAAATGAATAGAGCCCAGATGTTTTTTTCCACAAAAGAAAGCTACTGTTCTTGGCCACACGAGAAATTTAAAAAAAACGAGTAAAATAGAGTTCTCAACTTTCTCAATTTAACCAAACTAAATCATAATCTATCTAACCGTGAAATGCTAGAACTGTTCTCCAGAGAGGTCACTTCTACTTTGATCCTGGGGAACAGGGCAATAATCAGGAAAATTAAAGAGAGATTAAAGAAGCAGTGCCCAAAAAAGGCGAGCAGAGGACAAAGGAGACATCTGTATTGTCTGTAGTCTCTCTGAGTCTTTTCCTCATTACTAACTCAGTGTACTTGGTTCTGCACTGCATCCAAGTGGCCACCTTGTTAGAGGAATAGGGCTTTCATTGTTTGGTCTTGCTCCAGCTCAAAGCTGCCAACCCCCTCGGACGACTAGTGGGGTAATGATGAAGAAGCAGCAGTGAGGTTAGAGGAATCACAGATCCAGAAAATGGATGAAGCAGCTAGATTCGTGCACTGCAAGATCTCAGATACAGCTTTCTCTCCAGCAAGGAGAACAATGAGCTACGGTATAGAAGTGACATCACCAAACCTCACTCCGAATTTAGTGAGACTATTATTCAGAAGAAGCAGTGCAATAGATCAGCGGTGGTCAACCTTCTTGATGCACGGCCCCCTAGCATCAGCAAAGCGCTACACATAACATGCAGTGAATGTAGCACTACAGAAAGTTCTCTGACTAGCAACAGGAGATGGTCAAAGACTAAAGGCGTGCTACAAGTGATGGTCAAAGACTGCAAACATATTATAGGTGTAGTTGAAGACTGGGGTGTCGAAGACTGAAGACATTGCATGAAACTGCTAGAGATTACTGCTATTACATCCCATTCAAAATAATTGACTCCACATTTGTGCTCCCTGTAGGCCCAGATCTGTCAGCACCATAGGTCCCACCAATCAAATAAACTCTTATTCTGCGGATACATTGACAGCTTCCTCTCCAGCAAGGAGAACAATGAGCCACGGCACAGAAGTGACATCACCAAATCTCACTCCAAATTTGGTGAGACTATTACTCAGAAGAAGCAGTGCCTTAGATCAGCGGCGGTCAACCTTCTTGATGCACGGCACCCTAGCATCAGCAAAGCGCTACACATAACATGCAGTCAATGTAGCACTACAGAAAGTTCTCTGACTAGCAACAGGAGATGGTCAAAGACTAAAGGCGTGCTACAAGTGATGGTCAAAGACTGCAAACATACTATGGGTGTAGTTGAAGACTGGGGTGTCGAAGACTGAAGACATTGCATGAAACTGCTAGAGATTACTGCTATTACATCCCATTCAAAATCATTGACTCCACATTTATGCTCCCTGTAGGCCCAGATCCGTCAGCACCATAGGTCCCACCAATCAAATAAACTCTTATGCCCCGTACACACGGTCGGACTTTGTTCGGACATTCCGACAACGAAATCCTAGGATTTTTTCCGATGGATGTTGGCTCAAACTTGTCTTGCATACACACGGTCACACAAAGTTGTCGGAAAATCCGATCATTCTGAACGCGGTGACGTAAAACACGTACGTCGGGACTATAAACGGGGCAGTGGCCAATAGCTTTCATCTCTTTATTTATTCTGAGCATGCGTGGCACTTTGTGTGTCGGAAAATCCTATGGAAAATGTGTGATGGAGCCCACACACGGTCGGAATTTCCGACAACAAGGTCCTATCACACATTTTCCATCGGAAAATCCGACCGTGTGTACGGGGCATACTTCTGCTGATACACTGACAAGCTAGTGGAAAAGCAATCATACTTAAATTTGCCTTTCTTTTATACCGTGTTAGACAGACAAAGGAGGAGGGGAACAGTACATCACAGATCATTTCTTCTGAGACCCTGTTAAAGCTCCAATGTTTGGTTGGTCACTCGGTTTTGCAGACGATAAAGTTGAATATGCCTCGGAAATTGAAGATGGTCTTATAGGGTCATTATGACCCATCCAGCAGGAGAGGTCTATCTGGCCTTTTTATGAGAACCTGGAAATGACACTGGGCAGGCACGTGACCATCCTGCTAGATAATGACCTGTCCTGTTCATGGGAACCTGGAGACAGTTCTGTGTAGTCCGATGACCATCCTACAGAAGAATAATCAGTCCTGTTCATGGGAACGTGGTGATGGTTTTGAGTCATGTGGCCATCCTTCAAGAAGTTAAATCTAGGGTAACATCATGGTATCACTCCTTCATTCTTTTTCCTGAACCCCCCCCCCCCCCCAAACTGGTGGTTTCAAGACAATTTTTCTTTTTTCAAAATGAGCCTATTCTTATACTACCATGATCCTTTGTGCCTCCACATATACGAACAGCACTGCCAGAATCTCAAAAAGTCATTAAGAAATGTAAGGGGCGCCTTTAGTTCAGTGACTGACGTCAATAGATATTTCACATCATAAATACAGAAAGCTGATGAATTTGCGACGGCTGTTTATTCCAGCACCTTACTCGACCGAGTACAGAGGATGTAAACCATCTGTACAACATAATCAATCATTCACTCCTTATTTTTAAAAAAAATATCCTCAGTAAAACTATGTTTTTATACTGCTCCTGCCAATGAAAGGGAAAATGTCCAAATATTTCCACACAGAACACAACCTCCAGTGTACAAGTGTCAAAATGTTCTTACACCTAAACAGATAGAGAAAAAGATTTTTTGAGCAGACCTGTCTATCCGCATAATGAACTCAATCTGCAATAATTATACAAGTGCATTGCAGCCTTTAGAGAGCAGTAACATCACCGAGACCCACTAAAGACCAGTCACCGAGACCCTTCATATTCATGAGAACACAGCCTATCCATTCACTAGAGACCAGTGACGTCTCCGAGACCCTTCATATTCATGAGAACACAGCCTATCCATTCACTAGAGACCAGTGACGTCTCCGAGACCCTTTAAATTCATGAGAACACAGCCTATCCATTCACTAGAGACCAGTGACATCACTGAGACCCTTCATAATTATGAGAACACAGCCTATCCAATCACTAGAGACCAGTGACATCACCAAGACCCTTCATATTCCTGAGAACACAGCCTATCCAATCACTAGAGACCAGTGACATCTCCGAGACCCTTCATATTCATGAGAATGCAGCCTATCCATCACTAGAGACCATTGACATCACCAAGACCCTTCATATTCCTGAGACCACAGCCTATCCATTCTCTAGAGACCAGTGACATCACCGAGACCCTTCATATTCATGAAAACACAGCCTATCCATCACTAGAGACCAGTGACATCACCGAGACCCTTTATATTCATGAAAACACAGACTATCCATTCCCTAGAGACCAGTGACATCACCGAGACCCTTCATATTCATGAAAACACAGCCTATCCATCACTAGAGACCAGTGACATCACCGAGACCCTTCATATTCATGAGAACACAGCCTATCCATTCACTAGAGACCAGTGACAGCACTGAGACCCTTCATATTCATGAGAACACAGCCTATCCATTCACTAGAGACCAGTGACAGCACTGAGACCCTTCATATTCATGAGAACACAGCCTATCCATTCACTAGAGACCAGTGACATCACCGAGACCCTTCAAATTCATGAGAACACAGCCTATCCATTCACTAGAGACCAGTGACATCACCGAGACCCTTCAAATTCATGAGAACACAGCCTATCCATCACTAGAGACCATTGACATCACCAAGACACTTCATATTTCTGAGACCACAGCCTATCCAATCACTAGAGATCAGTGACATCATTGAAACCCTTAATATTTTAATGAGAATGCAGGTTATCCATTTACTAGAAAGTCTAGTTCTTCAAGAAAAAAAAAAAGGGTTAAAAATTCACATAAAGAATACTAAAATGTCAGGAAGAAATAACAAAACTAATAATACATTTCCACACAAAACAAGTCAGGCGTCAAGGCAAACATGTACTGGTTTTAGTCCCGTTTTCTTCCTGTCTTCAAACAAAGCACAAGGTGCTGTAAAGGTTTGACATGAAGCGTGCCCTGGCAGGTCGCCACAGCTGATCCACGCAGACAATAGTGGGTGACTGGCAGGCAATGCAGGGGACACACAGAACAATTCCGATGAGCGTGGGAGACTGTGTATCACAAAGCCTGTGATATCAGATTATATTAATCCTCTATGCCTGGTGTACCTAGGACAGACGTTGTACACAAGTTATCCAACTCCCATTATTGTTGCTAAATTGTAAACCATAAAAGACCTACTGGAAATTTTTGTAAGTCTAAAAGGCATTGGAAAAACATTTATACTGATCGCAATGAACAGCGTTGTCTAAAACAGCCTTTCACAACCTTTTTGCTCCGAGGGACCCAGTGCTAGGACAAGGTCATCCAGCACCTAGGGCAAAGATGGCGAATTGATATCCCCCCCCCCAACTCCCGCCAAATTGATATCCCCCCTCCCCCAGCAGATCCCCCTTTAGATCAGGTGTCCCCAGTAGAGTCCCCTTTAACATTAGGTGTTCCCAGTAGTGTCCCCTTTACATCAGGTGTCCCCATGCTTCCAAGTTGCTGCCCCCCCCCCCCCCCCCCACCACTGGCAGATCAGTACTCACTGGAACTGGCAGATCAGTACTCATAGTGTCTCATTGCTCTCTCCAGTTATGTGACATATCACATGACGGGGGGGGAGAGAGAGAGGAAGGATACAGTCTGCCCTCCATCCTCAGCAGTGCCACACTGAGACCGAAGTCAGTTCTCTGCCCCATAAAGGCTGGATGGAGGAGAAACCCAGATCCTCCCTCCAGCATCACCTATAGGCTGGTGCTCCTTCTGACAGGAGTGACACTGCAGTCACTCCTGTGAGCAAAGAGAGGGGCGAGTGACCCTCAATCAGGTGTGCCCAGTTGAGTCCCCTTTTACATCAGGTTTACCAAGTAGTGTCCTCCTTTAAATCAGGTGTCCCCAACAGAGTTGCACTTTACATTGTGTCCGTAAAACAGTTCCCCTTTACATCAGGTGTCCCCATGCTTCCAAGTTGTCCCCCACCACCCCCCCCCCAGCCCCTTTACACCTTGTACTGACAGGTTGGTACTCAATGGAACGGTCAGGTCAGTACTCACAGTGTCTCCTTGCTCTTCCCAGTTATGTGACATATCACGTGACATGGGAAGAGAGAGGAAGGAGGACACAGTCTGCCCTACTTGTTCATCAGCGCCTCTCTGAGACTGAGGACAGTTCTCTGTCTCAGCGCTGACTCCTTTCCACCCCATGCAAACTGGAAGGAGGGGAAAGCCGAATCCTCCCTCCAGCAGCAGCTATCGGCCGCTGCTCCTTCTGACAGGAGTGACACTGCAGTCACCCCTGTCAGTAAGGAGTGGGACGAGTGGCCACATTAGAGCACCCCCCCTTAACACAGTGCCCAAAGAATGTACTTGCGCCCCCCCCGCCCCCCAGCCCTGGACCCTTTGAATAATTTTAACCTGCAAATTATGGTTCATTATCATAAAATCATGAATATCATGAAAGTTTTCAACAAATGGAATGTGATAATTTTGTTACTAAACCCTTCAAAATTATTTTCAGTAATATCCTTGAAATGCACACCAACTGCATAAAAAAAGGGGCCAGCATTATAATTTGTGATGTCCACCAATGTTAGTACTCATTGTAGAAGTGTGCCCTTATATTGGTGGAAATCTGCACCCTTGCATTGGTGGTCCACCATTGTTCCTTGCTCAAGGAACCCTTAACAACCTCTAGGGTTCCACAGTACATTGGTTGAAAAACATTGGTCTAAAATATAAAAAAAAAAAAAAAAAAAAAGATAGAGACTTTTTAGCAATGTTTCAATTGGCAGGAATTGGAACTGCTGAGGGAAATGTCAAGCACACTTTGCCTGCTCACTTAAAATTAGCAATACAAGGAAATATGAGAATTTGTACAAACATGCAATCTACTGATAAACTAAAGATTAACCTATCCAATGCGCACAAACACACTTATCATCTTGCCAAGTTTTTTTTTTCCCTACTTTATACCTTTTGTTGAAAGAGCAAATTTCAACGGCCCTGAACAAAGCGGTTTCTTCAACTACAAGAAGGTGTAGGTCAAATGTAAGTAATGTAGAGATCTTAGGAAGGGCCTTGGAGGTCAAGACACACAACAGCTGAAGTTATACAAGACAGGAAAAAGAATTACTCAAAATCCCGCGCGGCTGCTGAAGAAATAGGACCTGAATCCACCCGGATTAATGGTCCCAGAAGACACGATGTCCTCGGAATGTTTTTTTTTTTTTTTTGATGCATGTTAATGGAGCCACGACCTTCAGCCGCTACGTGGTCACATTGGGCAACTCGCCAAGCTGATCATTTAAAGCGGAGTTCCACCCATTTAAAAGTCAGCAGCTACAAAAAGTGTAACTGCTGACTTTTAATGATCAGACACTCGCCTGGCCCACGGTCCATCGATGCGAATCGCTCCTCTCCGAGGCGCTAGCTTTCTTACTGTGGGCGCCCGACTGTGGCTTGACAGTCGGGCACGCACCGCGCGAGCCATGCTGCGTGCTGTGAATGGCCGGGCAATCTTCTGGGACATGTGACGTGTCCCAGAAGATTGCAGGGAGGGAGGGGGGAGAGGTGAACTTCCTTCCGGTGTCGCGGAGCCAGGGGAGGAAATGGGAGCTGGGTGCCTGTAAAAATAGGGTACCGGCCCCCCCTAAAAAAAAATGACATGCCAAATGTGACATGTCAGAGGGTCACTAACACTTAAAGCGGAAGTTCCATTTTTGGGTGGAACTCCCCTTGAAGGTGCCCAATGAAAACACAGGCAACTAAGGAGACATGGAATGACTTCTAGAAATGTAACTATTGTAGTTACAGCATCGTATTAAGAAGGAAAAATGATACAAATCTGATACATGATTCATACAACCAATACAGACACAGAATACATTGTGATTGGACAGAGTGTACTGTGCATAATGCTGCACCCATATAGAATTTTGGTTCTCTTCTCAAAGGATACAACTTAAGTCGGCCATACACTTGCAAAATTTCATTTGAAAATGTTGCTTTTAGGCTCGGTTCACACTACTGTGATGTGATTTAGATGCAATTCGCAGTGCAATTATGTAGTGCGACTTTGGCTGTGTTTTGGATGTGGTTTGCATATTCTTTGAGGGGAAAATCGCACCAAAGTAGCACAGGGCCCCTTCCCAAAGTCACATTTTCAGCTGCGCTGCAGTGATGTGAATGGGCACCATGGAAAGCAAATGTTATTTCCAGTGTCATGCGATTCAGTGCGACCAAAGTCACATCTGAAATTGCATCAGTGTGTCTGTGAATCAGGTCTAGAACTTAGTTTTTGATTTTCTAATAGTGGGGGTCAGTGGTTTCCACCGCAGTGAGGAAAAAATTCAAAGGAGCAGGATGGAAAATGTTTCTTGGGCAAACTAACTCCTAATAGTAAATGTGGTTTTCGTTTGGTAAAGTCCATTCACTGCAATATTGAATGTTAAATTGCTGGAGGACTCTGCTCCTTCCTCTCCTGAAATACTCTGCTGGAGGACTCTGCTCCTTCCTCTATAACTCTCCTCTCCTGAAATACTCTGCTCTGCTGGAGGACTCTACTCCTTCCTCTATAACTCTCCTCTCCTGAAATACTCTGCTCTGCCGGAGGACTCTGCTCCTTCCTCTATAACTCTCCTCTCCTGAAATACTCTGCTCTGCTGGAGGACTCTGCTCCTTCCTCTATAACTCTCCTCTCCTGAAATACTCTGCACTGCTGGAGGACTCTGCTCCTCTCCTCTATAACTCTCCTCTCCTGAAATACTCTGTACTGCTGGAGGACTCTGCTCCTTCCTCTATAACTCTCCTCTCCTGAAATACTCTGCTCTGCTGGAGGACTCTGCTCCTTCCTCTATAACTCTCCTCTCCTGAAATACTCTGCTCTGCTGGAGGACTCTGCTCCTTCCTCTATAACTCTCCTCTCCTGAAATACTCTGCACTGCTGGAGGACTCTGCTCCTTCCTCTATAACTCTCCTCTCCTGAAATACTCTGCTCTGCTGGAGGACTCTGCTCCTTCCTCTATAACTCTCCTCTCCTGAAATACTCTGCACTGCTGGACGACTCTGCTCCTTCCTCTATAACTTTCCTCTCCTACCACTAATACTCTGCACTGCTGTAAACTTTTTCATGTCGGTTGCTCAGTTTCATTATTAATCAAACCCTCCAAAATGACAACATTTCACAAATGAGTAAAGAAATAAGAAAATGTGAGAGTTGTCTAAACATTTTATGAGCATAAAGCCGGATTGTGCGTTCGTGAGTCGGGTCGTCACCTGTGTGAGGCATTAATAAGGTGTGGTGAGATGTAATCAGACCCTCGTTGGCTGTACAATGAAGACCTGCTGATGGGACTGTGATAAGACGGCAGTTCCCAGGCGTGATTTATGTTCTGCTTCATCGTGCAATCATAGAATCGCTCGCTCGTACATTGTGCTGGAAACGCATCGCTGAACAGATCCCTGCACTCAAAAATGGCAAAATAATAATGAGATTTTATGTTCCGCTAATATACAATCATGTATAAATAGTGCCGGTACAATGGGGACCGCACAAGTCCCGAGGACCGGCGTCTATACGAACCGCGCTTTTCCCGTGAGAATCGGACCGTGCGGCCGCAATGACCATCAGCACCATCAGACCCAAAAATGAAAGAAGCTGCAAAGAATCTCCATACCGGCGCACCGAACCTCCAGGAAATGGGCCGTTCCAGATCTATGGTGCAGCACAAGACGGACATTATTCTGATAAGTGACAGTTGGGAACAGAGCCGGCACTAAGCATGCTGGACACAATGTTACAAAATTCCTGTTTAGAGACCTCATAAAGCGATCGTCCATCAGGCTAGGTTCACACAAATATGGTGCCGGGAAACACCACGATCCATGCGCGTTTCCCGCACCGGATTCAGATCGTACTGCCCTTGCGATTCTGCAGCAATCTTATCGACACCCCTATATGCAGGTTGTAAGCACAATGCATTTGGCAGCACTGGATTGCATGGTACAAAACCACCATGCGATCCAGGTTGCAGCGTCGTGGTGCTGCATGCATGTCACAGTGCGATTTGATCCCGTCAAAATGAATGTTCTTAATTTGCATGGCATGTGAATTGAACAGGAATGCAGTGGGGTTCTTGTGCAATTCACATGCGGTTCATAGTGTGAAGCGACCCTAAGCCCAGGTTCACACTGACAGTGGGAATGAAATGGTGTGAGCTCAGCATGATTTCATTCCCGCATGTCAGTCCCGACTTCGGGGGGCGATTTCAGAGGCGTCTCTGTGGGTTGCTGCACAGATGTCTATGGAAATCACATCCCGAAGTCGCCAAAAGTAGCACAGAAATCACGTTTGGGAATCGGTGCGGCGCCGCAAATGTGTCTGAAGTCAGTCCTCTCTGTGAGGGGCCTGATAGGATTGAGCATTCGAATGGGGGATGGCTTAGAGAAATGGAGGGTTGGGGTGATGGTAAGTGTGTAGCGCCGAATTTGGAGGTAGCCAAAGAAGGCAGAAAGCTAGATTCTTATTGGTTATCACGGTCTGTCTGTCTGTCTGTCTTTTTCAAGTTTGAACAGTAAAACTGATAGAAGCAAACGCACGGTGAGCAGAGGCAATTAACCCCGTCCTGATTCGCTGGGTGTGAGCCTTGATCTCAGATTACACACGGCTGATGTACTTATCTTTATATCATCCTCTCATGTCTTCTCATTATTAAGCGTCTGATGAAAGCCTGAAACTCGCAGAACGACACCCCGGCTGCTGCACGCTCCAGGCGCATTGTTATCTGTCCAGAAAGACGAGCGAATTTCATGTCACCATCCAGGAGAATGGCGACCAGTTCCTTCAACGTGAAGAACGCGCTCCATTCACCCAAACAATAGTCAGGAAAATTAAAGTGTTAGACCCCTGGGGCGCTTTTCAGGTGTTTTAGCACTAAAAATAGCGCCTGAAAAATGCCTCATCTGCAATCCCAGTGTGAAATCCCGAGTGCTTTCCCACTGCGGCGGTGCGCTTGCAGAATGTTAGAAAAAGTCCTGCAAGCAGCATCTTTGGGGCGGTTTGAGAGCGATGTAAACACTGCTCTTCCACCGCTCCTCCACCGCCCCTCCACCGCTCCTACACCCCCCCTCCACCGCCCCTCCACCGCTCCCCCACCGCCCCTCCACCGCTCCTACACCGCCCCTCCACCGCTCCTCCACCGCCCCTCCACCGCTCCTACACCCCCCCTCCACCGCTCCTCCACCGCCCCTCCACCGCTCCTCCACCGCTCCTCCACCGCCCCTCCACCGCTCCTCCACCGCTCCCCCACCGCCCCTCCACCGCTCCTACACCGCCCCTCCACCGCTCCTCCACCGCCCCTCCACCGCTCCTACACCCCCCCTCCACCGCTCCTACACCCCCCCTCCACCGCTCCTACACCGCCCCTCCACCGCTCCCCCACCGCCCCTCCACCGCTCCTACACCGCCCCTCCACCGCTCCCCCACCGCCCCTCCACCGCTCCTCCACCGCCCCTCCACCGCCCCTCCACCGCCCCTCCACCGCTCCAACACCGCCCCTCCACCGCTCCAACACCGCCCCTCCACCGCTCCTACACCGCCCCTCCACCGCTCCTAAACCGCCCCTCCACCGCTCCTACACCGCCCCTCCACCGCTCCTACACCCCCCCTCCACCGCTCCTACACCGCCCCTCCACCGCTCCTACACCGCCCCTCCACCGCTCCTCCACCGCCCCTCCACCGCTCCTCCACCGCTCCTCCACCGCCCCTCCACCGCCCCTCCACCGCTCCTGCACCGCCCCTCCGCCGCCCCTCCACCGCTCCTACACCGCCCCTCCACCGCTCCAACACCGCCCCTCCACCGCTCCAACACCGCCCCTCCACCGCTCCAACACCGCCCCTCCACCGCTCCTCCACCGCCCCTCCACCGCTCCTACACCGCCCCTCCACCGTTCCTACACCGCCCCTCCACCGCTCCTACACCCCCCCTCCACCGCTCCTCCACCGCCCCTCCACCGCTCCTACACCGCTCCTCCACCGCTCCTCCACCGCCCCTCCACCGCTCCTGCACCGCCCCTCCGCCGCCCCTCCGCCGCTCCTCCACCGCTCCTCCACCGCCCGTCCACCGCCCCTCCACCGCCCGTCCACCGCCCCTCCACCGCTCCTGCACCGCCCCTCCACCGCCCGTCCACCGCCCCTCCACCGCTCCTGCACCGCCCCTCCACCGCCCCTCCACCGCTCCTCCACTGCCCCTCCAACGCCCCTCCACTGCCCCTCCACCGCTCGTCCACCGCCCCTCCACCGCCCCTCCACTGCCCCTCCACCGCTCCTCCACCGCTCCTACACCGCCCCTCCACCGCTCCTCCACCACCCCTGCTTATTGGAATGCATGGGCAGCGCTGCCGAATTGCCTGCAAAGAGCTTCGGCAGCAGCACTACACAGGCGCTTTTAACCCCTTTTTAACCCCTTCTAGGGGGTTAATAGCGCCCCGCTCACGCCCAAATAGCGCCGCTATAACAGCGGTAAAGCGCCGCTAAAACTAGCGGCGCTTTACCGCTAATGCCCCCCACCACCCCAGTGTGAAAGGGCTCTTAATAAATTTGAAAAAAAAAAATCCTCCTCTTCTGGGGTCTACCTGCCAGCACTCCAGGCCCCTCCATCAGGTGCCCCCCAGGGAAAGCAGATTTCCCTGGGGTCACCTGCATGTGCTCGCTCCCGAGTCCCACTGCTGCGTCGATTGACACAAACAGCTGGACTTCGCCCCACCCACGCAGCACCAGATTTGATTGACAGCAGCAGGAGCCAATTATTCTGTCCAATGAGGAGAGAGACAGCGGCAGGAGCCAATTATTCTGTCCAATGAGAAGAGAGACAGCAGCGGGAGCCAGTTATTCTTTCCAATGAGGACAGAGACAGCAGCAGGAGCCAATTTTTCTGTCCAATGAGGAGAGAGACAGCGTCAGGAGCCAATTATTCTGTCCAATGAGAAGAGAGACAGCAGCAGAAGCCAATTATTCTTTCCAATGAGGAGAGAGACGGCGGCGGGAGCCTATTATTCTGTCCAATGTGGAGAGAGACGGCGGCGGGAGCAAATTATTCTGTCCAATGTGGAGAGAGACGGCGGCGGGAGCCAATTATTCTATCCAATGAGGAGAGAGACAGCAGCGGGAGCCAATTATCCTGTCCAATGAGGAGAGAGACAGCAGCAGGAGCCAATTATTCTGTCCAATGAGGAGAGAGACGTCGGTGGGGGGCAATTATTCTATCCAATGAGGAGAGAGACAGCAGCGGGAGCCAATTATTCTGTCCAAAAAAGGAGACAGACAGCAGCGGGAGCTTAATATTCTGTCCAATGAGGAGAGAGACAGCGGCGGGAGCCAATTATTCTATCCAATGAGGAGAGAGACAGCGGCGGGAGCAAATTATTCTATCCAATGAGGAGAGAGACAGCAGCGGGAGCCTATTATTCTATCCAATGAGGAGAGAGACAGCAGCGGGAGCCTATTATTCCATCCAAGGAGGGGAGAGCATCCAGGAGCCGCTGTGCTCGTGCACATGGTTGGATCAGATTGGGCTCAGGTAAGGAAAAGGAAGGTTCTGGGAGAGGTTTTTCATCTTAATGCATAGAATGCAAACCTCAAAGCTTTAGAACCACTTTAAGACTTCAAAACCTGACGTTACCAGTACTTAGATGGGGTGGCTGCATTATTTTTCTTTTATTTCACTTGTGATCCTGCCAGGAGGGTGACGACGCTCACTCACTGTACTTTATCTATTGAAGAGCAGCATATTCACCTTAGGGAAGGACGTGCATTAGGACTACAGAACACACACCCCCCCTCTCCCAATCTCCATAACATGGGGGAGGGGTTCTGTATTTCATAAAGGTGAACCAGAAAGTACAGGAAGCTCAGTTGATTTCTGCAGGATCAACAGATGTTTTTTCACACTTATCAGATACAAGAAAATGCTTTCAATTGAATTATTTACAGACCTAAAAAGGGAGAAAATAAGAGCTGTTCATTGTTGGGGGTTTAAATATACTTCAAATGTTTAACTTTAAATTCCACAACTCCCCCCATTCTTTCCAAACTGCAATCTAAAGCTGAACCCGGGGCACAAAAACGTTCCTTTAAAGTGGTTGTTAAGCCTATTTTTTGCCTTCTATAGTTCCCAGTGTTAGAGAACATTAAGCTCCCCAATGTATGTGATTTATAAAAATATGCTGCCTAAAACCTTATTTCCGAGCCTTTTGGCGCTCACGTGACTGCTCGCTGGTCTCCTCTTCCGATGTGATAGCTGCAGGGGAAGATGCTGGAAATTCCCCGTTGACATCAGCCGGGATGAGGAGAGGAGAGAAGGAGACCAGCGGGCAGTCATGTGAGCGCCGAGCGGTGCTCGGAAATCAGGTATTAGGCAGCTTATTTTTTTAAATCACATACACTGTGAAGCTTAGTGTTTTCTATAACTGGGAACTATAGTAAGAAAACACAGTTATTTTTACAGCAGGAGGGAAGGATCATGGAGTGGACGGAGCGGACAGGCAGGGAGGGGAGGGGGGAGGAGGACACAGGAGAGCAGAGAGGAGAGCTGCAGATGACGGAGGCACGTAAACTGACCACGGTTTCAGGGCTCAGCAGCCATGATATACCGTGGTCAGTTTACAGGGGGGAGGGCAGAACCAGGCAGGATCAGCCAGGTATTTCAGGTGATAGAGGGGGGGGGGGCAGCACTGTGCTGTATAGCATGCTTTAAAGAAACAGGATCCAATTTTTTTTTTTTACCCACCAAGGATAGAAATCCATTTTGTGTGCACCCAATGTCTTTGCAAACCCAGATATTACCTTGTATAAGTAGCAGTGATATCATCACTGTCCTGCACATGGCCTGTGCAGAGATCAGAGCTGTGGGAGGGATTAAACAGGCTCCACCCACCACAGAAACCTACAGGAGGGGGTGAAGGCAAGACAAGACCAGTCATCCTGCACAAGAAGAGGGCAGAGCTGTGGGAGGGGTCAAGCAGGCTCCACCCACTACAGGCTGCCTCCAAGAAACTACAGGAGGGGGTGGAGACAAGACCAGTCACCCTGCACAAGGAAAGGGCGCAGAGCTGTGGGAGGGGTAAAGCTTTGTAGAGGCTTTGTATCAGTGGGAGGAATAGTGCCCCGTCATTGGTATCAGTGGGAGGAACAGTGCCCTATCATTGGTGTCAGTGGGAGGAATAGTGCCCCATCATTGGTATCAGGGGGAGGAATAGTGCCCCATCATTGGTGTCAGAGGGAGGACTAGTGCCCCATCAGTGATGTCAGTGGGAGGAATAGTACCCAATCATTGGTGTCAGTGGGAGGAATAGTGCCCCATCATTGGTGTCAGTAGGAGGAATAGTGTCCCATCATTGGTGTCAGTGGGAGGAATAGTGTCCCATCAGTGGTGTCAGTGGCAGGAATAGTACCCAATCATTGGTGTCAGTTGGAGGAATATTGCCCCATCAATGGAGTCAGTAGGAGGAATAGTGCCCCATCATTGGTATCAATGGGAGGAATAGTGCCCCATCAATGGTGTCAGTGGGAGGAATAGTGCCTCGTTGTTGGTGTCAGTGGGAGGAATAGTGTCCCATCACTGGTGCCAGTGGGAGGAATAGTGTCCCATCAGTGGTGTCAGTGGCAGGAATAGTACCCAATCATTGGTGTCAGTTGGAGGAATAGTGCCCCATCATTGGAGTCAGTAGGAGGAATAGTGCCCCACCATTGATATCAATGGGAGGAATTGTGCCCCATCATTGGTGTCAGTGGGAGGAATAGTGCCCCATCATTGGTATCAGTGGGAGGAATAGTGTCCCATCATTTTTATCAGTGGGGGGGAATAGTGCCCCATCATTGGTGTCAGTGGGAGGAATAGTGCCCCGTCATTGATATCAGTGGGAGGAATAGTGCCCCATCATTGGTGTCAGTGGGAGGAATAGTGCCCCATCATTGGTATCAGTGGGAGGAACAGTGCCCCGTCATTGGTATCAGTGGGAGGAACAGTGCCCCGTCATTGGTGTCAGTGGGTGGAACAGTGCCCCGTCATTGGTGTCAGTGGGAGGAATAGTGCCCCCTTAATTGGTGTCAGTGGGAGGAATAGTGCCCCATCATTGGTGTCAGTGGGAGGAATAGTGCCTCAAGGGCTGGACAAAGGCAAGTAAAGGGCCACATCTGGCCCTCGGGCCGCAGATTGGAGACCACAGTACTAGATGGAAGAACTGTGAACGATAAAAGAAACATGGGGGGGGTTTCATTCTCACCCAGCTCTCATTTAGTCATTTTTCTTTTCTCAGTTCTGAGTAACAGAAGCCTCTCGGCATCCCCTCCCTGCTCTGCTATATAAAGGTAAAGTGTTTAGATTCACATACCGTCCTGGCCTGGACCTGCTGCTTTCCATTACAGACACCTCGGCGAGAGCACCATTTGGCAGAGCCCAAACGCAGCTTACTTCCATCTCACAGTGCTGAGTGTGCAGGTTCAATAGTTCACCGCGCTCGAAATCTGGAGCTATTACGTCCCCTTATTACCAAAGCAGCCCTGGAAGAACGATGAGATTTCAGGGCGATAGGAAATCCCAGGATGGGGCCTGTGCTTAGAAGATTGGTTCGCACGGGAAAAAGAGCCAATACCCCGTCCTGCTAAGCCACTAAAACGATCAAAATCAACTCCACTAAATTCACAGATGGAAGCTTATTTGAAATATCAGTTTTTTTGAACCTTTTATATACAAAGGCTTTAATACAAATGAAGACGCTCATCCTAAAGCTGTGTAAAGTGTATCAATTTTGTTTCATTATTTTTTTTTTTTTTTCTCTTTTGGATCTGATCAAAACTTTCAGTTGTATTTGGAAGTATTTTATTTTCAATTCAGAAACTTCAATCCAATTCACCCAAATTCTGAACGTTTTTCTATACATTTGGGGAAGATTTTCCTAAAACTGGAGCACTCAGAATCTGGTGCAGCTCTGCATGGCAGCCAATCAGCTTCTAGCTTCGGCTCGTTCAGTTAAACTTTGACAATAAATCCTGGAAGCTGATTGGTTTCTGTGCAGAGCTGCTCCTGATTTTGCACGCTCAACTTTTAGTAAATCTCCCCCATTGCTTGCTGTACCACACACAATACAACCCCATTGGAGAATTTCCAGCCCCTCTGCCAATTCCTTTTCAACTCACCTTCAAGAAACAGATTTAAACCTAAGTTTATCCATGTTTTCAGTGTTGTATATTTTGGGGGAGGGTTAAAGCTGAACTCCCCTCCTGCAGGCTCCTCTGGGCTACTAGACTGCAGCCCCTTCTCCTCTATGCAAGACCGTCTTAATGAATGGGCACACCTGGGCAGTGCCCGGGGGCCCCAGGTGCATGGGGGGCCCATGATAAAGGCAAGAAAAGGGGGGGGGGCTGTTGTTGGGGGGTGCAATGTGTAATGTGTGCTGATTTTACTTACAGATCTCTTTGCCTTACAGGGATAAGAAACAGAGCGATTGTTCCCTCTGTACAGCTCCCATTGTATAGCGGGTGGGCGAGCTGGCGGGTGGCTGGGGGGGGGGGGCTGTGCTGGCAGGTCACTGAGCAAATTTCAGCCTTGACAGCTGCAGCACAGTGGACTAGTGGAGTCAAGTGTCGGGGAACTTGATCCGGCACTGGACTCCACTGTGGGATTCAGCCCAGATTCGCAGGACACCGGGATTTACTTGAAATCCCAGGACGGTCCCGGCAAATCCCGGGATGGTTGGGAGGTATGCTCAACGGCTATTGTATATTGCTGTAATCAGCAGCAAGCTCTGCAGCAAATACAAGACAACAAGAGAAATCCCCTAGTGGTGGACTTTTAAGGCATGCAAAAAAATATAAAAGTATATCTAATACAAATATAATTTATTGAGTTGAAACAGTAAAAACACGGCAGTAGTGTAACATCTATTATTTGGAATGCAAATTAGGCATTTTTACATACAATGTTAAAAAAGTACTCTTGCACCCGACACGTTTCGGAGTATGTGTACCTCCTTCCTCAAGGGCAGGTACTGTTTTTACGGTTTCAACTCAATTAATTATATTTGTATTAGATATACTTTTATATTTTTTTTACGTGCCTTAAAAGTCCACCACTAGGGGATTTCTCTTGTTGCCTAGTTTAAATTTCGGATGTGGCACAAAAATACAATAAGCTGCCGATTTATAATAAATTCAGCAAATACAACTGATTCTAACCAGCTACATGGGTGGCTGAGGCTGAAAACCAAGCATAAGAATGTGATGTTGTCCAATAGTTTGCAGTCCAGGACAGCCCGAGATTAAGTCCTAGCAAGTCCTTAGCGCACCCCGATTACTCGGCACAAACAGCTCCCTTCCTGCAGTGTTAAATTCATTCTTGTAGCAATCACAGATTTTATGTCTGCAGAGCTCAGCGATGAACGGCCCCTTTGTACTGTACAGCACTGTATAAAAAGAGAGAGAGAGACATAAAACCCATTTCCTTTCAGTGGAAATTTTCCACCTGCGGATCAGCGTTAGGTGAATGGCGGCATTATTCCGTCAGTCCCTAATTCCTGCCGCTCGGTTACAGTACCCCCGGACACATGTTATTGCCTGATTGCTCTATCTATACAGACACTTGGCACCGGGCAGCGGTGATTTCCTTAAGGCCGCTGTTGGTCACCCTCCAAAACGTCCATCACTTTGTTAAAGGCTTGACACTGTACGCCGGGCCGGACCATCGCCTGTCGTGTGCGCACTTCATGTTGTGAGGAAATAGAGGAGACTTTGAGAGGCAGCTTAGGGATTGTTCGAAAAGGCCCACAATAATCTACAAACCACTGCAGGGGCTTGGTCAGGGAGGAATTAGCAGAATCAAAGAAAGAGTAGACCCTGGGCTTAGTCTTAACATACATAGTGCATATACTGACCTATACGTACAACAACCTGAACATATGGGGTTTAGCACTCGGACAGCATGCTTTTTTGGGTAGGTGTGGCGGCAGCGAACACACTGAGGTTCGGAGTGCAGTAACCAATATATTGAAGAACTTGCAAACAGTACAACAATTCGGCGGGGGAGCTCACCCGAATGGGAACTTACAGTTAATGCAGCGGAAGATAGTACTTTACAAGGTGGTTGGAATGTGGCCTGACCAGTCCAACCCAAAATGGAGCTCGATGAAGTGAAGACTTAGGCCCTGAGCTATCTCTATCCTGTGGAACCTCTCCCTGCCTTTTGCTGTCCCTGACAGACAGGTAGGCTCTCCCTCCACTAGCCACTTTGCAAATGTGCCCAAAAACCTGGGGGCAGGGACCTAACAAGACTCTGCGTGACCCAAGATGGCCACCAGGGTCAACTGGATGCAATGTAGCCAACTGAAACACTGCTCCAGGGAACCATGGAGAAACCAAGTTTCCCTCGACTACCCTTCCAGCTGCAGTACTGCTCTGGACAAGCGCCATCTACAGTGGAGAAAATAGACTACACCTGCCTACATGGACATGCAAACATCAGGTACTTGTCATTCCAGAGACTGTCCAACAAGATGGCCAATGCCTGTAATAGTTTAGGGAATGCAGATCATTCTCCAGAACTTTATCCAGGGGTCATGGGGGGGTGTTGTGGCAAGTTGACATGACTAGAACAAGTATAGACAAAATGTCTTGCTGCCTGCTGATCTCAAGAAGTGACATTCCTCGGCACCCTGAATGCTTATTAATCACAGTACAAAGTCATGTATATGGAATCCGAACATGTCCAACCCTGCACCTTGGGACCAGTACTCAGTAGCAAGTAAAAGTAAGTCCATGGTCACCTCCAGGGTTGGGACAAAGGGGGGCAAGGAGGGTGCAGTGTCTTTATGCGTTTGGGGAGGCACCACGAGCAGCCCGTACAGTACATTCAATTGAGCTGCGAGCTTGCCCTCACCCCTTCCATCATTTACGGACTAGCTCTGCTGCCTGAGGGCTGTTCTGCCTGACAGGAGTTGCCAAAGCAGTGATGTCTCTGATGGTGAGGTCCACTGTCTGCACGAGTTAGGCACTTAGGGAGTGCAGTTCGCACCAGGTACTGCCACCCTGGGGGTGAGCCACCCAACTTTTTTTAATGTTGCCCCTTGCAACTGTCAAACAGGCAGAATCGGCACCGTGGTGCTAGTATCGTGCATCCCAGCAGAAGACAATCAGAGGAATCCATATCAGGGGGAGGGGGACCAGAGTTTGGCATCTTCACCTTGGGCATTAACCCTGGATAACCTTGTCTCAGACACTGGTCACCTCCGCAACAGAAAATAGTCTTAGCCACATAAGATGTAACACTCAGGGCAGCCAGCAAACAATGGACTTTCTACCAGAGTTTAGAACACAAATGAAAAGTGGAGCTGAAAAAAAAAAAAAGTGAAACGCATCTACAGTAAATGGAATAATATTCACGATGTTGCCAAAGGTTTGTTGACTCCTGATCATCACACCTACATGGGTTTACTTGACATCCCTTTCCAAAATCAAAGGCATATGGAATATACCCCCTTTCTTTGCAGGTGTAACAGCCCCTACTCTACGAGGAAGGCTTTGCACTGGATTTTGGAAGGTGTCTATTGGATTTTGGGCCCATTTATGAGGTTGGCTACTTCCGCTGGATGAGAAGATCTGGCTCACAATCTACTTTCCAATTCATCCCAAAGGTGTTTAGTAGGGATGAGGTCAGGGCTCTGTACAGGACACTCGAGATCCTCAACAGCAAACTTGTCAAATCGTGTCTTTTTACGGAGCTGGCTTTGTACTCATAGACACAGCCATGGTGGAACAGAGAAGGGTCTTCACCAAACTGTTACCATAGGGTTGGGAGTGCATGATTATCTAAAATGTCATGCTACACTGTAGACTTCATTTAGAGCGCGTCCACATTTATCTGGACATATTCTGTATATCATCCAAATTATAGTATCCTATAATTCCTGGTCATCAAGCTTTCCTACAGCCGGTGCCCTCTATAGCTTCCATATGGAAGACAGATGACCTCCTTCCACAAACACATATCAGATGGAACTTTGTAATGAGAATAAAAAAAATAGCTGTTATATTGCTCCTCAAACTTAGTAAATCCAAGTGCTCTCAATGATATTCCTGTTAATTTTTTTATCGATATAATAAAATTTCCTTGATATCCCTTTGTAGATACAGTCTCCTCTGCTGACCCCTCCCAACCAACACTGAGCCAGCTCCAGGAACATGTGCCTCTGTAGGGATCTTTTTTGCTATACATTCATATACAGAGGACCAAGCATCTACGTGTGACTTTATCAAGAAATTTGGCCAGGAACCAGGCGGATGATGGACGTATATTTTTCTAGGGACACCCAGGTTAGCTTTGTCAGCATTCCTGATTGGGCTGGGTATACTAAAAAGGTGTTTTATCAATGCACCTGGCCTTCATATACTTTAGAACTACAAATGCCAGATTTGTTATAGTCAATAGATTTCAGTAGCTCCAAGAAAATAGGGTTGTGCTGACATAAGGGTTATCAGATTACTGGTTACACCCTCGATCAAGTATAATTAGCCATGTCAACAATTAAAACCAGGGATTAAAACTTTAACACCTAAATCTATTTTAGAAGATGACAGGTAATCAACATGACATTGCAAGTCAAGAACAATTCTTATTAATATTCTAAGTCAAGTGCAAGGGTGGTTAACGCACATCTAAAGCCAACTTTTTATTTTAGATAGAGCAGCGAATGGTTACAAAAAAAACAAAGTTGTTTGCCGTGTCCTGTTTGGGAGATTTCCGTTCACTTTCGGTCTTTTACACCCAACATGAAGTTAGTGGAGATCTCTCCAACGTGAGGAAAAATTCCATCTTAGCTGTAATCAGAAGAGAGGTCCCCATAAGAATATTTCACCATTATTCCTGTTCTGGTGACATCTCAATGTTTTGGATCCTTACCCTCACTTTAAGTCCCAGTGACAGTGGAGACCAGGGACAAATAGAGAGAACAAATCCACCAAGTAGGGACAAGGACATTATTAATAACCTATATACACACTATATTACCCAAAGTATTGGGACGCCTGGCCTTACACGCACATGAACTTTAATGGCATCCCAGTCTAAAGCCCCGTACACACTATTGAATTTTTTGCAGATCTTTGTCTTCAGATTTACCAAAACCATGTAGTGTGAGGGCCTGCCTGATTGCATACAAATTGAAACTCTTATGCCGCGTACACACGGTCGGACTTTCCGACGGGAAATGTCGGATGTGAGCTTGTTGTCGGAAAGTCCCACCGTGTGTAGGCTCCATCGAACATTTTCTGTCGGAATTTCCGCTCACAAATGTTTGAGAGGAAGTTCTCAAATTTTCCGCCAACTTCACTTTGTTGTCGGAAAGTCAGATCGTGTGTACACAAGTCCGGCGCACAAAAGTTCACGCACGCTCGGAATCAAGCAGAAGGAGCCGCGCTGGCTATTGAACTTCCTTTTTCTTGGCTCGTCGTACGTCTTGTACGTCACCGCGTTCCCACATTCGGAATTTTGGGCCAACCTTTGTGTGACTGTGTGTATGCAAGACAGGTTTGAGCCAACACCCTTTGAACAAAAATCCACGGCTTTGTTGGCGTACAGTCCGATTGTGTGTACGGGGCATTAAGGTTTTACCTCATATTATATGGTTTTGGTAAACCTGAAGACAAAAATCTGCAGAAAATCGTGTGTGTGTATGGGGTCTTAGTCCGTAGGGTTCAATATTGAGTTGGCCCATCCTTTGCAGCTATAACAGCTTCAACTCTTCTGGGAAGGCTGTCCACAAGGTTTAGGAGGGTGTCTATGGGAATGTTTGACCATTCTTCCAGAAGAGCATTTGTGAGATCAGGCACTGATGTTGGACGAGAAGGCCTGGCTCACAGTCTTCGCTCGAATTCATCCCAAAGGTATTGAGGTCAAGTCAGGTTGAGGTCAGGACTCTGTGGAGGCCAATTAAATTCCCCCACCCCAAACTCGCTCATCCATGTCTTTATGGGCCTTGCTTTGTGCACTGGTCCAAATCATTTGGTGGTGGGGGGGATTATGGTGTGGGGGTTATTTTTCAGGGGTTGGGCTTGGCCCCTTAGTTCCAGTGAAGGGAACTCTTAAGGCGTCAGCATACCAAGACATTTTGGACAATTTCATGCTCCCAACTTTGTGGGAACAGTTTGGGGACGGCCCCTTCCTGATCCAACATGACTGCGCACCAGTGCACAAAGCAAGATCCATAAAGACATGGATGAGTGAGTCCTAATACTTTTGGGAATATGGTGTACATGCATAAGAGGCACCAGTTCTCCAATTTTTGATACTCAATGCTGTGAATGACCATTTGTATAAATGCTTTAGGTAAGCCCTCACATATAACGGCTTGTAAATCTTGTTTTAACAAAGCTTTTCTCACCTAAGGTTCCTCCATAGGCTGGTATGGATTCTTTGAGCAGTGATGAATTGAGGTTCTTCCTGATTGATCCAGCTGCATGGGATCAGTGCAGTCTCTCCCCTCTGCTCTCAGCTATATAATCACTGCCACCAAAACTATTTTTAGCTATCTCTAAGAAGGGTCATCTTCCCACTGACCACCAATGTAAGGAGCATTCTTCCCACTGACCACCAATGTAAGGAACATTCTTCTCACTGATCACCAATGTAAGGAGCATTCTTCTCACTGATCACCAATGTAAGGAACATTCTTCCCACTGACCACCAATGTAAGGAGCATTCTTCCCACTGACCACCAATGTAAGGAACATTCTTCCCACTGATCACCAATGTAAGGAACATTCTTCTCACTGACCACCAATGTAAGGAACATTCTTCTCACTGATCACCAATGTAAGGAACATTCTTCCCACTGACCACCAATGTAAGGGACATTCTTCCCAATGACCACCAATGTAAGGAACATTCTTCTCACTGATCACCATTGTAAGGAACATTCTTCCCACTGATCACCAATGTAAGGAACATTCTTCCCACTGATCACCAATGTAAGGAACATTCTTCTCACTGATCACCAATGTAAGGAACATTCTTCTCACTGATCACCAATGTAAGGAACATTCTTCTCACTGATCACCAATGTAAGGGACGTTCTTCCCACTGATCACCAATGTAAGGGACGTTCTTCTCACTGATCACCAATGTAAGGAACATTCTTCTCACTGATCACCAATGTAAGGAGCATTCTTAGCACTAACCACCATCACTTTTCCACTGACCACCACTGAAAGGTGACATTTCTTCATTGAGCACCAATCCAGTAGGACACGACTCCACTGACCACACTGCTAAGGGTTATATCTCCGCTGACCACCAACGAAAGAGGACACTTCTCTACCGATCACCAATGTGAGGAGATATTCCTGACCTCTAATGAAAAGGGACATTCCTCCACTGACCACCAATGTAGTGAGATATTTTCCTACTGATCACAAAGGTAAGGGGACACTTTTACACTGACCACCAATGTAAGGGGACACAATAATTTTCACTTTCTTTATTGGCCATTATTACACAATTGCAATCCATTGGCCTACCTTTAAACAGGCAACCCCCCCCCCTCTCCTTCAGCCAGTTATGAATGCTGCTACCAGACTCATCAACCTTACCAACCAACCAACCACTCAGTGTTCCCCGCCCCTCTCCACCAATCCCTCCACTGGCTCCCGCTCCGTATCCTATTCTCTTCGGCTACCTTCTACTATGTCTGTGATCCTTGAAAACAAATCTTTTCAGGGAAGGCTATCTCATTCCCAACCTAATTAAGGGAAGGTGGCATATGCACGTATTTGCGCTTATTTATGCATATGCGCACGTAAAAATACTGACCGGCAACACAGATTTCTTTTTTTTAATGATGTATACGCAGCGCAAGTTTATGCATTTTTGTGTACAGGCCCATTAAAAACAAGAGGCTGCATTTAGATCACAAAAGAAAAAAAAATCCTGAATGCTTAAAGAACCCCAGGGGGGTGCAAGAGACTTAACTGCACTGTCTCCTGTCTCCACACCCAGCAATGTACTGAGGACGGGCGGCCCGTGCAGGCGAAGCTACGTACTGGTATGTCGCTGCCTTCTCCTGGGTTTAGGGCGGACGCATGTGCGCCCACCCCCTCCCGCCGACACCTGATGTGATTGTACACAGCGGGAGTCTGTGAGCAAGTCCCGATTTTGCGATCCATTCGATTCTGTAATGGAAGCGACATGCCGTCGCCGCCATCTTGCTACACCCCGCACTCGTCCACAGTAAGGATACAGTGAGAAGGCGGCAAGCAGACACCTTGTTACACCCACTGGAGTCTTGCATTTCACACTTATTTTTAACAGTAGACTCAGCTTATATACAGGTTACATTTTGGCCAAAATTTAAGAAGAAATTTGATTTTTTTTGTTTATTGGATATATTTTATAGCAGAAAGTAAAAAAAAAAAAAAAAAAAAAAAAATTCTGTCTTAATTCATTTATATGGCAAAAAATAAAAAAGGGGGGTAAAATTTTCCGGAGCTGAAGTGGTTATATTGCAAAGCACTGAGCAAGCTGTTGGCACAATATAAATCCTCCATAATAATAATAATAATAATTTAAATTTTAGGAATATTATTTAAAATAATTTTGACATATAGAGTCCTAGTGAATGCAAATTTGATCAGTTGTAAGATGACAGACAGCGCTAAAACCAGCGTGCCGTTCGGGGGGGTTTTCTGTTAATATTCACCATTGTAGCGGCATTACAGGTACATTTCATTAGTAGAGCCTGACACGACCTGTCAGCATGCAAGTGCTGTAGTGTTCCTGGGACTGACTGAAGGCCCCCGCTCGAAACAATCACATCTTGTTCAGACATGTCGCCCCGTACAAGTCCTGTCAACATGACATAATCAGCTTTATTCACCTGAGCGCAGGGGGGAGTTACTGACGTGATATTTAAGATGGCCAATTCCACGAAAATTACTTCTCGTCAGCCTGGAAATTAGTGGCTGCCAATCTCGCCGTGCAGACAGGTGCCGCTTAGAGGGAGTCGTGACAATAAACCGCTTGTTGCTGACCTCGGTAATGCCCGACGCGTTGCTGCCTCAATCACTGTTATTAGTTTTAATTCTTCACTGCCGCTGGAACTTTGAATAACAATTAAGATGTTAAAGTTGGGGGGGGTTTGGGGTAATCTCTATCTCACCGGACGGGAAGCAATTCTTTTGTCTATTTTATTTTTTTGGAATAAAATAAAAAGCGCAAATCCGTTTTAATTAAAAAGCACAAGTCTGTTAAAATGAGAAGCTGTTGAAATCTCCGCCGACAACAAATGAACTCTAACTATTCCCCGCAATGGAAAAGCAGACAATGCTGTCAATGGTCTAAAACTTTGATAAGTTTTGTGTCCCCCCCCCCCCCCCCCACACTTACCTTGCAATTTACAGGTGTGTACTGAGCAGTGGTACAAAAAGTTCATTCCGCTTGAAAAACTTGTTGAAACATTTAAGAGTTAATGAGGAAGTAAAGTCTTCCTCTTTAAATTGTACCTACAGGTCAGCCTATAATAAGGCTTACCTGTAGGTGATCTCCTAAACTTGGACCGTTTAGGAGATATTCACTATATACGCTGCCCTCGATGTCATCGGCGCATGCACACACTGAAGGAACGGCCCGCTCGTGCCATTTCTTCAGGGCCTGTGCCGTAATCGCGGCTCTGGCCAATCACAGCGCCAGAGCCCGCGAACCCGGGCACCTCCTAAGGCATCGCCATACCAAGACATTTTGGACAATTTCATGCTCCCAACTTTGTGGGAACAGTTTGGGGACGGTCCCCTCCTGTTCCAACATGACTGCGCACCAGTGCACAAAGCAAGGTCCATAAAGACACGAGGAGCGAGTTTGGGGTGGAGGAAGCCCAACCCCTGAAAAACAACCCCACACCATAATTCCCCTCCACCAAATAATTTGGACCAGTGCACAAAGCAAGGTCCATAAAGCCATGGATGAGTGAGTTTGGGGTGGAGTAAGCCCAACCCCTAAAAAAACAACCCCATACCACAATCCCCCCTCCACCAAATGATTTGGACCAGTGCACAAAGCAAGGTCCATAAAAGACATGGACTTGACTGACTTGCACAGAGTCCTGACCTCAACCCGATTGATCACCTTTGGGATAAATTAGAGCGGAAACTGCGAGCCAGGGCTTCTCGTTCAAGATCAGTGCTTGACCTCACAAATGCTCTTCTGGAAGAATGTCAAACATTCCCATAGACACCCTCCTAAACCTTGTGGACGGCCTTCCCAGAAGAGTTGAAGCTGTTATAGATGCAAAGGGTGGGCCAACTCAATATTGAACCCTACGGACTAAGACTGGGATGCCATTAAAGCGCATGTGCGTGCAGAGGCAGGTGTCCCAAGGGGCTTTCTTTGCCCACAGGACTGGGAAAGTTGGGATAGTTGCGTGAGTACGGGGAGAAAGCTGAGGTGACTAGCAGGTCAAGGGGGCTGGAGGGAATCACCGGATGGGAGAGATTAGTCTTAGATTCTCCAAGAACCTTGGGTTCCTACACTAATGCCCTGTACACACGATAAGATTTTCTGACAACAAAATCCTGGATTTATTTCCGACGGATGTTGGCTCAAGCTTGTCTTGCATACACACGGTCACACAAATGTTGTCAGAAATTCCGAACGTCAAGAACGCAGTGATGTACAACACGTACGACAAGCCGAGAAAAATGAAGTTCAATAGCCAGTGCAGCCCTTCTGCTTGATTCCGAGCATGCGTGGAATTTTGTGCGTCGGAATTGTGTACATCGGAATTAATGACAACAGATTTTGTTGTCAGAAAATTTGAGATCCAGATCTCAAATTTTGTTTGTCGGAAATTCCGACGGAAAATGTCCGATGGAGCCTACACACGGTCGGAATTTCCGACAACGAGCTCCCATCGAACATTTGTTGTCGGAAAATCCTATCATGTGTACAGGGCATAGGAGTGGTGTAAGAACCCAAGGTTCCTGGAGATCCCGTATTGAGAGGCCAGGGAGTGGGCTGCATCTGATGCGGGTGAGTGAGCCAAGAGTAGTTGGGTGAGTCAGGTCTAAGAGACCGAAGTAAAGAGAGCAGCGGCGCTGCTGAAGGCGAGAGAAGCCAGGTGGCTTAGTATTTTCTGTTGACGGTTTCGTTGTTGGAAAACCTAATAAAAGTGGGCTGCCATGCCCTAAAATACAGTTTGGACTGGCACAACTCATTGAAAAACGCATCTACCACATGAACATATTCACCCACACACACACACACACAATCACGAAAAACCAAAAATGAAATATCAATGCATATAGTTATAAAACCATAATGAGCAACTGTTTCAAAGTCACCACATGGCCCAACAATATATATATGAAGTGTGTGCGATAGTTGATACCGCCTTAAACTAAAGTGAACCTGTCCATAAGGGTTCTCATTCATCCAGGTCATGGTATATCTAAAAAAAAATCACATTCAAAAGGAATTGTGATGTCTAAGACATTTTGATACTCATTAGAACTGAGGAAGTCACCTTGATGAACCACAAGAGGTCTTCAACATTACTGCAGAAGTCCAGCTGAATGTTACTAACTACTACTAGTTAAAGTGAACCTGTTGCATTGCCCTGCAAATTTTACTTGAAGGGTCTTGAATTATCTCTAAAACTCTACCCTTGTATCAAACAATATATACAGATCCAGTTTGGCGTTGTAGACCCCACGTCTCAGCAGTAGCCATTTTGATGGAGGTCTACCAGACAGAAGTGCAGCCCAGGAGAGGCTGAGACATCTTTCTTCTTTTGACAAGGAAAGGGGGAGAAAGGGAATAGCGGTCCATAAAAATGAAGATGGCTTTCTTGACAAGCCTCACATACCGCCGCGTCAAGGCTTGAAAAGCGTTCTCAGCGAACAGATGCCGGCAGTCACGAGACATTTCAGTCTCTATCTCTTGTGTTTACATGACATCACTCTCTGGCAAGCTGCAAAATAGCCGGACTGTTTGAATCTTCACCCTTAACAGCGGTGACAAACACAAGGCCCTGCAATCTGGTAATTAATTCAAGCAAAATTGAGATTCCACTCAGGGTCTGCATCCTTCTATGCTCTTCTTTGTCAGCCAATGGCACAGCAACCGGAAAAAGCCATTCACTTAACAGTCAGAAACAAAAGGCTGAGCCGGCCGGGGAGTATTTTTTCTTCTCTATCTGGAAGATATCCAAAAGTCGGAGGAGCTGGGATGCGGAGGGGGGAAAGCTGCCACAGGCATCCGGAGGAAGGTTTGGGTCTTGTCTTGTGGCAGATGTAGCGTTCAATCATCAAATGTTTTTTAGCATCCCAAATGGGCAAAGTGACAGGTTCTCTTAATAGGACCCTCTCTACTCACACTTACCTTCCCTGGTCTTCCTCGCTGCTCTGTTCATCTGTGCCAGAAAACATGAATCACTTACAGGTATTGAGGAGCGCGTGGCCTTCCCTTCCTCCAAGGATGTAGTGCCTAGGCCTGAGTGGCGTCAGGCTCAAACACTGTGCCATTTTTTTTTTAAACGCCAACTTACCTGGTAGTTGAGTTTTGCACATTTCAGATACTCACTCAGTAGATTCAGCGTTGTCCAGCTGAGATACCCTTGTCTTCTGGCAGCGTTCGGTCCGGCACCACAAAGTTTTGGCCATTGGCTCCCGCTGCTGTCAATCACAGCCAGTGAGCCAATTGAGGAGAGAGTGGGGGCAAGGTCGAACCACATTCTGTGTGTGAATGGACAGACAGAGCGCAGCTCGGAAGCGAGCCTGCTCGAGTGACCCCATAGTAGGAGGCATGCTATTGGGGGCACTTACGTATAGGGGAGGAGCCAGGACACAAAAAAGATTGGGGCTGCTCTGTGCAAACCCTTTGCACAGACCAGGTAAGTATGACATCATTATTATTATTATAAAGCAAACAGTTTTTACGCAGCGCTTTACAATATAAGGGCAGGCAGTACAATTACAATAAAACTTAATACAGTAGGAATCAGAGGGCCCTGCTCGTTAGAGCTTACAATCTAAGAGGGAGGGTCAAGAGGTAATAACTGTGGGGGATGGGCTGACAGAGAAAACAAAAGTACTGTTGTTAGTTGGGGACCAGATGGGCTTCTCTGAAGAGATGAGTTATTAGTCTAATGCCCCGAACACACGGTCGGACATTGATCAGACATTGATCGGACATTCCGACAACAAAATCCTAGGATTTTTTCCGACGGATGTTGGCTCAAACTTGTCTTGCATACACACGGTCACACAAAGTTGTCGGAAAATCCGATCATTCTGAACGCGGTGACGTAAAACACGTACGTTGGGACTATAAACGGGGCAGTGGCCAATAGCTTTCATCTCTTTATTTATTCTGAGCATGCTTGGCACTTTGTGCGGCGGATTTGTGTACACACGATCGGAAATTCCGACAACGGATTTTGTTGTCGGAAAATTTTATAGCCTGCTCTCAAACTTTGTGTGTCGGAAAATCCGATGGAAAATGTGTGATGGAGCCTACACACGGTCGGAATTTCTGACAACAAGGTCCTATCATACATTTTTCGTCGGAAAATCCGACCGTGTGTACGGGGCATAAGGCTTTATGTACACTAGGCCGTCATTTACCATGGCTGCGGGAAAACGCAGCCGGCCGTCAAATCGTTCCTAACCTGAACGCAATTCTTCTGCATTCAGGAGAGGGAGGTTGAACCTCACCTAACCACAGCAGCTCCAAAACTTTGCTAAAAGCCTATGTGTACATGGACACATAGGCTTTTATGGAGTTGAGTTTAGAAGCTTTGGCCAAAAAAAATGCCAAAAGCTCCTAAACTCAAGTTTAGGAGCTTCTAGTGTACATGAAGCCTTAAAGTGGACAGAGTAGGAGATAGTTGGACAGATTGGGTTAGGGAGTTCCATAGGATGCGAGAGGCTCAGGAGAAGTCCTGGAGGTGAGCTTGGAAAGAGGTAACAAGGCAGCTAGAGAGCAGGATGTCTTGGGAGGTATTTTGAGACAAGGTGATGTAGCTAGGGGCAAAGTTGTGGATGGCTTTGTAAGTTGTTGTTAGTATCTTGAATTGAACTCATTGGGTGAGCAGAAGCCAGTGGAGGGATCAGCAGAGAGGGGTGGAGGACTGAATTTAAACCAGTGGAGGGGTTGGCAGAGAGGAGTAGCAGATACTGAGCGGTTGGAAGCTGGATGAGTCTGGAGGCAGGCTCGGGAGAAGTCCTGAAGGTGAGCATGGGAGGAGGTGACAAGGCAACTAGAGAGCAGGAGGTCTTGGGAGGTATTTTGAGACCATGTTAGTGATGTAGGTGGGGGAAGCGTTTTGGATGGGTTTGCAAGTTGTTGGTATTTTCGTTGGGTAAGTGGAAGCCAATGGAGAAAGTGGCAGAGAGGGGTAGAGGACACTGAGTGGAAGCCAGTAAAGGGATTGGCAGAGAGGGGTGGAGGACACTGAATAGAAGCCAGTGGAGGGATTGGCAGAGAGGGGTGGAGGACACTGAATAGAAGCCAATGGAAGGATTGGCAGAGAGGGGTGGAGGACACTGAATGGAAGCCAATGGAGGGATTGGCAGAGAGGGGTGGAGGACACTGAATGGAAGCCAGTGTAGGGTATAGCAGAGAGGGGTGGAGGACACTAAATGGAAGCCAGTGTAGGGTATAGCAGAGAGGGGTGGAGGACACTCAATGGAAGCCAGTGGAGGGATTGGCAGAAAGTGGTGGAGGACACTAAATGGAAGCCAGTGAAGGGATTGGCAGAGAGGGGTGGAGGACACTGAATGGAGGCTAGTGAAGGGACTGGCAGAGAGAGGTGGAGGACACTGAATGGAAGCCAGTGGAGGGATTGGCAGAGAGGGGTGGAGGACACTGAATGGAAGCCAGTGGAGGGATTGGCAGAGAGGGGTGGAGGACACTGAATGGAAGCCAGTGAAGGGATTGGCAAAGAGAGGTGGAGGACATTGAATGGAAGCTAGTGGAGGAATTGGTTGAAGTGGGGGGAGAACAATGAATGGAAGCCAGTGTAGGGATCAGCAGAGAGGGGTGGAAGCTACGGAATGGAATCCAGTGGAGGGATTGGCAGAGAAGGGTGGAGGACACTGAATAGAAGCCAGTGTAAGAATCAGCAGAGAGGGGTGGAAGATACTGAATGGAAGCCAGTGAAGGGATTGGCAGACAGGGTTGGAGGACACTAAATGGAAGCCAGTGTAGGGATCAGCAGAAAGGGGTGGAAGATACTGAATGGAATCCACTGTAGGGATCAGCAGAGAGGGGTGGAAGATACTGAATGGAAGCCAGTGTAGGGATCATCAGAGAGGGGTGGAAGATACTGAATGGAAGCCAGTGTAGGGATCATCAGAGAGGGGTGGAAGATACTGAATGGAATCCAGTGTAGGGATCAGCAGAGAGGGGTGAAAGATACTGAATGGAATCCACTGTAGGGATCAGCAGAGAGGGGTGGAAGATACTGAATGGAAGCCAGTGAAGGGATTGGCAGACAGGGTTGGAGGACACTAAATGGAAGCCAGTGGAGGAATTGGCAGAAAGAGGTGGAGGACACTGAATGGAAGCCAGTGGAGGGATGGGCGGAGAGGGGTGGAGGTCACTGAATAGAAGCCCGTGGAGGCATTGGCAGAGAGGAGTAGCAGACACTGAGCGGTTGGTAAGGTGGATGAGTCTGGCGGCAGCATTCATGATAGACTGAAGGGGGATAGCCTATGTGAGGGAAAGCCGATGAGGAGGGAATTGCAGTAGTTGAGGCAGGAGATGACCAGGGAGTGAATTAGGAGCTTTGCGATGTGATTGGTTGGGAAGAGGCGCATTTTGGAGATGTTGCTTAGGTTGAGGCAGCAGGCTTTGGACAATGATTGCATGTGGGATCGAAAGGAGAGTTCAGAGTCCAGGATTTTACTCAGAAACTTGGCATGCGGGGATGGGTTTATAGTTGAGCGTTTGATTTTTACAGAGACGTCAGGGGAGGAAATATTATGAGCTCAGTTTTGGATAGGTTGAGTTTGAGGAAGTGGTGTGACATCCAGGCTGATATGTCTGTTAGTAAATTAGTAATGCGTGAGGAGACTAATGGAGTGAGCTGAGGGGTAGTGATATATATTTGGGTGTCGTCAGCATAGAAATGGTATTTTTTTTTTTTTTAATCCTTCCTTTAGAATCACTTTAAGCTTCTTTGTCTTGAGAATTATGTTCCCGTGTACGAAGCAAAGGATGTCTGGCTTCCACAAAAGTTCATTTAACACTGAAAGTCGCCCGACAAAAGACGAATGCCGATTGGCCGCTGCACTTTCCTCTATCTAGTATTAAACGTGCCTGTTGTAATTCGGTCGAGAGATTCCAACCATGAAAGAAAGCGGTGCCAGCCTGCGGTTATTAACGGGCTGCGTGAATTAATCTGTGTAAATCTCGAGCACACAATTTACAACAAGGCCACACAGCGAATGGAGGGAGTTTGAAGGACCTTGTCTCCACTCACACGCCACAAAACAAAGCTCATATTCACAGGCAGGCCGTGAATTGTGCCTTCACACAAGCTGCCTTTGCTGGGAAAAAGGAGATGTGGAACGCACTCTAATTTTAGATATGAAATATTACCACCCAAGGAATTAACTCGTTAGCCTGATATCTAAAAGTCAATGAGATACGGTCAGTAGACGTCTCAATGTACTTATTCTTTTTTGTACTCAACAAGCTATACGCTGACTCAACGCCTGAAAATTTGGGTTGGGAGTCACACCAGTATACGAGTCAGTGTCCACACCAAAATACAGAACCTGAATTGCAGACTTAAATAGTAAAAAAAAAAATAACAAAATAGCCCAACTGGCACAATTCTCTGTGGTATATTCCCAGAAGGGAAAACCTGATTGGGTGATGATGGAAAAGATGGGCGGTTCTCCGTTATACCTTAGATTACTTCGTGTGGCAAGTGCCAAGGCATAGTTAAGATGGTCTTTACATGTGAGGGAATTGCTGGCGGCAAAAAAAGATATCTGGATGATGCCTATAGCTGCACCCGTCATCCAGATATCTCTACTACAAGTCCAGGACATCATAGGATGTCCACCTAAGGAGAAGTTCACTTGATCAAGGCCAATCTCAAAGTGCTGATAAGATTGTATCTAGCCCCCCCCCTCATCCGCCTTTTCAAAATGTACCCAAATTCTTCTCCACTCTGTTTCAGGGGCTGGGATCTCTATGGAGTAGATTTACTAGACATGTGCAATTTGTTTCATTCCAAATCCATTTTTTGACAAAATTTGGACAAATTTGTTGATTTGGAAATATTCAAATTAACGAAAGCACGTTTAACAAGTTTTTCCGAAAATCTCAAAAATTCGAAAGAACGAAACTCCGAAATTCGAAAAACCGAAAATAAGAACAAAAATCCGAAAATTCTAAAACCTGAAAATTGGAAAATCCAATAACTAATAACTATTACTAACTATTAAATTATAGGTACTGGAATTTCCTTTCAAATTTGGCTGTTAGTGAACCTAACAAATGCGAATTTATCCAAAGTTACAAATTATCCAAAATAACAAATGACCCATCTAAACGAATGGAACGTAACAAATTAATAATAATAAATAATAATAAAAATTTTTTATTATTATTATTATTAATTTGTTACGCTCCATTCGTTTCGATGCGGCATTCGTTATTTCGGATAAATTCGTATTTGTTACGTTCGCTAACAGCCAAATTTGAAAGGAAATTCCAATACCTATAATTTAATAGTTAGTCATTATTAGTTAGTTATTTATTTCAGATTTTTGAATTTCCATTGTTATTTTCGGATTTTCAAATTTTCGTTCTTATTTTTCGAATTTACAAATATTCAGAATTTTCAAATTTTTTAAAAATTTTCGTTCTTATTTTCGGATTTTCCTTGTTTCAGGTTTTTACGAGTTATCGAAATAAGGAATACCGCAACTAAACGATTGGAACGCAATAATAATAATAATAAATAATAATAATACCTTTTTTTTAAATTATTATTAATTTGTTACGTTCCAATCGTTTAGATGCAGCAATCGCTATTTTGGATAAATTCGTATTCGTTACGTTCACTAACAGCCAAATTTGAAAGTAAATTCCAATACCTATAATTGGTTAGTTATTATTAGTTAGTTAGTTAGTATTTCAGATTTTCAAATTTTTGTTCTTATTTTCGGATTTTCAAATTTTCGTTTTTATTTTCGGATTTTCGTTCTTATTTTCAGATTTTCAAATATTCGGAATTTTCCAATTTTTAAAATTTTCATTCCCATTTTCGGATTTTCAAATATTCTGAATCTTCGCATTTTTTTAAATTTTCGTTCTTATTTTTGGATTTTCAAATATTCTGAATTTTCGGATTTTTTAAAATTTTCGTTCTTATTTTCGTTCTTATTTTCGGTTTTTTGAATATTCTGAATTTTCGAATTTTTTTAAATTTTCGTTCTTATTTTCGGATTTTCGTTCTTATTTTCGGTTTTTCAAATATTTGGAATTTTCCAATTTTTTTAAATTTCCGTTCTTATTTTCGGATTTTCAAATATTCTGAATTTTCCAATTTTTTAAAATTTTCGTTCTTATTTTCGGATTTTCGTTCTTATTTTCAGATTTTCGAATATTCGGAATTTTCCAATTTTTTAAATTTTCATTCTTATTTTCGGATTTTCAAATATTCAGAATTTTCAAATTTTTTTAAATTTTCGTTCTTATTTTCAGATTTTCAAATATTCTGAATTTTTCAAATTTTAAAATTTTCATTCCCATTTTCGGATTTTCAAATATTCTGAATCTTCGCATTTTTTAAAATTTTCGTTCTTATTTTTGGATTTTCAAATATTCTGAATTTTCGGATTTTTTAAAATTTTCGTTCTTATTTTCGGTTTTTCAAATATTCTGAATTTTCGAATTTTTTTAAATTTTTGTTCTTATTTTCGGATTTTCGTTCTTATTTTCAGATTTTCGAATATTCGGAATTTTCCAACTTTTTAAATTTTCGTTCTTATTTTCGGATTTTCAAATATTCTGAATTTTCCAATTTTTTAAAATTTTCGTTCTTATTTTCGAATTGTCGTTCTTTCAGGTTTTTTTACGAGTCATCGAAATAACGAATACCGCATCCAGAGGAATGGAACGTAAGGAAGCTGAATTTTTCCAAAGTTACAAAATTAATTTGAAATAACGCATTTCGATCATAAAGAATGACCCAAAAAAAAGAACACAAAAAGAAAAATGAAACTAAAACAATTGAACTTTCCGGCAGTGCACGTCTAAGATTTAATAAAACTGATGCACACAAAAAAAAGATCTAAAATGATTTAGGGTGGCAGTTATTACTACCGTCTAGTAAACCGAGGCTGTAAAATGTAATCAAGGCACTGAAAGTTTAATGACCTCCGGTCATGGAAGGGTTAAGCGCAACCAAATGTAGTTAGCCTTAGGTTGGCAGAGATGCCCCCCCCCTCAGTATGTAACATAACCTCACTGCCTTCCTACAGGAGGTCCCCCTTGGATGGCGCCGATCACCCAATCGTGGTCCTGGTCACGGAGGGCACATCACATTCGTTTGGTCAAGCACTGGAGGGACACACTATACACCCCGACCTCCTACAAACACATCACAGTCACAACAAACAGCGGCCATATTGTCCCGAAGCGCCCCGGGGGGGGTGAACTTGTAACCAAACTCCCTGATTACTCAGACTGCCGGTGACTTCTGCAATGGCAGCACATCACTAATTGACCCGAATCATTAACCTCGCTCCGATACGTCTCCTCTGTTTAGATGTGAAATGTGCGACGTGCAGCCTGAACAACCAGTCGCTGACCTGGGACTGGAGAGGACAACAATGTCCCCACCCCTTGCCGTCCCGGGAGGTTGCAGCCCGAGGCCAAACTGAGAAAGGCAACCCCCCCCCCCACCCCCTCAACGTCAAACTTTCTCCTACAGATACACGATATTACCAAAAGTATTGGGACACCTGCCTTTACACTCACATGAACTTTAATGGCATCCCAGTCTTAGTCCGTAGGGTTCAATATTGAGTTGGCTCCGCCCTTTGCAGCTATAACAGCTTCAACTCTTCTGGGAAGGCCGTCCACAAGGTTTAGGAGGGTGTCTATGGGAATGTTTGACCGTTCTTCCAGAAGAGCATTTGTGAGGTCAGGCGCTGATGTTGGATGAGAAGGCCTGGCTTGCAGTCTCCGCTCTAATTCTTCCCAAAGGTGTTCTATTGGGTTGAGGTCAGGACTCTGTGCAGGTCAGTCAAGTTCCTCCACCCCAAACTCGCTCACTCATGTCTTTATGGACCTTGCTTTGTGCACTGGTCCAAACCATTTGGTGGAGGGGGGATTATGGTGGGGGGGGGGGTTGTTTTTCAGGGGTTGGATTTGGCCCTTTAGTTCCAGTGAAGGGAACTCTGCAGGCCAGCCAGGAAGTTAACCCCTTGTTTGCTGAAATGTGCCAGGTTGCAGGGCACTGCAGCCTCATTCGCGTGAATGGGTCATGCTTGGCAGGTGCTGAACCCACCAACCATGACTGAGTGTATAACTCCTACTGCAACTGCGACCTGTGTACGCCCCTGGCCACTTCAGCTAAAGGAGGTTTCAGTTGGGGCAGGGGTGGTAAAAAAACATGGCTTAACTATAGGGGTTTTACAATGATGAAGAAAAGGGAGGCGGCACTTCCAGCGTAAAATAATTATTTAATTGAAATTCCACTAAAAACAAGGACTAGACGTGACATGCAGCCAGCTCAAAAAGTTCAGCAATCGCATTTCACACACCTGTGCTTAGTCATTGCTTATGTCTATGGGGTTTTACCCCCCCCCCCCCCAAAAAAAAAACTGCAAATGAACCCTTACTGCTCTGAGCCCCCTATGTGGCTGCTTTCACACTAATGCACTGCGGGTACAGAGTAGCATCTGCAACTTTCCTAGCCTAGGTGCACTTTGCCATAGACTGCTATTACAGTTGTGTTCATAAGTTTACATACCCTGGCAGAATTTATGATTTCTTGGCCATGAGCATGTGAAAAGTGCTAAGTGCCAAAAACAATAAAAAGGCGTTCGGTGTCACACAGCTCATGTGTAAAAAAAAAAAAGTCCTCAATGGAACCAACAAATAGTTCACTATGAAGTCCTGCAAAAGATATAAAGGTGCCTAAACGTGATGTCCACTGGTGATGCAATCAAACTTGCTAGTAACTCTCAAAGTGCCACAGACCATGCAATGGTGCGATTCGGTGACCCCAAAGGTAATGCGCTCACCTCGTGTGACCAAGTCGCTAGACAAAGTCAAACCACGCTTGTGAACCACCCCGGGTTCAATGTAGATCACGGGATCCCAGGCTCCAATGTAGCAAAAAATGTATATATAGACGGGAAGAAAAAAATGACATAGTATAATACCGTTTTAAAATTTATTTAAAAATATATAAATGCCCTCCCCAAAAGGGGAACTCCCAATATATAGGTGCGTCAGTGCACCGCTCTAAACATGGCAAACATGATACTTTTTGTGAGGGTATGGTGTGCGTCTCCTCAATAGGCAGCTCAGCTGTCTCTCGCTCCGTCCTGGTCCCTCCCCACAGGGCCGGTGCTACCACTAGGCAAACTAGGCAGCCGCCTAGGGCGCCCTGCTGCCTAGGGGCGCCCAGCCACTGGTGTTCCTGCTCTCTTCTCTCTGCAGCAAGCAACTAAGTCTCAGCATCAGCAGGCAGCCGCCGCACCGTTCGCACATAGTGTCAGAGGCGCAGCGGCGGCGGAGGACTGTGTCCGTGCCCCGACTCCCGAATGAATGAAAGCAAGTAAACATTAATTGATGGGCGCTGGTGAGGCTGCATTTGATGGGCACTGGGGAGGCTGCATTTGATGGGCACTGGTAAGGCTGCATTTGATGTGCGCTGGTGAGGCTGCATTTGATGTGCGCTGGTGAGGCTGCATTTGATGGCCGTTGGCGAGGCTGCATTTGATGGGGCTTGTGAGGCTGCATTTGATGGGCGTTGGTGAGGCTGCATTTCATGGGCACTGGTGAGGCTGCATTTGATGGGCGCTGGTGAGACTGCATTTGATGTGCGCTGGTGAGGCTGCATTTGATGGGGGCTGGCGAGGCTGCATTTGATGGGGGCTGGCGAGGCTGCATTTGATGGGCGCTGGTGAGGCTGCATTTGATGGGCGCTGGTGAGGCTGCATTTGATGGGCGCTGGTGAGACTGCATTTGATGGGCGCTGGTGAGGCTGCATTTGATGGGCGCTGGCGAGGCTGCTTTTGATGGGCGCTGGCGAGGCTGCATTTGATGGGCGCTGGCGAGGCTGCATTTGATGGGCGCTGGCGAGGCTGCATTTGATGGGGGCTGGCGAGGCTGCATTTGATGGGCGCTGGTGAGGCTGCATTTGATGGGCGCTGGTGAGGCTGCATTTGATGGGCGCTGGTGAGGCTGCATTTGATGGGCGCTGGTGAGGCTGCATTTGATGGGAACTGGTAGGCTGCATTTGATGGGCACTGGTGAGGCTGCATTTGATGGGCGCTGGTGAGGCTGCATTTGATGGGCGCTGCTGAGGCTGCATTTGATGGGCGCTGGTGAGGCTGCATTTGATGGGCGCTGGTGAGGCTGCATTTGATGGGCGCTGCTGAGGCTGCATTTGATGGGCGCTGTTGAGGCTGCATTTGATGGGCGCTGGTGAGGCTGCATTTGATGGGCGCTGGTGAGGCTGCATTTGATGGGTGCTTCATTAAAAAGGTGGGGTACACATGGCCAGGCAAAATGGTGTGGAGTCAGGGGTGGAGTGGCAAAATTAGGTTTCGCCTAGGGTGTCAAAAATCCTTGTACCAGCCCTGCTTGTATAACAGTGTAAATTTGCTGTCCCCTCAAAATAACTCGTTATACAAGCTGTACTCTCACTACTTTACATTGTAGCAAAGTGTCATTTCTTCAGTGTTGTCACATGAAAAGATAGAAGAAAAGATTTACAAAAATGTGAGGGGTGTACTCACTTTTGTGAGATACTGTATGAATGGGGCATTCTCCTTTGGATTTTGCCCACCAGTTCTCACCATCACCTCCCAGCTCTCGCACACTAAGAAGCCTCCTTTCCCAGGATTGCGGCCTCCGTTATTGGCCGGAGAGGTACCTGGCCCGCCAATCACAGCAGTGCAGGTCAATGTTCTCACCATGTAAGGGCAGAAATCACAATCCTAATGTGCGAAATGCTCTCCAGTCAAGTTTATGGAGTGAAGAATAGACTGACAGCCAGAATATAGGAAATAAATATTACATCTCACAATGGTGAAAACCCGCTCCAGTGCAGGATGATTCGGGAAACCGGTAGTCGGGTTCTATTGTATATGTGCAGCAAGTGCTACACATTGAGATTGTAATCACTGGATTCAGAGTCAAGGTGAAAGTAAAGTTATTTTTCTCCTGTTTTATTATTGTAGGTCGGGGGTCAGCAACCTGTAGATCTTGATCTACCAGTAGATCGTGGCCAGGTGACCGGTAGATCGCGGTAGACTACTTGTAAAGTTGGAGGTGTAGTAGGGAGCCGCATAAGCCGATGCCTCCTCTGTAGTGCCGGATCCTGTCCCATGCCGAGTGATACCAACTGCATTCCACCTCCTATCCCCGCAGGATAGAATAGAAGTCTATGGCTAAGTGCAGTAAGCCCGCAGGAAAGCTGCAGGTACACTGCACTGCACCCGCCGTGTGGGTAAGCTGCAGCACATCAGTGTGAAAGCAGCCCTGTACTGTTATGCCCGGTGTATGTCTTCACACTGACCTGAAGATCTCTTCTTTCCTGCTGCCGGCACCACTCTGGAGACCACTAGCCGGGATAGGAGGTGGAGTGCAGTTGGTATCACTCGGCATGGGACAGGAGCCGGCATCATCCTGCGCAGGAGCGGGTTCTCACCATTGTGAAATGTAATATTTATTTCCTATATTCTGGCTGTCAGTCTATTCTTCACTCCATAAACTTGACTGGAACGCATTTCACACATTAGGATTGTGATTTCTGCCCTTACATGGTGAGAACATTGACCTGCGCTGCTGTGATTGGCAGGCCAGGCACCTCTCCGGCCAATAACGGAGGCCGCACTCCTGGGAAAGGAGGTTTCTTAGTGTGCGAGAGCTGGGAGGCGATGGTGAGAACCGGTGGGCAAAATCCAAAAGGAGAATGTTCCATTCATACAGTATCTCACAAAAGTAAGTACACCCCTGACATTTTTGTAACTCTTTTCTTCTATCTTTTCATGTGACAACACTGAAGAAATAACACTTTGCTACAATGTAAAGTAGTGATTGTACAGCTTGTATAACAGGTTATTTTGAGGGGACAGCAAATTTACACTGTTATACAAGCTGTACACTCACTACTTTACATTGTAGCAAAGTGTCATTTCTTCAGTGTTGTCACATGAAAAGATAGAAGAAAAGATTTACAAAAATGTCAGGGGTGTACTCAAGTGGCGGCTGGTGCTCAAAATTTTTTGGGGGGCACAAACAAACTGAAAAATACTTTTTAAAAAAACATCAATTGCAGCCACTGTGCCCATCAAATACAGCCACTGTGCCCTCAATTACAGCCACTGTGCCCATCAAATACAGCCACTGTGCCCATCAAATACAGCCACTGTGCCCTCAATTACAGCCACTGTGCCCATCAAATACAGCCACTGTGCCCATCAAATACAGCCACTGTGCCCATCAAATACAGCCACTGTGCCCTCAATTACAGCCACTGTGCCCATCAAATACAGCCACTGTGCCCATCAAATACAGCCACTGTGCCCATCAAATACAGCCGCTATACCCATCAAATACAGCCACTGTGCCCTCAATTACAGCCACTGTGCCCATCATATGCAGCCACTGTGCCCATCAAATACAGCCGCTATACCCATCAAATACAGCCACTGTGCCATCAATTACAGCCACTGTGCCCATCATATGCAGCCACTGTGCCCAGCAAATACAGCCACTGTGCCCAGCAAATACAGCCCATGTGCCCATCATATGCAGCCAGGCGCGTCCCCCGGCTGTCATTTCACCAACCCCCCCCCGCGGCTGGTCCAGCGGCACTTACCGCTCATGTGGCGGGGCTTTGTTCCTCTCCTGGAGTGACGGGGCTCTCCTCCTATTCTTCTGCAGTGGCGGGACGTGGCGGCTCCGGTGTCCGCTCGGCTCCTCAGGCCTTCTCTGCCGTGTCTCCTCCTCTTCTGCCAAAGCGTTAGGCATCCAATAGGATTGCCTAATGCTTTGGCCAGTCGGGAGAAGGGGTCTCACTGACCTGCCTCCTGATTGGCAGGGAGGAACGTTAGTGTAAAAATAGCGAAAATGAATTTGCTATGTCACACAACCAGGTGGGATCGGGACACAGTACTCTGCGCCCCGATCCCACCCTGTTTTGAAGCCGATTAGAGCCTCTAATCACGTGCTTCAGCATACACCCCTCCCCCGCCTATCCCTGCCATAGTATTTCATGTGTCCGGCGTAATGAAAGGGGCCGGGCACATGAATAGGGAGGGCGGCGGAGGTATTAGGGGGGGGCGGCGCCCATGTGCCCACAATGCACGGGCCGCCACTGCTGTTTAACTTACTTTTGTGAGATACTGTATACATGCGGATGAATATGTATAGCAAACGCCAACAAAATGTTCTTTAATTTGCCATAGAATTTCCATCACATACTGCGTCAGATTTAGCACCCACATGGCCCAATTGTAGCAAAAAACCACACAAACCTGCTGAATCGTCGTTGTCTCAGCCTAACCCTTCAATCCCTGGCAAGGAGTATGGAAGACGCAGAGAGGAGCAAAGTATCTGGGACAACAAAAACTCTTTAAAATAAAAAAGAATTTGGGGGGGGGAAAGTACCTAGCCCCCAAAAAATTTGACAATTTGAATGCATTTTTTTTTTTTAAATGTACATGGAAAGAAATTATATAAACTACGATTATTTTAGGAAAAAAAAAACATCTCTGTCCAGCTCTGATTGCCAAAACGATGCCAAGCGAAGGGTCCCGGATGACCGGCGTGAAACAACCCAGAGCTCGGCGCAATCAGTGTCAAAACTCTTAGTATTATTTTCAGGGATAATTACAATGTGGCAATTACAGCGATGGGGGACAGAAAGAAAACACTTAGCACTGGCCCATAAATCATGTCAGGGGCTGATGGAAGCCACAGGAAATGGGGATAATGGTTCACATAAGAGGGCAGAAGAGAGGGCATTTTTCCTTAGACAAACAAAGGACGGCCTCAGGTTACACCCAAAGCCGTACTATGTGGCCGGCCGCACTAATCAACAAAAACCCACTTCGATTTGTTTGTATATGGTCACATACAATTTATTTATTTTATACAAACAAGGAAGACGCCTGTGTATGTCTGCAGGCAAGTTCATGGCGGATCCGAAAGGAATTGTTTTTTTAACCCCACTGGAGAAAATTGGACCAAATTGGACCATGCTTTATTGAGGTTGTTGCATGCCTCTGGATCAACAGCGGGTATAGGATTGTCTATATGGAGGTTTTCTATTGGCTAAACCAGTGGTCTCCATACTGTGGCCTGTGGGCCAGATGCAGCCCTTAATCGGGCCCTCGGGGCACTATTCCTCCCACTGATACAAGACACTACTTACTGACACCAACAATGAGGCACCATTCATTTCACTGACACCAGCAGTGGGGCATAAATCCTGCAATTTCCACTACTCAACGATGAGGCATTATTTCTTCCAATGGCACCAATGTTGGGGCACTATTCCTCCCACTGACACCAATAAAGGGGCACTATTCCTCCCACTGACACCAATGATGGGACACTATTCCTCCCACTGACACCAATAATGGGGTACTATTCCTCCCACTGACACCAATAACGGGGTACTATTCCTCCCACTGACACCAATAACGGGGTACTATTCCTCCCACTGACACCAATAATGGGGTACTATTCCTCCCCCTGACACCAATGTTGGGGCACTATTCCTCCCACTGACACCAATGATGGAGCACTATTCCTCCAACTAAAACCAATGATGGAGAACTATTACGTCCACTGACACCAATGTTGAGGTACTAATCCTCCCACTGACACAGATGATGGGACACTCTTCTGTCCACTGACACAAATGTGTGTCAACATGTTCCAACATGATTGCACACCAGTCTATAAAGACATGGAGGAGCGAGTTTGGGGTGGAGGAACTTGCCTGGCCTGCACAGAGTCCTGACTTCAACCCGATAGAACACCTTTGGAATAAATTAGAGCGGAGACTACGAGCCAGGCCTTCTCGTCCAACATCAGTGCCTGACCTCACAAATGCGCTTCTGGAAGAACGGTCAGACATTCCCTTAGACCAGTGTTTCTCAACTCCAGTCCTCAAGGGGCCCCAACAGGTCAGGTTTCCAGGCTTTCCATTATTTTGCACAGGTGATTTGATCAGTTTCCCTGCCTTAGTAATTACCACAGCTGTTTCATCTGAGGGAAATCCTGAAAACATGACCTGTTGTGGCGTCTTAAAGACTGGAGTTGAGAAACATCCCCATGGACACAAGCCTAAACCTTGTGGACGGCCTTCCCAGAAGAGTTGAAGCTGTTATAGCTGCAAAGGGTGGAGCCAACTCAATATTGAACCCTATGGACTAAGACTGGGATGCCATTAAAGTTCATGTGTGTGTAAAGGCAGGCGTCCCAATACTTTTGGTAATATAGTGTAAGTCTGTCATAATGTGTTAGTAACTAGTGCATTATGACTTAAACCGGGGGGGTTTAACTCAGAGGCGGCTCTCTAATTAGGCAAATTAGGCGGTCGCCTAAGGCCTCACACTCACAGGGGTCTCGCGGCCGCCTAATTTGCCTGTTCTCAATCACTGAAGTTGATGCCGGCGGCTCCGCCTACCCCCACTGGGACTCTGTGGCTTAGGAGCTGATGGACAAATCAGATACTGCTCGCAGCCTGAGGAATAGCGGCCTCATCACGGAGCGTCCCAGTCCGTGGGGCCTCATGTGTAAGTTTTGCCTAAGGCCTCACAAAGCCTAGAACCGCCTCTGGTTTAACTCATGAATTAGTGGGGGTTTACTACCGTTTTAAAGGAGGCGGTTGAGGAGGCAACATATCGTCTTTTTCACCACCTGTCAAATGCTCACTGAAAAGCTAGGGATCCACCATGGATTGCTTTTTTAGAGGGACAGCTTTATAACCACAAATGTGAACGAGCCCTAGAAGAGCAAAGCAAAAATTCTCAAAAAAAGTAGGCAGCAGGTGGAATTTTTAAGCAACCACCTTAGGACTCGGACTCCTGAAGATTGGTCAAGCCTTGCACAGGAGTGCTTAAAACCGGCATGAAAGTTATATAAATACACAGCGTATATGAGCATTTACTGTATATCCAATATAAAAATAGAATTTTACATGCAAAAAAAATAAATAAATAAATACATTCTACAAAACTCTTTTTTTTCCTCTTCCCGCCATCGTACAAGAAAACTAATAACAGCAGGAATGGCTCAGTTCTGCTCCAGCACTTTAGAATAACAGGACCCGTATGTCGTTGCCGAGTCCTCGCCACAATGTCTGCGGCGATCTCTGGTTTATTGAACGCCTCAAAGCGTCACATCGTTCACAGTACCCCATTTGTCAGAATCTAATTCCCCCCCCCCCCACCTCCTCCTCCCCGCTCGGCTTCGTGAAGTGTTTTAACTGAGGCTCCCAGGACAACCTGCAATAAAGACGCTCTTGTTGAAGCCTTTTGCCTTCCTAGGGTTAAGAAAATAATAATTCAGTTAAGGGGAAAAAAAAAAAAAATTGCATACTTCTGTCTTTTTTTTTTTTTTACACAGTATTTCCAGTGATCTAATCCTGCCGCCTCCGTCTCTGGTAAAAAGCACTTGATTAAAAGAAAGGAATTTTGGAGACTAAATATGAGTTCCCTCTGGGAGGCTCAGAGAGTTCATGCAACTCCAGTGCCTCGTACGAGAGGCCAAGCGTCCAGAAGGTCCTACCTAATGATGGAGAGCCTTCTGGTAAGATTTTATGAAGCTTGTGAGTTATGTAGGCTGACATCATGGCACATGGAAGACTTACTGAAAGCTTAAGGAATGTGAGAATAACGAGAATGCCAAAAGGATGTTATGTAAGTCTGGTAAATCTTTATTGCAGATGACAGAAAGCCCAACACGTTTCAAAGGCCCACCAGTTCTCCTTCATCAGGGCTTATGTGTGTGACAGACGTAGTCGGGACAGAGGCTTTTGGAGGGGACTGAATTGCTAGCCTCTTGCCGACCGATTATGGGCCCTGGCATTTGGGGGGACGGTGCTCTTTGTGAGCTGTCAGCCTGGGGACCCTGGAGGTGGCATTACTTTAGATTCAGGTCCATGTCCCCCTAAGACACACAGACTCTGGGAACCCGGATATGCCATTGTGACAGAGTCACTAATAGGACCCCACTATGATCTGTGCTAGTCAGACTCAATGCTGTATATATAATGTGTGCTGTCTCATTGTGTTGTGTACTATTTGCTGTACTAGTTTGGGGTGTGGCTGTATTCCAATGTTCTATTGCGTCTGTCTGCCTTGGATTATGGGATGTTTATCTCTATGGAGGGAGGGGGGATTCCTCCAGCAACCCCCTGCTAAGACTGTTTACTGATGAGAAGTTAAACACACCTGACCTGTGTGTCCATTGTCAATGGATAGTTTAACCCGCCCTGTTTTCCAAGGGTGGGGGGAAGTGTTTTGAAGTGGGATCTGTATAACATGGGTTTGAATAAAGTGTCATTCTTGCTTGAACCTCAAGACAGAGCCTTGTCTCGTATTTGGGGGAGAATTATTTTTATGGGTTCCTTGTTCGGCTGATTGAAGTGTTCTGTAGCTGCCTTTGTGTTTGGGTATGGAATGTCCTAAAAGACTTTAACCCCTTTCATACTCGGGGTGTCATTACAATGTGCAAGGCTGATCCAGAATAAATACAATATGTGATATTTTTGGCTGGGTATGAAGGAGCGTCCGGCACAAAAGTTTGTAACACTTGAAAGTCTATTTAAAGTGGCTGTAAACCACAGATATTCAGGAAAAAAAACCCTGCAAGTCAATGGCATAATGTGCTAGTATGCATCGCAAACTACTAGCACATTATGAAATACCTTGAAACGAAGCTCGGCAGCGCTGTAAAGTCACCGCTGAAAGTGCTGACATGTTCTCCCTGTCTGTCTTCTGGGTTCACAAGAAGAAACTAGCAAAGTCACACGTGGTGGGCAGCATTGGAGCTATATAGCGGGAGTTGAGCTGGGACCAGAGAGAGAGAGAAGAGGACCAGCAAACCAGAGAATCAACAGAGCTGAGGGTACTACTGAGCAGGGGATCTGCTGAAGGAGGGTACTAAAAAGCGGGGGATCTGCTGAACAGGGGTACTAATGAAATGGTATCTACTCAGTGCGGGTTCTACTGGGCTTCTTTAAAACAAATATAAAATCATCACACACACAGGGCATTTGCCGAGCTTTATTAAAGCTTCAAAAAAAGTAAGTAATCGAAGCATCAAAAAAGCATGTTGAAGAAGCAGATGTGTGTCAAAGTTGAAGCAAGTGTGAATGAGCCCTTATGGTGAATACCCTAGGGCAGTGATGGCGAACACTGGCACCCCAGATGTTTTGGAACTACATTTCCCATGATGCTCAACTACACTGCAGAGTGCATGAGCATCATGGGAAATATAGTTAAAAAACATCTGAGGTGCCAAGGTTCGCCATCACTGCCCAAGGGACAAGCAACAAGGGAACAAGGGCCAAAGGTTGATTAAAGGACCTTACGCAGGAATTCAGCAACGAGGGAGAAAACAGGAAGTTCAGTTCACTGTACTATCCTGGGTGTCACCAAAACAGGAAGTGAGGGAAAACCATCCCAGTGGGCATTTACAACAACAAAACTCATTATAAAACAATTTCTGGCTTGCAATAGATTAAAGGAATTCAAAGCTTTTTTAAAAAAATATTACAATTTAAACATATGAACCTGGTGACCTGGACATTCTATAGATAGGTAACTCCTATCCTCATATTAATTAGTGGTTCCAAATTAATAATAACTACTGCAGTAGGGAACAGACACCAGAGATACACTCCGCATATTTCCAAATAACTGTTCTGCTTTATGATGATGCAATTGAAGGTTTTTATACACATGATTACGTAGGTATCACATTAATATTACGATTGTACGTTTATGGTAACAAGGGGCGTAACATAGGCGGGCTAAATGTAATCAGGACTCGAAAGAATGCAAACATGTAATGAAAACATTATTAGTGCCGTGTGCACAGTGTGGGCAGAGTGCAATACATACAAAATAGAATACAATTATATACAGAACTTACAAATTTCCTTTACAATGGCTTCATTTTTTTTTTTTTAAACTCTGAACACTAAGCTGAAGAAGAATTAACTACAAATTGCACAAAACGGCAAGCTCTGCCAAATCAGGCATGTTGTTGAACTTTAAAAAACTTAAATTAATTGCAGACCAAACCTTCAACAAGCCCACCCAGGGCAAACTGGGCTCCTGCCACAAGGGAACGTCATGCAGTGACAAGTGACAGACGCCGCGTGAGATACAGTTTGAACCAATTAACGTCTTTCAGAAGTCGAGAGCCAAGCTCGGGTGTGGGCAATTTACTTCCAACTTATTGCTGCACAGACGAAACTTGACGTCTGGTAATAAGGATTGCCGGTTGTCATAGATGTCCGGGAGATGGAAAACAGAAATTATGTTTTTAATCTGAAAGATTAATAAAAAAGTGAAAACTTTTGAAACCCGATGTGAAGTGAAGAATTACAGCTTCATCCATTGAGCTTCGTGCTCGTCTTCTGTGTCACAAAACAAGGCCCCGAGGGTGACAACTTTCATGTGGGCGGCCAGAATTAGAGAAGCTAGAAGTGTGACTTAATCGTAACCACTTCTGAGCCTCTTCTGACGTAAGAGTGTGCCTTCCAGGTATGACTTTTGATTCCCAGGCGTTAATCGCACCACCAAGACTGATTGCTGGTCAGGCTAGTCTGGGTGGGAAGAAACAAGATATCTGACAATTACTAGAATACCAATAAGGCCATGTGCAAGAGTTATTTAGATTATTGTTTAAAATAGCCATGCATGGGGTAATACTTCCAGAACTGCTCAGCTAAGAGCAAAGACGGTGAACGGTTTACGTGTGTGCTTGCAAAAAACTATTTACAAGACCAATGGCGCCCAATGTAGAAGGGTTCAAGGGCCATATTTCTATCCACAGTCCAGTGGAGGGCTGCTTATATAGTAAATCATCTTTACAATTTCCAGTTGGCCTTAGTGTGTGTTTGGAGCTGGTGGTGAGATAAGAGGGATGTGCTTGTGACTGAGGGGACAAAATGGGCGGGATGCGATGTGGCTGGTGAGGTGGGTGGGATGCGCTATGACTGAGGGGATGAGGAGGGTGGGATGCGCTGTGACTGAAGGGACGAGGAGGGTGGGATGTGCTATACCTGAGGGGATGAGGAGGGTGGGATGTGCTGTGACTGAGGAGATGAGGAGGGTGGGATGCGCTGTGACTGAGGGGACGAGGAGGGTGGGATGTGCTGTGACTGAGGGGATGAGGAGGGTGGGATGCGCTGTGACTGAGGGGACGAGGAGGGTGGGATGTGCTGTGACTGAGGGGATGAGGTGGGTGGGATGTGCTGTGACTGAGGGGATGAGGTGGGTGGGGATGTGCTGTGACTGAGGGGATGAGGAGGGGGGATGTGCTGTGACTGAGGGGATGAGGAGAGTGGGATGTGCTGTGACTGAGAGGATGAGGAGGGTGGGATGTGCTGTGACTGAGGGGATGAGGAGGGTGGGATGCGCTGTGACTGAGGGGATGAGGAGGGTGGGATGTGCTGTAACTGAGAGGATGAGGTGGGTGGGATGTGCTGTGACTGAGGGGATGAGGAGGGGGGATGTGCTGTGACTGAGGGGATGAGGAGGGTGGGATGTGCTGTGACTGAGGGGATGAGGTGGGTGGGGATGTGCTGTGACTGAGGGGATGAGGAGGGGGGATGTGCTGTGACTGAGGGGATGAGGAGGGTGGGATGTGCTGTGACTGAGAGGATGAGGAGGGTGGGATGTGCTGTGACTGAGAGGATGAGGAGGGTGGGATGCGCTGTGACTGAGGGGATGAGGAGGGTGGGATGTGCTGTAACTGAGAGGATGAGGTGGGTGGGATGCGCTGTGACTGAGGGGATGAGGAGGGTGGGATGTGCTGTGACTGAGGGGATGAGGTGGGTGGGATGCGCTGTGACTGAGGGGATGAGGTGGGTGGGATGTGCTATGACTGAGGGGATGAGGAGGGTGGGGTGCGCTGTGACTGAGGGGATGAGGAGGGTGGGATGCGCTGTGACTGAGGGGATGAGGTGGGTGGGATGCGCTGTGACTGAGGGGATGAGGAGGGTGGGATGTGCTGTGACTGAGGGGATGAGGTGGGTGGGATGCGCTGTGACTGAGGGGATGAGGTGGGTGGGATGCGCTGTGACTGAGGGGATGAGGTGGGTGGGATGCGCTGTGACTGAGGGGATGAGGTTCGTGGGATGCGCTGTGACTGAGGGGACGAGGAGGGTGGGATGTGCTGTGACTGAGGGGATGAGGTGGGTGGGATGCGCTGTGACTGAGGGGATGGGGAGGGTGGGATGCGCTGTGACTGAGGGGATGAGGAGGGTGGGATGCGCTGTGACTGAGGGGATGAGGAGGGTGGGATGCGCTGTGACTGAGAGGACGAGGAGGGTGGGATGTGCTGTGACTGAGGGGATGAGGAGGGTGGGATGCGCTGTGACTGAGGGGATGAGGTGGGTGGGATGCGCTGTGACTGAGGGGATGAGGAGGGTGGGATGCGCTGTGACTGAGGGGATGAGGTGGGTGGGATGCGCTGTGACTGAGGGGATGAGGTGGGTGGGATGTGCTATGACTGAGGGGATGAGGAGGGTGGGGTGCGCTGTGACTGAGGGGATGAGGTGGGTGGGATGTGCTGTGACTGAGGGGATGAGGTGGGTGGGATGCGCTGTGACTGAGGGGATGAGGAGGGTGGGATGCGCTGTGACTGAGGGGACGAGGTGGGTGGGATGCGCTGTGACTGAGGGGATGAGGTGGGTGGGATGCGCTGTGACTGAGGGGACGAGGAGGGTGGGATGTGCTGTGACTGAGGGGGATGAGGTGGGTGGGATGCACTGTGACTGAGGGGATGAGGAGGGTGGGATGTGCTATACCTGAGGGGACGAGGAGGGTGGGATGTGCTGTGACTGATAGGATGAGGTGGGTGGGATGCGCTGTGACTGAGGGGATGAGGAGGGTGGGATGCGCTGTCACTGAGGGGATGAGGAGGGTGGGATGCGCTGTGACTGAGGGGACGAGGAGGGTGGGATGCGCTGTGACTGAGGGGATGAGGAGAGTGGGATGCGCTGTGACTGAGGGGATGAGGAGGGTGGGATGCGCTGTAACTGAGGAGATGAGGAGGGTGGGATGTGCTGTGACTGAGGGGATGAGGAGGGTGGGATGCACTGTGACTGAGGAGATGAGGAGGGTGGGATGCGCTGTGACTGAGGGGATGAGGTGGGTGGGATGTGCTATACCTGAGGGGACGAGGAGGGTGGGATGTGCTGTGACTGAGGGGATGAGGAGGGTGGGATGTGCTGTGACTGAGGGGATGAGGAGGGTGGGATGTGCTGTGAATGAGGGGACGAGGAGGGTGGGATGTGCTGTGACTGAGGGGATGAGGAGAGTGGGATGTGCTGTGACTGAGGGGATGAGGTGGGTGGGGTTGTGCTGTGACTGAGGGGATGAGGAGGGTGGGATTTGCTGTGACTGAGGGGATGAGGTGGGTGGGGTTGTGCTGTGACTGAGGAGATGAGGTGGGTGGGATGCGCTGTGACTGAGGGGATGAGGAGAGTGGGATGTGCTGTGACTGAGGGGATGAGGAGGTTGGGATGTGCTGTGACTGAGAGGACGAGGAGGGTGGGATGTGCTATACCTGAGGGGACGAGGAGGGTGGGATGTGCTGTGACTGAGGGGATGAGGTGGGTGGGATGTGCTGTGACTGAGGGGATATGATATATAGCAATGGACACTGATAGGTGGCACTGATGAGCACTGATAGACAGCACAGGCAGTAATTTGAACGCAGTGAGGGAGGGGCACATCTGGTGTGAACCGGCTCTAAAACATGGTGGACAGAACCGTTGCCCTATACACAAAGATAAAATGGAACACAATGCATGAAGTGCGGTTAACCAAATTCTAGGGGTGCAACGGATCATCACCAGTCCGTGATCCGAACGGGACAACCTGTTCGGATCGGCAAAAACACGTGCTCCGCTGCCTCGGCCTTAGGAAAGGCCACGGCTTCGGCCTAGCTCTGGAGCGGCGCCCATCTTGGTACACCCGGCGGCGGGCTAGGTGAGCGGCGCGCTGACGTCATCATCATCCGCCTCAACTGCAAGCAAGATGTGGGGAGATGTGGATATTATAGGGGGAGATGTGGATATTACAGTGGGGGGGGGATGACGTGGATATTACAGTGGGGGGAGATTGTGGATATTACAGTGGGGGGGATGACGTGGATATTACAGTGGGGGAGATTATGGATTTTACAGTGGGGGATGACTTGGATATTACAGTGGGGGAGATTGTGGATATTACAGTGGGGGAGATGTGGATATTACAGGGGGGGGGATGACGTGGATATTACAGTGGGGGAGATTATGGATATTACAGTGGGGGATGACGTGGATATTACAGTGGGGGAGATGTGGATATTACAGTGGGGGAGATTGTGGATATTACAGTGGGGGAGATTGTGGATATTACAGTGGGGGGGGGGGGTGACGTGGATATTACAGTGGGGGAGATTGTGGATATTACAGTGGGGGAGATGACGTGGATATTACAGTGGGGGAGATGTGGATATTACAGTGGGGGAGATGTGGATATTACAGTGGGGGGGATGACGTGGATATTACAGTGGGGGGAGATGACGTGGATATTACAGTGGGGGGAGATTGTGGATATTACAGTGGGGGATGACGTGGATATTACAGTGGGGGGAGATTGTGGATATTGCAGTGGGGGGGCTGACGTGGATATTACAGTGGGGGAGATTGTGGATATTACAGTGGGGGATGACGTGGATATTACAGTGGGGGAGATGTGGATATTACAGTGGGGGAGATGTGGATATTACAGTGGGGGGGATGACGTGGATATTACAGTGGGGGGAGATTGTGGATATTACAGTGGGGGATGACGTGGATATTACAGTGGGGGGGATGACGTGGATATTACAGTGGGGGAGATTGTGGATATTACAGTGGGGGGAGATGACGTGGATATTACAGTGGGGGGGATGACGTGGATATTACAGTGGGGGGGAGATGTGGATATTACAGTGGGGGGAGATGTGGATATTATAGGGGGGGAGATTGTGGATATTATAGGGGGGAGATTGTGGATATTACAGTGGAGGAGATGTGGATATTACAGTGGGGGGATGACGTGGATATTACAGTGGGGGTTATGTTTATTTGTCTTGTCTTTTTTTTTTTTTTTTCCTGATCCGAAAAATGATCCGATCCGTGACTGTGATCCGAGCTACGATCCGAACCGTGAGTTTTTTGATCCGTTGCACCCCTACCAAATACTCTAAATAAGATCCTTTAAATGTTTTTGGAATTTGAAGCAAAACAAAATGAGAGCGATAAGGGGCACTCTTGAGTCTCAAACAAAAAAGAAACAATGTGATAATTCCCCAAAATGATGCAGTAATAATTTTAGGTTCATAAAAAAAAAAAAAGAAGAGAGAAGAGGAAGAATATATTTAGAAGCTGAAACCTCCGGTCACATAAAACCACAACAAGTAAGACACAGAATTAAATATTGCAGCGAGCTGGGTGGTGCCATCCGCTGCTGGAAACTGACTTTGCAATGCGAAGTACAAAAAAAAAAAAATTAACCTCTTCCATTCTTCGCTGCGGTCAAGAAAAAAAAAAAAGAAAGGAAATGGCTTTATGTTAAAGATTTCGCTGTCAACAAGTTTAAAAATTGCAGGTCAAAGCACAGAAAAGTCAATTTTAAATGCTTACTTGTAGAATTGTTTCTCTAAACATTTTTTTTGATTGACTTTTAATGGGCCTTTCAACATGCTAGCAAACGTCACATCCAAGGTGTCGGGATTAGGGATGTCTGCACAAGGTAGACTTTTTTACATGTATATAATATGCAAAAAGTACATTAGATGCACATACCAACTTATGGGAAGTTGTTGTGGATATGAATGGTATAGCGACAGGTTTCGCTTCAAAGATTAACTTTCCCACTAAGGATGATCTCTGTACATTGCAGGGATTGTAACAAACTTTGTTGCAGATTCCGACCTTTTGTTATTCTGCAGAAATAGCGGTTTGTTTCTCAGAGTCCATGTGCGCAGTGAATCTGTATGCAAGCAATTTTATCATTATCAATGTGCACATGGGTTCTAATGAGGAAAGTCTGCATCCCTTTAGACATGATTTCTCTTTCGGAGTATCTCACCAAAAATTACATTTTTGTTGCAGGGGATGCCCAAATTCTGACTCATATCTTAGTGCAGACTTTGGGGAAAATCAGTCAGCATTTGTGGCATCACCAGTGGAAAAAAAAAAAAAAAAAAGAGTACAGCTACTGAAAGCAGATTTCTAATATTGTCACTGCAAACCATAGCAATTAGTAGAGTTCATAGGACACCTCCCCAGGTCAGTTTTATGTAATTTATGACACTACAATCACAGCTGTACTGTACTTGTATAGGCTTTTGTGTGGATTGTCACCATAGAATTCCTGGGTCACCGTGCGGTGTATCTGTGTGAAGCTATTTGTGTTCTAAGAAGCCTCTCTGAAACCATGAGTACCTCAAACCTGACCCCCTTCCTTCCTGTTTCAACCATAAATGAAAGTAAATTCTACTACAGAGCACAGAGCTCCATGTGTTCATTTTCTCTATCAAAAAAGAGTAAATTAGTAAATCAGTCAATTCATTTGCGAAGACCAGTGACAACACCAAGATGCTTTATATTCATCAGAACGCAGCCTATCCATTCACTAGAGACCAGTGACATCACCAAGACCCTTCATATTCATGAGAACACAGCCTATCCATCACTAGAGACCAGTGACATCACCAAGACTCTTCATATTCATGAGAACACAGCCTATCCATTCACTAGAGACCAGTGACATCACCAAGACTCTTCATATTCATGAGAACGCTGCCTATCCATTCACTAGAGACCAGTGACATCACCGAGACTCTTCATATTCATGAGAACACAGCCTATCCATTCACTAGAGACCAGTGACATCACCGAGACCCTTCACATTCATGAGAACACAGCCTATCCATTCACTAGAGACCAGTGACATCACCGAGACCCTTCATATTCATGAGAACACAGCCTATCCAATCACTAGAGACCAGTGACATCACCAAGACCCTTCATATTCCTGAGAACACAGCCTATCCATTCACTAGAGACCAGTGACATCACAGAGACCCTTCATATTCATGAGAACACAGCCTATCCATCACTAGAGACCAGTGACATCACCGAGACCCTTCATATTCATGAGAACACAGCCTATCCATTCACTAGAGACCAGTGACATCACCAAGACCCTTCATATTCATGAGAACGCAGCCTATCAATTCACTAGAGACCAATGACATCACCGAGACCCTTCATATTCATAAGAACACAGCCTATCCATCACTAGAGTCCAGTGACATCACCGAGACCCTTCATATTCATGAGAACACAGCCTATCCATTCACTAGAGACCAGTGACATCACCGAGACCCTTCATATTCATGAGAACGCAGCCTATCCATCACTAGAGACCAGTGACATCACCGAGACCCTTCATATTCATGAGAACACAGCCTATCCATTCACTAGAGACCAGTGACATCACCAAGACCCTTCATATTCATGAGAACACAGCCTATCCATTCACTAGAGACCAGTGACATCACCGAGACCCTTCATATTAATGAGAACACAGCCTATCCATCACTAGAGTCCAGTGACATCACCGAGACCCTTCATATTCATGAGAACACAGCCTATCCATTCACTAGAGACCAGTGACATCACTGAGACCCTTCATATTTATGAGAACACAGCCTATCCATCACTAGAGACCAGTGACATCACCGAGACCCTTCATATTCATGAGAACACAGCCTATCCAATCACTAGAGACCAGTGACATCACCGAGACCCTTTATATTCATGAGAACACAGCCTATCCATTCACTAGAGACCAGTGACATCACAGAGACCCTTCATATTCATGAGAACACAGCCTATCCATTCACTAGAGACCAGTGACATCACAGAGACCCTTCATATTCATGAGAACACAGCCTATCCAATCACTAGAGACCAGTGACATCACAAAGACACTTCATATTCATGAGAACACAGCCTATCCAATCACTAGAGACCAGTGACATTACTGAGACCCTTCATATTCATGAGAACACAGCCTATACAATCATCATAGACCAGTGACATCACAGAGACACCAAGAACACAACTTATCTGTTCACTAGAGACCAGTGACATCACTGAGACCCTTCATATTCATGAGAAGGCAGTCTATCCATTCATTAGAGACCAGTGACATCACCGAGACTCCTCAAATTCATAAGAACACAGATTATCTATACCAGCCATTCTCAACATGGAACCCTAGAGTTCCTCCAGAGGTTGCTAGAGGTCCCTTGAGCTCTGGTGGCCTGTCCTCCCCATTTTATGGTGCCTGCAAAATTCTGGGTTCAATGCCACTTGGTAAAGCCAGCTGTAGGACACCAATAATTGTTTTAGCAGTCTGTGAAGGGGGCATGCTATCCACTGTCCACCAATGTCAGGGGCAGTTTTACCAATGATCCCCGATGGATTTATTTTAAGGGCTCCCCAAGATCTGAACACGATTTCAATGGTTGAGAAAGGCTGATCTATTCACTGCAGACCAGAGACATCACCAAGACTCTTCATATTCATTGAAGCGCAGTCCTTGCTCTCACTAGACACCTCAGTCCTCCTGGAATTCGTGGCCTGAATTCAGTATTTCATGCACTCCTCTGCACTGTACTTCCTCCGGTCATACCCGTTCCTGCTGAGTGTCTCTGATATTAATCCAGATACAACCGATACTCCTGCTGGAAATCTTGATGGAGAGAAGTAATTTTGAATGCAGGCCAGAAAACCATCTACAACTGTTGCAGGGACACCACAGAAACAGAAAACAAATCCTGGCTGCAATTTTCTGTTCTCACTTGAATCTAGATTACTGTCAACAAATGAAAAAGGTCAAAAAGAAAAAGAGAGAAGTAAAGAACATGGATTGTGTAACAGGTGTTTTGGGTGGGAAGGAATACATTTTTTTTTTTTTTTTTTAGGCCAAAAATTAATAATTCTGTTTCCAAGGAAACGGAAGAAAACTTGAAACAATGTGTCTAATTCTGGACTGTTTAGTGTTGAAATAAGTGTAACAAATCCAAATGTCACCAGCAACACCACTCTTGGTACCCGCAAGCTTCTCGAAAGTTAAAGCAGAACTAAGTAAAGGGTAGATGATTCATGTAACATATACTTCCTGGAATCCATCTGCCCCTAGCTCAGGCATACAGGCAGGTGGGTGTGCTTAGCTAAGAAAGCCCCTTCCCCCCTCTTGAAGACTCCTGGGATTGTATGAAATTTGCTTAGGCAAGAAACCAGGAAGCTGATGATATACATATATATGAGAAAATATATATGATATACTTTCCTATTTATTGATTCTAGCAGCATAAGGATTAAAAATAGTTCATACATAGTTAGTCTGGTTGAAAAAAAAGCCCATCTAGTTCATAGCCAAACAAGAAAGGAGAAGAAAGAACATTAAAGCACAAGACGGGCAGTTGAGGGGACACAGGGTGACTCTGGGGACATAGGGGCACACATGGCACATTTGGTGACATGGAGGGCACCAGGACACGCTTGAAGGCACAAGAGGAGCAATAGTACAGCAAACATTGGCAGCTGACGGGGCACAGGAGGACACAGAAGCCTGGGGGCAGCCAGGGAGGACACAGAAGCCTGGGGGCAGCCAAAAAGGACACAGAGGACAGGGGGCAGCCTGGGAGGACACAGAGGACAGGGGGCAGCCAGGGAGGACACAGAGAACTGGGGGAAGACACAAAGGACTGGGGGAAGACATGGGGGACACAGAGGACTGGGGCAAATACAAAGGACACAATGAACTGAGGGCAGACACAGAGAAGCAGGGACAGACACAGAAGACTGGGGACTTACATAGAGAACCAAGGACAGAGACAGAGGACCGGGGACAGACACAGAGGACCGGGGGAAAGACACAGAGGACCGGGGGAAAGACACAGAGGACTTGGGGACAGAGGACCGGGGGCAGACACAGAGGACTTGGGGACAGAGGACCGGGGACAGAGACAGAGGACCGGGGAAAGACACAGAGGACCGGGGAAAGACACAGAGGACCGGGGAAAGACACAGAGGACCGGGGAAAGACACAGAGGACCGGGGACAGACACAGAGGACCGGGGGAAGACACAGAGGATCGGGGGAAGACACAGAGGATCGGGGGAAGACACAGAAGACCGGGGGCAGACACAGAGGACCGGGGGCAGACACAAAGGACCGGGGGCAGACACAAAGGACCGGGGGCAGACACAAAGGACCGGGGGCAGACACAAAGGCCTGGGGGCAGACACAGAGGACCGGGGGCAGACACAGAGGACTTGGGGACAGACACAGAGAACCGGGGAAAGACACAGAGGATCGGGGAAAGACACAGAGGACCGGGGAAAGACACAGAAGACCGGGGGAAAGACACAGAGGACCGGGGGCAGACACAGAGGACCGGGGGCAGACACAGAGGATCGGGGGCAGACACAGAGGACTTGGGGACAGACACAGAGAACCGGGGAAAGACACAGAGGACCGGGGAAAAACACAGAGGACCGGGGAAAGACACAGAGGACCGGGGGCAGACACAGAAGACCGGGGGCAGACACAGAGGACCGGGGGCAGACACAGAGGACCGGGGGCAGACACAAAGGACCGGGGGCAGACACAAAGGACCGGGGGCAGACACAGAGGACCGGGGGCAGACACAGAGGACTTGGGGACAGACACAGAGAACCGGGGAAAGACGCAGAGAACCGGAGGAAGACGCAGAGGATCGGGGGCAGACACAGAGGACCGGGGGGCAGACACAGAGGATCGGGGGCAGACACAGAGGATCGGGGGCAGACACAGAGGACTGGGTGCAGACACAGAGGACCGGGGGCAGACACAGAGGACCAGGGGCAGACACAGAGGACCGGGGGCAGACACAGAGGACCGGAGGCAGACACAGAGGACCGGGGGCAGACACAGAGGACTTGGGGACAGACACAGAGGACTTGGGGACAGACACAGAGAACCGGGGGAAGACACAGAAATCTGGGGGAAGACACAGAGGAAGGGGGCAGTCATTGGGGACACAGAGGACTGGGGACAGCCACGAAGGACACAGGTAAGATTACTGCAGTGAATGGGCTTAACATGGGCGTAATGACGCATTGCACATACACCAATCCATGCATCACCTTGCCCTTTAAGCTGGTGCCAATCTAGAAAGCAGTTTGGTTATAATGCTGGCACCCCAGGTGCTGGAAAGGAGACCCACCACTATTGTCACTAGATACAGGGTGACCAGTGAGCAGGACTCTTGTGGGAGACATGTCTGGGTCATTGCCATGGCTACAGAAAATAATAGCAAAGGCTGCCCTGGTGTAATTGCACTGGTCTGTACTTCTTGCTTCATGTAGTTTACACACAGGTTATAATATTGCAGTGCTGGCACTTCTCTACTGTCTGAACATTTTCTGATGTTTAGACAGGAAGTTTTCTCTGCCATTGTCACATTGACTCACCTGCTCATGTATCCTGTTTATCTTCTGCTTTCACTTTCACAATGCTGGACCATGGAATGAACTGTGATGGGTCAGCACACATCTGCACCTGGCTCCGGAGTATTGGCGCCATGCCTCTCCAAACAACAGGAGGTGCAGCAAAGCATCTCAGCACTGGGGATGCTCGCTTCTCCCAGAATCCTTTGTGCCAGGACACAAGCAAGGACCGAGGGCTCTTGGGAGGGGTACTGAGGGCAAGGTGCTGTGACGTCTCCAGGAAACATGTACAGCACCCTGCCAGCCACCACCCCCCCCAGCCATGATCTGCCTGCATTGCATAGAGAAGCACAGCGATGAAATATAAAGTTATGTTATGAATATGTGAAGATTTGATTTAAAAATGGTGAACTCCAGGTGATTTGTATTACGTATTTACATTGGTCTAGCTTGGACTAGTATATTTATTACCCGATGGACCAATGGGGAAACCGACAATCACTGTACTAGTTGCCATTACTTACAGTGATAGCAATCTTCCGGTTCCTGTGCCAAGCAGCTACACACAGGAGGTCACTTGCTCCGCACTGCCACCATTTACAGAACATCTTGTATTGTTCCTAATGAATACAAGGTGTTGCCTGATTGGATGAGGTGGAGAGGAGGGGCAGTGATGTCACAATCTCCACTGCGTCCAGTCAGAGAACGCAGCGTGGGCAGTGAAGCAAGTCTGATTTGCATATGAGGACTGTGGGGCCCTTGCTACTTCTCATTTTTATTTTTACCTAGGCACAGAAACACTCAAACTGGGAAAGAGGAGGACAGCATTACGGACCAATCAGAAGTGCTGCATGCAAGTATGCTGCCAGTGGACATGCAGACATGAGGAGAGAACGTAGTAAGGATGAACAGCAGCACTCACCTATATTTAAACACAAACAATATATATATATATAGATATATCTATATATACATCCTTGTGAAAATGAGAAAAGATGTGGTGTGCTGTTACTTTAAATTTAAATAAATCCTTCAAATATTGATGCGCCACAGAAAAATATATAAAAAATGCATAGTCCCAAACATGTGAGTCCCAGATTCGTAAAAAAGTACACCGTGCGATGAAATTATTTCTTTGTGACTCATACTACGATAGTGCACCAGCCACCATTAATACACACAGCCACTTACCAGAGGTTCATACCTTAAATATAAGAAGCTCTTACAGTGTTTTAGGGACAAATCGCAAATGGATGGATGGTAACAGCACTCAACCCCAGATTGTGAAAATGATACAAGCATCCAATGTTTCCAACAAACACTGCTTTCATGCTAAACCCCTTGGAAGATGTCCCATTAGTAGGATGAAATGCGTAGGGCGGAGCGTAGTGTCATCACGCCTGCCTGGAGAACCGGCAAGTGTCTGTGATACGTTTGCATCTTGTTAGTACATGCTGTAATCGGAATGGATGGATGGTAAAAGCACTAAATCCAAACTGTGAAAATGGCATAGCATCCCATGTTTCTAGTGAACACTGCTAGGATCCCCGTTGGATGGGTAGCTCACATTTAAATTGAGGTGTATCACTCACACACGAGTAGAGCAAGGAAAGTTCTGATAGTGAAGTGCATTCCAGCTCAGTTTATTAAAAGATTACAGATGGATCCTGCTCCTTTAAAGCATGAATAACAGCACAGAGCTTGTGCTGTGTAATTTGGCCCCCTGTAACACCTGAAATACATGGCTAGTTTTTGCCTTCCCCTTTATAAACTGACCACAGTATATCATGGCTGCTGAACCCTGACACCGTGGTCAGTTTACGTGCCTTCATCATCCGCAGCTCTACTGTCCTCCTCTGTCCTCTCTCCCCCATCACAGTGCCCACCCCCTCCGCTCCTGCTGCTCTCATATATAATCCTGCTGGTTTCTTAATAACAGGAGCTCCGGTCTCTGCGATTTATTTTAAAAAAATGCCTTCTTTACCGTATTTCAGAGCGGCTCCCTGAAATCACGTGACTGTGCGGCTCCATCTCCTCCTCAGCTGATGTCAGTGAGGGAATCTCGGCCCCGCCCACTCCATCTGTCAGCCGGGCAGATGAGAGAGCCAGCCGGCGACGTGATTGCGGAGAACCGCTCCAAAATATGGTAAAGAAGGCTTTTTAATAATACGCAGAGACAGGAGCTCCTGTTATTAAGAAACCAGCAGGATTATATAAGAGTTAACAGTTATGGGAGCTGCAGGAGCGGAAAGGAGGCATTTTTTTTTCTTATAAAACACAAAGACAGGAGGAGCTCCTGTCATTTGGAAACAAGGAGATTTATACAAAGTTATACGAGTGGGTTAACAACCACTTTAAAGCCTGTCCTTTTGCTGCTGCACATATGTGTTAGGTGGTCATGGAGGGGTTAAAAAGACAAAAAAAACACACTTTGTAGCCTTAGAACCCATAGTTGATCCAGAGAAGATAAAACACATTTTTACAAAGTATCATTCAACTTCCTCTGAAAGGAATGACTATGTGATAAATCCCTGGAACCTTCTACTCTACATTTCTAGAATTGTAAGGGACCCCATATGATTTGGTCTTTTGGTAAAGAATCCAAAAGAAAAAAAAAAAGAAATCTCTCATGTCTGCTGGAAGCAGTTCCTGAAGGTAAATGAAGATGAAAGATTACACTTTAGATCCAGTCGCCATCCACCCAGAATCACCCCCCAGCTGTGGAGGGGTTTATCTGTGCCAGGTTGCCGCGTTTGCCCTCTGGTGACACCGAGAAGGAGAAGTCGTGTTTGGTGAAGAAGTTAGTCATTAAGTTTCTGTTTCCCAATAAAGGAAACCGCTCGATTTATTTATAGAGTCTGAGTAATTTCTCCGCTAATCTAAACTCTGATCCACCTTCCTGCTCCCCCTCGCCTTGTCACGTTATCTGCAATCAATTACCAGAAACTCCTCAGTGACTTTGGGTCACTGTACCCTCCTTCCACCAACCAAGGGGGGGGATCTATATTTCAGAACGAGAAGAGATCCAGTAAGGTGACAATACTATTTAAAAAATATAACATAAAAAAATATATAAAATATAAATATAAAATATAAATATAAAAAGATTTTTGTATCTCTAAAATACATGACCCCCCCCCCATCGGGGCTTATTTGTATGTTAAATGAAAGTGACATTAAACGATATCCAATCCATACACTTCCAATACTCACCTCTAAAGGGAAGTTCTGCTTTTCTGCCTCCTCCACCCCCCTCCTCTTTAGGGCCCCATTCACATCTGAGCAAACTCACTCCACTGAGTGGAATCGCAGCAATACCCGGGACACGCAATGCCATTATTTCCTAATGGCACCCCAAAGGCTGTGTGATTTTGACGTGATTGTCGAGCAACAAAACATGCTAAAATCGTAGCAAAAAAATCGTAACGCCAAACACTCCTGCTCTGTGCCAAGATCTGTTACCCAAGCTTTTTTGGAGTGAAGGGAGGCCCATTCAAATGAAAATGAAATGAAAAAGTAATTGCCCCCTAAACCTAATAACTGGTTGTGCCACCCTTGGCGGCAACAACTGCAATCAAGCGGCCACATTGGAGGGTTTTTCGGTATGAACGGCCTGTGTAAGGTCATGATACAGCATCTCAATTGGATTTCAGTCCGAGCTTTGACTAGGCCACTCCAAAACCTAAATTTTGCTTTGTTTGAACCATTTGGAGGTTTGTTTCGGATCATTGTCCTGCTGCATAACCCAAGAGCACTTGAGCTTGAGGTCACGAACTGATGGCCGGACATTCTCAGTTGGGATTTTCTGGTAGAGCTCAGAATTCATGGTTCCATCAATTATGATAAGTCGTCCAGGTCACGAAGCTGCAAAGCAGCCCCAGACCATCACGCTACCACCACTATGTCTGACTGTTGGTATGATGTTCTTGTTATGAAATGCTGTATTAGTTTTATGCCAGATGTAACGGGATGCACACCTTCCAAAAAGTTCAATTTTTGTCTCATCAGTCCACAGAATATTTGCCTAAAATTCTTGGGGATAATCAAGATGTTTTTTTGGTAAATGTGAGATGAGCCTTTGTGTTCTTTTTGGTCAGCAGTGGCTTTGGCCTTGGGACTCTCCCATGGAGGCCATTTTTGTCCAGTCTCTTTCTTATTGTTGAATCCATGAACACCGATCTTACCTGAGGCAAGTGAGGCCTGCAGTTCTTTAGATGTTGTTCTGGGTTCTTTTATGACCTCCTGGATGAGTCGTCGCCATGCTCTTGGAGTCATTTTGGTTGGCCAGCCACTCCTGGGAAGGTTCACCACTGTTCCAAGTTATCTCCATTTGTGGATAGTGGGTCTCCCCGTGGCTCGCTGGTGTCCCAAAGCCTTAGAAATGGATTTGTAATCCTTTCCAGACTGATACATGTCAATGACTTTGTTTCTCATCTGTTCTTGAATTTCTTTAGATCCACGGTATGATGTGTTGCCTTTTGAGATCTTTTAGCGTGCTTCACTTGGTCAGACAGCTTCTCTTTAAGTGATTTTTTGATTCAACAGGTCTGGCAGTAAATCAGGCCTGGGTGTAGCAAGTGAAATTAAACTCAGCTTTCCAAAAAAATTGTGGTTAATCGCAGTTCATTCATGATTCAGCATGGGGGGGGAATTACTTTTTCACATAGGGCCAGACAGGTTTGAACAGCTTTTTTCCCTTAATATATGAAATAATAATTTAAAAACTGCATCTTGGAATTACTCGGGTTATCTTTGTGTAATATTAAAATTAGTTTGATGATCTGAATCATTTAAGTGTGAGAAATATTCAAATAAAAAAAAAAATCAGGAAGGGGGCAAATTATGGGAAAATTTCCCCAAAGGGGTTCTTTAGCAGAGAAGTAAATAAGTAATAAGTAAATTGGAAAAATAGTTCTTTATTAAAAATTATTAGCATACAATAATTTCCATGATAGTTAAAATATGAGCTCCGAAGGGGGTATACCCAAAAGTGCAAATGTTGCAAACACAGAAATGTACATTATTATTATTATAATATGCGCTTTATATAGCGCCAACAGTTTGCGCAGCGCTTTACAATGTAGAGGGGAGACAACACAATTACAGGACAGTTCAATACAAAAGGTACAGGAAGGCCCGGCTCGTAGAGCTTACATTCTAAAGGGAGGGGGTGGTGGTACAAAAGGTAATAGCTGCAGGTAATATGTACATAACATTACATGGCAAACATGTCTAAGGTATGACGAAGACTGACGCGTTTCGACCCGTTTCGTTAGGGTCTTCTTCAGAGGAAAGGTTTGCTGCAAATAAACTGCATTTAGCATATCGGACTGGAAAATGCATGACTGGTTATATATACACAAAATTGGCCATCTCTCATAATTACCAAAATGCCTTCGTTGGGGACCTCCCAACCAAGATTTCTGTAAGAGCTGTCAGATAAACCCGCATAAATAAAAGGTCAGATAATGCCCCAGGGTGAGACGGCACCTAGTGCGGCTTACAAGGAGTCACACGTCGATACACTGGAAGGGGGGGCAAATACTTTTTTCACAGCACTGTCTACATCCCATAGTTTGTGGACTCTAGAGCTTTCCTATACATTAAATAATATACATTTGTTTGGGTTACTTTCACCAAAAAAATGTAGCAGAATACTATTTGGCCTAAATTTATGAAGAAAGAATATTTATTTGCAGAATTTTAAAAAAGAAATGAAGAAAAATGCGTTGTTTTTTTTTTTTTTTTTCAAAATGTTCTGTCTTTTATGGTTTATTTAGTTAAAAAAAAACCCTGTGGTGATTAAATACCACCAAAAGAAAGCTTTATTTGTGTGAAAATAATGATAGAAAACTGAATATGTGTACAGTGTTGCATGACCGCGCAATTGTCATTCAAAGTGCAACAGCGCTGAAAGCTGAACATTGGCCTGGGCAGGAATTGTGTGTGTGTGGGGGGGTGAAAGTGCCCAGCACTGAACGTGTTAAATGAATGAAATGTCAGCTATATTGGATCACGTTGGGCTCCTTGCCCATGAACTATGGAAACAACAGCAATAAAATAATGTCCCTGGAAAAAAAAAATGACTTTATATCCTAATAATTTATTCAAGTGAGCAAAGAGCTCCCAGATTCAGGTTACCGCTCCGAACACCCAACATAAATAATATATATATATATATATATATATATATATATATATATATATACACACTAAGAACGAATGGTTTCACTGACCTCTATGGGTGACCTGAGCGATCGTCCAGGCACGGCGGGGGTTAAGCCGGGCTTGCAGGCTAATGGTCACTTTGTTTTACTAATCTGGTAATAAGGGAAGGTTCTCTTGAAGTAAATGACACGTGTATTTAACACTTCATTCCTCCGGCTGCACACATTACAGAAGCTGCAGCTCCGTTCTCAAATGCCAGATTTATGTACAATTTCCTTATTCATTAAGATTTTACAAGCTCTGTTTTATATGAAACAATATTAAGAGCAGACCTCGCGGCAATCCCTCGCTCCTGCAATAACACGAAGCGGACGGGCTGCTTCACATTACCGCTTTGAATGTTTTTTATATATATATATATATATATATATATATATATATATGTATAAAAAGTGGAGAGTTTTCCATCTATTTTCACGGCAAAAAAAACCCACAAAAAACCACAAATATGAAAACACGACCGATAGATTTGTGTGAAAATTGCAGATTTTAGAATCGAATGCCTAGTACACACGATGAGATTATCAGACGAATGATTTTCCGTTTTTTTGGGGGGGTTTTTTTGCATGCTAATCTTAGATCGAACCTGAAGAGTTTACTATAGTCCCTGAATCACATTTATGCCACGTACACTCGGTCGGAATCTCCGACGACAAATGTTTTCGATGTGAGTTTGTTGTCGGAAAGTCCGACCGCGTGTAGGCTTCTCCATCGGACATTTGTTGTCGGGAATTTCCGACAACAAAAAATTGAAAGTTGGTTCTCAAATTTTCCGACAACAAAATCCGCTGTTGGAAATTCCCGATCGCGTGTACACAATTCCGACGCACAAAATTCCACGCATGTTCGGAATCAAGCAGAAGGAGCCGCACTGGCTATTGAACTTCATTTTTCTCAGCTCATCGTATGTGTTGTATGTCACCGCGTTCTTGAGGTTTGGGAATTTCTGACAACATTTGTGCGACTGTGTGTATGCAAGACAAGTTTGAGCCAACATCCGTCGGAAATAAATCCAGGATTTTGTTGTCGGAATGTCCGGTCGTGTGTACGCGGCATTCAATGGTGTCACTAGGGGGGGCAGAGGGGACCATGACCCCCCCAACATTATGCTGTGCCCCCCAATTTAAAAAAACAAATTTTTTATTTTTTTTTTTACAAAAAGGCAATGTCTAAGAGGGAGAGCCTCCCCAGTCAGCTCCTGCGGGTGATTCCTCCCCCTCCCTCTGTTCGCTGACACTGCATAATGCGAGCGCTCACACAACCACGGCCGCCCGATCTGCTCCTTCCCCTGCATCCTCATTGGCAGGGGGAAGAGCGAGTTGCAGGAAGGACTCCACCAGGACTCTGTTACTGAAAAAACAGACTAATTATCCCCGTCCTTAGGACAGGAGAACCAGCCTGTAAATTACAAGAGATGCCAGACCAGCGCTGTCAATAGCAGGGGCAGGACAGCAAGAGGAGGCTGGGGAACCCCACAGTGGCAGAACACCAGGGCCCGGTGGCAAGACAACCTTTGCAACCCTGATAGTTCTCCCACAACTTTGGACCCTTATATTTTCTTGGTATGCTGGTGACATATATCTGTTGTTTCTGCCACCCTGGGGGGCCCAATACAGTAGGGTGGGAGCTCACTGCAGAACATGTGAAAGGGCCGTTGTGGGATCGTAGTAAAGGGCCCCAGGAGATATATATATATATATATATATATATATATATATATATATATAAAATTGTATTTTATAGTTGCCCCCCCTACTTTTGTCCCTGTCCCCCTAAGTGCCCCCCAAATATGAAAGCTGGAGAGGCCACTGGCAGCATTATCATTTTCCTTCCACTTCACAATTGGTTGGTCTATCACATAAAATCCCAATAAAATACATTTACGTTTTTGGCTGTAACATGACAAAATGTGGAGAATTTCAAGGGGTATGAATACTTTTTCAAGGCACTGTGCAGAGCATAAGCAGGTAAGCATCTATGATAGACCACTAAAATCCTTGCAAGACATATAATTCAACTGTAACTTTTTATTTATGTTCTTAAGATGGAATTTCATTTTCGAACCACGCTCTACACCCCAGAAAAAAAAACAACCTTCTTATGAGTGTTTCAATGGATGCCGCTAAACTACAGCAGATGGAAAAACACATTTTTATAGTTACAAGAGGCAAGGAACAGAACAGATCATCTCAGCAAATTCTGCTTTCAAGAATGTGAAACTGAAGTCCGGTTTGATTAGTCAGATTTCTTCCCCAACACATTTTCCTCTAAATAAATGTATGAGAGATGGGTGAAGATTGCAGGGCTCACCCCGGCACATTTCATTCTATAGCATGAGCCATACATGTGCTCAGATTTGTCAGAGGCGAAACACGTTGGTTCTCGGAGAAATACGCATTCTTTGTGTTGGGAATGGTGGAAACTACAGCAGACCAGTTTTCAATGAAAACTTCGGTAAGCGATATATTCACTGAAGCTGGTTGACAGATTTAAAAGCTTATATGCTGCATACAAGCCCCCCCAGCCCCCCATTATTAACCAGCGTTTTATACATTTACTGCTGCTCAGAATATAATATACAAACGCTGGTTAGGACCGATTGTTGGTTCAGACTTCAATTAAGGCAATCCGTAAATGGACCGATTAACATAGAAAAAGGAGAGTGCCAAATAAAGGGGGGGCAATACATTTTAAATGTGAAAGATCCCACTTTACTTGGAGTGGAAAAAAAAGGTGCCAACATGTTTCACGGGACAGAGAAGACTTCTTCAGGGCAGTCCAAGTCTCTAACCAGCCTAAGACCAAGTGCCCTTGTTGCCCAACCGCATTCGGAAGATGGTTACGGCATATAAACATGGTCTCCCATTTTTAACCTGACAGACCCACACCTCTGTCCTGGTATGTGTGATAAAAGGGGTTTCAGCACCTGCCAGACCACCATATAGATCAGTGGTGGCCAACTTTCATGATATGGGGGGGGTGGGGTGCCTCACATGCAGGCCCCCAACATCACTAAGAGGCCGCACATAAAATTCAGTGAATAGTCAAGTGATACTAAAGTCTCCTTTTTTTCCCATTTAAAAATAACAAACATGTCATACTTACCTGCTCTGTGTAATGGTTTTGCACAGAGCAGCTCCCGATCCTCCTCTTCTCGAGTCCCTCGCCAGTGCTCCTGGCCCCTACCTCCTGACAAGTACCCCCCACAGCAAGCAGCTTGCTATGGGGGCACCCGAGCCGCTGTTCTGTGTGTCCATTCAAAAACGGAGCCGTGGTTCAGCCACTCCCCCTCTCACTCCTGATTGGCTCACTGTCTTTGGTTGACAGCAGCAGGAGCCAATGGCGCTCTCTCAGCCAATGCGGAGGGAGAGTCCCGGACAGCCAAGACGAAGTATTAAGTATTAAGTAAGTATTAGGGGGGGCTACTGCACACAGAAGGCTTTTTATCTGAATGCAAAGAAAACAACCATTCAGAGTCACATGTTACCGCACAGAGAGATTTTTTTTTACTTGCTGGATAATTACCCTGTAAGTGGGTCCAATCGTTCTAGAAGAGAACTGCCATTGCGCTCCGGGCGCACTCGTGCATGTATGCGCGCATACAGAATTCTGATGATCGCAGATGCGCCAATGCGTGTGCGCACAGCGGTGTGCGCGTTCGCAGGAGCGCGTCCACGTTTCCCTTTGGCGTCAGACGGCCTATTTAAGGGGCGCACTGACTTCTGACAGTTGCTGACAGATCTTCAGCTGTTCCTGTACCCGTATCCTGTTGTTGTTACCTGCCTGTTACCTGTTGCTGAACCTTGGCTAACCCTGACCTTGCCGCTGGACTCTCCTGTACTTCTGGTTATCGGTTCCTGATCCCGGCTTCCTATTTTGACCCTGCTCCTGCCTGATGACTTGGTACCTTGCTGCCCGCCTGCTAATGAACCCGGCTATGCTTGTGACTACGCTCCTGTCTGATGTTTGGCTCTACTCTGCAACCTGAGGATCTGCATCTTCGCTCCAGTGACCTGCTGCGACTTTCTGTCTTCCAAGAGTCGCATCATCTGCTTCAGGCCTCCGGGGCTACATCTGCAGGCACTCGTGTTCCTCCAATCCCTTGGTTCCTTCCGTCTCCACTCTGCAACCTGAGGATCTGCATCTTCGCTCCAGTGACCTTCTGTCTTCCAAGAGTCGCATCATCTGCTTCAGGCCTCCGGGGCTACATCTGCAGGCACTCGTGTTCCTCCAATCCCTTGGTTCCTTCCGTCTCCACTCTCAGCGGGTCCAGGGCCGGAGATACAAGAGAGGCTGACCTCGTCATTTCAGACTCCCACCAGGTACGTGACACGTTCTCTCTACTATGGGCCAAGGAAAGGACCAAGGTATCCCACAGCAGTTCACAAGCTGTTGCGCCCTTTGGACAATTTTATCAATTAGAACTAAAGATTTCCCCCCAATCGAAAGAGGGCAGCATAGCCAGAAACATTACCTGATACTGCACTGAAGAGTTTTAGCCATTAAGTTCTGTTTTTAAGACTGCTGTTATTCCATACAACTTTAGCGCTGATGCGGCGTATCTGTCTGCCCTACGGTAGGTCCTGGGGCTCATGCGAATTGTTTGAGGGCCGGGCAAATACAGTGCATATAAAAAGTCTACACACCGCCTGCTAAAATGTCAGATTTCTGTGATAAGAAATAAATGAGACAAAGATAAAATCATTTAAAAAATGTTTCCACCTTTATTGTGACCTATAAACGGCATAACTCAGTTGAACAACAAACTGAAATCTTTTAGGTGGTGGCAAGTAAAAATAAAAAAAAATAAAATAATATGGTTGCATATGGCCGCTAGCGGGGCGGTTTTAACCCCCTGCTAGCGGCAGAAAAAGGGTTAAAACCGCCCTGCATAGCGCCACTGCAGCGGCGGCTTGCTAGCAGTTTGGCGGTGCTGCCCCATTGTTTTTAATGGGCAGGGGCGCTTTATACACCGCTCCTACAGCGCTGCAAAGCTGCGGCTTGCAGGACTTTTTTTTTACCGTCCTGCAAGCGCACCGCTCCAGTGTGAAAGCCCTCGGGGCTTTCACAATGGACAGATAAGGAGAGGCTCTTTACAGGCGCCATTTTAGCGCTGCAGCGCCTGTAGAGCGCCTCAGTGTGAAAGCGGTCTTATGGAAATTTCCATCCGATTTTCTTATTGTGTGTACTGGGGTCAGAGAAAAGCTCGCAGAAAACATGGCACATCTAGTAATGCCCAGCAGAATCATAGATTGGCACATAGAAATTCGCCAATGCTAATACGCATGCGCACACGAACGGCCGTGAAGATTCATGTGTCAGTGCGCATGCGCGTACGCTAAGATGCATGCAATACGTGACGGATTCTGGTGCCCAGTGGCCTATTGGACTACTTACGAACTGCCCGCTGTCGTTATACGTTGGATCTTTGAAGTGAAATATAGTTGTTACGGCAGCAGCTAGCTACCATAACCGGTATCCACTTCTTCAGTGGGTGGTCTGCTTTATTATAAAAGTGGTCTCAGCGGCGGATTCGCCACAAGATCACTTTTATCGGTGGCCGCCCCCCCAGCGCGCTCCGGTGCCCTCCGACGCTTACCGGCTCCACCGGCAGCGGCGATCGGATCCTGCACCCTCTGTGGTATGGAGCTGAATGAGGGATAGATGGCCCCCACCCGGCTCCATACCATTGCAGGGCGGAAGCGACGTCAAAACGTCACTTCCGCCTAGGGCTGGGAGATTTTCTAAAAAAAAAAAAAACTTAGATTCTCTTAAAAAAAACTCGATTCACGATTCGAATCGAGTTTTTTTTTTTTCTTTGGAAACCGCGCTGGTCCCGAGGCGCTGCGGGCATGAGCTTTTAGGCGAGGCCGCGGCTTCGGCCTAGTCCGCGTCGCCTGGCCTCGCAGACTAGGTCGAAGCCACGGCCTCATCTAAAAACTCCTTGCCCGCAGCTCTACAGGACCGGCGCGGTGAAAAAAAAAAAAAAATCTAAAAAAATCGATTTGCTCTCTCAACTCGATTCAAGATTTAAATCGATTTTTTCTCCAGCCCTACTTCCGCCCTTAGCTCTTAAAGGGACATTTATTTATTTTTTATTGCATTTTAGTGTAAATATGAGATCTGAAGTCTTTTTGACCCCCCAGATCTCATATTTAAGGGGTCCTGTCATGCTTTTTTTCTATTACAAGGGATATTTACATTCCTTGTAATAAGAATAAAAGTGACACATTTTTTTTTTTAAAAGAACCGTGTAAAAATAAAAAATAAAAAGTAAAATAAATAAGAAAAAAATAAGAAAAAAATGTTAACACGCCCAGTCCCACCGAACTCGTGCGCAGAAGCGAACATGCATAAAAATGGGGTTCAAACCACACATGTGAGGTATCACCACGATCGTTCGAGTGAGAGCAATAATTCTAGCCCTAGACCTCCTCTGTAACTCAAAACATGCAACCTGTAGAATTTTTTAAACGTCACCTATGGAGATTTTTAAGGGTAAAAGTTTGTTGCCATTCTACGTGCAGGCGCAATTTTGAAGCGTGACATGTTGGGTATCAATTTACTTGGCGTAACATCATCCTTCACAATATAAAAAAAAACTGGGCTAACTTTACTGTTGTCTTATTTTTTAATTCAAAAAAGTGTATTTTTCCAAAAAAAGTGCGCTTGTAAGACCGCTGCGCAAATACGGTGTGACAGAAAGTATTGCAACAACCGCCTTTTTATTCTCTAGGGTGTTAGAAAAAAAAAAATATATATATATATATATATTGTTTGGGGGCTCTAAGTAATTTTCTAGCAAAAAAATTATTTTAACTTGTAAACAACAAGTTTGAAAAATAGGCCCGGTCCTTATGTGGTTAAGGACAGAAGCCTCAGCTACTAGTTGTTGGATGATCTTCAGCTCCCTTCTGTGTTCCGGTTCTTGATACTATTGGATTCCTGGTTGCCGATCCGGCTTGCCTTTGACCTATCTTGTCTCCATTTCTGGCTTTGACCCTCGGCTTGTCCCATTACTCTGCTCCTGTCTGCTGTACCCGTCATGTATAACCTCTGGTTTGCTCTTCTGCTGCCTGATTACCAGTGTATGACCTCGGCTTTCTCCTGACCTTGCTTCATGCCTTACCCCTGGCTGATACTCTGTGTATGACTACTTGGCTGGCTCCTGACCCTGCTCCTGGCTCTCCCTTCGGTCAAGTCTCATCTGGTACATCTTAGGGACCCCCTGCCCTGCAGTGCATCCTGCTCGCCCACCAGTGCATCCTGCTCGTCCAGCCATCATCCAGCAGACATCTCATCACTCAGCCTATTGCAGCTGGCAACCCCTGTTTCTCTGGGCATAGCACTCCCTGTCACCCCCTTTCAATGATGCCCTACACTCAGCCGCAAGGGAAGCCCTCCCAGCACATCGGCCTCCGACCAGGTAAGTGACAATTGGCTATTGGAGAACCAGGTTGCTGTTCCACCAATAGGGGGCTTACCAGCACTGCTCATCTATCTGCTCCCCTATGCCAATGAAAGACCTGTTTGGCTTGACCGCAAGGGCTCATGGGAAATGAACGTTAGAGTTAAGCTGTTAAAGCAGACCTTTACTGCATCTGAGCACCAACAAAAACTATGTAATCCATTTTTAATATTTACAGCAAACTTCCCCTCCACCCCCACCCGTTCATAAATGCCTCTATGCTTTTTTTGTTGAGAAATCACTTCAAAAAGCACCTCCTCACATTTCTGGCCATGGCCATCTTGAGTAATGGCAAATGATTCATGTAGCATTTACTTCCTGGACTCCATCTGCTCTTAGCTCAGGCATACATGCAGGAGAGTGTGCTTGGCTGAGAAAACCTCTCCTTCCCTCCCGAAGAGTCCTGGGACGCATGACTATTTGCCTAGGCAACAAATCAGGAAGTAACTGAAAACAAGTAAATGTGATACACTTTCCTACCTATTTACGAATGCTAGCAGCATAAGGAATTAAAAATAACCAATGTGGATTGGGAGAGCGAAGTTCCACTTTAATATCTAGGCTTCGGGAGTCCGCTTTGTCGCACATTTTTTCTAATTGACACAGACAGCACTGACAGCCACCTATATCCCTATCCATGCAGATCCCCTCTAAGAGAAATCAGATGTACTTTGTGACTCCAGAACAGCCGCCATCTCTCCTGTATATTATTACCAGTTGACTGATTGATTTCAGACCAAAGTTGCTATTTCAACAAGCTGACCTTTAAAGGATTCATTTTATTTTATTTATTTTTTTCATTCTAAAAGATCTTTTCAGAAGACAGGCTTACAAATCTCCCCTCTAAATCCCCCGTCACTCAGTGACCCAGAGATGGGAGATTACTGGGGTCAGCGGCCAATAAGGCAACTCCAAACTTCAAAGAGACTCACTGAGTAGTTAAATGCATAACAGAACCCCGGCTGCAGAGTGGAAAGAAAAAAACGAAAGCATAGGTTTACAAACGGAGAAGTGGATTGGAGGAAGTTCCTTATAACAGCAAACAAAATACGTCAAATTTTTTCCATATTTAGGAGGGCTGGAAAGTGCCATCACCACAGCCACCACAAAGGATGAGATTACGCCCCAAGTGTATTATGAGATTCGAACCAGCTACAGCATCTGTGCCGTCAAGTTTCCCCTATCAGTTGAATCTTGGAAGACAAAGTTGTTTTTGCAAATGTATAAGAGACCACCGTTTTAAGTTGATATTTTAGCTTTGCATGGTTGACGGCAAGCTGAGTAACATGCTGTCTTCTCAAATCTCTGATGATCCTAAATCGATATTTTGGCTTTACACGGTTGCTGGTAGGTTGAGTAGCATGCTGGCTTCTCGAATCTCCGATGATCCTAAATCGATATTTTAGCTTTAAATGGTTGCTGGTAGGTTGAGTAGCATGCTGGCTTCTCGAATCTCCGATGATCCTAAATCGATATTTCAGCTTTCAATAGTTGCTGGTAAGGTTAAAGAGAATGCTGGCTTCTCAAATCTCAGATGATCCTAAATCGATATTTCAGCTTTGCATGGTTGCTGGTGTGTTGAGCAGCATGCTGGCTTCCAGGGGCGGACTGACCATTCGGGCTCTCGGGCACTGCCCGAGGGCCCCATGCCACTAAGGGGCCCCATCAGGGTTGCCAGCCTCAATAAAACCAAGGACAGTATGTAAAAATCTGTGTTTTTTTAAAAAATCCCAAGTTTATAGATGCCCCTCCTCTCCAGTATCTTTTCAGTGTGTGTATGTGTATACTGTGTGTGTATATTGTGTGTGTATATTGTGTGTCTGTGTGTGTATACTGTATGTGTGTGTGTGTATACTGTGTGGCCCCATAACCTATTGCCTGGGGGCCCCATAATCTTCTCCTATTGCCCGGGGCCCCATGAGTTGTCAGTCCGCCCCTGCTGGCTTCTCAAATCTCCGATGATCCTTAATCGATATGTTAGCTTTGCATGGTTGCTGGTAGGTCGAGTAGCATGCTGGCTTCTCAAATCTCTGATAAACCTAAATCGATATGTCAGCTTTGCATGGTTGCTGGTAGGTTGAGTAGCATTCTGGCTTCTCAAATCTTTGATGATCCTAAATCAATATTTCAGCTTTGCATGGTTGCTGGTAGGTTGAGTAGCATGTTAACAATCAAGGGTTGATACTACCTTAAACCCGCGCAAGGATAATATACAATTAAGGTGCTTCAAAATAAACAGAAAATATAAAATATCAAAACACAACCATACAAAATAAAATAAACTATTTACTGCAACATAAGAGGCTTCTCTTTTATCCCCCTTCTGAGTAGAACCCGTCTTGAGAGTTTACAGGTGAAGGAGCACTGCCTCTGATGGTGTATCCAGGGATTCTAATGCGAGTGGACTAACAGTTACCCATGCTATATTTGACTGCCTGTAGTGGGGGGTCAAATAATTCTGGAGAGTGAGCTGTGTGCTTATATCTTGGTGAAGAGGAGTCACGGCACTGTTTGGTGTGGATACATCTTGTGCTGGTGGACACACATTTGCTGGAACCTTTTGGAACATTTAGGAAAGAACACTGTCATCACCAATATTTTCTCACTGGACTTTTTTATGCTTTTCTTTATGTTGTAATTTTGGTGGTAATGAGAGTGCGGTTCATTAATAGGATATAATAGGTTGAGTAGCATGCTGGCTTCTCAAATCTCTGATGACACTTAATCAGTACTTCAGCTTTGCATGGTTGCTGGTAGGTTGAGTAGCATGCTGGCTTCTGAAATCTCTGATGATCCTAAATCAATATTTTAGCTTTGCATGGTTGCTGATAGGTTTCTTAAAGGGGTTGTAAACCTTCGTGTTCTTTCACCTTAATGCATCCTATACATTAAAGGTAAAAAAAACACCTGTCGGTGACCCCCCCCCCCGTTTTACTTACCAGAACCCTCGAAACTTGACACGGTGGGGACACGTGCGCATGTGCTCTCTCTGCCCGGGGTTCTCGACTCTTGATTGGATAGATTGATAGCAGCTCAGCCATTGGCTCCCACTGCTGTCAATCAATTTCAATGACGCGATCGCCGGGGGGCGGGGCCGAGTCCTGAATTCTGCCTCTATGGACTCGGGAGCGCGCCCGCAAGGTAACCCCCTCGGGAGAGCGCTTCTCCAAGAGGGTTATCTGATGTGGGGAGGAGCCGCGAGAGCCGCCGGGGGACCCCAGAAGAGGATGTTCGGGGCCACTCTGTGCAAAAACGAGCTGTACAGTGGAGGTAAGTATGATATGTTTAACCCCCCCCCTCGGGGAAGCGCTTCTCCTAGGGGGTTAGCTGATGTGGGGAGGAGCCGCGATAGCCGCCGGGGGACCCCAGAAGAGCAGGTTCAGGGGGCCACTCTGTGCAAAACAAGCTGCACAGTGGAGGTAAGTATGATATGTTTGTTATTTAAAAAAAAAAATTTACCTTTACGATCACTTTAAATCACTGATGGACTTCAGTGATGAGATATTTCCACCAGTGGCGAAACTACAAAGGTCGCCAAGGATGCAATTGCGACTGGGCGGTGACACCTGTCAAACTCTGCACCATGAATTAAATATCCTGCGCCTGCACCAAGTGTACAGCCCCATGTGGCTATTATTTTACAGTTAGGGTGGACGGCCATTTTTACTGCCCCCCCCCCGTCTGAAAAAGACTGTAGAGTGACTTGCAGAGTCACCAGGTTTGCAGATTACAAGAGCTACCATGGAAATGGGACATGTAAAGGTGCATGTAAAGGTGCATGGGCGAACCTACACTTAGGTCCTTGTTTCTGGTTCGGCATGCGCCATAAAAAACCTACAGGTAAATCAAACCACTGGAGGCTACTAAAGATGAAATATCACTTTCAAATGGAATTACAATGCAAAAATGCAAAATCCGAGCCGTAAACAGGCCTCATTTGTATAACTAAAACGTTTCCCGATGAAAAGTTTGTTTATTGTGTATCCGCGTTATAGTCTCATCTGGCAACAAGTATAAAATCATCGCAGCCTCGTCACCGAGGGACTTTCCATTGTCAGGTCTGTTCATTAAGAGACCACATAAAGGTCAGCTGCTTCCTCTTTCAGTCCGACCAGCTGTGAAAATACTTCCCATTGCCCAAAGAGGGAAGTGCAGACTCACCCCGCTACCACTGCCTCTTTTTATTTCTGTCTAAATCACAAGTGAAATGTGTTTAACACCCCCCCTCCCCCCCCCCCCCCATGGTCAAACTCAGGTAGCATCACCCCTTTCATCTCTGGAAGGTTTTACCCCCTTCAATGACCAGGTCAGTTTTTACTATTCAGCACTGCGCTACTTTAACTGGCAATTTCGCGGTCATGCAACACTGTAGCCAAACGCAAACTAAATTTATATTGGTTTTTTTTCACATAAATAGAGCTTTCTTTGATCACCACAGGGGCTTTTCCAAAAAGGTGGAAATTTTGAAAAAAAAAAAAAACTTTATTTTTTACTTTCTGACATAAAACATATCCAATTAAAAAAAAAAAATTCTTCAAAAATGTAGGGCAAAATGTATTCAGCTACATGTCTTTGGTAAGAAAAAAAATCCTAATAAGCATATAATGATTGGTTTGCATGAAAGTTATAACGTCTACAAACTATGGGATATTTGCTGGAATTTTTATTATTTTTATTTTTTTTATATATGTAGCGCCCTGCTCCTGAAGAGCAGAAGCTATTCTTTTGAAATTTAAGTTGGCTGAAGCTACAGTTTGGCTCAGCTCATTATTACCTAAATTTATGGTTTCTGTACCAGTTTAGCTGGACTGTGCAGATTTCCATCTGACCATGGGTGGTGCTGTCACCATTGGTGGATGTTGTAAATACAGTCTGGTTGGACATATTGAATGCTCTTTGCTCAGAAACAGGTTCGGTGGGAGTGGTTCATTCACCGTGCATTCTGGGTAAAGGTATTTAAGGGACAGACACCATTTTTGTGTGGTTGGCGCTTCCTGACCTCATGGCCCTCCTGGCCTGGGGGAATTGCTGCTGTCTAGAAATCTGCCTTGGGGTCGGCGGACCTAAGGCTCTGTTACTAGAAGAAGGCCCAAGGTCTTTGTGGACTATTGATCTGTAGGAAGGTCTTTTGGCTGTCTGGCCTGCGGGAGGAAGCAAGGGACTGTAGCAACCAGGGGAGGACTCTTCAGGAGAGGACCGAGCGTAAGGCTGGTATCTTGAGAAGAGCCTGGGAACTCAGTCGGAGACGCATCTAAGATTGTCAGGTCTGTGGCAGAGACCGTATCAAGTACAGTAAGCAATTCATCCAAGATTGTCAGGTCTGTGGCAGAGACCGTATCGGAGCATCGCATCGGCTGCAAGATTAGTGAGAGAGATCTAACCGATGATTGCTAAGTCCAGCTGTGAAGCTGCTGCTTGCTGGATATAAGAAATACCTTTATACTGCAAGATTAAAAGTACCTGAATCCAGTTCATCTCTTTATCCTGCTATTGCATTGTTTTGTTTTCTCAATAAAACTTGGAAAAAAGGACTAAGTGTTGGTGCCAGTGTTTCAATTGAGTAAATAGCAAGTACCCCTAGGACGAACACTGTGTAGATGGCAACGTTAAGCCCGAAAAAAAATTATTAGCAGCTCCTTCGGGGGTAAAATGACTGTTTGCTAAATGTGGGGGCTCGAGTCCGGGATTTACGGTTACCTATAGCGACTAAAGGAATCTTTTTTGCCAAGGAAGTAATGCAATAGAGGATTTTGGACTTTGCCATTTTTTTTTTGTCTGGTTGTGCTCAACAACATGATTGGTTGCAGTCCAAGGTACTAGCGGTGGGCGGAGTCAAGAAAGCCCGGGAGTTGTGTGACCAGAGGAGCCAATGGGAGGAGTTGTCTGAACTACGTGCTAAGTAAGACACCGCGTGGTCTGACTAAAAGCGGAGAAGGGAGGTCCTGTTGAGCGGTTGCCATGCTCCGAATGCCAGGGATGCAGTCTACTATGGGTGTTGGAGCCAGTGTTTCAATTGAGTAAATGAAAAGTACCCCTAGGACGAACACTGCGAAGATGGTAACGGTAAGCCCGAAAAAAAATTATTAGCAGCTCCTTCGGGGGTAAAATGACTGTTTGCTACATATATATTACTAATGGCGGTGATTAGCGAGGACTCATAGCGGGACTGCGATGCTGTGACGGTCAATATAACACTAACAGGACCAACTGCCACTGACATCACCAGTGACATGAATACAGTGATCAGTGATGATACTAGACACTGTCACTGTATTAATGACACTGGCTGGGAAAGGGTTGACATCTAGGGCGATTAAGGGGTTAAAGTGTTACTAAACCTACAGTAGTAAAATCAGTCTGTCAATGCAGTAACGCATGCTTGTTATACTCACTGTGGAAACTAAGGGGTTAAATCTTCTGCATTGTGTAAAAAGGCTATTTGATCCTGTCTTCTCAGATCCTCCCTTTATTCCTCGGTCCCCAATGTATCTCCTGATAGAACAGAGGCTAGGGGACAAGCTGCATATGCTCAGTTTGGTGTGCACTGCTAGCAAGTTTTTTTTGTTTCTTTCTTGGGAGAGTGCATGTGATCAACACAGGGGCCAATCAGCACTTTCCAGACAGAGGGTCAGGAGTCCTGTAGCCTCATAGGACAGTCAGATCAGAATGAAAACGCCTCCTATAAGCTTTCACCAGGCACTGATAGAAGTCACAAGACTGCTATACACTGCTGGTGAGAAAAGGTATTTAGCAGTTTATATTTACTAAAATAATTGCATTTCCATGTTCTGTGTACTGTGAGAGAACAGATATAGTGAATGCAGGCTCCTGGGGAGACCAGATATAGTGAATGCTAAAATCCTGGGGAGACCAAATATAGTGAATACAGGCTCCTGAGGAGACCAGATATAGTGAATGCAAAATCCTGGGGAGACCAAATATAGTGAATGCAGGCTCCTGAGGAGATCAGATATAATGAATGCAGGCTCCTGGGGAGAGTAGATATAGTGAATGCAGGCTCCTGTGGAGAGCAGATATAGTGAATGCAGACTCCTGGGGAGAGCAGATATAGTGAATGCAGGCTCCTGGGGAGAGCAGATATAGTGAATGCAAGCTCCTGGGGAGTTCAAATATAGAGAATGCAGAGTCCTGGGGAGACCAGATATAATGAATGCAGGCTCCTGGGGAGAGCAGATATAGTGACTGCAGGCTCCTGGGGAGACCAGATATAGTGAATGCAGGCTCCTGGGGAGACCAGATATAGTGAATGCAGAGTCCTGGGGAGAGCAGATATAGTGAATGCAGACTCCTGGGAGATCAGATAGAGTGAATGCAGCCTTCGGGGGAGAGCAGATATAGTGACGGCAGGCTCCTGGGGAGATCAGATATAGTGACTGCAGGCTCCTGGGGAGAGCATATATAGTGAATGCAGGCTCCTGGGGAGATCAGATATAGTGAATGCAGGCTCCTGGGGAGAGCAGATATAGTGAATGCAGGCTCCTGGGGAGAGCAGATATAGTGAATGCAGGCTCCTGGGGAGACCAGATATAGTGAATGCAGGCTCCTGGGGAGACCAGATATAGTGAATGCAGGCTCCTGGGGAGACCAGATATAGTGACTGCAAGCTCCTGGGTTTAGTAACATTTTAAATATGTGCCTAGCTATGTGCAATGTGTGTACAGTGTGCTGCTTTTACTAACTGCCGCACACATCTTGTTTCCATCCCCTCCTGTAGTATTCTGCAGGCAGCCTGTGGTGGGTGGAGTCTACTAGGTCCCTCCCACAACTCTACTCTTTGCACAGTGCAGTACATATTTTTAAATAGTTTGCAAAGGCATTTGGTGCACAAAGTGGGGTTGCACTGTATCTATTATGGGATATAAATCAATGAAAATTTTGGACTCAGAGTTCTCCTGAAGTAGCTGGTGGATGATCCCGGGGGTGTTCACCAATTCTAGAGAAGACTTTCAAAGACTGAATTCATTTTAAACAAAATAATGGACATATAAGAAGACCTAATTGGCCTTATTTAACAAAGAGCGAAAGAAACAAACTTTCAACTTTTAAGTGCAGCAACCTATTCCTAACATATCTCTCTATTAGGACGCCATCAAACCCAATCACTGCAAATTACTGATAATTAGTAGCTGCTGCTAACAAGTCCACTACAGAAACCTGAACCCGGCTCACTGCGGTCATTTAACCTCTGACCTCTCCTCCAACATCAGTGTGACAGCTGGGAGGAGACCACCCAACATACAGCTTGGGGGGGGGGGGGGGGGGGCGGATGCACCAAAATGTTATATTTCCAATGTTCTAAGTTTATCATGAACTTCAAAATTAAAAAAAATAATTCAATTACAATTACGGATTTTTTTATAGCCCACCTGGAATAGCAACTGCTATATGCTTACTTATAAAGTACACTAGTTATAAAGATGTATAATAAGGTACACCCCAAAGCTCAAACACACATACACTGTATTTTCCAAAAGTCAGTACACCCCTCACATTTTTGTATTTTCTTCTATCTTTTCATGTGACAACACTGAAGAAATGACACTTGTCTACAATGTAAAGTAGTGAGTGTACAGCTTGTATAACAGTGTAAATTTGCTGTCCCCTCAAAATAACTCAACACACAGCCATTAATGTCTAAACCGCTGGCAACAAAAGTGAGTACACCCCTAAGTGAAAATGTCCAAAGTGTCAATATTTTGTGTGGCCACCATTATTTTCCAGCACTGCCTTAACCCTCTTGGGCATGGAGGTCACCAGAGCTTCACAGGTTGTCACTGGAGTCCTCTTCCCCTCCTCCATGATGACATCACAGAGCTGGTGGATATTAGAGACCTTGCGCTCCTCCACCTTCCGTTTGAGGATGCCCCACAGATGATCAATAGGGTTTAGATCTGGGGACATTCTTGGCCAGTCCATCACCTTTACCCTCAGCTTCTTTAGCAAGGCAGTGGTGGTCTTGGAGGTGTGTTTGGGGTCGTTATCATGTTGGAATACTGCCCTGCGGCCCAGTCTCTGAAGGGAGGGGATCATGCTCTGCTTCAGTATGTCACAGTACTTGTTGGCATTCATGGTCCCCTCAATGGACTGTAGATCCCCAGTGCCGGCAGCACTCATACAGCCCCAGACCATGACACCCCCACCACCATGCTTGACTGTAGGAAACACACACTTGTCTTTGTCCTCCTCACCTGGTTGCCCCCACACACGCTTGTCACCATCTGAACCAAATACGTTTATCTTGTTCTCATCAGACCACAGGGCATGGTTCCAGTAATCCATGTCCTTAGTCTGCTTGTCTTCAGCAAACTGTTTGCGGACTTTCTTGTGCATCATCTTTAGAAGAGGCTTACTTCTGGGACGACAGCCATGCAGACCAACTTGATGCAGTGTGTGGCGTATGGTCTGAGCCAGGGCCGTCTTTAATATTGATTGGACCCTGGGCAAAACTTTTCTTGGGCCCCCCCCCCCATGCAGTTTCCCTCTCCACCTGCTCTGAGACATACAATAAATAGCAACTGGACTCAAAATCAGTTTACTGAATCAGATCAAACAGCTATTGCGATTGGTTGCCAGAGATTACAGTGTATCATTACCGCTCACTGACTGGTTGCTAGAGGTTACAGCACACATTATGGCTCACTGATTAGTTGCTAGAGGTTACAGAACATGATTTCTGCTTGTTGATTGGTTGCTAGAGATTACTGTGGATATGACCTCAGGGGGGCATGATATACATATCAATGCCGCCGGCCGCCCCTATTTACATATGAATTTCATCACTATTTACATATGAATGCCGGTAATTTACATGTAAACACAGGGTCTGCAGGTGAGTCATCTTTACACAACAATAGGGCAGAGCTGGGCAGCATTAGTAGCAGCACTTCACACTGAGATATTGGGACACAGCACAGGACTAAAACCTCAAGGGAGGAGGGAATTTAAACCAGGATAGTTGGCAAGTATGAGGCTGCTGCTTTGGGCCCCACAACAATGACAGGGCCCAGGGCAGCTGCCCCTTTTGCCCTGCCTTAAAAACGGCCCTGGTCTGAGCACTGACAGGCTGACCCCCCACCCCTACTACCTCTACAGCAATGCTGGCAGCACTCATACGTCTATTTCTCAAAGACAACCTCTGGATATGACGCTGAGCACGTGACCTCAACTTCTTTGGTGGACCATGGCGAGGCCTGTTCTGAGTGGAACCTGTCCTGTTATACCGCTGTATGGTCTTGGCCACCGTGCTGCAGCTCAGTTTCAGGGTCTTGGAAATCTTCTTATAGCCTAGGCCATCTTTATGTAGAGCAACAATTCTCTTTTTTTCAGACTCTCAGAGTTCTTTGCCTTGAGGTGTCATGTTGAACTTCCAGTGACCAGTATGAGAGAGTGAGAGCGATAACACCAAATTTAACACACCTGCTCCCCATTCAGACCTTGTAATACTAACGAGTCACATGACACCGGGGTGTGTGGCTAATTTGGCCCAATTTGGACATTTTCACTTAGGGGTGTACTGACTTTTCTTGCCAGCGGTTTAGACATTAATGGCTGTGTGTTGAGTTATTTTGATGGGACGGCAAATTTACACTGTTATACAAGCTGTACACTCACTACTTTACATTGTAGCAAAGTGTCATTTCTTCAGTGTTGTCACATGAAAAGATAGAAGAAAAGATTTACAAAAATGTGAGGGGTGTACTTACTTTTGGAAAATACTGTGTGTGTGTGTGTATATATATACACACACACATACAGTAGGTGTGCACAGCCTATTGCATTAGAGTGTGCACTTATAAGCACAAACATGCATACCTATGTACAGTATATATATATATATATATATATATATATATATATATATATATATATATATATATATATATATACACACACACAAGCACTCTCATAAATAAATGTAAAAAGCATATTAAAACACAAACTGGGTCAGTAGAGCAGTGGATGTGTCAGTAGGGTAGAGACTGGTGTCAGCTGGGCAGTGGACGGTGTAGGAACGTAGGTAATATTTTTTTATTATTATTATTTATTTATTAACTTTTGAAGCGGTGTTAAAAATCCTGCTTGCTGCATTGTTGGTGCATATTTGGTCAGTTAAAAAAAAAAAAACGTCACCAAAAAACGCACACCTCCTTATTGAAATGCATTGAAAACACATGAAAAATGCACCCGTGTTGCATTTTTGATGCATTTTTTGTCACGTGACCTATGAAACATACAATAAGAAAGGTAAAATCGCAGTAAAATTGTGGGTGTTTTCGGCAGCCATTATCGGCACTTTTTTTTCTTTCAGCACAACATTGAAAACCCTATTTTCGGAGGCCGAAATTTTGGTACATCGCTAATCTAAGCAGACCCCTGATGTCTCAGGTTTGAAACAGAGAAAGGGACTGAGGACAGAGATTCCCCAGTCTTTATTTCTGCAGTCTCAGCTGCACTGGACATACGCAGTGCTCTGTGCTGAGCGGCTTCCTTTTCACTCACAAACACAGTTTAACTTCAGTTATGAATGAACACAGTGAGCGATTGGGACTGATCACTCACTGTGTTCATTCAGAAAAGGAAGAGGCCCGTAATGTACATCCTGTGCCTGCAGCAGCATTTGGTGGGAGAGGAGAGGAGGGAAGGCAGGCAGCACTGTGGGGGCAGGTAGGAGGTGGAATCTGCTCTGCACAGGAGTGATTAGGGTGTGCCCAAGCACACCCGGCACACCACCTGCGCATACCTATGTATAGGTGAAAATTAGAGATTAAGGCTGCATTGATACCAGAGCACAGCGATTTTCAGGCATTTTCACACACATTTTGAGCATTTTCAAGCATACTTCATGCATTTTGTTTTAGCCAATGGAAAGCATTAGGGGAGGAGACCAGATCTTACATGCTGAAAATGCTGCATACAAATGTGCAAAAATGTTCAATATGTGCATTTTCAGGCATTTCCATTCAAATCCATTTCCCCTGATTTTTTTCGATGAATGCAAAGCCTTCTCTAATTGGACAAGGCGGACAGGCGAACTCCATTCCGTCACCTCCGGCTTGCCCTCCGCTCCCCGCTGTCACTTGCAAACACAGAAGCCTTCAGTGTTTACAAGGGACAGCTTTGCTCTCAGCAGCTCATGGATCTGACAGATCCCTGCACACACTCCTAGACGGGCACAGCAGGGACAGATCTCCAGAGAGAGAGAGAGAACTCCCTGCAAGGCGAGGCAAAGCCGCCTACACAGGGGGGTACTACAGCCAGGACAGGTAGGAGAGTAAACAAGTAAAAGGATTGAGTCGACAACTCTGTACACCATATAACGCTTTTAATGGTTGGTTACATGAAGCGACAAGCAAAACAGTTGACGCGTTTCGGCAACAGCCTTAGTCGTAGCATGTTAAACATAAAAATGGCAATACATTTATACTCATATAAGCTCCACCCCAAAATCAATTGCATGGTAAATTGAAGAAATTCACTTTAAATTAAATTAAGAGGCTAATAGGTAGGAGAGTGCAGAGATGCAAGGAAGCTTTGAGGAAATGGTTGGAGTTGAGGTTGCCCACTATGCATAGCGCACCCCTAAACCCTGCGCTCTGTACATAGCGTACTCCTGAACCTTGCACTCTGTACATAGCGTACTCCTGAACCTTGCACTCTGTACATAGCGTACTCCTGAACCTTGCACTCTGTACATAGCGTACTCCTGAACCTTGCACTCTGTACATAGCGTACTCCTGAACATTGCACTCTGTACATAGCGTACTCCTGAACCTTGCACTCTGTACATAGCGTACTCCTGAACCTTGCACTCTGTACATAGCGTACTCCTGAACCTTGCACTCTGTACATAGCGTACTCCTGAACATTGCACTCTGTACATAGCGTACTCCTGAACCCTGCACTCTGTACATAGTGTACTCCTGAAGTCTGTACATAGCGTACTCCTGAACTCTGTACATAGCGTACTCCTGAACTCTGTACATAGCGTACTCCTGAACTCTGTACATAGCGTACTCCTGAACTCTGCACACTGTACGTAGCATACGCCTAAACTCTGCACACTGTACGTAGCATACTCCTAAACTCTGCACTCTGTACGTTGCATACTCCTAAACTCTGCACGCTGTACGTAGCACACTCCTGAACTCTGCACGCTGTACGTAGCACACTCCTGAACTCTGCACGCTGTACGTAGCACACTCCTGAACTCTGCACGCTGTACGTAGCACACTCCTGAACTCTGCACGCTGTACGTAGCACACTCCTGAACTCTGCACGCTGTATGTAGCACACTCCTGAACTCTGCACGCTGTACGTAGCACTCCTGAACTCTGCATGCTGTACGTAGCACACTCTGCACTCTGCGTACTCCTGAACTCTATGCCGGGAGAAGGTCATCCAGCGCCCAGGGTAAAAAAGTAAAACTGCGCCCCCGCCATAGTTCATGTGATCCTACGCCCAGCAGTCACTCCTGTATGTCTGTGTACACCAGTGCCGGCTTCTGAATACAGAAATGATGCACCGGCAGGAACGAGGAGGGGAAGAGAGAGAACACAGCCTGCACTGACTCCCGGCTCTCTCCTCTGCTTGCCGCTCCCATAGTTGGACTGACACGAGTAGTAATTCCACTGTCACTACTCCTATCAGCTTTGTAACAGAAGGAAGGACCCCCATTTATACAGTAAATCATTGCGCCCAGGGCAGCCGACCCTCCTGCCCCCCCTCCCCCCCATCCCAGCCCTGACCAGGCGGCGCTTATATTTCCATCCTAAAGGTTTCACTTTAATGCAAATTCATATTCAGCAAAGCAGGGGGCAGACCAGTCTTTGCAGAATGTACTTTCTATTTTATTGCTGTTATTTGCAGCTTTGAACGAGGTGTGAAGTTTCACAGTTTGCAAAGCGGTTGTAGTCATTTTAATCACATCAGAAAAGATGCGAGGCCTTACAGCCGGGAGCGGGAAATGACTTGTTTCTGTCATCTGCATCTGATCAGAATCATTTATTCTGAGGTCATTTTTAGGATAATGAAATTACTGTAAATCTAGTTTGTGAAAAAAACACTAAGGAGGCCATTTACAAATTCGCCAGAGTTGTAGAGATTGCAGTTACTGAGAACAGTCTGCACCCAGGAAACTGACGAGCCTCCCCGCTAAAAGGGGGGGGACAGTTTGATAAATAAATGTGATTTAACGGTTATATAAATGCTTTAATCCTTTCGCTGCCAGAGGCACTTTTGAATTCTTTTGCACACGTTTAAAAAATCATTTTAGGTCTGAGGATTCCTAAAACCCCCAAACTCTGTAAGCAGACACCCTGGAGAATAAAATAGCGGTAGTTTCAATTTTTTATGGCACACAATTTTAGCTCAACAGTTTACAAAACACACAATTTCAGTGAAAAAAAAAATTACGCTAAAGTTAATTTTAGGGCACTAAAAATAATAATATTTTGGGCATAATATAAAAGATAGGGTTGCACAGAATAAATAGATACCCAACATGTCAAGCCTTAAAATGGAATGTGTCCCCGAAACAGAAAAAAAAAACGTTGGTACCCTATATTTCCCATATGCAAAGTTTTAAAAGTCCCTACAGGTCATCAGTTTAGGGCAGGGGTGGCCCATCCATTAAGGGCACACGGGCGCTGCTTCCCCCGTGCCCATGCAGCCGCCCCCCCCCCCCCATATCCATGCGTCTGCTTCCTTGCAGGACACCAGATGCATGAACTCCAATACGGGGGGGGTGATTTCTTGAAGCACGGATTAGAGCCAGAGGCCCTAATAGGCTTCAAAATAGGGTGGGCTCGGGGCGCAGAGAATGCGCTTGGAGCCCACCCAGGTGTGCTACAACAGCGAATGAATACTCACTATCATAACACGGATCCTCCTCCTAGCCAATCAGGAAGCGGGTCTCAGACCCGTCACTCAATTGGCTGAAAGGACAGGCGATCCTATTGGACGCCTAGGGGAAGGGGAGGAGACGCACAGCTGATGGAGGAAAGGGCTCAGGAGCCGCTGCACGAGGCCCGCTGCCTCATGCCCGCTGCCTGATGCCCGCTGCTAGATGGGGTAAGTGCCAGACCGACTAGCAGACAGTGAGGTGGGGGAAGGTTGTTTGCTGCCCCCCCCCAAAAAAACAAAAAAAACAAAAAAAAAACACCAGCCACCACTGGTTCAGAGTTAACCATAAGTAATGGGCTTATAATTCGTGATTTCACTCCGCATGCACAGCGATATGTAACATGGGCAGTCCCATGGCATCCAAGGTGAAAAACCCTAAAGGGGTTGTAAAGGCTGATGGTATTTTATCCTAATGCATAAAGATAAAAAGCCTTGTGTGTGCAGCAACCCCCACAGCCCCCCCCCCCTTAATACTTACCTGAGCCCCATCTCCATCAGCGATGTCCACGAGTACCTCGGCCGTCCAGTACTCTTCCTCCTGATTGGCTATGACACATCAGCAGGGCCATTGGCTCCCGCTGCTGTCAATTAAACTCAGTTAGCCAATCAGGAGAGAGAGGGGGCGGGGCAGAACTGAGACTCCGTGTCTGAATGGACACAGGGAGCTGTGGCTCGGCTCGGGTGTCCTCATAGCAAGCTGCCTGCTGTGGGGGGGCACTCGACAGGAGGGAGGGGCTAGGAGCGCAGAAGAGGGACCTGACAGGAGGGGGGTCCAGGCTGCTCTGTGCAAAACCATTACACAGAGCAGGTAAGTGTAACAGGTTTGTTATTTTAATAGAAAAAAAAAACAAAAAAATGAGACTTTACAATCACTTTAATCTCTCTTTGCGCCATTATTTTTTTGTCCTGTTTGCTATATTGTCAGCTTTCTATCCCTCAGCTAGAAGTAAGGTTTTTGTGGCGGAGGGTGCGCTGCCGGGAAGGGTTAAGCCGCGCTCTCGGGAAAAGGCCAAGCCGGGGAGGGAGAAATCACAAAAGTGACTTTGTGAAGTTCTCTGGGGCGGCAGCCCACACGATCCTGCAGCGCTGTCACCCGGGCCGTGCTGACAGGAAGCAGTTACCGCCTTGAGCCTCATTCGACCCACGTGCAGCGGGGTCTGCCGGCCGACCACAGAGCGGCCTCTGTTCCTGGTGTAATTGTCAACATCTGCTGCGCAGAGATCAGATGGGCTCCGAGTGAAGCAAAATATACACAGACCCCCACTTCTCCTGGGCTCCGAAGGAAGCTTACAAATCACACATGTTCAGGGGGGGGGGGGGGGGGGGGGGAGAAGCACTAGTGGACCAGTGCAGACGTCTTCTTCTGAGTGGACAGCGAGGAGAAATCCGCCCCCCCCCCCACCCCCCCTAAGAAAAGTGATTTAAATGTTGCCAACTTAGAATGTTGAGTTCCCTATAACACAGGAAGAGCCGTGATGATGTAGAAAGAAAGTAACAACTCGAGACCAGAACTGACTCATCAGCAGAATAGAGCGAGAGAGACGGCAACAATGTAACTGATATCAGGGCAGAGATCACAGGAAGTTGTCAGCTCATCAGATCTCTGGCAGGATCAACAGGTTTTGGTTTTTTTTTTTGTGCACTTATTGCACAGATATAACCAAAGACTTTCTACGATGTACTGCGTGTAAAGTTTTACCAAACCCACAACAGTAAAATCCGTCTGTATATGCAGCAAAGCGTGGAACCTAAGGGGTTAATCCTCTGCATTGTGTGAAAAAGGCCGTTTGATCCGGGCCTTCTCTGATCCTCCCCTTCTTCCACTGTTCCCAAGCGATCTCTTGATAGAACAGAGCCTTGGGGGCAAGCTGCACTCGCTCAGTTTGGAGTGTATTGCTAGAGAGTTTTTTTTTTTTTTTCTTGGGAAGGTACATGTGATCAGCACAGGGACCAATCAGCATTGTCCAGACAGAGGGTCAGGGGTCCTGCAGCCTCATAGGAAAGTCAGATTAGAATGAAAAGTTCTCCTACAAGCTTTAACCAGACACTGATAGAAATCACAAGACTGCTATATACTGCTGATGAGAAAAGGTATTTTAGCAGTTTATATTTACTAAAATAATTGCATTTCCATGTTCTGTGGGAGACCAGATATAGGAGTTGGCCCACCCTTTGCAGCTATAACAGCTTCAACTCTTCAAGGTTTAGGAGGGTGTCTATGGGAATGCTTGGTGTTCTATCGGGTTGAGATCAGGACTCTGTGCAGGCCAGTCAAGTTCCTCCACCTCAAACTTTCTCATCCATGTCTTTATGGACCTTGCTTTGTACACTGGTGTGCAGTCATGTTGGAACAGGAAGGGGCCGTCCCCAAACTGTTCCCACAAAGTAGGGAGCATGAAATTGTCCAAAATGTCTTGGTATGCTGACACCTTCAGAATTCCCTTCACTGGAACTAAGGGGCCAAGCCCAACCCCTGAAAAACAACCCCCCCCACCATAATCCCCCCTCCACCAAATGATTTGGACCAGTGCACAAAGCAAGGTCCATAAAGACATGGATGAGCGAGTTTGAGGAGTTGAAGGAACTTGACTGGCCTGCACAGAATCCTGACTTCAACCCGATAGAACACCTTTGGGATGAATTAGAGCGGAGACTGCGAGCCAGGCCTTCTCGTCCAACATCAGTGCCTGATCTCACAAATGCGCTTCTGGAAGAATGGTCAAACATTCCCATAGACACACCTAAACCTTGTGGACGGCCTTCCCAGAAGAGTTGAAGCTGTTATAGCTGCAAAGGGCGGAGCCAACTCAATATTGAACCCAACAGACTAAGACTGGGAGGCCATTAAAGTTCATGTGCGTGTAAAGGCAGGTGTCCCAAAACTTTTGACAACATAGCGTATATGTAGCACCCTCCTAGTCTAGAGCAGGCTACTAGGCTCCTCTGTAAACAGCAGGGGTTGATTGGTTAGGGCTGCCCAGTGTTTCACAGGCCACTGTTCTGCTGCTTCTCCCTGTCTTCTAGAGCAGGGATATTCTAGAAGCATAGTGGGAGGGAGAGCAGAACAGGCAGCCTGGATATTTATGGAACACCAGCCAATCCCCAAGGAGGTGTGCCCAGAAGGTGGAGGGGGAGCCCATAAAGTAGTCCGAGGCGTGGGCAGCAGAGTGCAGTGTTCCTGGGGCCAGTCCTGCCAAGGGGAGAACTCTGTAGTCCTATACAAAGATCCATTGTCCAGGGATTGAGCTGGGTCCGGAGGAAGCTCTCTGGAGATAACCAGGTGGGAAGCAGTTCAGTTGTCCTGCGGTGGTGTGAGTCTACGTCTCCCCAACTAGAAAGAGCCTGTGGATATCGGCAGGAGCCAACCAATGATCCTGCAGCTAAGTGAGTAAATGACCCCCAATGCTGGGGGAGAAGTGGCAGTGTGTGGCTTTTAAACTCCTGAAGGAGTACAAGTCACCAGCAGTATGAAGAATCCTGTAGGACAAATCAAGTGCAGCCAGCAGTGTGTGAAGAGCTAGTAGAATGTGAAGCTCGGCCAGACTTTGAGGAGTCCTCAAGTTGTTCCAGTGGCAGTTCACAAGGAGTATTCCCCATCCAAGTCCCTGTTCCAATGACAATCCCAACTGACGCGTTCCGCACTTCGCGTCCTTGGTCGTCGTTGAAATTTTACGGTTTAGATCCACTTTAAAGCTGTTACAGGCATGTTATGGAGAAGCCTGCCAAGAAATGCATCCAAAAACAAACAGCCAGCGAACGGCAAGTAAATAGTCCTTCACGCGGAACGTTCTGTGATGAATATTGCGGCTTGTGTTGACTTTGTAAATATATTCCTGGATGGTTATGAGCTAAAGTCACTCTGTATGTCTGTACACCATCCAAAAAGATGTGCAAACGTAGTGAAAGCTTAAACACATACGTGTGTATATACATATATAGAGAGAGAGAGAGAGAGAGAGAGAGAGAGAGAGAGAGACTCACCGGCCACTTTATTAGGTACACCTGTTCAGTTGCTTGGTAACACAAATCGCTGATCAGCCAATCACATGGCAGCAACTCACTGCATTTAGGCATCTAGACGTGGTGAAGACGACTTGCTGAAGTTCAAGCCGAGCATCAGAATGGGGAAGAAAGGGGGTCGAAGTGACTTTGAACGTGGCATGGTTGTTGGTACCAAACGGGCCGGTCTGAGTATTTCTGGGATTTTCACACATAACCATCTCTTGGGGTTTACAGAGAATGGTGGGAAAAAGAGAAAATATCCAGTGAGCGGCCGCTGTGTGGAGGAAAATGCCTTGTTGATAGAGGAGAATGGGCAGACTGGCTCCAGATGATAGAAAGGCGACAGTAACTCAAATAACCTCTCGTTACACCCAAGGTATGCAGAATACAATCTCTGAACACACAACACATCCAACCTTGGAGCAGAGGGGCTACAGCAGCAGAAGACCACACCGGGTGCCACTCCTCTAAGAACAGGAAACTGAGGCTACAATTGGCACAGATCACCAAAATTGGACAATAGAAGATTGGAAAAACGTTGCCTGGTCTGATGAGTCTGGATTTCAGCTGCGACATTCAGATGGTGGGGTCAGAATTTGGTGCATGGATCCATCCTGCCTTATTTCACCGGTTCAGGCTGGTGGTGGGGGTGTAATGGTGTGGGGGATGGGATATCACCAGTTCAGGCTGGTGGTGGGGGTGTAATGGTGTGGGGGATGGGATATCACCAGTTCAGGCTGGTGGTGGGGGTGTAATGGTGTGGGGGATGGGATATCACCGGTTCAGGCTGGTGGTGGGGGTGTAATGGTGTGGGGGATGGGATATCACCAGTTCAGGCTGGTGGTGGGGGTGTAATGGTGTGGGGGATGGGGTATCACCGGTTCAGGCTGGTGGTGGGGGGTGTAATGGTGTGGTGGATGGGATATCACCGGTTCAGGCTGGTGGTGGGGGTGTAATGGTGTGGGGGATGGGGTATCACCGGTTCAGGCTGGTGGTGGGGGGTGTAATGGTGTGGGGGATGGGGTATCACCGGTTCAGGCTAGTGGTGGGGGTGTAATCTTGTGGGGGATGGGGTATCACCGGTTCAGGCTGGTGGTGGGGGTGTAATGGTGTGGGGGATGGGATATCACCGGTTCAGGCTAGTGGTGGGGGTGTAATCTTGTGGGGGATGGGGTATCACCGGTTCAGGCTGGTGGTGGGGGTGTAATGGTGTGGGGGATGGGGTATCACCGGTTCAGGCTGGTGGTGGGGGTATAATGGTGTGGGGGATGGGGTTTAATCACCACGGCCCCCCTGAGTATTGTTGCTGACCATGTCCATCCCTTTATGACTACAGTGTCCCCATCTTCTGATGGCTCCTTCCAGCAGGATAATGTCACCATGTCACAAAGCTCCAATCATCTCACCACTGGACAATGAGGTCTCACAATTTTATTTCTTCTTTTTTTTACAATATTTTTGAGTGTATTGTACATATTACCCATCAATTCCTTCCCTTATTTCTGGACACATAGAACTTGAATTATCCATGCTTATATATGGGGTCTTGCTTGGCTCCCCATCTAATACACATCATCAGCCTTTCTCATGCTGTGTAGAGATGACCTCCGGCCTCCCCTTCAGACTTGTACAGTTGTAGCGGCTCCTCCCCTGGACTAAAACGGTTTCCTCCGATTTCACTGCACACTCTGAGCTTCTCACAATGTGCATTAGAAGCTGCAGGAAGTCTGACAGAGTCCCGCCTAATTTCCTGGCTGGAGGACATCCAGCATCATCTAGCGTTTTCCTCCCCAGTTTGACGGTCCCTGGCCCGCTCCTTTCATTCATTGGTCTATCATTCATGGCGGTTCAGCATCACATGTGGGCATTATCTAGGGTGGCCTGCAGGCAAAGGCATTTTGCCTGGGCAAACCCCACTTCTCCAGACCGACACCCCCCCATCAAGGCATTTTTATATTTGCATAACCCCTGCAATGTTTTTTGGGAAGCCATGTCCAGCCCCCTGCCAGCCCCTGCCACCATCTCATTCCAGAGAGAAGAACAGAGACCCAGTGATTATGTCACTGGGTCTAAAATAAGGCAATGCAATGCTAGGACAGCTGACACAGCAACTGATGACGTACTTGCCCCAGCAGGATGATGGAGCGTCCTTGGTCCAAACCTGTTCTGCCTACTGGCTGTCACCCTGCTGCTACACTAACTACAGCCACGGTGTATGCACAGTAAGGTGGGGCCACTGATTGTGACACTGATGTAAAGGGGGCTCTGATGGGGGCCCAGAAGGGGGGCTCTGAAGTGAGGGGGGCTCTGATGGGGACTCAGAAGGGGGGCTCTGATGGGGACCTGGATGTGAAGGGGGGCTCACATGGGGACCAGGATGTGAAGAGGGGGCTCTGATGGGGACCAGGATGTGAAGGGGGACTCTGATGGGGAACCAGAGGTAAGAGGGTCTCTGAAGGGGACTCAGAAGGGGGGCTGTGAAGGGGGGCTCTGATAGGTACCAAGATGTGAAGGGGGACTCTGATGGGGACTCAAAAGGGGCGCTTTGATGGGGACCAAGATGTGAAGGGGGACTCTGATGGGGACTCAAAAGGGGAGCTTTGATGGGGACCAGGATGTGAAGGGGGGCTCTGATGGGGACCAGGATGTGAAGGGGGGCACTGATGGGGACCAGGATGTGAAGGGGGCTCTAATGGGGAACCAGAAGTAAGGGGGTCTCTGATGGGGACTCAGAAGGGGGGCTGTGAAGAGGGGCTCTGATAGGGACCAGGATCTGAAGGGGGACTCTGGTGGGGACCAGGATGTGAAGGGGGCTCTAATGGGGAACCAGAAGTAAGGGGGTCTCTGACGGGGACTCAGAAGGGGGGCTGTGAAGAGGGGTTCTGATAGGGACCGGGATGTGAAGGGGGACTCTGGTGGGGACCAGAATGTGAAGGGGGCTCTAATGGGGAACCAGAAGTAAGGGGGTCTCTGATGGGAACTCAGAAGGGGGGCTGTGAAGAGGGGCTCTGATAGGGACCAGGATGTGAAGGGGGGCTCTGATGGGGACTGAAAAGGGGCGCTTTGATGGGGACCAGGATGTGAAGGGGGGCTCTGATGGGGGCTCCGAAGTAAGGGGAGTTCTGATGGGTACCCATGTGTGGAGGGCTGTGATGAGGACCAGATGTAAGGGGGGCTCTGATGGGGACTCAAAAGGGGGGTTGTGAAGAGGGGCTCTGATAGGGACCAGGATGTGAAGGGGGGCTCTGATGAGGGCTCAAAAGGGGCGTTCTGATGGGGACCCGGATGTATGGAGGGCTCTGATGTGGACCAGATGTAAAGGAGGCTCTGATAAGGACCCTGATGTAAGGGGGGAATCTTATGGGGAACTTGATGTAAGGGGGACTCTCATGGGGACAATGATGTTAGGGAAAATGTGATGGGAACACTGATGTAGGGGGAGACTCTGGTGGGGAAACTGATGAGGACCCTGAAGTGGGTTCAGATGTAAGGGGGGTCTCTGGTGGTGATCCTGATGTAAGGGGAACCTTGCTTTGTTTTACTGAAGTTATTTCTCTTTTGTTTTGAATGGTATTATGCTCCAAATGAATAAATAAAACACATTCATTAATTTTTTTATGCTTTGATTTAAAAAACAGATTTTTCTGGCCTGCAAATACTTGTAAAATGTACATTGGGGACCCTCATAGTGAAAAGTTTGGAGACCTCCTCTACAGAGGAACTAAATGATCTATATATATATATACTCCAGATTGAGGCAAATTGCTGAGAAGACATTTCAGCCTTTTCATTCCTCAATTACAAAGGAATGTCTTTTTTTGTCATTTCTTGCTCAGGCAATGGAATACAATGTCCTTGGTCCCCCCCCACACACAGGGCCGCAGCGATGGAAGGCTTCCTTGTTAACGAGCGTTCGGCACATTTCCTCTTAACAAGATGAAAAAGCGATGCGGCTCATTTCTTCTGAAGAGCTGAAACATCTCTGTTTGCTCAACAGGACGATGGAAGAGTAAGACGGATCATGGCGGCTCTCATGGATGACTGACCAGTCAGGAGGAGGATGTGTATAGATGGGGACTGGGAGCTTCCTCTTCTATTGTTGCTTCTGTCTTGGAGCTCACAGAGGAGGATTTTTATAGAGATTGGAGACTTGAAACACCTGTTCCCTTGAAAGTCAAGAAACAATAAGACAAGTTCCTTTTCAGGATTGGGCGCAGTACAAAGTGAATCAATAGCTGTGTTCCTGCGTTCAGAAGTTGCTCTGAATTAGGGGGATAACCATGAGTCCCCTAGCAAAATTTTATCCTCGGGAGAGTTTCTGTTATAGAATGTTGCAAATATATAAGCTTTCTTCATAAACTTAGGTCAAAATGTATTCTGCTCCATTTCTTTGGTAAAAATAACCGAAATCAGTGTATATTATTTAGTCTGTGTGAAAGTCATACAGTCTACAAACAAACCAGTGGCATCACTATGGGGGTGCAGGGGGGGCTTGCAGGTTGAATGATTGACAGCTGCAGTATCTATTTGTCTCCACCCACCTCTCCCCTCCACCAATCGCAGCTAGAGCGCATCCTGGGGTATTAAATTAGTGGCGCCAGTGATGAGAGAGCTTGACATTGCACTGGCAACTAGGTAGTATGGCGGATATGAGGCAGGAGAGGAGCCAGAGGAGACACGAGGTGGGAGAGGAGCCAGAGGAGATATGAGGCAGGAGAGGATATATGAGGCAGGAGAGGAGCCAGAGGAGATATGAGGCAGGAAAGGCGCCGAAGGAGACATGATGAGGCGAGAGAGGAGCCAGAGGAGATTTGAGGCAGGGGAGGAGCCAGGAATATAAGAAGCGGGACAGGAGCCAGGAAAATATGAGGCGGGACAGGAGCCAGAGAACATATGAGGTGGGAAAGGAGCCAGAGGAGACATGAGGCGGGAGAGGAGCCAGAGGAGACATGAGGCGGGAGAGGAGCCAGAGGAGATATGAAGCAGGAAAGGCGCCGAAGGAGACATGAGGCAGGAGAGGCTTCAGAGGAGACACGAGGTGGGAGAAGAGCCAGAGGAGACATGAGGCGGGAGAAGAGCCAGAGGAGGGAGAAGAGCCAGAGGAGACATGAGGCGGGAGAGGAACCAGAGAAGACATGAGGCGGGAGAGGAGCCAGAGAAGACATGAGGCGGGAGAGGCGCCAGAGGAGACATGAGGCGGGAGAGGAGCCAGAGGAGACATGAGGCGGGAGAGGAGCCAGAGGAGACATGAGGCGGGAGAGGAGCCAGAGGAGACATGGGGCGGGAGAGGAGACATGAGGCGGGAGAGGAGCCAGAGGAGACATGAGGCGGGAGAGGAGCCGGACGATACATGAACCAGGAGAGGCGCCAGAGGCTGTTGGTCCTGTGTGGGCTGCTGCTGGCCGCCATCCTCAGGTAAGGGGGCAGGGGGGTTAAAAGTGAGGCTCTATGTACTGATATCTCCTACTATTCCTTGGAGAAGGGAAGGTCAATATATATATATATTGCTCTGTCCCCACTGAGGAGATATCCCCTCATTTTCTGTCCATGTCACTGTATTATATGGGGAAAAAATTATAGAAGGGGATGGGTGACACCAAGTTTTACCACACCAGGCGACATCACTGCTACAGACTATGTGATATATTTGAAAATTGATCAACCCTGATGTACTGACGGCCCATCTTATTTCTTGAGGCCCTAAAATGCCAGGACAGTACAAATACCCCCCAAACGATCCAGTTTTGGAAAGTAGACATTCCAAGGTATTTCAGAAGAGGCATGGTGAGCTTTTTGAACTTGTAACTTTTTGGAAAATTAAGAAATTACAATTTTTTTTTTTACAATTTGTATCTGCCAGAGAACTGCATTCCCGTTTTATTTTTCTCTACTTCATAACTCTAAAACATGAAACAGAAGCTAATGGTGAAGTTTGCAATATGAAAATTAAATCAACATGACATTCTTTATTTAAAGAAAAAAAAAAAAAAGGACAGGAAAAAAGAAAGGACGAGGCATTCGTACGCCTCCGTAAATCAGGCCAAAGTAATTTCCTATTTCCATTATAAACAGCGGCTCGTTTGGAGTGGAAGTTACGAAGTGCGACCGTGCGGGGGAAACGAGGGAGGACTTTCTCTCTTTTTTCTTTTAAAGTGGGCCTTGCACTAATATACAAGGTCTGCTTATGTTGCAGCCCCCACGCTATTTATTAAACACTGCATTAAAAAAAACTGAAAAAAAAAAAAGAAACATAAAATCTTAAAAAATATATTACTGTTGGCAATCTTTCCTGGCAAGGGTGACATCATTAGGTCTTCCTGTAGGATTCCTGACAATGCCTAGTATCCCAAAATCTACAAGAATGCAATCCAGCACATGGTGGAATGTCTTTCTCCTTTAGAATTTGGATCCTGAGCTTTTTCAAGATCCCGCTTTAACATTGAATTCCAGGAATTCAACAACTTTGCAAAAAGTGCAGGCACACTGTGAGTTAGGTTCAGTTATGTGCATGTCACCTCCGGGACTTATCTGAGACAGGTTTATTGCACTCCCTGGAGGACACACTTTGGCTGTAAGAAGAGAGAAGCACACACAGCAGTTATGCACGCCAGTCCCTTCTGCTGCCCATACACAGAAGCCTTTGTATTTTGAGAATGTGTTTACATAATACAAAGGCTTCTGTGAATGGGCAGAAGGAAGGGAGAGGCGGGCTCTGCTCTTGAAGGAACTGAGAGCACCGTGAGCAGCATTGGAGCTCAGGAAGTTATATAATAACCCTCTCAGATGTCAAGAATAGGCACCTCATTAGACAAAGTGGTTCTACAAGCTGAAGGTTTTTTTTACTTTATGCATTCTATGCATGAAGGTAAAAAAACCTTCTGTGTGCAGCAGCCCGCCCCCCCAGTCCCCTCTAATACTCACCTAAGCTCCACAGCGATCCAGCAATGTGCACGAGTGTCTCAGTTTTCTAGGGACTCTCTGTCCTCATTGGCTGAGACAATCACAGCCAGCGAGCCACTGAGGAGAGAGAGGGGGCGGAGCTGAGCCGTGGCACTGTGTCTGAATGGACATGCAGAGCAGCAGCTCGGGAGCGTCCTTTGGGTGCCCCCCCCCCATTGCAAGCTGCTTGCTCTGGAGGCACTTGACAGGAGGGAGAGAGGCCAGGAGCACCAGCGGGGGGGACCTGAGAAGAGGAGGATCGGGGCTGCTCTGTGCAAAACCGCCGCACAGAGCATCTAAGTATAACAGGTTTTTTTTTTGTTTTGTTTTTTTCGTTTTATTTTATTTTTAAATTTGTGCCTTTAATATCACTTTAACTCATGGAGGTACATTTTCTAAGACTGGAGAATGCAAAACCTGGTGCAGCTGTGCTTGGTAGCCAATCAGCTTCTAACAGCTTGTTTAATTAGGCTTTGACAAAATAAAAAAAGTAAGTTACGAAGTTTTAATAAATAAGCCCCAGGGCTTTTTTTCAGCGGGAATGCAGTCTCATGTATGCATGTATGTATGTAATGGCAAGGGGTGCTGAGATATGCTGGAGCATCTATTGATGCTAGTTGCTGGGGGGTCTATTGTGGCTGGAAGGGGTCTATAGTTGGGACAGTCTGTTGTTGCTGGTGGGGGATCTATTGTTGCTGGGGGGCTCTACTGTTAAGGGAGGTGTCCATTGTTGTTGAGGGGGAGTCTATTTTTGAGGGAGGAGTCTATAGTTGCTGGGGAGGGGGGGTCTACTGTTGAGTGAGGGATCTATTGTTGCTAGGAGATATATTTTTGCTGGAGGGGGGTCTATTGTTTCTGAAGAGGATCTATTGTTTCTGGAGGATGTGTTGTTGGTGGTGGGGTCTGTAATTGCTGGAGGTATCTACTTTACTGCGTTTCTTGTTATAATTAACAAATTCCATTAGAAAAAAAAAAAATTATACTTACAGTGGCGGCCCCTAATCTTCATGCAGGGCGCCGGACGCCCTGGATGGGGTCTGCTGGGAGGCCTGGCGGGGACAGGTGAGCAGCTGGGGGGGGCAATCGGCGATTGATCGAGTGAGCGCCGGGGGGTGTTGGGTGATTGGTTGGCTGGCTGGCTGGCGGGGGGGGGGGGGTGGCTGGTTGGCTGAAGCCACCTCCCAAGAAAGTTGAGAACCAGCCGCCACTGCTTGGTTAAGCGGCGGTACTGGGAGGTGTTTAGAGGGTGGTACAAAGGGACGTGCTCAAAGGTGGGTAGGAGGTGGAGACAAGGGGTGAGTTGAAAGGGGGGGGGGGTACCTACACCTATTCTCTGAGAAAGAAAATCCCTGATAAGCCCCATTGTATGCCTGCAGTATTTACAAAGTAGCTGACTTCAGCTTTAAGGCCCCTCATAGTATTAATGCTGAAAAATACAAATCCAGAAAACAAAAATAGTCAACTCCGAGTCTGACGGACAAAAAAAAAAATCAAAAACTAATTTGAAGACTACAATGGAGAAAATGAAGTTCAACTCATTATTCCCAACATTATATAATTTCCGAAATTAAAACTTTCATTACGGGAAGCATCTTCCCATAACATACACTTTATTGAAAAACCTCTAAAACCCCAAGAATGCCCACCAACATGAATCCATTGAAATCTCCACATTCTCTTATATCCCGTCTCATTTATTTAATTTTTTTTTTCATAATACGGAAAATTGCGATTTAAATATAAAGGTTATCCATTGCCAAAACATGCATTAAAAGTAAGTTTAAGCCGATCTTGTAACAATGGAAGCATTATCTAAAGACTTCAATCTTTTAGGTCCTTTATTGAATTACATATAAAACAAACAAAACAAAAAAAAACTCACAAAGACAGTAGCTCTGGGCAGATACCAAAAGCTGCTGGCCGATTGAAAATGTTTTAAAATAAAGGAGAATCCCAGGACGCTTTTATGTTGTTGAGGAAAGTGGAGTGATAGCGCTGGACCCATAGGGTTACCTTGCTGGTATTGTATTGGGGTTGATATAAGTGATCTGGTTCCCAGGCAGGCAGCTTCTACACCCCAGAAGATCTCTGGAGTCTCCTTGGCTTGTAGCGCAGGGGGTGTGCCAGGTGTGTCTGGGCACACCTTAATCACTATATGCGGTGCCGATTCTCCCTACTGCCCGGGCTTCCCCCTGTATTCGCCCCCCAGTGCTGCTGGCTTCCCTCCTCTCATCTCCTATCTCCCTGGCTGCTGTGGGGGATGTTTCATAATAAAGAGATGAGCTAGGGACAGGTAAATATGTGCTTTACCAGCCCCTTCCTTTTTAAAATGAACAAAGTGTACACACTCGCTCACTGTGTCCATTCAAAACTGAAGAATAGTTAACTGTTTGCTATGCTTCAGTTTGTGAATAAACAGGAAGCCACTCAGCACAGAGCTGCCCCGTGCAACTGAGGCTGCAGAGAAAGGTGTGTGTTTGAGCTTTGGGGTGTACACCCTAGAGCAATGGGCTGCGCACTAGGGTTGCACCGATATTGGTGCTGATACTAAGCATTTGCATGAGTATTGGTACTCGTGCAAATGCTTCAATACCTGAAACTGATACTTTCAGCTGTCAGCGGGATTCCCCCACTGACAGCTGAAATGTAAAAAAAAAATGGAGATTACCGGTTGTTAAGGAGCGGGGCCACCCCGTCCTTAACAACTGATGACTCATTCAACTGCCAGTGGGGTTCCCCTGTTGACAGCTTAAGTGTAAACAAAAGTTTCTGTTATTGGAGCTGTCAAAAAAACGGCAGCCAGACAATCTTTATCAACAAAATTGCTCAGCTTCTGAAACAGAAAGATAAAAAGAAACATTGTTTCTTTGTGTATATTTCTGTTTCTTCATCTACAGAAGGATGAACTTCCCTCTGCAGATTAAACCTGTCAAGTAAAAAAAAAAAAATGTTTTTAACTAAAATGTTCCTCTATTTTAAATCCTTATTAACCCTTAATTTACTCTAATCAGCCTTAATTAATGCCTTTTTCTCTTCCATTAAATATTATTTTCCTGCTAATTTTTTTTTGTTCACTTCTATTTTATAAGCTATCAATAATTTAAACTTTTTTTTTGTTTGCTTTGTTCGTTAATATTTTTACACCTTTAACATATATTTACACGTTTCACATTGAAAAAAGCGCAACATTTTCATAAAAATGCATTTATTTAATTTGTAACTAAACTTTTCAATGCTTTGTACCATTGCGGAAGTGTAAACAAAACAGTTGCGGTAGGGATCGGTAATATCCCATTAACGTCAGGGGTACAATCCATAAAGTGTCCAACACATTTTGGGGATCCAAGAGCACCCCCTTCACCAGAGCTAGTAAGAACCCCAAGAAGATCTCCTTATCAATCTGATAGCAGTACAATATCTTCTCCATGGGGTCAGATTTCAAAACTAATAGGCTAACAGACTAATATACAATAGGCTGTATGGGGCCCCGTGATTTCTAACATCAGCCCTGTATTGGAAGCTCTCAACTAGTTTATTACCTTGTATGATTATTATCATTATTATTATTATTATTATTATTATTATTATTATACAGGATTTATATAGCGCCAACAGTTTACGTAGCGCTTTACAACTTGAGGGTAGACAGTACAAATACAATACACTTTAATACAGTAGGAATCAGAGGGCCCTGCTCCTTAGAGCTTACAATCTAAGAGGTACGATGGAGATTGCCCAGACCTCCGAGCGCAGTTTTCATTTCCTGATGCTAATACATCTTCGTCTGACTGAGGCCGGTACATAAGTCCAGTCTTAGGAGACGATATATTAAAGTAGCTCTGCTATGGGCTGACCTCACGGCGGGCTGTAGGCTTTTACTGCGGATATTAATTTAAGTAAAAGGCCTGTAAAGCATGGCGACGGGAAGGTAAGGAGGAAGTGTGGAAAATCGGAAACAAATGTCCAAGGTGGAGGAAAAGGCACGTTTCAGAATGAAGGATGGAAGTCAGATGTTAGTGCGAGCGCAGGAGCTAAAAATATATATATATATATTAAAAAAAGACATGACCTTGTTTATTAAGTAACAAAGAACCATTAAGGGGTTTTCCAAACTCTGCTATAGGACTAAACCCACAATGGAGACCAGACCCATGATATGTAAGGACAAGGATCCGATATCGAAAGGTCATTCTCTGACCCTGGCCAGCATCCTCAGGTGGCAGACCTCAGCCGTGCCTGATATATTTTGGATTACTGTCATTATTTAATCCCACTATAAACGTGTCTCCTTGCAGTCCCTATACTGCCTTCAGAGATATACGCATGCGCACTCGGGTGGTCAAAGTATGAAGGTTTATGTACCTACAGTGGATATAAAAAGTCTACACACCCCCTGTTAAGATGTCAGGTTTCTGTAATGTAAAAAAAAAGTGGAAAAAGTTCTGAAATTATTTATCTTTGTCTCCTTTAATGTGACCTATAAACTCAATTGAAAAACAAACTGAAATCTTTTTTTTTTGGGGGGGGGGGTAAAAATAAAAATAAAACTAAAATAATGTGGTTGCATAAGTGTGCACACCCTCTTATAACTGGGGATGTCGCCCTGTTCAGAATTAAGCAATCACATTCAAACTCATGTTAAATAGAAGTCAGTACACACCGGCCATCATTTAAAGTGCCTCTGATTAACCCCAAATAAAGTTCAGCTGTTCTAGTAGGTCTTTCCTGACATTTTCTTAGTCGGATTCTACAGCAAAAGCCATGGTCCGCAGAGAGCTTCTAAACCATCAGAGGGATCTCATTGTTAAAAGGTATCAATCAGGAGAGGGGTACAAAAGCATTTCCAAGGCATTAGATATACCATGGAACACAGTGAAGACCGTCCTCATCAAGTGAAGAAAATATGGCACAACAGTGACCAATGGCAGCAGGTGCTCAAAAATTTGGGGGGGCAGCACAACGGATGACGGGTGTTAGACTAACCCATCCCCCCCACCACCACCACCAGCATGTGGGAGACCCGGACAACAACGATCACCCGGCGCCGCACAGGAAACGGACGGCGGGTGCCTTACCTTATGGAGGCAAAGAGAAGGAAGAGTCGGGGGCCAGACGAATGGATGGGGGGGACGGCCTAATGGACGGGCCACCACTGACAGCGACATTATGAAGAACTGGACGTCCCTCCAAAATTGATGAAAAGACAAGAAGAAAACTGGTCAGGGAGGCTGCCAAGAGGCCTACAGCAACATTAAAGGAGCTGCAGGAATATCTGGCAAGTACTGACTGTGTGGTGACAACAATCTACTGTATTCTTCATATATCTGGGCTATGGGGTAGAGTGGCAAGATGGGAGCCTTTTCTTACGAAGAGAAAACATCCTAGCCTGGCAACATTTTGCAAAAACATCTGAAGTCTCCCAAAAGCATGTGGGAAAATGTGTTATGGTCTGATGAAACCAAGGTTGAACTTTTTGGCCATAATTCCAAAAGATATGTCTGGAGCAAAAACAACACTGCACATCACCAAAAGAACACCATACCCACCGTGAAGCATGGTGGTGGCAGCATCGTGCTTTGTGGTTGTTTTTCTTCAGCTGGAACAAAGGGCCTTAGTCAAGGTAGAGGGAATTATGACCAGTTCCAAACACCGGTCAATATTGGCACAAAACCTTCAGAAAGCTGAACATGAAGAGGAACTTCATCTTTCAGCATGACAACAACCCAAAGCATACCATAGCTCCCAAATGTCCCTGATTTTGAGGGAATGTCCCTGATTTGGAACTCTGTCCCTCTTTTCTCCTGATTTGTCCCTCATTTTGGTCTGATCTATATAGTTGTATATAAAATGCACTTTTTATCTTTCAAAAAGTGTATCACAGTGCTAAACCTTTCCTCCAATTTCTAAATTGCTACAATTGTAATTGTAAAATTTCAAAAGCTAATATAAATGAATAGTAATGGTAAAAAAAAAAAGCATTTATGGGTTTAACTAATCTTTTGTAAAAAATAATTCTCCTTTAACCACTTCAGCCCCGGACCATTTGGCTGGCCAAAGACCAGAGCACATTTTGCGATTCGGCACTGCGTCGCTTTAACTGACAATTGCACGCTCATGCGACGTGGCTCCCAAACAAATTTGACGTCCTTTTTTCCCCCACAAATAGAACTTTCTTTTGGTTGTATTTGAGCACCTCTGCAGTTTTTATTTTTTGCGCAATAAACAAAAAAATAGCGACAATTTTGAAAAAAAATGCATTATTTTTTACTTTATGCTATAATAAATATCCCCAAAAAATATATTAAAAAACATTTTTTTTCCTCAGTTTAGGCTGATATGTATTCTTCTACATATTTTTGGTAAAAAAAAAAAAAATCGCAATAAGCGTTTATTGATTGGTTTGCGCAAAAGTTATAGTGTCTACAAAATAGGGAATAGTTTTATTGCATTTTTATTAATAATTTTTTTTTTTTACTAGTAATGGCGGCAATCAGCGATTTTTACTGTGACTGCGACATTATGGCGGACACATCGGACACTTTTGGCGCTATTTTGGGACCATTCACATTTATAAAGCGATCAGTACGATTAATAATGCATTGATTACTGTGTAAATGTGACTGGCAGTGAAGGGGTTAACACTAGGGGGTGCTGTAGGGGTTAAGTTTGTCCTAGAGAGTGATTCTAACTGTGGGGGGGGGGGGGGGGACTATGCGTGACACGACACTGATCACCGCTCCCGATTACATAGAGCTGTGATCAGTGTCCTGTCACTAGGCAGAACGGGAAAAATGCTTGTTTACATCAGCATTTCTCGTTATTCCTCTCCATGAGACGATCGTGGGTATCCCTGCAGACATCGAGTCCTGCGATCACACCCATGGAGGTCGCGGCAGGCGCGTGCGCCCGCAAACCGCTTCTACAGGTACGTTAATCTGCCTGTACGTGCCCTTCTGCCGACGTATATCAGCGTGAGCCGGTCGGCAAGCGGTTAAGAAGGCGTGGCCAGGGGCGTGTCCTATCCCTACATAATTTTGCTAACAGGTGTCCCTCGTTCCTATTTCAAAAAGTTGGGAGGTATGGCATACATCCAAATCAACAAAGGAATGGCTTCACCAGAAGATTAAAGTTTTGGAATGGCCCAGTCAGAGCCCAGACCTGAATCCCATTGAAACTCTGTGGGGTGATGTGAAGAGGGCTGTGCACAGGAGATGCCCTCACAATCTGACAGATTTGGAGTGTTTTTGCAAAGTAGAGCGGGCTAATATTGCCACGTCAAGATGTGCCATGCTGATAGACTCATACCCAAAAACACTAACTGCTGGAATAAAATCAAAAGGTGCTTCAACAAAGTATTAGTGTAAGGGGTGTGCACACTTATGCAACCAGATTTTATTTTTTAATTTTTACTTCCCTCCACCTAAAAGATTTCAGTTTGTTGTTCAATTGAGTTGTACAGTTTATAGGTCACATCAAAAAGGTGGAAAAAGTTCTCTTTTTCCCCTTTTTTTTTTTACATCACAGAAACCTGACATTTTAACAGGGGTGTGTAGACTTTTTATATCCACTGTAGGTGTGAAATGTTTGATCGCTCAATCAGGTCGGATCAGTCTCTTATGTACAGTGGGTAAAATAAGTTTTGAGCAAATCACTAGGTGCTATTGACACTAAATGTTCCCCACATGGTGGTAACAACCCATCTAATCCATACATACAAAGACACCAAAACAATCAAGGTCAGATATTGAGTTCTGTGTAATAAAATGGAATGACACAGGAAAAAAGTATTGAACACATGAAGAGAGGGAGGTGCAACTAGGCATGGAAAGAAAAGACACCATCTGAAATCTATCAGTAATTAGAAAGCAATCCTGCCCCTTGTCAGTGCAAATTAATATCGGCTGTTTCAGTCTCAACTGATGGCCTATAAAAAGGTGTCTCATTAAGGGTGTCCCACAAGAAACATCTCATGATGGATAAAAGCAAAGAGCTCTCTCTAGACCTTCACAACCTTATTGTTGCATACTGATGGCATTGGTTACAGAAAAAGTTCTAAAATTCTGAATGTTCCAGTGAGCACTGTTGGGGCCATAATCCGGAAGTGGAAAGAACATTGTTTCACCATAAACTGGCCACGACCAGGTACTCCTCACAAGATTTCTGACAGAGGAGTGGAAAGAATTATTAGAAGAGTTGTCCAAGAGCCAAGGACTACTTGTGGAGATCTTCAGAAAGACCAGGAATTAGCAGGTACAATTTGTTGGAAAGAAAACAATAAGTAATGCACTCGCCCACCATGGCCTGTATGCACGCTCACCATGCAAGGCTCCATTGCTGAAGAAAAAGCATGGTGAAGCTTGTTTAAAATTTGCTGCACAACATTTAGACAAACCTGTGAAGTACTGCGAGAATATAGTCTCAGATGAGACCGAAATTGAACTCTTTGGATGCCATAATACACACCATGTTTGGAGGTCACATGACACATCACCCCAAAAACACCCCGATACCAAGAGTGAGGTTTGGAGGTGTGAACATCATGCTGTGGGCGGGGCTGTTTTTCAGCATACGGTACTGGCAAACTTCATATCATTGAAGGAAGGATGAATGGAAAAATGTACCAAGACATTCCTGATAAAAATCTGCCGCCATCTACCAGGATGATGAAGATGAAACGAGGGAGGACATTTCAGCAAGACAATCATCCCAAACACCAAGCCAAGGAAACTCTCCATTGGTTGCAAATAAAGAAAATAAAGCTGCTAGAATGGCCCAGCCAATCACCTGACTTGAATCCAATAGAAAATCTATGGAAATAATGAAAGAACAGAGTTCATAGAAGAAGCCCAGGGGACCTTCAAGATGTGTGTGAAAGAATGGGCCAAAATCACACCTGAGACTGCAGACATGCTACAGGAGATGGTCAAAGACTGCAGATATGATACAAGAGATGGTCAGAGACTGCAGACATAGTACAGGAGATGGTCAGAGACTGGAGGCATGCTACAGGAGATGATCAGAGACTGCAGGCATGCTACATGAGATGGTCAGAGACTGCAGACATAATACAAGAGATGGTCAGAGACTGCAGACATAATACAAGAGATGGTCAGAGACTGCAGACATAATACAAGAGATGGTCAGAGACTGCAGACATAATACAGGAGATGATCAGAGACTGCAGTCATGCTACAGGAGATGGTCAGAGACTGCAGACATACTATAGGAGATAGTCAGAGACTGCAGACATACTATAGGAGATAGTCAGAGACTGCAGTCATGCTACAGGAGATGGTCAGAGACTGCAGACATACTATAGGAGATAGTCAGAGACTGCAGTTATGCTACAGGAGATGGTCAGAGACTGCAGTCATGCTACAGGAGATGGTCAGAGACTGCAGACATGATACAAGAGATGGTCAGAGACTGCAGACATGATACAAGAGATGGTCAGAGACTGCAGACATAGTACAGGAGATGGTCAGAGACTGCAGACATAATACAGGAGATGGCCAGAGACTGCAGACATGGTACAGGAGATGGTCAGAGACTGCAGACATGGTACAGGAGATGGCCAGAGACTGCAGACATGGTACAGGAGATGGTCAGAGACTGCAGACATGGTACAGGAGATGGTCAGAGACTGCAGACATGGTACAGGAGATGGTCAGAGACTGCAGACATGATACGGGAGATAGTCAGAGACTGTGAGCATGCTGTAGGTAGAAGACTGTCAGAGATTGTGAACATGCTACAGGAGTTGGTGGAGACTGGGGACATGCTTCTAGAAATCAGACTTAAACCAGGCAAAAGAGAAACAGAGATCAGTGTCTGCAGGGGCCCTGAGGGCCACACAAAGCGTGCCAAAGGGCCTCCGGGCCACAGGTTGGACTTAGGATTTAAAGCTGAGGAGATTTTAGTGAATGTTTGTAGTTCTACTTTAATTGTAGTGACAGGTTCCTGGGGTAATGACAGAAAATCACACCTGCTAATCTACAGACAGACGTCAATCTGGTAAAAGGCAGCACTCTGGACACATGTGCCCATTCCGGGTGACTGCCGCCTTTGTGTGCGCAGAAATGACAATGAAATATTTCAAACATCTCAGTGTTTGTACAGGTGACACCGAAGTGTCATGGCTGCACAACCGGTAAGGCAAGGCCTCGGAATCCTGACAGGATTTCATTTCAGTACGGAGAATGCAGGTAATCAGCGTCTTTATAAGATTTCAGTAAAGGTCACTTATTGGCAATGCTGGTGACTGGGACAACAGCCCTCTATGCACGGCTTGTGTACAAGAGACTCCAGAGTGATGGAAGTGTCACGGCTTACCTGAATCCTTCCTACACCCTTTGTGTATTCAGAGAGTTGGAGCTTATTTCTTTCTTTTTTTTATTTTTTTTATACAATCCAATGGTGATAATAACAAGATGTGCCAAGACAATGTAAACAGCAAAACCTCTGATAGAACAAAGAACTGTGAAGTGACAATGTTACAATGTTACCTTGGACACAGAACAATTATGATACGTTGTATACTTTGTATTCGGAAAGTCAGTAAATCAGTAAATAATACGCAATTGTAAGAATCTGAATTTCAGCCCAAAAAAGTGCAGCCTTAAAGGATAAATTCACTTTCATGAAAAAAAAAGTAGCAAATATAAAAAAAATATAGTGTATACAATTGCTACACAAGTCATATTATCTATAGAAGTCATATACATACAATATCTCACAAAAGTAAGTACACCCCTCACATTTTTGTAAATATTTTCTTCTATCTTTTCATGTGACAACACTGAAGAAATGACACTTTGCTACAATGTAAAGTAGTGAGTGTACAGCTTGTATAACAGTGTAAATTTGCTGTCCCCTCAAAATAACTCAACACACAGCCATTAATGTCTAAACCACTGGCAACAAAAGTCAGTACACCCCTAAGTGAAAATGTCCAAATTGGGGTCTATGAGCCATTTTCCCTTCCCGGTGTCATGTGACTCGTTAGTGTTACAAGGTCTCAGGTGTGAATGGGGAGCAGGTGTGTTACATTTGGTGTGATCGCTCTCACTCTCTCATACTGGTCACTGGAGGTTCAACATGGCACCTCATGGCAAAGAACTCTCTGAGGATCTGAAAAAAAGAATTGTTGCTCTACATAAAGATGGCCTAGGCTATAAGAAGATTGCCAAGACCCTGAAACTGAGCTGCAGCACGGTGGCCAAGACCATACAGCAGTATAACAGGACAGGTTCCACTCAGAACAGGCCTCGCCATGGTCCACCAAAGAAGTTGAGGTCACGTGCTCAGCGTCATTTTCAGAGGTTGTCTTTGGGAAATAGACGTATGAGTGCTGCCAGCATTGCTGCAGAGGTTGTAGGGGTGGGGGGTCAGCCTGTCAGTGCTCAGACCATACGCCGCACACTGCATCAAATTGGTCTGCATGGCTGTCATCCCTGAAGGAAGCCTCTTCTAAAGATGATGAACAAGAAAGCCTGCAAACAGTTTGCTGAAGACAAGCAGACTAAGGACATGGATTACTGGAACCATGTCCTGTGGTCTGATGAGACCAAGATAAACGTATTTGGTTCAGATGGTGACAAGCGTGTGTGGGGGCAACCAGGTGAGGAGGACAAAGACAAGTGTGTCTTGTCTACAGTCAAGCATGGTGGTGGGAGTGTCATGGTCTGGAGCCGCATGAGTGCTGCCGACACTGGGGAGCTACAGTTCATTTAGGGAACAATGAATGCCAACATGTACTGTGATATACTGAAGCAGAGCATGATCCCCTCCCTTCAGAGACTGGACCGCAGGGCAGTATTCCAACATGATAACCACCCCAAACACACCTCCAAGACCACCACTGCCTTGCTAAAGAAGCTGAGGGTAAAGGTGATGGACTGGCCAAGCATGTTTCCAGACCTAAACCCTATTGATCATCTGTGGGACATCCTCAAACGGAAGGTGGAGGAGCGCAAGGTCTCTAACATCCACCAGCTCCGTGATGTCGTCATGGAGGAGGGGAAGAGGACTCCAGTGGCCCCCTGTGAAGCTCTGGTGACCTCCATGCCCAAGAGGGTTAAGGCAGGGCTGGAAAATAATGGAGGCCACACAAAATATTGACACTTTGGGCCCAATTTGGAGATTTTCACTTAGGGGTGTACTGACTTTTGTTGCCAGCGGTTTAGACATTAATGGCTGTGTGTTGAGTCATTTTGAGGGGACAGCAAATTTACACTGTTATACAAGCTGTACACTCACTACTTTACATTGTAGCAAAGTGTCATTTCTTCAGTGTTGTCACATTAAAAAAAGATATATTAAAATATTTGCAAAAATGTGAGGGGTGTACTCACTTTTGTGAGATACTGTATATACATAGTATATCTGTAGCAGAAGCTGTGACACCCTTCATTTGTATGTTTAAACTCAACTTGAGCTATTGAGCTCTGTGAAAACAGGGTTTTTACAATAAAGTAGAAAAGAAGGTAAAAGGGGAAAATTTGTGAAGGCTCATCATCACATGTGGGCGTTACCTAGGGCATTCTGTATACAAATACAGCCTGTCTCGAAATGGCCACTCCTCCAGACTCACATCCACCCATCAAGGTATTTTAAAATTTGCATAACCCCTCCCAGGAGCCAGCCCACTTCTTACATCAGGACTTAGGGCTCTTCAGAGAAGTACTGAGGCAGGGTGCTGCAATGATTTGTGTACAACACCCTGCCAGCCAGGGCAGGATCTACCCTATCTGATCTGGAGGTGCAGTAAAAAAAAGTTAGGGGGCATAATGCCAACACTAGTATGTATTAGGATGTCATTAGATTAGGGTGATTAAACAGAACCTGTACCCCTTACATCAGATGTCCCCATTAGAGTGCCCCCTTACATCAGGTGTGCCAATCAGAGTGCCCCTTACATCAGGTGTGCCAGAGTGCCCCCTTACATCAGGTGTGCCAGAGTGCCCCCTTACATCAGGTGTGCCAGAGTGCCCCCTTACATCAGGTGTGCCAGAGTGCCCCCTTACATCAGGTGTGCCAGAGTGCCCCCTTACATCAGGTGTGCCAGAGTGCCCCCTTACATCAGGTGTGCCAGAGTGCCCCCTTACATCAGGTGTGCCAGAGTGCCCCCTTACATCAGGTGTGCCAATCAGAGTGCCCCTTACATCAGGTGTGCCAGAGTGCCCCCTTACATCAGGTGTGCCAGAGTGCCCCCTTACATCATGTGTGCCAATCAGAGTGCCCCTTACATCAGGTGTGCCAGAGTGCCCCCTTACATCAGGTGTGCCAGAGTGCCCCTTACATCAGGTGTGCCAATCAGAGTGCCCCCTTACATAAGGTGTGCCAGAGTGCCCCCTTACATCAGGTGTGCCAATCAGAGTGCCCCTTACATCAGGTGTGCCAGAGTGCCCCCTTACATCAGGTGTGCCAGAGTGCCCCCTTACATCAGGTGTGCCAGAGTGCCCCCTTACATCATGTGTGCCAATCAGAGTGCCCCTTACATCAGGTGTGCCAGAGTGCCCCCTTACATCAGGTGTGCCAATCAGAGTGCCCCTTACATCAGGTGTGCCAATCAGAGTGCCCCCTTAGATAAGGTGTGCCAGAGTGCCCCCTTACATCAGGTGTGCCAGAGTGCCCCTTACATCAGGTGTGCCAGAGTGCCCCTTACATCAGGTGTGCCAGAGTGCCCCTTACATCAGGTGTGCCAGAGTGCCTCTTACATCAGGTGTGCCAGAGTGCCTCTTACATCAGGTGTGCCAATCAGAGTGCCCTTTACATCAGGTGTGCCAGATTGCCCCCTTACATCAGGTGTGCCAATCAGAGTGCCCCCTTACATCAGGTGTCCCAGAGTGCCCCTTTATAAAGGGGTTCCAATCAGAGCACTCCCTATATCAGTGTCCCATCATCATTTCTCCCTTACATCAGTGTCCCCATCCCCTTAAATGGATTGTCCCTATTAATGTGTCTCCTTACATCAACTGTCTGCTTCAGACCGGCTCATGGATCAGTGGATGCACTCTCAGAAACTTGGATGGGGGAGCACAACAAAAATCTGGGGGGGGGGGGGTACAGCCCACCCCAGCACCCCCATAGATCCGGCCCTGCTGCTGGTCCCTCCTACCAGCCATGATCTGCCTGCATTGCATAGAGAAGCACAGAAACCAAGTAATGATGTCAGTGGGTCTACATTAGGGAAATGTGATGAAAATGGTTTTTATTTAAACATTCAATAAGAAGGTTGATAAAGGAAGATGGGAGGAACCAGGGAAAACAATTAAGGTTCAGCTTTAAATATCGATCATTAAAGTGTCAGTCATGGAGGGGAGGACACGCCTTGTGTAGCAGATAAAACAAGCAGAGCAGAAGCAGCAACAATCACACTAGAAAAGTTTTGTGCTCCAGAGAATGTCAATTATAAAGTAGCCGGTCTTCATCTGAATAAACAAGAGCCGGCGATAAGAATGTTTTCTCAGTCTGACTTTAATAGGAAATCGATGGCCCTCAAACAGGGAGATAACCTCTGTGTAACCCAATCATTACTTCACCCAACTTTATCAGTAAATCTATGATGTAAAAAAAAAAAAAAAAAAGGCCCCCACAGCACAACAAGCGTGAATGTGGCCACGTACAGCTTATGTTAGACATCTTTAACTGAATATGACCATCTACAATGTGTCGCTGTTTAATGGACAAGAATAAAGCTGCATGTTATTTAATGTGGCCATACACATGCAGGCGTTTATGCACACATGTGTGCGCAGCAGGAGCCTGCATTCACTATATCTAATCTCCCCAGGAGCCTGCATTCACTATATCTAATCTCCCAAGGAGCCTGCATTCACGATATCTGATCTCCCCAGGAGCCTGCATTCACTATATCTGGTCTCCCCAGGAGCCTGCATTCACTATATCTAATCTCCCCAGGAGCCTGCATTCACTATATCTAATCTCCCAAGGAGCCTGCATTCACGATATCTGATCTCCCCAGGAGCCTGCATTCACTATATCTGGTCTCCCCAGGAGCCTGCATTCACTATATCTAATCTCCCCAGGAGCCTGCATTCACTATATCTAATCTCCCCAGGAGCCTGCATTCACTATATCTAATCTCCCAAGGAGCCTGCATTCACTATATCTGATCTCCCCAGCAGCCTGCAGTCACTATATCTGGTCTCCCCAGCAGCCTGCATTCACTATATCTGGTCTCCTCAGGAGCCTGCATTCACTATATCTGATCTCCCCAGGAGCCTGCATTCACTATATCTAATCTCCCCAGGAGCCTGCATTCACTATATCTGGTCTCCTCAGGAGCCTGCATTCACTATATCTGATCTCCCCAGGAGCCTGCAGTCACTATATCTGGTCTCCCCAGGAGCCTGCATTCACTATATCTGATCTCCCCAGGAGCCTGCATTCACTATATCTGGTTTCCCCAGGAGCCTGCATTCACTATATCTACTCTCCCCAGGAGCCTGCATTCACTATATCCGCTCTCCCCAGGAGCCTGCATTCACTATATCTGGTCTCCCCATGAGCCTGCACTCACTATATCTGGTCTCCCCAGGAGCCTGCATTCACTATATCTACTCTCCCCAGGAGCCTGCATTCACTATATCTGGTCTCCCCAGGAGCCTACATTCACTATATCTGGTCTCCCCAGGAGCCTACATTCACTATATCTGGTCTCCCCAGGAGCCTGCATTCACTATATCTGGTCTCCCCATGAGCCTGCACTCACTATATCTGGTCTCCCCAGGAGCCTGCATTCACTATATCTACTCTCCCCAGGAGCCTGCATTCACTATATCTGATCTCCCCAGGAGCCTGCATTCACTATATCTGCTCTCCCCAGGAGCCTGCATTCACTATATCTGCTCTTCCCATGAATGCAGCCTCACCACTGCCATAAATTCAGCCTCACCATTGCCATGAACGCAGCCTCACCATTGACATGAACGCAACCTCACCAATGACATGAATGCAGCCTGATCGATGCCCATCTGCAGCCTCAGAGGGGACAGGGAGGGGGCGGGACGAGTGCCAACAGATTACATACAGGAGAATCTCCTGTTTACCTGGCGGCCTCTTTAATACAAAGTCCCACCTCCTATGATAGACAGAATAGTTGTCCAATGCCAGCCCAGGAGACAGGACTTCCTATTACAGAGGCCGCTAAGTAAACAGGAGATTCTCCTGTATGAAATCTAACCGCACTCATCCCGCCCCCCTCACTGTCCCCTCCGAGGCAGCCAGAACTGAGCGATAAATACGGTATATATCTTTTGTGGCCCCCCAATGATTCGTTGGGGGCCACAAAAGATAACTATATATCCAAATTAAATTCCCTGCCTTATCATCCAGTAGCTGCTTTCCGCCTTAATGGTGGAGTGTAGGATGTCTTTCCAGTGTCCAGAGGCACCAGACAGGGGTGCCCCCTTTCACCAGGGCTATTCGCACTGGTTATGAAACCTCTGGCAATTGCGTTGTGCTCACCCCCCCAAATTCAGGGGATCAGCGTGGGTACTCTGACTGAAACGACGGCCCTTTATGCAGATGACCTGGTACTATTTATTCGAGACACAGGACCTTCCCTACAGGCTGCACTGTCGCTCCTGGGCAAGTTTACAGAGGCCTCAAGGTTAACTAGACCAAGTCCAAAATACTTCCTTTGCGTTCCCATCCCATGTCTGGGCAGGCAGACCCCAATAATCCCCTACAGCGGGACACTCAAATTAAATATTTGGGACTCATAATAACCAACCCAGTGATGGACTTCATGGGTTTCAATGTCCTCCCGCTGCTGGCTATTTTAAAAAGGAAATTACACGCTTGTAAAAACCTCCCTTTGCCACTTATTGGGAAGATAAATGTGATTAAAATGAAAATGTTACCCTTAATCTTGTAAAGCCTAAGAAACTCCCCGGTGTGGATCCCCAAATCAATTTTCAAATCAATAGATAGCATGCTCTCCTCCTTTTTATGGCACAGTGGGATTCCCCGCCTTAAATTGCCCATATTACAGCAGCTCTGGGGGGGAAGGGGGCCTAGCGGTGCTCAATTTTTATAAATATTTCCTCACTGACCAGTTGACAGTGGCTCACCGCTGGCTAAATACCCCCACAGATGATGCCTCTGTATCCCTGGAAGCTGCCTGTATGGGATCATGAGGCACTATCCTTCTTCGTATACAGAGGATCAAAGGCTCCGTACTAACTCATCTCTTCCATGCGCTCAGTTATTAAGGCATGGTCCATGGCCCAAGGGTTTAGACCTAGGCCTGGCAAATTTTCTCCTAATCTACCTCTTTGGAGAAATCCAAACTTAACGCATTTTTTTATTACACAGACCCGGTAGTCTGGACTAAATACGGTATTAAGACCTTACACCACATCGTATTGAACGACTCTCTGATGACCTTCGATGGCCTACCAAACTCGCACTTCTTTAGATATATTCAACTACGACATGCTTTTTGCTCTCAATTTGGCAGAGACCCTCTTGATCTTGAACCTAATGACCTAGAACTACTGACACGCAGTGATTCCTTGTCTAAACCAGTCTCCAGTTTGTACAAAAACCTTATTCCCGAAACAGTCCAGTAGGCAGGGACCTGCAGGCTTCCTTGGGAGGCAGTGGCTCCTAGTTTTGGATAGAGATGATTGGGACGATATTTGGGGGGGCCCCATTTCAATGTCTAGTTTCTACTAGAGATCACCTGATCCTGTATACATTTCTGCATAGAATCTATCTTACTCCGGCTAGGTTAGCTAGGATGTTTGGGAGCCACCACTCTCTAAGTTGGAGGTGTTCTGCACCCCTTGCAAACTTCATGCACATTTTTGGGGACTGTCTACATAACAAGCCCTACTGGCAAGACATAGCAAAGTGTATCTGGTGGGTCACATCCCTTTCAGTCCCCCTTACGGTCGATGTATGCCTGTTGAGTCCTTGGCCACCACTAGGGCTATACCAACTCTTCTCACCCTCCTCCTGTTCTACGCCAAAAAACTGATTATCCTGTCATGGAAGAGATCTACTGCCCCAACTTTGGCTTCTTGGAAGTTCCTGGTCAACAAGGCAGTCCCTTTTTACAAGGCAACCTATTTGAGTAAGGGGGGTCGGGGCCAAATTTGACAAGGTGTGGGGAGGCTGGATGGCATCCACAGACACGGTTTCAGATTAGACCCATAGGCAACTTGGCAGGTGGTCCTTGTCATAGATTCATAAGCAGGAGGATTGAGTTCCTGAGGTGGTTGGTGATTGTGAAGTGAATACATTATAAAGTTACAATTTACTGACGGTATTATGGTCCTTACTTCTCCTGATGAGGTAGAGGGTGGAGGGTTTAGAAATGTAAGGCATGCATCCAGGGCTTTTTTTTCTCAAAAAGTAGGTGCTGGAACTTAACCACGGCCCCACAACCCCCCCCCCCCTCCTACACACACCCTCCAAATCACATCAAATAGTGGGTGTGTTCGGTCAAATTTTACAAAAACAGTAGGAGGGTCTTAAAGGGGCATTAAATACCAGGAATGCATTACATACAGAGTGCAGAGCTGTCACTTGTAAACACAGAAACCCGACTTCTGTGTTTACAAGTGATTGTGGTGAGCAGGCACCAAAGGGTCTGAGCCAGAGGTGGTAGAACTGAGTTCCACCAAGTTCCCCCTGAAAAAAAGTCATGCATGCATCATCTCCTCTGGTTGACGGGGGCGTCCTTGACTCAGCGGACTATATATCTGCTATATGTCTGGGCAAACGTTGACCGTGTTGTGGGGGGGGGGGTTGTTTTTGGGAGATTGGTTACAACTTAATGTGACCTGGTTGTTTATTGCTGCGATATGCGGCTTAATGTTGTATGCTTGTACTATAAATCTTAATAAAAAGTAATTTACAAAAAAACAAACAAAAAAAAAAGCGTCGCCTATGGAGATTTTTAGGTACCGAAGTTTGTGGCCATTCCACGAGCGAGCGCAATTTTAAAGTATGACATGTTAGGTATCAATTTACTTGGCGTAAAAAAATCATCTTTCACAGTATACAAAAAAAATAAAAAATTAGGTAGCTTTTGTGTTTTTTTATTTATTTATTTATTTTTTTTAATTCATTAAAGTGTATTTTTTCCAAAAGAAATTGCGTTTGAATTGCGCAAATACAGCGTGACATAAAATTTTGCAACGATTGCCATTTTTTTTCTCTAGGGTCTTTGCTAATCAAAAAGAAATATAAAATATTTGGATATTTGAAAAAATATCAATTTAAACTTGTAAACAAAATGTTCCAGAAAAGGCCTGATCAGCAAGTGGTTAAAGAGGAGTTCCACCCAGGGGGTTCCATTAAAAAAAAAAAAAATAAATAAAAGTCAGCAGCTACAAATACTGCAGCTGCTGACTTTTAATTGGACACTTACCTGTCCCAGGGTCCAGCGATGCGGGGGATCGAAGCCCCGCTTGTCGGCGCCGGCATTTCAACTGTGGGCGCCGGGCTGTGGCTTCACAGTCTGGCACCCACTGCGCATGTGCGAGCGGCGCCGCGCGCCGTGATTGGCCGCTCAATCACCTGGGACCTGTAATGGGTCCCAGATGATTGACGGGAGGGAGCAGAGCCGAGCCCTTCCTGTGCCGAGGGGGAAGTGATGTCACCAGCCCAGGCAAAGGAAGAGGCAGACTACGAGGGACCCCCTAGCAACAGGCATTTAGAGGTAAGTAAAAAAAAAAAAAATATATCCAAATGTTTTTTTGTTTTTGTTTTTTAGAATTTTTCAGGTATTTTTGTTTTTTTGGGTGGAACCCCACTTTAGGCAGTGAGGCAGATAGATCTGTAGCCTCCAGCCCTCGTCTTCATGTTTTATATAAGATTGGTCATTGCCAGAGGGGGTCTTCATCTGTCTCTGGACAACCCCTATTTAAAGAGAACTTCTCAGCCATCCTTAACTGTTGAAAAAAAAAAAAAGACTTTTTGCAAATGTTATCATAATAAAACTACATAATACTTTAAAAAGTGTCAGGCGGGATGAAGTGGCTCCTACATTTTAATCAAATTTTTTCCCCAGTAAAGCTCAAACACTTTGTAACGTTGCCCAAAAATTATGTGAATCTTTGTGGTTTTGTGACTCACCAAAATGGAAACCTTAAAAAAAAAATTAAAACACTTGCACCATTCAATAATATTTAACGTCAGAAAAAAAAACAAAAAAAAAAAACAATTGTTTCCCGAGTGACTAATGGACCTGGCAGGAAAATAGAGCCAATTATCCACACGTTAAAAAGGGGGGCCAAAGCCCCCCCCCCCTCCTCCCTCCCGAATATCCGCATAATAATCTGAGCGCTGATTGATGAGCCCACTGCAGATTCCATCGCACCGAAGCGCCGGCCTGTTAGCACGGCAGTGGTTAAAACTGCTCACCGCTGGCATGGCTCCAGGCTAAGCAGAGATTGTTTTTGCCAAAATCTCAGCGCTGGCACCCTGCCCGTCCGAGGAGACCTCTTTTAAACCCCCCCCCCCGAGAGAAACCTACAACTTTGGGCAACAAGAAGTGTGAGAGGAAAAAGTCGACAAACTCGTTTGCAGGACAGCAATAAAGTGGGCACTGATTATACCCTCGCCAGTGCGGAATTATAATATAATATAATAATAATAATAATAAAATATAATATATAATATACTATTATAATTTAAGGGCAAAAAAAAAAAAAACAGGCAGCAGGAGATCAGCCTGTGATGGTGATCGGCATGTCCTTCCAAGGAACATACACTATATTGCCAAAAGTATTGGGACACCTGGCTTTACACGCACATGGGCATCCCAGTCCCAGCATTACATGTCCTTCCATAGAACATCGTTGGAAGGGATACGTTCTAATATGTGTCATTCAAAAAGTTTGCCACGATAAAGAATTATCGATCTTTTTATTAAAAAGTTATTTTTTAGAAGGTAAATAGGAGCGTCTGTCTAGCCTGAACCTTTTTTTAAAAGAATGGGGAGGGTTTAGAACCCGTCAGGTTTTTACTGCTCAAAAACAAAAATAGCCACCAACGATAAAGTGGGCAGTTTCTACCGATTAAATCTTTGCCAGTTTGGTCTAATAAAATACTATTATAATTTATGGAAAAAAAAAAAAAGAGAAAAAAAAAAAAGGAGGTGACAGGAGATCAGTCTGGTTACAGCTGTGATGGCGAATTAGCATGCGGCGCTGACACCCGGGAAGTTGTCAAGATCCAAATTCTGCATTACATGTCCTTCCAAGAAACACACACTATATTGCCAGAAGTATTGGGACGCCTGCCTTTACACACACGTGAACTTTTATGACATCCCAGTCTTAGTCCGTAGGGTTCAATATTGAGTTGGCTCCGCCCTTTGCAGCTATAACAGCTTCAACTCTTCTGGGAAGGCCGTCCACAAGGTTTAGGAGGGTGTCTATGGGAATGTTTGACCATTCTTCCAAAAGCGCATTTGTGAGGTCAGGCACTGATGTTGGAGGAGAAGGCCTGGCCTGCAGGCTCCACTCTAATTCATCCCAAAGATGTTCTATTGGGTTGAGGTCAGGACAGGCCCATCACCCAATTGGCTGAAAGGACAGGCGATCCTATTGGACGACCGAGGAAGAGGAGGAAGGAGATGCACGGCGGAAGCCACTATGATGTAGGAGAGGAGGAGAGGACAGAGGAGCCGCTGCCTGCTGACCAACCTACCTAGAGTGGGGCCGGGGGGGTTGTTTGCCGCTGCCTTGATGTAGTCTGGTGCATTTTTCCCCCTCCTTTTTCTTAATCTTTAATAAGGATATGTGTGTTCCAGTGCATTTTTGATGCGTTTTACCGCGCTCCAGAAAAAAGTAGGGGGAAGTAGGAGAAAAAACAAAAAAATGAGGGAGGGGGGGCTGTGGAGAGGAAGGGAGGACCCTCACCATGCCAATATCCAAAATATATATACAAGGATTGAGAAACTCAAAAAATAGGTGGACTTTATAGGCTCATATGAGAGGAAACCTTATTAAAAAATTATAAATTTTATTACAACATGATTAAAAAACATAGAAAACATACAATCAACACCCTATATGGACAGAGTTACCAGTTACCCAATAAAGCAGTTATGAAGGTTGGATCTGGTTGAAAATGATGGTAATAATATATTAAGCAGGAAAAAATTTGAACCAATGATGCCTTTACACTTGCTCGTCGACACGTTTCGCTAAATATTAGCTTCCTCAGGACAGATACTGGGTAGGTGCTGGTGTATCCAAAAGGTATAGGGGGGATTCCACAGGACTAGACAGACATTCAAGGATCAAGAACTTCAAAAATATCCACCAACACGGTGCATATACATAACACGTTGTCTGTAGTGAACCCAGTGGGTAAAAAGGGGGGGGGGGGGGAACTATAGGCCAACTGTAAGGCCAAAATCAGTCATGCGCATTCCTAGTATATAGTAGTAAATATACCAGCCACAAATGTGGCAAAGACAAAGTCCAGACCCATAATAGAGATATATTCCTGTAAAGAACGACGTAACCCGTCAAATAACAGGATATCCTGAAATATTCCGGCTAGATATCAGATAGATGGAGAATATAATCCAAAAGAAAAGGGGACAGGACAGGGGGAGGGGGGGGAGACTGAAGACACGCTTCCTCCTGCCTGCAGCAGACTGATGACATCATCTCAGCCTTGGCAAATTCACTGGACTGGAGCTTGGGGACAGCTATTTATTGATAAAGGGTGGAGCTTTTCTGAAATATATACTTTCTGTATATAGTGGCACATCAGGAATTTATTCAGGCAGACTTCTGCAAAATTACTATCAGGTCCATATTAATAAATACCAAGTATACAGAATAATATAAAAAATGTAACTGGTTTTCTGATGACAATTCTCATAATATGAAGCGATTACAGATCTACCCCTTGTAAATGATCACCATGTTTTCTGTATTGTATATTGGATGAGCCTCCTCCGGTGGGGGTGGGGGTGGGGGTTGGGGGGGGGGGGCGTAGTGAAAGTTTGTTTTGATTCTGATGCTGTAAATTCCAGTAACAGTCACAGGAAATCCCGAGTGCTTCCTAGTCTTACAGAGCGAAATACTTCATTCACTTATATAAGAGCCATCAGATGGCCGCACAGCGCTCACTCATCACCGGGGGAAGTGCAGAGCCACCAGCACCATCTACTTCTATAGAACTAAAATTCAATGCGATCCGGTTTGTAAAACTTTCTTCTGGACGAGGTCCAAATCTCACGTTTGCACTCTAAGATCCCTTTACGCTAACAATAGCGCCTGTAAAGCGTCTGAAAATCGCCTCTCAAGCCACCCCAGTGTGAAAGCCCGAGTCCCTTCACACCGGGGCGGGGCTCTTGCGGGACGGACAAAAAGTCCTGTAAGCAGCGTCTTTGGGGCGGTGCGGGAGCGCTGTATACACCACCCCTCCATCGCCCCTGCCCATTGAAATGAACGGCCACCGCTGCCGAAGCGCCTGCAAAGTGCTTAGGCAGCGCCGCAACACGGGCGCTATTAACCCTCTCTTCGGCCGATAGCGGCTAAAAGCGCGCCGCTAGCGGCTGAAAAGTGCCACTATAACAGCGGTAAAGCACCGCCAAAACTAGCGGCGCTTTACCGATATCACCCGCACCACCCCAGTGTGAAGCCCTCATTTACATCACAGTCCCCCATTTACATAACCGTCCCCCCGTACATCACCATCCCCCCTGTACATCACCGTCCCCCCTGTACATCACCGTCCCCCCTGTACATCACCGTCCCCCCTGTACATCACCGTCCCCCCTGTACGTCACCGTCCCCCCTGTACATCACCGTCCCCCCTGTACATCACCGTCCCCCCTGTACATCACCGTCCCCCCTGTACATCACCTCCCCCCTGTACATCACCGTCCCCCCTGTACATCACCGTCCCCCCTGTACATCACCGCCCCCCCTGTACATCACCTCCCCCCTGTACATCACCGTCCCCCCTGTACATCACCTCCCCCCTGTACATCACCTCCCCCCTGTACATCACCATCCCCCCTGTACATCACCGTCCCCCCTGTACATCACCGCCCCCCCTGTACATCACCTCCCCCCTGTACATCACCGTCCCCCCTGTACATCACCGTCCCCCCTGTACATCACCGCCCCCCCTGTACACCACCGCCCCCCCCTGTACATCACCGCCCCCCTGTACATCACCATCCCCCCTGTACATCACCGCCCCCCCTGTACATCACCCCCCCCCCTGTACATCACCGCCCCCCTGTACATCACCATCCCCCCTGTACATCACCATCCCCCCTGTACATCACCGTCCCCCCTGTACATCACCGCCCCCTCTGTACATCACCATCCCCCCTGTACATAACCGTCCCCCATTTACATCACCATCCCCCCTGTACATCAGCGTCCCCATTTACATCACAGTCCCCCATTTACATCACAGTCCCTAAATTACATCACAGTCCCCCATTTACATCACAGTCCCTAAATTACATCACAGTCCCTAAATTACATCACAGTCCCTAAATTACATCACAGTCCCCCATTTACATCACAGTCCCCCATTTACATCACAGTCCCTAAATTACATCACAGTCCCCCATTTACATCACAGTCCCCCTTTTACATCACTGTCCCCCCTGTATATTACAGTCCTCAGCCCCTCCCCCCTTCACATCACAACCCCTTCCTTTACATCACAGTCCCTAATTTACATCACAGTCCTCCTTTACATCACAGTCCCTAATTTACATCACAGTCCCCCATTTACATCACAGTCCCCCATTTACATCACAGTCCCCCATTTACATCACAGTCCCCCATTTACATCACAGTCCCCCATTTACATCACAGTCCCCCATTTACATCACAGTCCCCCTTTTACATCACAGTCCCCCTTTTACATCACAGTCCCCCTTTTACATCACTGTCCCCCTTTTACATCACTGTCCCCCCTGTATATCACAGTCCTCAGCCCCTCCCCCCTTCACATCACAACCCTTTCCTTTACATCACAGTCCCTAATTTACATCACAGTCCTCCTTTACATCACAGTCCCTACTTTACATCACAGTCCCCTATTTACATCACAGTCCCCCTTTTACATCACAGTCCCCCTTTTACATCACAGTCCCCCTTTTACATCACAGTCCCCCTTTTACATCACTGTCCCCCTTTTACATCACTGTCCCCCCTGTATATCACAGTCCTCAGCCCCTCCCCCCTTCACATCACAACCCCTTCCTTTACATCACAGTCCCCCTTTTACATCACAGTCCCCCTTTTACATCACAGTCCCCCTTTTACATCACAGTCCCCCTTTTACATCACTGTCCCCCTTTTACATCACTGTCCCCCCTGTATATCACAGTCCTCAGCCCCTCCCCCCTTCACATCACAACCCTTTCCTTTACATCACAGTCCCTAATTTACATCACAGTCCTCCTTTACATCACAGTCCCTACTTTACATCACAGTCCCCTATTTACATCACAGTCCCCCATTTACATCACAGTCCCCCATTTACATCACAGTCCCCCTTTTACATCACAGTCCCCCTTTTACATCACAGTCCCCCTTTTACATCACAGTCCCCCTTTTACATCACAGTCCCCCTTTTACATCACTGTCCCCCTTTTACATCACTGTCCCCCCTGTATATCACAGTCCTCAGCCCCTCCCCCCTTCACATCACAACCCTTTCCTTTACATCACAGTCCCTAATTTACATCACAGTCCTCCTTTACATCACAGTCCCTACTTTACATCACAGTCCCCTATTTACATCACAGTCCCCCTTTTACATCACAGTCCCCCTTTTACATCACAGTCCCCCTTTTACATCACAGTCCCCAGCCCCCCCACCTTAATCACAATCCCCTCCTAAACCACTTCCCGACCGCTCTATAGCAGTTTTCCTGACTACACGTGATCCTGCACTTCCGGGTAACGGGCGCGAGTGCGCTCTCCTGGCGGCTCACGCCCGCTGTGACTCTACGCAGCAAGAGCCGATCAGAACATCCCATGAACCTTATGTCCATCGTCACCCGCTGATCATTGATTACACAGGCAGAACAGCGGTCTATGTAAACAAGGCAGATCGCCGTTCTGTCAGTAAGGAAGGCATGGATCCTGTGTTCCTGTAAAAGCACCTCCCCCGCTAAACTAAATCAGCAGCTAGGCATACAGTTAACCCTTTGATCGCCCCTGATGGTACAGTGACAGTGCTTATTGTTAGCACTGATCACTGTATTAGTGTCACTGGTTCCCATAAAAAGTGTCAGTCAGTGTCCGATTTGTCCGCGGCAATATCGCAGTCCAGCGATGGTCGCTGATCGCTGCCATTACTTGTAAAAAAAAAAAAAATAATAATATCCCATAGTTTGTAGAAGCTATAACTTTTGCGCAAACCAATCAATATGTGCTTATTGGGATTTTTTTTACCAAAATAATGTAGCAGAATACATATTGGCCTCAATCGATGAAGAAATTTGATTGTTTACATTTTTTATGGGATCTGTTTTATAGCAGAAAGTAACAAACATTGTTTGTTTTTTTTCTTCAAAATTTTGGGCCTTTTTTGTTTATAGCGCAAAAAATAAAATCTGCAGAGGCGATAAAATACCACCAAAAGAAAGAAAGCTCTACTTGTGGGAAAAAAAAGGACGTGTATTCCCTTTACTTTATTTATGAATGTGGTCCTCACATCTAAGAATTGGTAAGCTGCAATATAATAAAATGTTTGCTTTTGGGGTTAATACTGCTTTTTTTTTCTCATTGAGGAGACTCGCCCGCTCTATTTGCTGCTGGGATTGTGAGCCCTCCGAAAAGCTCCAGAAAATACTCCAAAAAATTGCTTCGCTGTGTTACTCAATCAGAGACACATCTCGTCATTGGATATCCAATGAATGAGGAGAAAGAAGAAGAAATGATGCTCCGAGCGCCCGCGCCCCGGCACTAAGGATGACACGCTCAGCTCAAACAGTCGTCATGCTCTGGTCGCATCACAAAACACGGGCTCTGATCACTTACACGCGATATTGTCAGCGTCCCTGCCCCACTCTAGGCACGTTTCGTCCAATGACGTCTTCACGGAGCGGCAGGACGTCTAACAATACCACGCCACCTTTATAGAGGGCATATCCCTCAATCAGCCCTTAAATGCTGCCCATCAGTGCCACCTATCAGTGCTACCTATGAATGCCCATCATTACTGCGTATCAGTGCCCATAAATTAAATGCTGCCCATCAGTGCTGCATATTAGTGCCTCCTCATCAGTGCCCATCAGTGCTACCTTTGGATGCTCATCATTACTGCGTATCAGTGCCCATAAATTAAATGCTGCCCATCAGTGCTGCATATTAGTGCCTCCTCATCAGTGCCCATCAGTGCTATCTATGAATGCCCATCATTACTACGTATCAGTGCCCATAAATTAAATGCTGCCCATCAGTGCCACCCATCAGTGCTGCATATTAGTGCCTCCTCATCAGTGCCCATCAGTGCTACCTATGGATGCCCATCATTACTGCGTATCAGTGCCCATAAATTAAATGCTGCCCATCAGTGCTGCACATTAGTGCCTCATCAGTGCCCATCATTGCTACCTGTGAATGCCCATCATTACTGCGTGTCAGTGCCCATAAATGAAATGCTGCCCATCAGTGCTGCACATTAGTGCCTCCTCATCAGTGCCCATCAGTGCCACCCATCAGTGCTACCTTTGAATGCCCATCATTACTGCGTGTCAGTGCCCATAAATGAAATGCTGCCCATCAGTGCTGTACATTAGTGCCTCCTCATCAGTGCCCATCAGTGCCACCCATCAGTGCTACCTTTGAATGCCCATCATTACTGCGTATCAGTGCCCATAAATTAAATGCTGCCCATCAGTGCTGCATATTAGTGCCTCCTCATCAGTGCCACCCATCAGTGCTACCTGTGAATGCCCATCATTACTGCGTATCAGTGCCCATAAATTAAACGCTGCCCATCAGTGCCACCTATCAGTGCTGCCTTATCAGTGCCTTCTCGCCTGTGCCCATCAGTAAAGGTGAAAAATTATTTATTTACAAAATTTTATAACAGAAACTAAGAAAAAAATGTTTAGTTTTCCAAAATTTTTGCTCTTTTTTCATTTGTTTAGCAAAAAATAAAAAAACCCGGTGGTGATTAAATACCACCAAAACAAAGCTGTATCTGTCTCCAAAAAATGATAAAAATGTTGTTTGGGTACAGCGTTGCATGACCGCGCAATTGTCATTCAAAGTGTGACAACGCTGAAAATTGATCTGGGCAGGAAGCGGGGGTGAAAGTGCCCGGTATTGAAGGGGTTAAATGACAGTGCACTTCTATAGGTTTCTCATATGGCTCCATTTTCATCCGGCACATACATACATTGGGGATGAGGTAACCCCGGCATAAGGGCTCCACTATTAATCCAAGACTGACCGGATAAAGGAAAAAAAAAAAAAAATCCGACATCGTTTGTCTTCCTACCATCCCAAAATCTCCTGACGTTCCGTCACTTCAATCAATCCTCAGCGTCTTAATGGGCCGATCGGTCATATTAAACATTCTTCTTGCAGAGTGACGGGAACACATGGCTCAGGTCCTTTCCCCGCTCAGTTTAAGACTTACAAGCAAGCAGCTTCAAAGGCCCGGAGCCGGAGCGCCAAAAAGAAAAAAAAAAAAAAAAAAAAAACGCACCTGTCCATAACCTGGAGCACTTAATCCGGGCGCCCTTCAAACGGGGATTGCAGCGGCCTGTTAGCGATAGGTAGGGTTGCATGTTCCGGGTTTACAATGACTTTGGTGGAAAACGATGACAAATTTGTAAGGGAATTCAGTACAGAAAAGGCGGAAAATAATCTGTTTTACGAGCGCGCCAAAGAAAAATGCACATAAATTACACGTCGGGCGCAGAACATCTAAAAGGAGAGTTTTATGTATTTCACAGTCAAGAAATATTACCAGTCACAAGCTTAACCACTTAAGGACCGGGCTTATTTTTCAGACTTTGTGTTAAAATCTTAGATATCTATAGATAGATATATATAAAATTTATTATTTATATTATTGTATATATTATTATAATTTATTATTTATATTATTGTATATATTATTATAATTTATTATTTATATTATTGTATATATTATAATTTATTATTTATATTATTGTATATATTATTATAATTTATTATTTATATTATTGTATATATTATTATAATTTATTATTTATTCGTTCCTTTTCATGTGTTTGGATGCGGCATTCGTTATTTCGGATAAATTCGTAACTTCGGATAAATTCGTAATACGTTCACCAACAGCCAAGTTTGAAAGGAAATCCCAATACCAATAATTTAATAGTTATAGTTATTCTTTCAAATTTGCTTTCTAAATTTACGAATTTTCGATTTGTGATCATAACTAATGACCCGAAAAACGGAAAAACAAAACAAAACAAAAAAAAAAGAATCAAATAAAAAAACGAACACATTTTTCTGCGGTGCACACGTCTAACAGGAATAGGGCGTACACACGGTCGGACATTGATCGGACATTCCGACAACAAAATCCTAGGATTTTTTTCCGACAGATGTTGGCTCAAACTTGTCTTGCATACACACGGTCACACAAAGTTGTCGGAAAATCCGATCGTTCTGAACGCTGTGATGTAAAACACGTACGTCGGGACTATAAACGGGGCAGTGGCCAATAGCTTTCATCTCTTTATTTATTCTGAGCATGCGTGGCACTTTGTGCGTCGGATTTGTGTACACACGATCGGAAATTTCCGACAACGGATTTTGTTGTCGGGAAATTTTATATCCTGCTCTCAAACTTTGTGTGTCGGAAAATCCGATGGAAAATGTGTGATGGAGCCCACACACGGTCGGAATTTCCGACAACACGCTCCGATCGGACATTTTCCGTCGGAAAATCCGACCGTGTGTACGGGGCAGAAGTGTGTTCGGACTACAGAACATCTCCCCATCCTTCGTAACAGAGAGGTGGATGTAGTTCACAGAAGTACACTTGGCAAGGCTGAAAACATTGCTTGGAAATTTCAGCAAGGCTCCACCCCCTACACAGGCTCCCTGCAGAAAACTACAGAGGTGGGGGCAGTGCGGTATCGCAAAAAAAATCTAAAAAATGGCCTGGTGTGGAAGGGGACGGGGGGGGGGGGGGGTAAATCTTCTGGAGGTCAAGTGGTTAATTAAAAAAAGTAGGATCCATAATCAACCAAAATTGTTATTGTACAAGAGATCATCGATTTTCCTGTTGTGCCATTTGAAAATGAATCACATGCAGCTGGTAAAAAGAACAAAAAAAAAAAAAAAAAACCACCACGTGGCGAGTTACGCAAAAAAGCCGGAACGTCTCTCTCCACAGAGGAAACGCACGAAACATGCGAAGCGATGAGCTATTTTTGATCTGACAGTTTTGCAATAGAGATGTGGCTGGGTGTGAGCTCAGAGGAAGCAGAGGATCTACTCATGAACTTGGCTTTGCATCACTCTAAGGCGCGTGCTCATGGCCCGGGCTACAGAGCTGACGCTCAGACGAGGGTTCCGTCAGCCCGAAGGACAATGAGACGCATTCAAACTCCTCACCTGTGTCAGAAGCTGCTCCGGAGTCAGGCTGTTGATCCATCCGGTGTATCGTTCTGTCGCCTCCTCTGGCTCCCGCCTCACCCGGCATCCAATGATCTTTATTAAAAAAAAGACAATAAAAAGATATATATATATAAAAAAAATGAAAATAAAAAAAAACACAAGAACTTTATTTTAATTCATTTAAAACCCACCTTTAGTTAAAAAAAAATGTAAAAAAATTTGCCACCGTTTTTTTAAGTATTTTAACTACTTGCTTACTGGGCACTTTTACCCCCTTCCTGCCCAGGCCAAATTTTTAGCTTTCAGCGCTGTCACACTTTGAATGACAATTGCGCCGTCATGCAACACTGTACACATATGAAATTCTTATCATTTTTTTCACACAAATAAAGCTTTCTTTTGGTGGGATTTAATCACTGCGGGGTTTTAATTTTTTTCTAAACAAACAAAAAAAAGGCGAAAAATTTGGAAGAAATTTTTTTTTTTTTCATAGTGTGTTATAAAATTTTGCAAACAGGTAATTTTTGTCCTTCACTGGTGGGCACTGATAGGTGGCACTGATGAGGCAGCACTGGTGGGCACTGATGAGGCTGCACTGGTAGGTGGCACTGATGGGCACTGGTAGGTGGCACTAATGATGAGGCACTGATGAGGCGGACATTGGTGGCCACTAATAAGGAGGCATTGATGAGGCTGCACTGATAGGTGACACTGATGGGCACTAATAGGCACTGTTAGGTGACACTGATAGGCTACACTGATATGTGGTACTAATGATGAGGCACTGATGGGCACAGATTGGCAGCACTGGTGGGCACTGATAGGTGGCACTGATAGGCACTGCTTAGCAGTACTGATGTGCACTGGTAAGTGGCACTGGTGAACAGTGGTAGGTGGCACTCGTGGCTCTCCCCGTTTTCGGGACCAATGTCCCGTTTGCACAAGCTGGTAATCTGCCTTTTTTTTTCACCTCACGCTGTCAGCACAAGGAAAAAATAAGCCAATTAACGGCTTCTGTTTACATCACGTGATCATCTGTCATTGGCTGACAGCTGATCACGTGGTAAAAGAGCATGCTGGCCGCGCACCACAGGGACGCCCTCCCGGCAATTTAGGCCCCGCGCTGTAGCCATCTTTCGGCTATAACACGAGCGGGAAGAGGTTAAAGTGGAACTGAAAGCAAATTTTTTTTATTTTATTTTGGATGGAGTAAGGGAGGGTTATAATCCCTGTAATGTTTATTTATTTTTTTTGTAATTTGTGTCCCATTCGGGAGATTTCTCTTCACTTCCTTTCCTACAGCCAAAACAGGAAGTGAGAGGAAATTCCTCTAAAGCAGTGGTCTCCATACTGTGACTCGTGGGCTGAACACTGACATTTGCTTGTCTTTATCTGGACCTTGGAGCACTATTCCTCCCACTGACACCAATGATGGGACACTATTCCTCCCACTGACACCAATGATGGGACACTATTCCTCCCACTGACACCAATGATGGGGAACTATTCCTCCCACTGATACTAATCATGGGGCACTATTCCTTCCACTGACACCAACAATGAGGCACTATTCCTTCCAATGACACCAATAATGGGGAACTATTCCTCCCACTGACACCAATGATGGGGCACTATTCCTCCCACTGACACCAATGATGGGGCACTATTCCTCCCACTGACACCAATGATGGGGCACTATTCCTCCCACTGACACCAATGATGGGGCACTATTCCTCCCACTGACACCAATGATGGGACACTATTCCTCCCACTGACACCAATGATGGGACACTATTCCTCCCACTGACACCAATGATGGGGAACTATTCCTCCCACTGATACTAATCATGGGGCACTATTCCTTCCACTGACACCAACAATGAGGCACTATTCCTTCCAATGACACCAATGATGGGGAACTATTCCTCCCACTGACACCAATGATGGGGCACTATTCCTCCCACTGACACCAACAATGAGGCACTATTCCTTCCAATGACACCAATGATGGGGAACTATTCCTCCCACTGACACCAACAATGGGGCACTATTCCTTCCAATGACACCAATGATGGGGAACTATTCCTCCCACTGACACCAACAATGGGACACTATTCCTCCCACTGATACCAATGATGGGGCACTATTCCTCCCACTGACACCAATGATGGGGCACTATTCCCCCCACTGACAAAAATGATGGGGCACTATTCCTCCCACTGATACCAATGATGGGACACTATTCCTCCCACTGATACCAATGATGGGGCACTATTCCTCCCACTGATACCAATGATGGGACACTATTCCTCCCACTGATACCAACCATGGGACACTATTCCTCCCACTGATACCAATGATGGGGCACTATTCCTCCCACTGACACCAACAATGGGACACTATTCCTCCCACTGATACCAATGATGGGGCACTATTCCTCCCACTGACACCAATGATGGGGCACTATTCCCCCCACTGACAAAAATGATGGGGCACTATTCCTCCCACTGATACCAATGATGGGACACTATTCCTCCCACTGATACCAATGATGGGGCACTATTCCTCCCACTGATACCAATGATGGGACACTATTCCTCCCACTGATACCAACCATGGGACACTATTCCTCCCACTGATACCAATGATGGGGCACTATTCCCCCCACTGACACCAATGATGGGGCACTATTCCCCCCACTGACAAAAATGATGGGGCACTATTCCTCCCACTGATACCAATGATGGGGCACTATTCCTCCCACTGATACCAATGATGGGACACTATTCCTCCCACTGATACCAACCATGGGACACTATTCCTCCCACTGATACCAATGATGGGACACTATTCTCCCCACTGACACCAATGATAGGACACTATTCCTCCCACTGACACCAACAATGAGGCACTAGTCCTCCCACTGACACCAACCATGGGGCACTATTCCTTCCAATGATACCAAGGCTGGGGCACTATTTCTCCCACTGACACCAACAATGAGGAGCTATTTCTATTCACTGCACAGAACTGGAAGAAATACACGAAGCTCACCGAGATCCAAGAAGAAGACACATGATGAATGGATTTAGAGAATATTTACTTATCCTGGAGTTCAGTTTTTGAATCAGTTTTTTTTTTGTTCTGTTTTTATTATAGTTACATCACTGCCATCAACACGGCAACACTCAAAAACACATTTCTACACAAGACGAAGTCAGCCTCATGACACACGGGAAATTACAAAAGTGTTGCAATAATATTTAAAACGCTGACGCGGGTGTGCGAGTTTACCCCGGGGAGGGGATCAGAGCGTGCAATTGAGCCACAGAAGTGGTCCTCGTCTTCGAGACTAATAACCTCCCATTAGACGATGTTTTGGAGAAAAGGTAAGATGAGCCGTTACATAAATATACCGCAGATTGGAGCTGTTATGACGGAGAGTATCCAATCACAGGGAGTGAACACATTTCAAGGAAATACATTTCGACTTGAATACACAATGAACACCTGGCCAGTGTCAATGCCATAAAGGGGCTCATTCACACCACGCAGCGTGTGCCAATCTGTGCATAAAACATGAGCATTCCGAACACACTGCCCAACGACGCAACTCCTCCTACTTTCTTTTCAGCACACTTATGCCCCGTACACATGATCGGACATTGATCGGACATTGATCGGACATTCCGACAACAAAATCCATGGATTTTTTTCCGACGGATGTTGGCTCAAACTTGTCTTGCATACACACGGTCACACAAATCTTGACGGAAATTCCGATCGCCAAGAACGCGGTGACGTACAACACGTACAACGAGCCGAGAAAAATGAAGTTCAATAGCCAGTGCGGCTCTTCTGCTTGCTTCCGAGCATGCGTGGAACTTTGTGCGTCGGAATTGTGTACACGCGATCGGAATTTAGGACAACGGATTTTGTTGTTGGGAAAATTTGAGATCCAGCTCACACACGGTGGGAATTTCCGGCAAAAAGCTCCCATCAAACATTTTCCATCGGAAAATCCGACCGTGTGTACGGGGCATAAGGGAGAAGTTTACTTAAACTGTTGCATAGTACAGGCGTTCAATTAAACCTTGACAATAAAACTCATAAGCGGATTGGTTACTATGCACAACTAGACGTGTGCAATTCATTTCCGTCCAAATGTAAATTAAGACAAATTTTTGGTTATTTGGAGATTTGGATGAATCTGAATCTCTGAATAAAATAGTAATGAATTTAGCTTCATTTCATTTCGTTTAAACATTTTCTAACGGATTCAAAATTTTCGCAATGATTCCAATTCCTATTGGTCGAAAAATTATCTACTGATTCGAATTCCATGAAGAAAAGCTGGTTGTTAGGGAGCAGGTCTGGAAGCCGGACGCCATGTCCTTAGCAACCGATGACTCATCAGCTGTCAGCGGGCTTCCCCACTGAGAACTTAAATGTAAAGAGAAAAGAATGTCGGAAATAGAAAATTCAGAAAAAAATAAATAAACATACCTTCGGGTCTGGTATGGATTTAAAAGGGAACCCAATGTAAAAAAAAAAAAAAATGGCGTGGGGTACCCCCCAATATTACCAGACCCTTATCTGATCATGCAGCCCAGGAAAGGGGGTGTCGAGCAAGTGCCCCCCCCCCCTGAACCATACCAGACCACATACACTCAACACGGGGGGTGCTTTAGGGCAGGGGGGCTCTGCCCACCCCAAAGCACCTTGTCCCTATGTTGACGAGGACAAGGACCTCTTCCCCACAACCCTGGGCTGTGGTTGTGGGGGTCTGTGGGCGGGGGACTTATCAGTAGGCCTCCAGATCCTGATCCCCCCCCCCCATGTGAATGAGTATGGCCTACCCATTCACCAAAAAAAAAGTGTGAAAAGTGAATAAAGACACATGACTTTTTTGACAATTCCTTTATTAAAAAATCAAAAACAATGCCCCATCATTGGCATCACTGGGAGGAATAGTGCTCCATTTTTGGTGTTAGCGGGAGGGATAGTCCCCCAAAGGCCAGATAAAGGGCCGCATCTGGCCCCCCGGGCCGGAGTTTGGAGACCCCTAGTGTGGGGCAAATCGCCTAGTTTTTGCATTGGGCATTGCTGCTGGTGTGAATGGGCCCATGTTGCTTCTGGTCTCAAACCGTCTAGTGATAGAGACTGGAGTCAGTGTATAAGTGTCCAACCAAAGGACCCCGTCACAAATCTAGGTACATATGTGTGTCAATCTTTAGAAAAGCCCATTTAAAGGGCCTCCCCATTGAATGGTTACCTTCCATGAGAGAAGACTGAACAAAATACAAAACAATGATATAAAAAAATACTCAGACATCTTGCAAAAAAAAAAAAAAAAAACAATTTGGTCCAACGTAAGTAAAGCCACCACAACATGTATGTCGTTAGGTCACATTGTTTCAGAGTGAGCAGAAACATTTCAAAAATGTTCTTTTGTTTGTTACATTTAGATTGCCCTTTCCTTACAATAAGCAGTGGGAAGTATTCTGCCTCGGTGTAAATTATGTTAAAGCTAAACTACAGGATTTAAAACCCCAAAATCCTAGGGGTGGAGGAACAAAACTGTAGTACTTGGCTTATTCCTCACTCCGACAAGCTCTGGCACTCTTCTCTGCACGGAGGGCAGGTTCTCGTCATCCTCACAAACAATGCAGGACTATTGGTTATGCATCGTATGAGATGACAGAGTGTGACTGCTGGCCCGAGAACCAGAGGGGAACTTAAGGGGAACTGTTGTAGAAAATGAAAGAAGCCTGCCAGAGCGAGGAATAAAGTATCACAGCTTATTACAGGCAAATATTTAGAAGGATCCAAGGCCCGAGGACACAAAGGGGCCACCCCAGTGGAACTAGAGTACTCTGATAGCATTTGAGGGGGTGCTCCACATAGTATCTGGGCCTTCCAGAGAAGCTGCCCAGCTGCCTGCACACTGGTTCTGAGAGTGGAGGGCTGCTCACCTGGCTGTAGATCACCTGTCCAGATACCTCTATCTCATCAGGTGTGGCCTTTTTTGAGATGCTGAAGAACTTTTCCTTCTTGGCCTTGTGCTCCCAGGAACCCAGCCTGCAACTGAGCATGATGAGTATATGGGCACTCCACTCCACTTTATTGCTCCCTTTTCCCCCAGGTACTTTCAAAGCACTTATGTAATGATATAAATGGAAGTCAAATAATTAGCTGTAAAGAATCGGAAATCAATGTTTTGGAGAACATGGAAACAATGCTTTGATGCTATCTAAACAACATCCCTCTCAGTGAAGTCCAGGGTAGCTCTGGTAACACAGGCAAACGACTAGAGGGATCCAGGGTCCGAAGACACAGGGGGGCCAACCCAATGGAACTAGATTACTCTGGTAGCAATTGAGGGGTGCTCCACATAGTATCTGGGTCTTACAGAGAAACTACCCAGATACCTGCACACCGGTTCTGAGAGTGGAGAGCCACTCACCTGGCTGCAGATCACCTGACCAGCTACCTCTATCTCATCAGGCTTTGAGGTGCTGAATAACTTATCTTCCCTGGGAAGGTGCAGGAACCCAGCCTGCAACTGAGCAAAGTAAGTATACAGGTACTTTAGCACACTTTATTGCTCCCTTTTTCCCCATGTACGTGTCAAAGCACCTATATAACGATAGAGATCAAATAATAAAATGCAAAGATTTTCTATAAAAACACTGAAATATCTTTGTTTAGTAGAATACATTCAATTCCTCCTAACAAAACCTGATAATTGGCAGTGTATCACTGCAGAATATGAACACCCCTGCACAAACATATTAGTACATAACACATGCCTCCAAATTTCTAAGTTTCAGTATACATGAGCAAAATCACAGATCTTTGCATTTATAAAGCAAAAAAAAAACCAACAAATTTAAAATAGACTGTGGTTATATCTGTCAAAGTGGAAATTCTACTAAATGCCACAGTTCTAAGAATAGCCAATTAGAGCCTAAATCAGCCAATTTGTATTGAATTCCTAGTGCTGAGGGGGGTCCTGAATAAGACCCTACTATTTCTCTTGGGGGTTTTGTCCAAGGGCGTTGAATTGTGCGGTTGAGAAAACATTCGGGGTGCTGTTTACACATATATAATTTAGTCTATATATCCATAAAAATGTAACAAGGAACACCCAAAGCAAAATTGCCTAATGTCAATGTCAGCTTCCTTCCCATTTCTAAGTAGCATTTCTCCTTCTACACAGAACAAAGCCTAAAAAAACATTTAGAAAGTATTCCCCAATTTGTACATATGTATACCAAGAAACAAGAGCTAGGTCAGTGGATGTAGAGAAGCCTTTCTCAACCAGGGTTCCTCCAGAGGTTGCCAAGGGTTCCTTGAACAATGAACAATTCCTGCCTCTCAGATAAGTAACTACTAACACCAATGATCTTTTTAGCCACCTGTAAGGGCAACATACTTGCCACTGACCGCCAAAGTAAGCAGAATTCTTCAAAGTGGCCCCCAAGTGTAATGCGGTTCTTCTTCTGTTGACCACCAATGTAGGAGGATCCCCCCCCATCCCCAGTCTTAGAGGGACCTCTCCCCCAATGAAAGAGGTTCTTTCTCCACTGAACATCAGTCTAATGGGTGCCTCTCCCACTGACCACCAAAGTAAGGACTTTTCCCACTGACCATCAGTGTAATGAGGCCCTTCTCCCACTGACGACCAATGTGGAGAGGCTCCTTCTCCACCAACCACCAGTCTAAGGGGCACCTCTCCCACTGACCACTAAAGTAAGGAAGACTCTTCTCACTGACCATCAGTGTAATGAGGCCTTTTTCCTACAAACCACCAATGTGGAGAGGTTCTATATGGGGCACCTTACCCACTGACCACCAAAGTGTTCTTTAGCCACGGACTACTAATATAAGGGGGTCCTTCTCCATCCACTGCCAGCATTAGAGGGTCCTTCTTCACCGAACCCTGGTGTAAGGGAGCATCTCTCCCACTGACCACCAGTCTGATGGGCTCCTACCCACTGACCACCAGTGTAAGAGGCCATTCTTCCACTGACCACCACTACAATTGCCAATGTCTATTTTTTCTGGTCCTTATTACTTATTTCATTATTATTACTGAAATAATTTTGTTGTATAAAACAACAGTGGGTAAAAAATACAGGAAGTATGCTTAATTTCTTAATTCTTTTATATATTTTTGTATCTACAACTTACTATTCATTGTAATGTAAAGTGAAGTGTGGATATAATAGCTTTTAGCAGGGATTTCCTGAAACCTCAATTTTTTTTTTTAAGTGTAACTAAAGGCAAATCTTTTTATTTAAATTTTGGGAAGCGTAAGGCAAGGTTAAAACCCCTTTCAGTTTTTTTTTTTTTGTCATCTGTGTCCCATTGGGAAGATTTCCCTTCACTTCCTGTCCCATAGCCAAAACAGGAAGTAAGAAAAAATCCCTCCAACGTGAGGGAATCCCAGGGTGGTACCAAGGTCACCAGAACCAGTGTCCCCCCTCACTGGAAGATTTCTCCTCCATTGCTGTTCTGTGGACAACCCAACATTTGGGATTTTCTTTCTCTTTCACTTTTCAATGATCATCGCAATTTCTCCTAATTCAAAAATAGTCCCAAATGGGTTTCTTCTCTGCGGTGAAGGTTTTTAAAAGGCAGTTCTCCAGGGAATAGATGTCCTGGCTCAGCTTTTGTCTCAGTATGGCAAATGGTTTAAGAAGGAAAGCTCCAGACTGACCGCTGGCGTTGAAAATATCTATTATTCGTTGTTGCAATAAATTTAAAGCCGGTGCAACACTTGAGAACCACTGAAAAAAAGAGCGAAGGTGAAACGGGAAAAGAAAATATTGCAACAGCCAATGGAAAGCCTTAGGATAGAACAGAATTCTAGAACGCGGGTTGATGGTTTGGACGTATCGCTCAGCCATAGACTGAAAACAGCAGCTGGACCACCACCTGTATCCATTTCAAAGCCGATTCACATTTCTTGCAATAATCTGAGGGAAAGTCTAAAGTCTAAACCACATCGTGGCCAGGCTCCAATATACGAGTCATTAAGATGTCAGGGAGCCGAGCTGTCCCAATGCTGCACAGTGTATGCGTAGGGATCCAGAGACCACTTTGTATTGGAATATAGTATCATATCACATGGAGACATAACATACCATAATAACATGGTCATTAGCACATCAAAAGTAGATATTTCAGTTGCTTTACAAGTCCTCATGAATAACCTCCTGATAGGTCACAATATACGGCAACAGCATCATTTTTCAGAAAAGCTTTACCTTTTATTATTAAATGCCGTCCTTGGGCTCTAGCCCTGCATGTACGGTTGTGCTCATAAGTTTACATACCCTGGCAGAATTTATGGTTTCTTGGCCATTTTTCAGAGATATGAATGATAACACAAAAACTTTTCTCTCACTCATGGTTAGTGTTTGGCTGAATCCATTTATTATCAATCAACTGTGTTTACTCTTTTTAAATCATAATGGCAACAGAAACTACCCAAATGACCCTGATCAAAAGTTTACATACCCTGGTGATTTTGGCCTGATAACATGCACACAAGTTGACACAAAGGGGTTTGAATGGCTATTAAAGGTAACCATCCTCACCTGTGATCTGTTTGCTTGTAATTAGTGTTTGTGTATAAGAGGTTAATGAGTTCCTGGACTCTTGACAGACCCTTGCAGCTTTCACTGACGTTACTGGATTCTGAGTCACGGGGAAAGGAAAACAATTGTCAAAGGATCTGCGGGAAAAGGTAGTTGAACTGTATAAAACAGGAAAGGGATATAAAAAGATATCTAAGGAATTGAGAATGCCAATCAGCAGTGTTCAAACTCTAATCAAGAAGTGGGAAATGAGGGGGTTCTGTTGAAACCAAACCATGGTCAGGTAGACCAACTAAAATTTCAGCCACAACTGCCAGGAAAATTGTTGGGGATGCAAAGAAAAACCCACAAATAACTTCAGGTGAAATACAGAACTCTCTGAAAACATGTGGTGTGGCTTCAAGATGCACATTAAGGAGGCACTTGAAGAAAGATGGGCTGCATGGTCAAGTCACCAGAAGAAAGTCATTACTAAGCAAATGCCACAAAGTATCCCGCTTACAATACGCCAAACAGCACAGAGACAAGCCTCAAACCTTCTGCCACAAAGTCATTTGGAGTGATGAGACCAACATTGAGCTTTTTGGCCACAACCATAAATGCTAATTTGGAGAGAAGTCAACAAGGCCTATGATGAAAGGTCCACCATTCCTACTGTGATACACGGAGGTGGGTCGCTGATGTTTTGGGGATGTGTGAGCGACAAAAGGCACAGGAAATTTGGGAAAAATTGTTGGCAAAATGAATGCAGTATGTTATCAAAAAATACTGGAGGAACATTTGCATTCATCAGCCAGGAAGCTGCGCATGGGACCTACTTGAACATTCCAACATGACAATGATCCAAAACACAAGGCCAAGTCCACCTGTCATTGGCTACAGCAGAATAAAGTGAAGGTTCTGGAGTGGCCATCTCAGTCTGCTGACCTCAATATCATTGAGCCACTCTGGGGAGATCTCAAATGTGCCATTCATGCAAGACAGCCAAAGAATTTACAGGAACTGGAGGCTTTGTGCTAAGAGGAATGGGGCAGCTTTACCATCTGAGAAGATAAAGAGCCTCATCCACAAATACCACAAAAGACTTCAAGCTGTCATTGATCTTAAAGGGGACAATACACGGTATTAAGAACTGGGGTATATAAACTTTTGATCAGGGTCATTTGGGTAGTTTCTGTTGTCATTATGATTTAAAAAAAATTAAACACAGTTGACTGATAATAAATGGCTTCAGCCAAACACTAACCACGAGTGAAAGAAAAGTTTTTGTGTTATCATTCATATTCTCTGAAAAATGGCCAAGAAATCATAAATTCTGCCAGGGTATGTAAACATATGAGCACAACCGTATACAATGTATGATATAATGTGTCCCGTATGTATACAATGTAATATATAATGGATCTTGCATGTATACAATGTATTATATAATATATCCTGCATGTATACAATGTATTATATAATATATCCTGTATGTATACAATGTATTATATAATATATCCTGTATGTATACAATGTAGTATATAATGGATCTTTTATGTATACAATGTATCTTTTTCTCAATTCAAAAGGAAAAAAAAAAACATAGGGGCCAGCTATACTGTGCCTGATCATTGTGATAGCCAATCATAGGCTATCACAGCAAGTCTGCATGAATACAGTCTTGATAAGTCACAATATACGGCAAGACCATTATTTTCCAGAAAAGCTCCACCTTTTATTATTAAAAGCAATCCTCGGGCTCTAGTTAGTCACGTTGCCTAGGCTGAGATGATCTCAGGTAGGCCAGAAGGAGCACACAGTGTCCAGAAAACTGCAACTTGGATGTATGGGTCATAAGATATTTATTTAAAAATTAAAAACGTACATCAAGCCAACGTGTTTCGGAGGAATGGACTCCCCCTTCTTCAGGCCTGTTGCTTCATGCTATTGAAAGGAAATGGTTCTCAAATGATATATTGATTATGAGGTTTTGGAAAGCAGAATGCCAGAGTGCTGGCTAGGGATCCAGAGGCACTCTGCCATTCAGCTTTCTGAAATAGTGTAACCAATATATAATTTGGAGAACCATTCCCAACCAATAGCATGCAGCAATGCCCCTGAAGAAGGGAGACTCCATTCCCCCGAAACATGTTGGCTCGATGTACGTTTATAAATGTTTTATACTATTAATAAATGTCTTATTAAATATATGTATATATATATATATATATATATATATATATATATATATATAGAGAGAGAGAGAGAGAGAGAGAGAGAGAGAGAGAGAGAGAGAGAGAGAGAGAGAGAAAGAGAGAGAGAAAGAGAGAGAGAGATATAGCTATATATATATATATATATATATATAAATAAATAGATTTATCTATCTATCTATCTATCTATCTATCTATCTATCTATCTATCTATCTATCTATCTATACAGTTCTTGCCTGCAGTTGACTGATGACATCCTCTCATCCTAGTTTGTGGTGGATACCACGTAGGACTGACTGGACCAATCGATGGTTGTGGGTGAGTGATTGTGTGGGCAAAGAGGAAGAGGTCCCTTCCAGTGAGTTGAGCCCAACAGTGGATGGTGGTGGTGGACCCTCTAGGGGGCTTGGGCTGCTAACTTTCTGATACGGCCTTATGGTAATTTCAGCGAGAAGTTTTGGGTAGGATAGAAGGAGTGCCCGGTGTCCAAAAAATTGCAACATTAAAAATATATATATTCTCGGTGAAATCACTGTTGGGCTCAACTTACTGGAAGGGACCTTCCAAACTAGGATGAGAGGATGTCATCAGTCGACTGCAGGCAAGAACTATACAAGCACCAGGGTTTTGCAGGACTCGGTCTTAGTCTCAGTCCAGGAAGTAGATAAGAGTGACCCTGAATGATGCCTGAAAAAATATGGCGCCATCTTTCTGAACAGAAAGGAAGATAGAAGGCATTGTCCAGGGGAATACTGCGATCTCTGTGTGAGGTAATAAATAACTGGAATGGATATACTGATGCATTACTTATGTAGCACTTAACAAGGAAAATCTATATTGATACCAGGTCCACCTGCATACTGCATAGCACATTCTGACTCACACCCTGCCATAAATTTTGTCTTAAGTGTTGCCATTGTGTCTCATAAGCAAAAAATGCATTTAATCACTCTGCTAACAATGCTGCACACAGGGGACACTGACAAGTACAGCGACTATAATTTAGACAAGTGTGTAAAAGAGTTGTCAGAAAGATCCAGCTGGAGCCGAGATACTGGTGGACTGATGTCCAAAAGTCAGAGTGACGCCCAAAACTGGGTGGGAAGGAACTGATCTGCACTATATTACCAAAAGTATTGGGACGCCTGCCATTAAACGCACATGAACTTTAATGGCATCCCAGTCTTAGTCCGTAGGGTTCAATATTGAGTTGGCCCCACCCTTTGCAGCTATAAAAATAATAATTAACCACTTAAGCCCCAGAAGATTTGTCCCCTTAACGACCAGGCCATTTTTTTACGATACGGTACTGCGTCACTTTAACTGACAATTGCGCGGTCGTGCGACGATGTACCCAAACAAAATTGACGTCCTTTTTTTCCCCATAAATAGAGCTTTCTTTTGGTGGTATTTTATCACCTGTGCAGTTTTTATTTTTTGCGCTTTAAACAAAAAACAAGCGACAAGGGGTATATTTATTGCATTTTTTTAAATTTTTTTTTTTTTAGTAGTAATGGCGGCGATCTGCGATTTTTATCTGGACTGCGACATTGCGGTGGACAGATCGGACACTTTTGACTTTTTTTTGGGACCATTGACATTTATACAGCGATCAGTGCTAAAATAAACACTGAGTATAAATGTCACTGGCAGGGAAGGAGTTAACACTAGGGGGCGATCAAGGGGTTAAATGTGTTACCTAGGGAGTGTTTCTAACTGTGGGGGGATGGGACTGCCTGGGGGAAGGAGACCGATCCTTGTTCCTAAGCATTAAAAACAACTGATCAGTCTCCTCACCCCTGACATAATGGAGATCTGTCTATTTACATTGACAGACATCCGTTCTGTCTCTCTCAGGAGTGATCGTGGGTGTGCGGCGGGCACGCGCAATGGCTCAATCGTCACGTACGTCTCCCTAGTGCTCTTAAAGTGGCCGACGTACAGCTACGAGGGCTCGCCCAGGGGAGCCAACCTTCCGCGGTATAACTGCGGCGGCTGGTCGGGAACCAGTTAAAGCAGAAGTGCGGGGAAAGCTCGTTTGGCTGTACTTCTCCAGTGGATCACAGGAATGCAGTTTGTTTTGCACTCCTGTGACCCGTTTTCAGCAGACAGCGGGCTGAAGTTCGCTGTCTGCTGCCGTCACAGATTTGGTCCAGGCTCAGCGTCATCACGACCACAGAGTTAGGATCCACCTGGATCCCTGAACCGAGATCTGGCTCAGCGAGCCACTGAGAGCCTGAGCCGACCAGCTCCCGCCCCCTCCACAGCTCAGCGCTCCAATGAGCACAGCAGGGCGGAGCAGAGAGCCGGTGAATGAGAGTCACTGGCTCTCTGCTAGGGGAGCTGTGAGAATTGAGAAATCGTGGAGTTCGATCGTTCAGTGCTGAGGCGCTGGAAGACAAATGCCTCATCGAACCGATGCTGCATCCACCTAGGTAAGTATGAATCAAACAAAATCCCATACTTCTATTTTATTAATTAATAATAATAAAAAAAGGAAAAAAAGCGAACAGAATAGCTAAAAAAAAAGCTGAAATAACAACAAATGATGCAACAGATGATAGTTTTCTGCATTGGCTAATAAAAAAAAAAAACGCCAAAGCTCAAAAACGCTGTATAAAATGGCGCAAGTCGCGCATGAAAATGTGACAAAATTGTGCAGAAAAACGTGCAAAAAAAAAAATGCGCCGGAAAAAAGCTCACAGAAGTGTGATACTCAGCTTCAGTGCCAGAGAATGTAAAAGTCCTATCAGAGTGGTACTCCAAAGTCGCACAGAAAAAAAAAATCGCTCGACTTTGGTGTCGGCTGGTATGAACTGAGCCAAAACCATTACTAGAGCAATTGTACAGAAAGAAGAATGTGCAAAAAAAAAATCCAAACATAGAGGCCTGAGCCACAGAACTTCATAAATGTAGAACCAAAATTCATTCCGAATTAAAAATTTTCAAGCACAGCCAATGCCAAAAAATAAAAAACAAAAGCAAAAAATGTAAAAGTGGCGACTATTTCCTTAAAGGGCCGTTTATTGCTCCTCTGGATTTATAGTAAACATGGTGATGAGCTAATAATCACCGCTAATTGCAACGGACAAAAATAAACAAGTTGCTTTTACCACCAGCCCCAGCAAAATTCCTTTTTAATTATATTATTGTTTTGGGGATTTTAATCCACTTTCAGAAGATTTTAATTGCATGCACACGTGTTCCCTTATTAATACAAGCCTCATATGAAGATCACAAAGAAATTAAATCCTCATAAAATGAAAACCATTAAAACTATAACAGAAATGATACATTTAAAACAGACCGACACCCAAAATACAAGTTGGCATTACAACAGGTCATATGAAGATGTGGGTACTGAAGGCGGCACTGGGAACGTGAGAATGGTGGGCAGTCTGGCCTGGAGACTCCGCTAAGCTGAGCGCCCCACAATGCACTGCCCAGGCAGATCACATGACCTGTGCCCAGGCAGATCACATGACCTGTGCCCACGCAGATCACATGACCTGTGCCCAGGCAGATCACATGACCAGTGCCCAGGCAGATCACATGACCAGTGCCCAGGAACAGACCATACGAAGAAGATTGTAGCGCTTCAGAATGTTTCTATTACAAGAACTGCAAGGAGGGTGTGGAACACTCAATCTATTGCCAACATCCCTTATATCAGCCTTCACTAAATGGCTTACTATCTCGCATCTCCCCGGCCGGGCAGCGAAATACGCTGTGACGTCATGCCTCCGCCCCATGCGGTTTGTCATTTTGCGGCTCTTGGCCCTTACTCGGCTGGCTGCGAGGTATGATGTGTATGCACACCCCGTCCCCTTCAGCAAGACTACCGGCGGTGCCGCAGCTCTTTCCCTCTGCAGCTTGTTACCTCTGCTGGCTCCTGATCCCTGCCTGCCTCAAGGTATGTGGGGTGTTTAGCACACTGATAAGCACATTTTCCCATTTTCCCAGGAATGGCAGTGGCTGCACCCAACAGCAGATCCGAAGATCGGCCGCGGTGCCGACATTGCGGCCTCCCTGGACAGGTAAGTGTCCATATATAATATAAATCCTGTATAATAATATATTAAAAGTCAGCAGCTGCAGTATTAGCTGCTGACTATTAATTTTTTCGTAGGGGGAAGGGGGGGGCTTTAACAAAATAGATAGACTTTCTTTTTTCTTGCATTTCCTCTGTGTCATTGTATCACTAATTAATGCAACCATACACAATCAGAGCAATCCTGAGAACTTCAATGGACTTGTCTCAGACAAGAAAAGTTTCAGGGTCAACTTCACCCAGAAGTGACAACACAGTTTTGTGTGGTTACCGGCAAGATGAATCACGGGGTTGGACTACGATGTCTCTCAAGGACCCCGGCGGTGAGAATTCCCAACCACAGTTCCCAGGAAAACCAAAACGTGCTGTCGTGTTTTCCTTGTTGGAATGTCCAAAGGATTTATGGGAGAGTGAGCAATTTCTCCTAGCTATAGAAGAGCTGAAAGTGGAAAACCCCTTTAAATCATGGACTCCCCGAAGAAAAGGAAGTAAGTTTGTGGGACGATCCCTTATTTTTGAGTAGCAGATAGGCAACACAAGTACCGAGTTCTCATCTGAATGTCCCTGTTGTGCTCCATACAAGCTTTACAGACTTGGGACACAGTACGAGTTTGGTGGCAGAATTCAGCCAATGATTTTCGGCTGAAACCTGCTGATTGTCTGTGTCCAATCACAGACAGTGTTCTGTGTTTGCAAACGCACAGCACTCTGTGTACATAGGAACAGTGATCTATCGGCTTCTTCTCCCTGAAAAGCAGGGAGAAAAAACACACAGATCAGAAAAGCAGCACACATTACACATTGTTAGGCACACAGTTAATCCCTTGATTACCCCTAGATGTTAACCCCTTCCCAGCCAGTGTCATTAGTACAGTGACAGTGCATAGTATTATCACTGATCACTGTATTAGTGTCACTGGTAGTGTCAGTTAGTGACCCTCCCAGCCAGTGTCTGTTAGCGCCACATTGCCCACCACCCTATCACAATACCACTATAAGTCACTGATCCTTACAGTATAGCGTCTATAGCTGAGTAAATTCCAGTACATGTACCATAGATTGTAGAACCTATAACTATCACACGTATTAATTAATATACAATTATTGGGATTTTTTTTCCTTTACCAAACACATGAAACAGAATACATTTCGGCTATAATTTATCAAGAAATTTGATTTAATTGGATATGTTTTAAAACAGAAATTTTTCACAATTTTTGGTCTTTTTTTTGTCTATACAGTGGGGAAAATAATGATTTGATCTCCTGCAGATTATGTAAGTTTGCCCACTTACAAAGTAATGAAGGGTCTATAATTTTGTTCATAGGTGTATTTTAAATGATAGAGACAGAATATCAACCAAAAACCCAGAAAAAAAAACCCACACATGATACAAATGTTATAAATTGAGTTGCAGTTCAGTGAGTAAAATAAGTATTTGATCCCCAAGCAAAACATGAATTAGTAGTTGGTGGAGAAACCCTTGTTGGTAATCACAGAGGTCAGACATTTCTTGTAGTTGGTGACCAGGTTTGCACACATCTCAGGAGGGATTTTGGTCCGCTCTTCTTTACAGATCTTCTCTAAATCCTTAAGGTTTCTTGGCTGTCTCTTGGCAACTCGAAGCTTCAGCTCCCTCCATACATTTTCTATAGGATTAAGGTCTGGAGACTGGCTAGGCCACCCCATGACCTTAAAATGCTTCTTCTTGAGCCACTCCTTTGTTGCCTTGGCGGTATGTTTTGGGTCATTGTCATGCTGGAAGACCCATCCACAACCCATCTTCAGTGTTCTGGCTGAGGGAAGGAGGTTCTCCTCCAAGATTTTACAATACATGGCCCCATCCAATCCATAGGTCCTCAATGCGGCAAAGTCGGCTTGTACATTTAGCAGAGAAACGACCCCAAAGCATAATGTTTCCACCTCTGTGCTTGACTGTAGGGATGGTGTTCTTAGGGTCATAGTCAGAATTTTCCTTCCTCCAAACACAGCGAGTCAAGTTAATGCCAAAGAGCTCAATTTTGGTCTCATCAGACCACAGCACTTTCTCCCAATCCTTCTCTGAATCATTTAGATGTTCATTGGCGAACTTCAGACGGGCCTGTACATGTGCCTTCTCAAGGAGAGGGACCTTGCAGGATTTCAATCCATGGTGGTGTATTGTGTTACCAATGGTTTGTTTGGTGACTGTGGTCCCAACTGCCTTGAGATCCTTCACAAGTTTCTCACGTGTAGTTCTGGGCCGATCCCCCATAATTTCATGAATGAGATTTACAAAAACTTTAACTGCTTCCCGACCACCCGCTGCAGTTATACTGCGGCAACGTGGCTGGATAGCGCAAATCGCCGTAGGTGTACGTCGGTCCATTCATGTGATATAGCAGGCTCGCGTGTGCGCTGCAGGGACATCGAGTCCACCGGCGACCCGCATTCGCGGTATACAGAGGCAGAACGGGGATCTACCTATGTAAACAAGGCGGATCCCCGTTCTGATAGGGGACATGATGGAGATCTGCTGTTCCCAGTCATCAGGAACAGCGATCTCTGTGGTGTTCCAGGCAGCCCATCCCCCACACAGTTAGAACACACCCAGGGAACGCACTTAACCCCTTGCTCGCCCCCTAGTGTTAACCCCTTCCCTGCCAGTGTTATTTATACATTGATCAGTGCATTTTTATAGCACTGATCAATTATAATATCACTGGTGCCCAAAAAGTGTCATTTGGGGTCAGATTTGTCTGCCGCAATGTCGCAGTCCCGCTAAAAATCGCAGATCGCCGCCATTACCTGTAAAAACAATAAAGAGAAATAAAAGTCCCTAAATCTATCCCATAGTTTGTAGATGTGACACATTTTTCGCAAACCAATCAATATACGCCTATTGCAATTTTTTTTTACCAAAAAAATGCAGAAGAATATATATCGGCCTAAACTGATGAATAAATGTGTTTTTTTATATTTTTTTTTGGATGTGTATTATAGCAGAAAGTAAAAAATATTGTTTGGCAATCTTTGTTTAGAGCGCAAAAAATAAAACCCGCAGAGGTGATGAAATACCACCAAAAGAAAGCTCTATTTGTGGGGGAAAAAAGGACGTCAATTTTGTTTGGGTGCAACGCCGCACGACCGCGCAATTGGCAGTTAAAGCGACGCAGTGCCGTATCACAAAAAATGGCCTGGTCACGGAGGAGGTAAAATCTTCCGGAGGTCAAGTAGTTAATCTGAAAAGCGGATCTTCTTCTTTAAGTTTATAGAGGTTTTCAAATGTACCATGAAAAACATTCTTACATTAACCATAGTTGTTAACATGGAAGCAACTTCCTCTTTTTTAAACTATAAATCTCATTTTAATGATTTGGGAGATGTAAATTGAAAGCAGACATATAAAAAAATACCGCACGGGGATGGAAAAAGGAATACACATGAAAAGGATGGAACGGCAGCTGTGGTGTGTGTTTGAGAGGCACGGAAAGCGGCAGATGAATTTCTCAATATCCTGAGAGATTTAATGGGAGCTGCTATTGAAGAAACAATGGAGTGTCTGGCAAGAGAACTGGAGGATGAGGAGGATGAACATCGCCATGTGCTTACATGTGGTTATAAAACACAGAGAGCTCCTTAATTTACAACACAGCAAGAGAACAAATCGGTATCTATACTTAAAGTTAGGAAAGAGCTCCAATCAGATGTATCTTCCTAGGCTGTACAGGGAAATGAAAGGGAGAAATATGGCTGCTCTGGACAGCAAAACCGTTCTTCTCTTGGTTTATAAACCACTTGCCGCAAAGTGACATACTTGGCATGTCATTGGACTTAAAGACCTTAAAGCTCACAGTGCATGTCACAGCAAATGAGAATCATGAGGTCAAAGGAACTGCCTGAAGAGCTCAGAGACAGAAATGTAGCAAGGCACAGATCTGGCCAAGGTTACAAAAAAATTCTGCTGCACTTAAAGTTCCTAAGAGCACAGTGGCCTCCATAATCCTTAAATGGAAGACGTTTGGGAAGACCAGAACCCTTCCTAGAGCTGGCCGTCCGGCCAAACTGAGCTATCGGGGGAGAAGAGCCTTGGTGAGGGAGGTAAAGAAGAACCCAAAGATCACTGTGGCTGAGCTCCAGAGATGCAGTCGGGAGATGGGAGAAAATTGTAGAAAGTCAACCATCACTGCAGCCCTCCACCAGTCGGGGCTTTTTGGCAGAGTGGCCCGACGGAAGCCTCTCCTCAGTGCAAGACACGTGAAAGCCCGCATGGAGTTTGCTAAAAAACACCTGAGGGACTCCAAGATGGTGAGAAATAAGATTCTCTGGTCTGATGAGACCAAGATAGAAGCTTTTGGCCTTAATTCTAAGCGGAATGTGTGGAGAAAACCAGGCACAGTCCCAACAGTGAAGCATGGTGGTGGCAGCATCATGCTGTGGGGGTGTTTTTCAGCTGCAGGGACAGGATGACTGGTTGCAATCGAGGGAAAGATGAATGCGGCCAAGTACAGGAATATCCTGAACGAAAACCTTCTACAGAGTGCTCAGCACCTCAGACTGGGCCGAAGGTTTACCTTCCAACAAGACAATGACCCTAAGCACACAGCTAAAATAACGAAGGAGTGGCTTCACAACAACTCCGTGATTGTTCTTTAATGGCCCAGCCAGAGCCCTGACTTAAACTCAATTGAGCATCTCTAGAGAGACCTAAAAATGGCCGTCCACCAACGTTTACCATCCAACCTGACAGAACTGGAGAGGATCTGCAAGGAGGAATGGCAGAGGATCCCCAAATCCAGGTGTGAAAAACTTGTTGCATCTTTCCCAAAAAGACTCATCAAAAGGGGCTTCTACTAAATACTGAGCAAAGGGTCTGAATACTTAGGACTATGTGATATTTCAGTTTTTCTTTTTTAATAAATCTGCAAAAAATGTCAACAATTCTGTGTTTTTCTGTCAATATGGGGTGCTGTGTGTACAATATGGGGTGCTGTGTGTACCAATATGGGGTGCTGTGTGTACAATATGGGGTGCTGTGTGTACAATATGGGGTGCTGTGTGTACAATATGGGGTGCTGTGTGTACAATATGGGGTGCTGTGTGTACAATATGGGGTGCTGTGTGTACAATATGGGGTGCTGTGTGTACATTAATGAGGAAAAAAATGAACTTAAATGATTTTAGCAAATGGCTGCAATATAACAAAGAGTAAAATATGTAAGGGGGTCTGAATACTTTCCGTCCCCACTGTGTATATATATATATATATATATATATATATATATATATATGAAAATAATAATAACAATTGAAAGTGCCCCCATTCCTCCGTGCTAGCGCACAAAGGCGAACGCACGAACGTCGGTCCTGCATGCACGCAAACGTCGATCGTCCCAAACACGTAAGGTATGACCGCGAACATCAGATCGAGGGCAGTAATTTTAGCATTAGATCTCACTCTGTAAATCTAAAGTGGTAACCTGTAAAGGCATTTAAAGCATTGCGTATGGATAGTAAAATGTACTTTTGTCGACCGTTGCGCGGGTGTGCACAATTTTAAAGTGTGACACGTTTGGCATCTATATACCTGGCGCAACATCATCTTTTATATTTTACAAACAAATTGGGTTATGAATTGTGTTTTTTTGCATTAGAATTTAAAAAAAAGTGTATTTATTTCCCAGAAATTGCGTTTGAAAAACTGCTGCGCAAATACTGCGTGACATAAAAAAAATGGCAAAACCCACCAATTTATTCTCTGGGGCCTCTGCTTTGAAACAAATAATTGTTTGGGGGGGGGTCCAAGTCATTTTCTAGCAAAAAAAACAAAACAAAAAAATGATTGTTACATGTGAACAAAAAGTGCCAGAAAAAGCCTGGTCTTCAGGTGGATATAGATGTTCCTCCACACTGAACTCGCTCATCAATGTCTTTATGGCAGGGGTCTCAAACTGGCGGCCCTCCAGCTGTCGCGAAACTACAAGTCCCATCGTGCCTCTGCCTGTGGAAGTCATGCTTGTAACTATCAGCCTTGCCTCATGGGACTTGTAGTTTCGCAACAGCTGGAGGGCGGCCAGTTTGAGATCCCTGCTTTATGGACCTTGCTTTGTGCACTGGTCCAAATCATTTGGTGGAGGGTGGATTATGGTGTGGGGGTTGTTTTTCAGGGCTTGGCCCCTTAGTTCCAGTGAAGGGAACTCTTAAGGTGTCAGCATACCAAGAAATTTTGGACAATTTCATGTTCCCAACTTTGTGGGATCAGTTTGGGGACGGCCCCTTCCTGTTCCAACATGACTGCCCACCAATGCACAAAGCAAGGTCCATAAAGACATAGATGAGCGAGTTTGGGGTGGAGGAACTTGACTGGCCTGACCTCAACCCCATGGAACACATTTGGGATGAATTAGAGCAGAGACTGCCAGCCAGGCCTTCTAATCCAACATCAGTGTCTGACCTCACAAATGCTCTTCTGGAAGAATGGTCAAACATTCCCATAGACACACTCCTAAACCTTGTGGACGGCCTTCCCAGAAGAGTTGAAGCTGTTATAGCTGCAAAGGGCGGAGCCAACTCAATATTGAACCCTACGGACTAAGACTGGGATGCCATTAAAATTCATGTGCGTGTAAAGGCAGGTGTCACAATACTTTTGACAATAGAGTGTAAGTTCCCACTGACACCATTGATCTTTTTAGCTATCTGAAAGTGGGAAATTCTTCCCAATGACCACAAGTGTAAGGAGCATTCTTCCCACTGACTATCACACTAATGTATTATGAGTTGTAAATAGTACGTTTTAGCAGGGGTTCCCTGTTACCGGAAAGTTACTTCAAGGGTTCCTTTGTGTTACAGACCTTTGTGTTATACATGAAGTGGAAATGACGCCAAATAAAAAATTTGCACTATTTGCATTTAAGTGCCGGTTCACACTACAGCGACTTGGGATCCGACTTGTCAGACCTCAAGTTGCCCCAAGTCGCTGGACAGAAGAAACTCCATGGAAGTGAATGAGAGCCGTCTTAATGTACACTACTGAAGTTGCTCCGACTTCAGAAAAGGGTTCCTGTACTACTTCAAGGCGACTTCTAGGCAACTTATATCCATAGATGTCAATGGAAGTTGCCTCCAAGTCTGATTTGCATCCTTACTGAAGCGACTTTACAGGAAAAAGAAAATAATTTACCCAGGTATTTCCCACATTTACCCAGGCAACCCCCTTACCTCCCACAGAACTGATTATTCTGTGATTGGCCACAGCCAAAGTCGCCTATCCTGGAGGCAACTTTAAATTGCATCAAAGTCGCCTCCAAATCTCCTTGCAAAGTCGCGCTGAAAGTCGGGTTGCCCTTGTGGGAACCGGCACTCAAAAGTACATTCAGTAATGGATAAATAAATACAGAGTTGCATTGACTTGTATCTTTTATATTTGTCTTAAAATTCAACTTCAAGTGCACCCATGAAGCTAAACTTTGTGGGTAACCCCCCCCCCCACACCGGTTAATCACCCAAAAACCAAAACTAAATGCTCCAACCCAGAAAAAAAAATGGCTCCCAGATGACATCATCAAAGAGGCCTGAAAAACAATGGAGGCTGCTGAGACAGGTTGGGTTTACTTTGCTCTGAATAGGAATTAATATCACAGCAGTCTGCCTAGAAACGCTCCAGAATTTTAATTGGCTTTAATTAAAGGAGAAGGAAAATCTGCTCAGCATTACAATTATTCAATTAGGGAGGATTCCGCTCTGATTGCCAGCGGAGCCGGCCCACTTTCCAGTTGCCGAATCATGCAAAATAGGGGCCTTCGCTGCGCCTCAGGTTGAACAGACCCCGTTAAGCTGATGGCGTGGCCCTCTGCCAGGCCCGGGGACTGCTGTGCCAAGCACGATCTCCACCCGCTCTGTGAGGACACAACTACTTCTGCGAGGAGGGACGGTGATTAATAAATTAAGTAGAGTGCCCTGTGAACCAAGCAAATGGTCACTTTTTCTTCACCATTTTCTTTTGAATAAACGCTCGCTGCAAAGCAACAGCTGCCCGATTGTCGTACCAGAGAAGATCTGCCTTGACGTTGGCATAAATGATGCCCTCATCTCTTAGGGGAGAGGAGAAAAAAAAAAAAAGAAAAAAAAAAAAGCCGGTATTATCTTCACTGCTCACGTCGTCAGATGGGCATCAAACAATTCTGGTAACTGAGTGTCTCGCTGACAAGAATATCTATTGCTAAACTACCCAGTAACATGCCAGATTCCACTGTCGCTCGGGGGAGAGGAACACAAAAGAAGTTCTTTTTTTTTTTTTTTTTTTTCAGTGCCAGGAAATTTAATGTTCGCTATATGACGCACCCGTTTCCTGTTATCTTGTTGTTTCTTACAGTTAAGGTTTAACATAGAACTTGATTGTATTTTTTAAGGAGGCGTTAAAAAAAGGAGTTCAAAACAGTTGCTTTACCATCGGACTTTCTGCCCCAAAAAAAAAAAAAAAAAAAAAGGACCAGATGTACCAATGGAGCTTCCCAAGTTTAAGCCATGGGCCGTAATTACAACCTGAACAACAATCTGAGCATCACTTGTACCACATTAAAAGAGAAGTATGGCCAAAGCTGATTTGGCCATACTTCTCTTGTCGGTCACAGGGGTGCACTTACTTTTGCGCTTCTGTGGTCCAGAGTCAGCTGAAAGTGGGCTATTGCCTGCTATTACTATTATTATTATTATTATACAGGATTTACAGTGCCTTGAAAAAGTATTTATACCCCTTGAAATTTTCCACATTTTGTCATGTTACAACCAAAAAGCGTAAATGTATTTTATCGGGATTTTATGTGATGGACCAACACAAAGTGGCTCATAATTGTGAAGTGGAAGGAAAATGATAAATGGTTTTCAACATTTTTTACAAATAAATATCTGAAAAGTGTGGCGTTCATTTGTATTCAGCCCCCCTTTACTCTGATACCCCTAACTAAAATCTAGTGGAACCAATTGTCTTCAGAAGTCACCTAATTAGTAAATAGAGTCCACCTGTGTGTAATTTATATACAGGTGTTCTGTGAAGCCCTCAGAGGTTTGTTAGAGAACCTTAGAGAATAAACAGCACCATGAAGGCCAAGGAACACACCAGACAGGTCAGGGATAAAGTTGTGGAGAAGTATAAAGCAGGGTTAGGTTATAAAAAAAATATCCCAAGCTTTGAACATCTCACGGAGCTCTGTTCAATCCATCATCGGAAAATGGGAAGAGTATGGCACAACTGTAAACCTACCAAGACATGGCCGTCCACCTAAACTGACCGGCCGGGCAAGGAGAACATTCATCAGAGAAGAGCCAAGAGGTCCATGGTAACTCTGGAGGAGCTGCAGAGATCCACAGCTCAGGTGGGAGAATCTGTCCACAGGACAACTATTAATCGTGTTCTCCACAAATCTGCCCTTTATGGAAGAGTGACAAGAAGAAAGACATTGCTGAAAGAAAGTCATAAGAAGTCCTGTTTGTAGTTTGCAAGAAGCCATGTGGGGGACACAGCAAACATGTGGAAGAAGGTGCTCTGGTCAGACGAGACCAAAATTTAACTTTTTGGCCTAAAAGAAAAACGCAAAAAATGTGTGGCGGAAAACTAACACTGCACATCACCCTGAACACACCATCCCCACCGTGAAGCATGGTGGTGGCAGCATCATGTTGTGGGGATGCTTTTCTTCAGCATGGACAGGGAAGCTGGTCAGCTATTGTACGAAACGCCTAGGAAAGCATTTATTCATTCAACCCCTTCCCCGTATCCCTCCTCCCCCCTGCATTCATGGTCTCATTGCCCTCAGCTACCAGGATCAGCTGGCAGGTCATTGAACCAGATTGTTCTACCCCTTCCTCCACTGACCTGAAAGGGGACATTCCTATCCAAGGACCTGTCATCTGATCCTGATGGCTGAGGGCATTGAGACACTGTCTTCAAGTTAGATTGTCCACAGGCGCTCTAAACCTTTTTTATCCCAGAGGAACCCTTGAAATAGTTTCTGGTCTCACGGAACCCTTGATTAAATGAATGCTTGGAGGGTCATTTGGAAGAATGCACATTACATTGGTGTCCCTCTTACTGTGGTGGTCTGAATGCCAAACTTACAAACAGCTAAAACGAAGATAATTGGTGTCATGATACTGGCTCTGCCAATTGATGTTCTCCAAAACTATGCAGGCACCCAATGGGCCACAGCTCAAGGAACCATGCAACCTCTGGACAAACCCTTGGGTTTAAATCTGGTTAAGAATGGCTGACATAGATCTACAGGGTCCCAAAAGTTCTGTTAGGTAATTTTGCTAGTTAGGTGTTAAAGCATTCCGAAGCATGTCGGGCCTTCCCCAGAGAAACAACCAGATGTGCTGAGGGCACATATTCCAAATCTACAGTCCACATAGATCAGCCCTTCTCAACATTTTTATCCCAGAGGAACCCTTGAAATAATTTCCGTCTCAGAGAACCCTTGTTAAAATTAAAGGGTAACTCCACTTTCATGGGAAAAAAAATAGCAAAAAAAAAAAAATAATAATATGGCATACACAATTGCGACACAAATCATATTGTAATTGAATGTTATTAAAGATTACCTTTCCTTTTCAATCTGCAGCTCTGTAATTTTACGTGCAATGCCATATGGCTACCTGGAGGTGTTCTGTACACAGAATGTGTACAAAATGCCCCCCCCCCCCCACCACAAACATCTTTTCCTGCTTGTGTGATTGGCTCATTGATTTTCCCTAAGATAAAAGTCAGATTTCCGGCATCCCCTGCAACAAAAATTTTATTTTTGGCAAGACACTCTCAAACGGAAATCACATCTAAAGGGGAGTCAGACCCTGCAGTTTTCCTCATTAGAGCTCTGATTCTGCAACAGCTGGTTGATAATTATGAAACCACTCCCATTAGACTCACTGAGCACAGGAGCACAGACAAACAAACAGTGATTCCTTCAGAATAACAAAAGGTAGGAATCTGCAACAAAATTTGTTAAAACCCTTGCAATGTACATAGATCACCCAGAGGGGACATTTTTTTTCCTCAAGAAAAGTGGAGTTACGCTTCAATTTTTGGGAGGTCAGTGGGAAGAATGCACATCACATTGGTGGTCAGTGAAAGATTGTCCCTCCTATAGTGGTGGTCAGAATGCTACCCTTACAAATAGCTAAAAAGAAGACCATTGGTGTCACGCTGCTGGCTCCGCCAAGTGCTGTTCTCCAAAACCACACAGGCACCATCAGATGGAAGGTCAATGAGCCACAGCTCAAGGAACACCTAGCAACCTCTGGAAGAACCCTAAGGTTCAACCCTGGTTGAGAATGGCTGACGTAGATCTACAGGGTCCCAAACGTTCCGTTATGCGATTTTGCTCGTTAGCAGGTGCTAGAGCACCTGTCGGGCCTTTCCCAGAGACACAACCAAATATGAGAGAAATCTCTAGAAAGTAAGCTCTAAGGAGCAGGGCCCTCTGATTCCTACTGTATTAAAGTGTATTGTATTTGTACTGTCTACCCTCAAGTTGTAAAGCGCTACGTCAACTGTTGGCGCTATATAAATCCTGTATAATAATATTAATAGAAAATCAGCAGAAATCCCCTCTTAGTTGTCTCTGAAACAGGTCCCACTCAAAGATGTCCCTCTATTGTCCCATCACTTTCCGACAATGGTCCTGAGGACAAATAGAGAGGGTACATTTATCCAGTGGGGACAAAGACAGCAGCAAAAATCTTAATGGTTTTTGATAATTACTCATCCAAGCTAAATAAAAAAAAGTTTGGTGTTTACACAATGAGGTTGTAAAACAAAGACTGGATGCCCCTACTGCCAAAATTGAAAACCCCTTCAATGGCCAGTCTGGACTTTCTGCCCTTCGCTGTCTGCTCCCTGGAGAGAGTGACTTCCTATGGAAGGTGGTCCAGCACACGGACTGGAAGCGGAGACACGAGGGCACGTTGTGTAGTGAAATATAAACAGTAGGCGAGCTGTGATTGATCTCGTAGAAGAAGATCTCGGGATGTAATAACAGGCGGGACAGAAAACGCCTTTCCTGTCTGTCGAATGCCAGGGCTGCTGAGGCCATCAGACAATACAGAACATTTAAGATGAAAACAGGGGGATTGCTATTGTTAGGTCCCCAGGTGAGCAGAAGATTCTGACATACTTAAAGGAATTTCCAGAATTCCGAAGAAGGGAAATCCCGTAAGGAACACCATTGCTGTTCATAACAGGCTAAGGATGCGGCAATGTTTAAAAAACAGATTTTTTTTCCTATTATTTTCCTAGAAAACCTAATTCCAGGAAGTAATTATGTGGCCAGACTTTGGGCACTGTAGTACATTAAGTTGTTATCTCAGCAGCTCAGCTCCCTGCTTCCCACCAGCACCCCCCTGCCGCCTCTTCCCTCCAATGATTGAGCAGCTCAGCTCCCTCCCTCCACCTCCCAGCAAGTGACTCAGTAAGCTCAGCAACCATTACCCCTCCCAGAAATGACTCAGCTCCTTGCTTACCCTCCAGCACCTCCTTCCACCCTCCAATGATTGAGCAGCTCAGCTCCCTCCACCTCCCAGCAAGTAACTCAGTAAGCTCAGCTCCCATTGCTTACCCCTCCCAGAAATGACTCAGTGACTCAGCTCCTTGCTTTCCCTCCAGCACCTCCTTCCACCCTCTTCCCTCCAATGATTGAGCAGCTCAGCTCTCTCTGTATCACCACCCTGCAAGTGACTCAGTAGCTCAGCTCCCCTTACTTATCCCTCCCAACAATGACTCAGCAGCTCGGCTCCCTGATGCCTCCCAGCACCCCCTTCCCCCTCTTCCCTCCAATGATTGAGCAGCTCAGCTCCCTCTGCATCACCACCCTGCAGGTGGATTCAGTAGCTCAGCTGCCCTTGCTTTTCCCTTTCATCAATTACGCCGCAGCTCAGCTCTCAGTTGCACCCCAGCACCTCCTTCCCTCCAATGACTATGCAGCTCAGCTCCCTTATGCAGCGTACACACGAGCGGACTTTTCCACCGGACTGGTCGGACGGACCGAGCCCGGCAGACAATCCGATCGTGTGTGGGCTTCATTAGACCTGCAGCGGACTTTTCCAGTCGAAAATCTGACGGACTTTAGATTTGAAACATGCTTCAAATCTTTCCGACGGACTCAAGTCCAGTCGAAAAATCCGCTCGTCCGTATGCTAGTCCGATGGACGAAAACTGACGCTAGGGCAGCTATTGGCTACCGGCTATCAACTTCCTTATTTTAGTCCGGTGTACGTCATCACGTACGAATCCGTCGGACTTTGGTGTGATCGTGTGTAGGAAAGTCCGTTCGTTCAAAAGTCCATCGGAAGTCCGTCAAAAGTCTGACGAAAGTCCGCCAGAATGGCTGTCGGACTTTTGTTGCCGAAAAGTCCACTCGTGTGTACGCGACCTTACTCTACATCCCAGCAAGTGACGCAGTATCTCAGCTCCCCTTTGCCTTCCCCTCCCAGCAAAGACTCAGCAGCTCAGCTCCATACTGCCCAACAGCATCCTCTTCCCCCTTTTCCCTCCAATGATTGAGCAGGTCACGTTCCTTGCTCTACCTCTGTGGAAGTGACTCAGTAGCTCAGCAATCCTTGCTTTCCTGTTCCAGCAACGACTCAGCAGCTCAGTTCTCTGCTACCCCAACTGCCCCCCCTTCCCCCTCATGATTGAGCAGCTCAGCTCCCTTCCTCCACCTCCCAGTAAGTGACTCACTACCAAATGAACATTCGTTCTATCCTGCTCCCATAAAATTTTCTTGTCACTGCGGTTGACAGCGAACGTCAATTTGACCTCCACTAACCACTTGAAAATGTAACATTCCCAACGCCTTCTTGCCCTGTATTAGTGTCGCTGGTTCCCCAAAAAGTGTCAAAAGTGTCACTTAGGCCCCTTTCACACTGTCGCGACTTGAAAGTCACGCGATTTCAGGGATAGCCTGTGTAAACTCGAGGTCTATGGACTTCAACTTCCATCAAAGTCAGACCAAAGTAGTACAGCGACTACTTTGAAGTTGGTGCGACTTGAAGCCACACAGATATCAATGGTTATCATTGGGAATCATGGGGTACGACTTGTCATGCGACTCCGATGTCCAAAGTCACAGGAAAAGTCGGACAAGTGCGAAAGGGGCCTTCGTGTCTGAATTATCCGCTGCAATATTGCCGTCCTGCTACAAGTCGCTGATTGCTGCCATTACTAACAAACAAAAATTTCATAAATCTATCCCATAGTTTGTAGACGCTGTAACTTTTGCACAAACCAATCAATATATATACGCTTATTGGGATTTTTTTTTACCAAAAAATATGTAGCAGAATACATATTGGCCTAAATTCATGAAGAAATTAGATTTTTTTTAAATTTCTTATTGGATGTGTTTTATAACAGAAAGTAAAAAATAATTTTTTTTTTTTCAAAATTGTTGGTAGTTTTTTGTTTATAGCGCAGAAAATAAAAACCGCAGAGGTGATCAAATACCACCAAAAGAAAGCTCTATTTGTAGTAAAAAAAAAAAAAAAAAGGATATTTTTTTGGGTACAGCGTCGCACGACCGCGCAATTGTCAGTTAAAGTAACGCAGTGGCGTATTGTAAAAAATGGGCTGGTCATGAAGGAAATCTTCCAGAGGTGAAGTGGTTAAGGACGCACCCAGAGCAGGGACAGCACCGGCGGTGGACTGCCAGGAACGCAGAAGTTGGGTGCCTTCTGTGCAATATAGTTATGACCTCTTTTTTTATCAAAAAAACAAAACAAAACTTTAATTGGAACTTAAGTGTCCTGTGACAGGGAGTCAAAATAAGTCCAACTTGTTTGGCAATCCATTGGAGCGATCGCAAAGTGCTACTTCATAATGTTTACACAACACTTTCCTGGAGACACCTCACCGCCGCCTGAAACATAAAATGACATTTATTGAATGTAAACACCATTAGCTCAGCCTCGGCACATCAACCCTTCATTGTGACATCAGCACTCGCCGCCGTCCCCTGCGATCATGTGTCCAGACCGATGTGCACGTTTTGTTAGTTTAGGGATTATTACAGGCTGCCGCTCCGATTAGAAGTGCGAGTGAAGTGTTTATGGAGGAAAGCCTCGCTGCGGAGAACGGAGTGGTGCACATCATCGTCCTCGCGGCTATTCCACCAAATTTGCTTTACCGGGAAACAGAAGTCAGTGTTATGATTGCTAATTTCGACCGTCTGTGCACAAGGACAATATGCCCGCTCTGGTGTACGCCCACGTCTTCAAGTGACACCATCCTTGGTCTCCAAAAATATTCCATACACATCCACTACTTAGTGGTCCTGTAATTTACTTATGCCGCGTACACACTGTCGCAATTTCCGTCCGAAAAAACTTGGATGGTTTTTCCGACGGAATTCCGCTCGAGCTTGCCTTGCATACACACGGTCACACTAAAGTTCTCGGAACTTTCGACCGTCAAGAACGCGGCGACGTACAACACAACGACGATCCGAGAAAATGAAGTTCAATGCTTCCGAGCATGCGTCGAATTGTTTCCGAGCATGCGTGTTTTTTTTTTTTGCGCCTCCGAATTGCATACAGACGATCGCATTTTCGGATAGGAACTTTCCCAACCCGAAAAATAGAGAGCATGCTCCCAATCTTTTGCTGGCTGGAATTCCGCCAGCAAAAGACCGATGGGCAGGGGCGGACTGACAACTCAGGGAGCCCCCAGGCAATAGAAGATTATAGGGCCCCCGGGCAATAGGAGAAGATTGTGGGGCCCCCGGGCAATAGGAGAAGATTGTGGAGCCCCCGGGCAATAGGAGAAGATTGTGGAGCCCCCTTGCAATAGGAGAAGATTGTGGGGCCCCCGGGCAATAGGAGAAGATTGTGGGGCCCCCGGGCAATAGGAGAAGATTGTGGAGCCCCCGGGCAATAGGAGAAGATTGTGGAGCCCCCGGGCAATAGGAGAAGATTGTGGAGCCCCCGGGCAATAGGAGAAGATTGTGGAGCCCCCCGGCAATAGGAGAAGATTGTGGAGCCCCCCGGCAATAGGAGAAGATTGTGGAGCCCCCGGGCAATAGGAGAAGATTGTGGAGCCCCCGGGCAATAGGAGAAGATTGTGGAGCCCCCGGGCAATAGGAGAAGATTGTGGAGCCCCCCGGCAATAGGAGAAGATTGTGGAGCCCCCGGGCAATAGGAGAAGATTGTGGGGCCCCCGGGCAATAGGAGAAGATTGTGGGGCCCCCGGGCAATAGGAGATTATGGGGGACCCAGGCTATAGGAGATTATGGGGCCACACAGTATACACACACACACATACAGTACACATGGTCGCATTTACCGACAAAAAGCTCCCATCGCAGTTTTGCTGGCGGCATTTCCGATCGTGTGTACGCGGCATTACTGTGTTTTTCTGCCCGCTTAAACTCCTGAACCTCTCCTTTTACCCCTCACTTCTGTTTGGAACGAGCAGTGTACAGTGGGGGGAAAATAATGATTTGATCCCCTGCAAATTTTGTAAATTTGCCCACTTACAAAAGAAATGCAGGGTCTAATTTTTATCATAGGTGTTTTTTATATGATAGAGACAGAATATCAACCAAAAATCCAGAAAAAAAAAACACATGATACAAATGTTATAAATTGAGTTAACCCCTTGATTACCCCTAGATGTTAACCCCTTCCCAGCCAGCGTCATCAATACAGTGACAGTGCATAGTATTATCACTGATCACTGTATTAGTGTCACTGGTAGTGTCAGTTAGTGACCCTCCCAGCCAGTGTCTGTTAGCGCCACATTGCCCACCACCCTATCACAATCCCACTATAAGTCATGGATCCTTACAGTATAGCGTCTATAGCTGAGTAAATTTCAGTACATATACCATAGATTGTAGAACCTTTAACTATCACACATATTAATTAATATACATTTATTGGGATTTTTTTTTGTTTTGTTTACCAAAGACATGAAGCAGAATACATTTCGGCTTCAATTTATGAAGAGATTTGATTTAATTGGATATGTTTTAAAACAGAAATTTTTCTACATTTTTGGTCTGTTTTTGTCTATACAGTGGAGGGAAATAATTATTTGATCTCCTGCAGATTATGTACGTTTGCCCACTTACAAAGTAATGAAAGGTCTATAATTTTTATCATAGGTGTATTTTAAATGATAGAGACAGAATATCAACCAAAAACCCAGAAAAAAAAAAACACACATGATACAAATGTTATAAATTGAGTTGCAGTTTAGCGACTAAAATAAGTATTTGATCCCCGAGCAAAACATGACTTAGTAGTAGTTGGTGGAGAAACCCTTCACAGAGGTCAGATGTTTCTTGTAGTTGGTGACCAGGTTTGCACACATCTCAGGAGGGATTTTGGTCCGCTCTTCTTTACAGATCTTCTCTAAATCTGTAAGGATTCTTGGCTGTTGCTTGGCAATGCGAAGTTTCAGCTCCCGCCATAAATTTTCTATAGGCTTAGGGTCTGGAGACTGGCTAGGCCAGTCCATGACTTTAATGTGCTTCATCTTGAGCCACTCCTCTGTTGCCTTGGAGGTATGTTTTGGGTCATTGTCATGCTGGAAGACCCATCCATGACCTATTTTCAGTGTTCTGGTTGAGGGAAGAAGGTTCTCATTCAAGTTTTTACAATACATGGCCCCTGTCTATTGGCCCCTCAGTGTGCCAAAGTTGGCCTGTACCTTTAGCAGAGAAACAGCCCCAAGGCTTCATGTTTCCACCTCCATACTTGACTGTAGGGTGTTCTCAAGGTCATAGTCAGCATTTTTCTTCCTCCAAACACGGCGAGTTGAGTTAATGCCAAAGAGCTCAATTTTGGTCTCATCTGACCACAACACTTTCTCCCAATCCTTCTCTGAATCATTTAGATGTTGATTGGCAAACTTCAGATGAACCTGTACATGAGGAGGAGGACCTTGCGGGCGCTGCAGGAATTCAATCCATGGCAGCGTATTGTGTTACCAATGGTTTGTTTGGTGACTGTGGTCCCAACTGCCTCGAGTTCATTTACAAGCTCTTCCCGTGTAGTTCTGGGCTGATCCCTCACTTTTCTCATGACTATCCTCACCCCATGAGGTGAAATCTTGCATGGAGCTCCAGACCGAGTGCAATTGATGGTTATTTTGTATTTTCTTCCATTTGCAAATAATCGCTCCAACAGTTGTCTCTTTCTCACCAAGCTTCTTGCTGATGGCCTCGTAGCCAATTCCAGCCTTGTGCAGGTCTACAGCCTTGTCCATGACATCCTTGGACAGCTCTTTGGTCTTGCCCATGATGGTGAGGTTTGAATGAAAGATAAAGATTCCATGAACAGGTGTCTTTTATACACATAACGGGTTGTCGTTGGGAGGACCTTCTTACATTGACGGGACTAATCTGTGTACCACATGAGCACCTACTGTAGCCAGTCTGTGGGAGCCAGAATTATTGTTGGTTGGTAGGGGATCAAATACTTATTTTACTCACTGACTGCAACTCAATTTATAACATTTGTATCGTGTTTTTTTTTTCCTGGATTTTTGGTTGACATTCTGTCTCTATCATTTAATTTACACCTATGATAATAATGATTTTGCAATCCTGGCGATTCGACAGAAAATAGTCCCTTTATTAGTATTATGTAGTTTGCTCATAAGTTTACATACCCTGGCAGAATTTATAATTTTTTTGGCCATTTTTCAGAGAATATGAATGATAACACAAAAACATTTCTTTCACTCATGGTTAGTGTTTGGCTGAAGCCATTTATTATCAATCAACTCTGTTTACTCTTTTTAAATCATAATGACAACAGAAACTACCCAAATGACCCTGATCAAAAGTTTACATACCCTGGTGATTTTGCCCTGATAACATGCACACAAGATGACACAAAGGGGTTTGAATGGGTATTAAAGGTAACCATCCTCACCTGTGATCTGTTTGCTTGTAATTAGGCTACTTTCAGACTGGGGTGTTGTGGTCATTGGCGGTAAAGCGGCGCTATATTCAGCACCGCTTTACCGTTGTTTTAGTGGCACTATTTGGCCACTAGCGGGGCGGTTTTAACCCCCACTAGCGGCCGAAAAAGGGTTAAGACCGCCCGCAAAGCGTCGCTGCAGCGGTGCCCCAATGGGAGCCCCAATGGATTTAGGAGCAGTGAATACACCACTCCTATAGCGTTGCAAAGATGCGGCTTGCAGGACTTTTTTTCCCGTCCTGCAAGCGCACCGCACCAGTGTGAAAAGCCTTCGGGCCAACATGACAATGATCCAAAATGCAAGGCCAAGTCGACCTGTCATTGGCTACAGCAGAATAAAGTGAAGGTTCTGAAGCGGCCATCTCAGTCTCCTGACCTCAATATCATTGAGCCCCTCTGGGGAGATCTCAAAGCGTGCCGTTCATGCAAGACAGCCCAAGAATTTACAGGAACTGGAGGCTTTGTGCCAAGAGGAATGGGCAGCTTTACCACCTGAGAAGAAAGAGCCTCATCCAGAAATACCACAATAGACTTCAAGCTGTCATTGATCTTAAAGGGGGCAATACACGGTATTAAGAACTGGGGTATGTAAACTTTTTGATTAGGGTCATTTGGGTAGTTTCTGTTGCCATTATGCTTTTAAAAGAGTAAACACAGTTGATTGATAATAAATGGCTTCAGCCAGACACTAATTATGAGTGAAAGAAATGTTTTTGTGTTATCATTCATATTCTCTGAAAAAGAAATCATAAATTCTGCCAGGGTATGTAAACTTACGAGCACAACTAATATCTCTCTCTCTCTCTCTCTCTCTATATATATAATCTCAAGTGGGTAAACACAAAGATCATGGCTGCAGCTCCAGCCATGATAATCCTGGTAAAATGCTTTAGTGCCTGCGATCCGCTTCCCGGTAAGAGTGATCGTGCAGCTCTACACCTGCCGATCACTTTTACGGGGCTTGGAAGGAGCCCCCCTTTTCCCTGGCTCTCCCATTTCAGCAGGGATTCCAGAACCGCTACAAGTAGTCAGACCAGCTGCCCACACAGGAGATGGGGAAACATCCATTCTCTGATCTTTTCTGTCTCGAATGGACCCAGAATCGACAATGATTTCCTCATTTCCGCTTTCAATTCTATTTTTACCTAACTGGTAAGAGCCAGGGAAGCAGCCGATCAAACCAATCTGAGCCCTGGAGGGCAGAGGAGAAATCTGGGGTCTAATAGACTCCTGATTTCTCAATAAAGAGTACCTTGTCACTGCCCAAGCTATCACAAAAGATGTTGTTTATCCCTTGCATTAGCAATAAAGGTGGGTGATTTATTTTATTTTTTTTAGGTGTAAAATGCTCCCTCCCATCCCCCTATGCTCACATGAAAATGTGCATGAAAGTCCCACGTGCATATGTAATCTGTGATTGCACCACACATATGAGGTACTGCCGCATACATAAGAGTAAGAGCGGTAATTCTGGAGCTTCCATTATAATGTAATTGTAACGTTTAGGAGTTCTAAGTAATTTTTTACAAAAAAAATGCTAATTTTAACATGTATATGAAAAATGTCAACATTGCCCAGATGGCAAGTGTAAAAGATGCAACAACATGTTTAGTACACTAGCTGAAGTTAATTGTGAAAATTTCCGTTAGATGCTCCCTGCAAAAGAATAGTTACCTACATGGTGGGCACAGAATGAATGTTTTGCACTCATGCAGAGCTGCGAGTGCCACTGTTATCGGGGTATATCAGGCATTGTATCCCACAATGGGCTTTCTCCTTGCCGGCCGCAACAGGGTCTCTTTAAAAAAGTTTTGGCCGGGTCAGGTTCAATTTAGTTCCCCTTAACCGATTAGTAAGGATTAAGAACTGTCCAAGACACAAAAATCTGCATCACCGGCTACAATAAATGGACTGACAGTACGGGTGGAACATCCTCAGCAAAGAAGAGCGAGAATATTGAACGGGAGCAACAAAGTTTAACCGATGACTAAGTTCTGATCCCTTGACAGTGCATCTTATGCAGAGTTAAAATGCAGCAAAGCCAATTAGGGGCCAATTCCCACGCACACTATTCCCTCTCTGCCAAGATTCCTACGGTGTAATTAGAGTGCACAGTTGTGGCCTTGCAGCAAATTAACTTTTGTGTTGTATCCAAATGGCATTGTCAAAGTTCTGAACGCGGACTGAGTGTCCCCCAACAAAGGCTGTGAATGCAGAAAAAGCAGAAGATGTGGAGTGTTACAATGCATAAGGGTGAAAAAGAGAGAGCGGCTACAAGGAAAAGAGAGAGAGAGAATGAGGACGAGAGAGGCAAAGAAGACAAAGAGGGATTACAAGGAAAAGAGAGAGAATGAGGAAGAGAAACAACAAGGAAGACAGAGTGACAACTATAAGGAGAGAAAGAACGAGGGGGTGAGACAGAGCAAGTGAGGGAGACAGAGCATGAGAGAAGACACCAAGGCAGAGAGAGCGAGGCAGAGAGAGAGAGAGCGAGGCAGAGAGAGAGCGAGGCAGAGAGAGAGAGAGAGAGCGAGGCAGAGAGAGAGAGAGAGAGCGAGGCAGAGAGAGAGCGAGGCAGAGAGAGAGCGAGGCAGAGAGAGAGAGAGAGAGAGCGAGGCAGAGAGAGAGAAAGAGAGAGAGAGAGAGAGAGAGAGAACGAAGCAGAGAGAGAGAGAGAGAGAGAGCGAGGCAGAGAGAGAGAGAGGGCGAGGTAGAGAGAGAGAGAACGAAGCAGAGAGAGAGAGAGCGAGGCAGAGAGAGAGAGAGAGCGAAGCAGAGAGAGAGCGAGGCAGAGAGAGAGATAATGAGGCAGAGAGAGAGAACGAGGCAGAGAGAGAGAGAAAGAGGCAGAGAGAGAGAACGAGGCAGAGAGAGAGAATGAGAGAGAACGAGGCAGAGAGAGAGAGAACAAGGCAGAGAGAGAGAACGAGGCAGAGAGAGAGAACGAGGCAGAGAGAGAGAGCACGAGGCAGAGAGAGTGAGAGCACGAGGCAGAGAGTGAGAGCACGAGGCGGAGAGATAGAGAGAGCGAGGCAGAGAGATAGAGAGAGCGAGGCAGAGAGATAGAGAGAGCGAGGCAGAGAGAGCGAGGCAGAGAGAGAGAGCGAGGCAAAGAGAGAGAGGCAAAGAGAGAGAGCGAGGCAGAGAGAGAGAACGAGGCAGAAAGAGAGAACGAGGCAGAAAGAGAGAACGAGGCAGAAAGAGAGAACGAGGCAGAAAGAGAGAACGAGGCAGAAAGAGAGAGAGAACGAGGCAGAAAGAGAGAACGAGGCAGAAAGAGAGAGAGAACGAGGCAGAAAGAGAGAACGAGGCAGAAAGAGAGAACGAGGCAGAAAGAGAGAGAGAACGAGGCAGCGAGAGAACGAGGCAGAGAGATAGAGTGAGGCAGAGAGATAGAGTGAGGCAGAGAGAGGGAGACGAGGCAGAGAGAGAGGGAGAACGAGGCAGAGAGAGAGGGAGAACGAGGCAGAGAGAGAGGGAGAACGAGGCAGAGAGAGAGGGAGAACGAGGCAGAGAGAGGGAGAACGAGGCAGAGAGAGAGGGAGAACGAGGCAGAGAGAGAGGGAGAACGAGGCAGAGAGAGAGGGAGAACGAGGCAGAGAGAGAGGGAGAACGAGGCAGAGAGAGAGGGAGAACGAGGCAGAGAGAGGGAGAACGAGGCAGAGAGAGAGGGAGAACGAGGCAGAGAGAGAGGGAGAACGAGGCAGAGAGAGAGGGAGAACGAGGCAGAGAGAGAGGGAGAACGAGGCAGAGAGAGAGAGAACGAGGCAGAGAGAGAGAGAGAACGAGGCAGAGAGAGAGGGAGAACGAGGCAGAGAGAGAGGGAGAACGAGGCAGCGAGAGAGAACGAGGAAGATAGAGAGGGAGAACGAGGCAGAGAGAGAGGGAGAACGAGGCAGAGAGAGAGGGAAAACGAGGCAGAGAGAGAGAGAGAGAGAACGAGGCAGAGAGAGAGAGAGAGAGAACGAGGCAGAGAGAGAGGGAGAACGAGGCAGAGAGAGAGGGAGAACGAGGCAGAGAGGGAGAACGAGGCAGAGAGAGGGAGAACGAGGCAGAGAGAGAGAGAACGAGGCAGCGAGAGAGGGAGAACGAGGCAGAGAGAGAGGGAGAACGAGGCAGAGAGAGAGAGAGCGAACGAGGCAGAGAGAGAGCGAACAAGGCAGAGAGAGAGCGAACGAGGCAGAGAGATAGAGAGAGAACGAGGCAGAGAGAGGGAGAGAGAGAACAAGGCAGAGAGAGAGAGAGAACGAGGCAGAGAGAGAGAGAGAGAACGAGGCAGGGAGAGAGATAGAGAGAACGAGGCAGAGAAAGAGAGAGAGAGAACGAGGCAGAGAGAGAGAAAACGAGGCAGAGAGAGAGAGAACGAGGCAGAGAGAGAGAGAACGAGGCAGAGAGAGAGAGAGAGAGCGAACGAGGCAGAGAAAGAGAGAGAGAGAGAACGAGGCAGAGAGAGAGAGAACGAGGCAGAGAGAGAGAGAGAGAGAGAGAGAGAGAGAGAGAGAGAGAGAGAGAACGTGGCAGAGAGAGCGAGGCAGGGAAAGAGAAAAGGAGAGAGAAAGAAAGAAAAAGAGGGGAAGGATGGAAAAGAGAGGGATAAAGAAACAGAAAGAGACTGGTAGAGGAAAAAGAGAGGCGGTAATGAGAATGAAACAAACTCAGGGAAATACAGAAAAATTTTTGTCTACGTAAAACATGATAACCAAAGACTGGTGCTGACTGGTAAAAGTGTATGCTAAAGCACCATTCCAGGAAACCAAAAATTAGGCTTCATGTACACGGGACGTTGTTTAACCTCTCCTGAACAATTTAACTTGACAGCTCAAAACCGGCATCTAAAAACCATCTAGCCGCGTTTACCTGCGTTTAGAAGCGTTTGTAAAATATATATATATATTTTTTTTTTTCTTTGTTAGAATAAAAAACGGCTGTAAACGAAACGCTGCTAAACGCGAGTTACTGCGTTTAGCAGCGTTTACAAGCTGTTACAGGCATTTGGCGTTTCAAATGCCTCTGAACATCCACCTGAACCCATTTTTTTTTTTGCGTTCCAAAAAAGGCTTCTAAACTCAACTGCCTAGAAACGGCTATAAATGTGTACATGTACTGATAAGATAACAGAGGAGAGTTCAGAGGAAGCTGAAAAAAATGCCCATCTGCTCCTAAAGGTCCGTTTACCAGCAGCAGTGTACATGAGGCCTTATTTCCTAGGTTCTCAGTGTATTGCTGCACAGAATGTTGCTCACAGGTCACTAGCTCCATGCAGCAGTAAAAGTGAATCTGATCATAGAGCACTGGAGGGGGAGGGCAGGGAAAATGTTTTTAATTCATGTTAGAGGAATCACTTCATACATTGCCTTGCAAAAGTATTGCAAAAGTATTCACCCCCTTGGCATTTTTCGTGTTTTGTTGCCTCACAACCTGGAATTAACATGGATTGTTTGAGGATTTGGATCATTTAATTTACAGAAGATGTTTTTTTTTTTTTATTGTGAAGAAAACAACAAATAGGACAAAATAACAGAAAAAGTCAATGTGCATAACTATTCACCCCCCTAAGGTCAATACTTTGTAGAGCCATCTTTTGCGGCTATCACAGCTCCAAGTCGCTTTGGATAAGTTTCTATGAGTCTTGCCACATCTTACCACTGGGATTTTTGCCCATTCCTCCTTGCAAAACTGCTCTAGCTCCTTCAAGTTGGATGGTTTGCGCTTGTGAACAGCAATCTCTAAGTCTGACCACAGATTTTCTATTGGATTGAGGTCTGGGCTTTGACTAGGCCATTCCTACACATTTCCATGTTTCCCCTTTAAACCAATCAAGTGTTGCTTTAGCAGTGTGTTTGGGGTCATTGTCTTGCTGGAAGGTGAACCTCCGTCCTAGCCTCAAATCACACACAGAGGGGTACAGGTTTTGCTCAAGAATATCCCTGTCTTTAGCACCATCCATCTTTCCCTCAACGCTGACCAGTTTCCCAGTTCCGACTGCTGAAAAACATCCCCACAGATGATGTTCTTTGGGTGATGTGATGTGTTGGGTTTGCGCCAGACATCTTTGATGGCCAAAAAGTTCAATTTTAGTCCAGAGCACCTTCCTCCATACATTTTGGGAGTCTCCCACATGCCTTTTTGCAAACTCAAAACGTGCCATTTTGTTTTTTGCTGAAAGTAATGTCTTCTGGTCACTCTGCCATAAAGCCCAACTCTATGGAGCGTACGGCTTATTGTCATCCTATGTACAGATACTCCAGTCTCTGCTGTGGAACTCTGCAGCTCCACCAGGGTTACCTTAGGTCTCTGTGCTTCTTCATCGACAAAATCGACAACATTCGGAAAGCAATTCATCAGAAAATAACAACCAACCTCACCCAACCAATGCAAAAAGAGGATATCGACACGAACATCACTCAACCACCGAATTTCTTTTTGTCCCCAATCACTACGGACACGACTAAAAACATCATCGGAAGCCTTCGCGACAGCACATCACCGAACGACATCATCCCCACCAAATTGCTCAAAGAATGTTCCGACATCCTGGCCCCCACCCTAACACATCTTATAAATCAATCATTCAAAGAAGGGACTGTGGCAACCTCCCTCAAGCAAGGCATCGTCAAACCCCTGCTAAAGAAACCTAATCTCGACCCTAAAGACCCTAACTGCCGCAGACCAATAACAAGCCTCAACACCATCTCCAAGATTATAGAGAAAGCAGTAGTACAGCAGCTACAACACCACCTGGAGACACACCACCTCCTGGACCCTCTGCAATCAGGCTTCCGCCCAGGCCATGGCACAGAAACAGCACTTCTCAAAATATGGGACGACGCCCTCGAAGCAGCAGATGACGGAGAACCGAGTCTCCTGGTACTGTTAGACCTCAGCGCAGCATTCGATACAGTGGACCACAATACTTTACTTGTCCGCCTCTCAGAAGTTGCAGGAGCCACAGATTCTGCCCTAAAATGGTTTACATCCTTCTTAGAGAATCGCTCTCAGACAGTGAAACTAGGAACATTCACCTCGGAATCTCGGGCAGTCTCCTGTGGAGTCCCTCAGGGCTCACCCTTGCCACCAGTGCTATTTAACATCTACATCCGCCCGCTTCTCAATATCATCAGAAAAACCGACCTCTGCTTCCACTCATACGCAGACGACACCCAACTCTACCTTCGCATCAACGGACAAAAAGATCATCATCAGCAACTACAGAAATGCCTCACTTTAATCAATGACTGGATGACCACTAGCTCCCTCAAACTCAACGGATCAAAAACAGAACTTCTTCTCCTGCAAGCCAACAAAAATTCCAAAATTAAGACTCCATGGACACCACCCTCCATCCTCGGACAGACCATCTCCCCCAGCACCAAAGTCAAGAGTCTCGGAGTCATCTTTGACTCAGGAATGACAATGGATGCACAAATAGGATCAGTGGTGAGCGGATCCCACCACCTCCTCCGCCTGCTTCGCAGACTCATCCCCTTCATCCCAGAAGAGGACAAAGCGGCAGTTGTGGGAACGATCATCAATTCCCGACTCGACTACGCAAACTCGCTCTACGTAGGTCTACCCCAATATCAGCTTGCGCGCTTGCAACTCATCCAAAACACGGCGGCAAGACTGTTAACAGGAAAAAAGCCCTGGGAATCCATCTCCCCATCCCTAAAAAGCCTACATTGGCTAACTGTGAAGAATCGGATCACATTCAAGACCCTCTGCCTCACCCATAAATGCATACAAGGAAACGCTCCGCAATATCTCCGGGAAAAAATAAAACACTACACACCGAATCGCAGTCTTCGATCAGCTAACCAAAACCTCCTCATCATTCCCAAATACCGCTACAAAGCAAAGGGAGAACGTAGATTCGCAGTCCAAGGACCCCGACTATGGAATGCTCTCCCAACCAACATCCGCATGGAAGAAAACCACCAGGCCTTCAGGAAAAAACTAAAGACCTTCCTTTTCTAGAAGCTGGCTACAGAGAATACATCTAGCGCCTTGAGGCGATTCAGTTCGCAATTGCAGCGCTTTACAAATCATTCATTCATTCATTCATTCATTCATTCATTCTGTGCTGCCTCTCTGATTAATGCCCTCCTTGCCCGGTCCGTGAGTTTTGGTGTGCAGCCGTCTCTTGGCAGGTTTGCTGTTGTGCCATGTTCTTTCCATTTGGTTATGATAGATTTGATGGGGCTCCTAGGGATCATCAAAGATTTGGATGTTTTTTTATAACCTAACCCTGACTTGTACTTCTCAACAACATTTGTCCCTTACTTGTTTGGAGAGTTCCTTGGTCTTCATGGCAGTGTTTGGTTAGTGGTGCCTCTTGCTTAGGTGTTGCAGCCTCTGGGGCCTTTCACAAAGGTGTGTATATGTAATGACAGATCATGTGACACTTAGATTGCACACAGGTGGACATCATTTCACTAATTATGTGACTTCTGAAGGTAATTGGTAGCACCAGAGCTTTTTATAGGCTTCATAACAAAGGGGGTGAATACATACGCACATGCCAATTATCAGTTTTTTATTTCTGAAAAATAGTTTTATGTATATATTTTTCTAATTTTACTTCACCAACTGTACACACGACCGGACTTTCCGGCAGAACAGGTCCGACGGAATCATTCGGTCGGACATTCTGATCGTGTGTGGGCTTCATCGGACTTTTTCTTTCTAAAATTCTGACGGACGTAGAAATCGAACATGTTTCAAATCTTTCTGACGGACTCAATCCCTATCGGGAAAACCGTTCGTCTGTGTGCTAGTCCGATGGACCAAAAACAACGCAAGGGCAGCAGCTATTGGCTACTGGCTATTTAACTCCATTTCTAGTCCCGTTGTACGTCATCGCGTTCTAAACAAATGGACTTTGGTGTGATCGTGTGTAGGCAAGTCCGTTTCAGCGTTACTCCGTCGGAACTCAGTTGGAAAGTCCGGTCGTGTGTACGCAGCATTAGACTATTGTGTTCTGATCCATCACATATAATTCAGATTTAAAAAAAAAAAACATTAAACTAAAGGCTGTAATGTAACAAAATAGGTAAAAAGCCAAGGGGGGTGAATACTTTTGCAAGGCACTGTACATCAGCGGCATTTACAACATGTTAGAGTATTTTATTTTCGTATTTTTGTGGTCTTTCTTAGGTTACAGTCACTTCACCTAAAACCTAAATGAAGTTTCACTCCTTTTTATTTTTGTACTCCTGTACTCCCACATATTACGATTTGTGACTAATTTCTGCTTAGAAAAGATGTAAAAATACCTTTTCTACCAGAAAAATGACTAAGTAACTCATAGTAATGAAAACATTTGCATGCACTTTGTCGCCCTGACCACGTATACTATTTTCTTGCAGGGAAGTACAATGTGACGAGGTGTCACACAACAACAAAAAGGCGGGCTGGAAGAATTCTAGTGTATTTCAGATTACTTTCATTGTTTTCCTTTCTGTCCTCCAAAAACTGACTGAACCACATTACTCCTCGAAACAGAGAAGCGCCTCTTGTACTTTCTACACCTTTCCACTTTCATATTTTTCCATAGATCTAAAACCCCTTTGTTACATTACTTTGTGATATTCCCCACCTTCCACATTCACACATTCCACACTCTTTCAAATAAACATTTGTTAACTGTATCAAAAAAGTGAAATACCAAAATAATGAGTCAAAACTAATTTTCATTACCACTTGCTGACCACGCACTCAAGTGTTACTGCTACAGTGCCGGCCGCTTGCGCAGAATCACTTGTATATGTGTGTGTGTGTATATATATATATATATCGTATTTACTCGAGTATAAGCCGAATTTTTCAGCACATTTTTTTTACTCGGTAGTGAAGGGTTCCTAGATGCCCCCTAGCTGCAGCCAAATTTTGGGGTCTCTGGACCCAAAGGGTACCGAAATGACATTGCTGCAGATGGACACCGTTGACCCCATAGAATTTTGGGGCCCCGTATCTCGGGGCCACTTGCTGCTAGGAACCCCAGCTTTGGATATGTTGTAGTGCTAGTTCCACTGGATTTGCACACCAAATTTGGAGTTCCTAGCACCAAGTGGCCCCGAGATACAGGGCCCCAAATTCGGTTTGGGAAATGTCAAGCACTTTTCTGCAGCAGAGAATGAAATTTTCCAAACCGATTTTGGGGCCCCGTATCTCGGGGCCACTTGGTGCTAGGAATCCCAACTTTGGTGTGCAAACCCAGCACTACAACATACCCAAAGCTGGGGTTCCTAGCACCAAGTGGCCCCGAGATATGGGGCCCCAAAATCGGTTTGGAAAATTTCATTCTCTGCTGCAGAAAAGTGCTTGACATTTCCCAAACCGAATTTGGGGCCCTGTATCTCGGGGCCACGTGGTGCTAGGAACTCCAAATTTGGTGTGCAAATCCAGTGGAACTAGCACTACAACATATCCAAAGCTGGGGTTCCTTGCACCAAGTGGCCCCCCCGAGATATGGGGCTCCGAATTCGGTTCGGAAAATGTCATTCTCTGCTGCAGAAAACAGCTTTGGATATGTTGTAGTGCTAGTTCTACTGGGTTTGCACACCAAATTTGGGGTTCCTAGCACCAAGTGGCCCCAAGATACGGGGCCCCAAAGTCGGTCAACTGTGTCCATCTGCAGCATTGTCATTTCGGTACCCTTTGGGTTCAGAGACCCCAAATTTTGGCTGCAGCTAGGGGGCATCTAGGAACCCTTAACTACAGAGTTTGAAGTTCGGGGGACCTTTGGCTGCAAATGGGCACAGTGAGGCTGCAGATGGGCATTGTTGTCCCTCTTTTCCACTTACAGTAGCTGCGCATTTCTCACCCTAGGCTTATACTCGAGACAATAAGTTTTTCCCAGGTTTGTGTGGTAAAATTAGGTGCCTCGGCTTATATTTGGGTCGGCTTATAATCCAGTATATACGATAAATATATAAATATATATATATATATATATATATATATATATATATATATATATGCGATTCTGTATTTACGGGTAGAGGGTGCGTTTGCACTTTGGCTGTGCTGATCACCGGGTTCCGACCAATGATTGGGCACCAGCACCCAGTGATCGTCTCTGAGCTTCACAGAGATGTGTTCAGTGACGGGGGATCTCCGCTAAGCAGAAAACAAAAACAACTAGATCCCCAGCAAAAGCAGCACATAGTACACACACAAACACACACGCAAACACTTGTTAGGCACACATTTAACCCCTTGATTGCCCTAGATGTTTAACCCCTTCCCAGCCAGTGTCATTAGTACAGTGACAGTGCATATTATTAGCACTGATCACTGTATTAGTGCCACTGGTGATGTCATTGGCAGTCCCCCCCCAGCGTTAGTTAGAGTCAGACTGCTGCACTATCGCAGTCCCGTTATAATGCCCTGATCACCGTCATTATTAGTATAAAAATAAATAAATAAAAATTCCAGTATATATATATATATATATATATATATATATACACCATAGTTTGTAGAAGTTATACGTTTCACACAAACCAATCAATATACACTTATGCCGCGTACACACGAGCGGAATGTCCGACAGAAAAAGTCAGACGGAAGCTTTTCATCGTCTATTCCGATCGTGTGTGTACCTCATCTGACTTTTTTTTTTTTCAGAAAATTCTGACGGACCTAGAAATAGAACATGTTCTAAATATTTCCGACTGAACCAATTCCTATCAGGAAAAACGATCGTCTGTATGCACCAAAAACGACGCATGCTCTGAAGCAAGTACGAGACGGAAGCTACTGGCTATTGAACTTCCTTTTTCTAGTCCCGTCGTACGTGTTGTACGTCACCGCGTTCTGGACGGTCGGACTTTGGTGTGATTGTGTGTATGCAAGACAGCTTGAGCGGAATTCCGTCGGAGTTTCCGTCCGAGAAACCTTCAGAGTTTATTCCGACAGCAAAACCGGTCGTGTGTACAGGGCATTATTTATTAAGAGATCAGATCTTTTTTATTGGATATATTTTAGGGCAGAACGTAAAAAAAAAATTGTTGGCCTTTTTTTGTTATGTAATAAAAGATAAAAAAAACTCAAGAGGTGATCAAATACCACCAAAAGAAAGCTCTATTTGTGTGAAAAAAAATGATATAAATTTAGTTTGGGTACAGCGTTTAATGACCACGCAATTACCAATTAAAGTAGGGCAGTGCCGCATAGCAAAAAAAGGCCTGGTCATGAAGAGGGGTAAAACCTTTCCAGAGCTGAAGTGGTTTTAAGTAAATAAACATGTCCATGAAGACACAATCTGGAAGGTGGTGGAGATGGTTTGGCTGACATAAGGCTGTGTGAGCCTGAAAGTGGACCTTCCCTTGGGAACATGGGGTCTCCAAACTAAAGTCCATGAGTCACATACATCCCGCTAGAAGATTTGAACCAGCCTATGTCTAGGAAAACACCCTGGCCGGCTGGTAGTGGATGTGCCGGTCTGTGTATCGAATCTGTTGCCAGCCAGACGGCCGTGACCTTCCACAGTCCTTCTAATGGACACTTCCAGATGTAAGGGGGAACTGTATAGTTACATAGTAGGTGAGGTTGAAAAAAGACACAAGTCCATCAAGTCCAACCTATGTGTGTGATTATATGTCAGTATTACATTATATATCCCTGTATGTTGTGGTCTTTCAGGTGCTTATCTAATAGTTTTTTTTAATTATTGATGTTCCCCGCTGAGACCACAGCCTGTGAAAGAGAATTCCACATCCTTAGCGCTTTTACAGTAAAGAACCCTCTACGTAGTTTAAGATTAAACTGCTTCTCTTAATTTTAGTGAATGGCCACGTGTCTTATTAAATTCCCTCTTCGCGGAAAAGTTTTATCCCTATTGTGGGGTCACCAGTACGGTATTTGTAAATTGAAATCATATCCCCTCTCAAGCGTCTCTTCTCCAGAGAGAATAAGTTCAGTGCTCGCAACCTTTCCTCATAGCATCCTCCAGACCCTTTATTAGTTTTGTTGCCCTTCTTTGTAGTCGCTCCATTTCCAGTACGTCCCTCCTGAGGACTGGTGCCCAGAACTGGACAGCATACTCCAGGTGCTGCCGGACCAGAGTCTTGTAGAGCGGGAGAATTATCGTTTTATCTCTGGAGTTGATCCCCTTTTTAATGCCAATATTCTGTTTGCTTTGTTAGCAGCAGCTTAGCATTGCATGCCATTGCTGAGCCTATCATCTACTAGGACCCCCAGGTCCTTTTCCATCCTAGATTCCCCCAGAGGTTCTCCCCCCAGTGTATAGATTGCATTCATATTTTGGCCACCCAAATGCATTATTTTACATTTTTCTACATTGAACCTCATTTGCCATGTAGTCGCCCACCCCATTAATTTGTTCAGATCTTTTTGCAAGATTTCCACATCCTGCGGAGAAGTTATTGCCCTGCTTAGCTTAGTATTGTCTTCAAATACAGAGATTGAACGGTTTATCCCATCCTCCAGGATATAAGGGGGGACTCTATAAACTTGATGTTTCAGCTATTTGTAAAATCCCCAATGTGGCCCTTGTACTGAAAAGTTTAGAGATCCCTGCTCTAGAAATTCAAATTCCAATTTATCCCAATGAACTTACTTTCTCCAAAACACAAAGAAACACCATACCATTTTTTTCTAAAAAAAAATTCAGGTCATTTATTGAATATTCGGCTTGTATTGTTTAAATATCCTTCTTTTTAAAGTTATTGCATCTGAATTATTGTGGACATTTTATACAACATTGAGGGTAGAGATGTTCACGGTGGAAAAATTTGTTTTGTTTAGTTTCGGATTCATTTGATAAAGTTAATAATTTCGCTGCGTCTCATATTCGTTAGAATGATTATTTTTCATATATTCGTTTTGTATATTCAGATTTGTTTCTTATATTCGTTATTTTCTCATTTTTAGTCCGATTTTCGGAAGACGGCTATATTTTTTTCCATTTTATTCCATTCTATTCTAATCTATTCTACTTTGCTCTATTTTTTTATGTTCTATTGTATTTTTCAATACTGCTCTATTTTATTAAATTCCTTTATTTTCTATTCTCTATTCTATTCCTTTAATTTCTTTTCTATTTTAGTCTATTCCATTATATTCTGTTCTATTCCTATTTCTGCTCTATTCTGTTCTATTCTATTTTAACCTATTCTATCATATTCTATTCTTTTAAGCAGCCTAAGTAGGAATCACCCTTTTTTTTATGTATTACAGGTACTTATATAAAGCCGTCAATTTACACAGCACTTTACATATATACTGCATGTTCGCATGAGCCCCGTTCCTCGGATCAGGAGTCATGGTTCGGATCATTTTCGGATCAACAAAAAAAAATCTGCCCCACTGTAATATCCACAATCTGCCCCACTGTAATATCCACAATCTCCCCCCACTGGAATAATATCCACATCTCCCCCACTGTAATATCCACATCATCTCCCCCACTGTAATATCCACATCATCTCCCCCACTGTAATATCCACATCATCTCCCCCACTGTAATATCCACAATTTGCCCCACTGTAATAATATCCACATCTCCCCCACTGTAATATCCACATCATCTTCCCCACTGTAATATCCACATCATCTCCCCCACTGTAATAATATCCACAATCTCCCCCCCTGCTGTAATATCCACGTCATCTCCCCCACTGTATTATCCACAATTTGCCCCACTGTAATAATATCCACATCTCCCCCACTGTTGTAATATCCACAGACTCCCCCACTGTATATACAGTATGAGTATAGGAATTAGGAAGGAAGACTAGTGTTGTTTAGTCTTACCTTACAGAATAGAAGCCGCCAAGGCGGCCAGATCAGATCCAAGAGTTGAGGGGTGATGACGTCAGCGCGCAACGCCGCCGCCGGGTGTACCAAGATGGCCGCCGCTCCGGAGCTAGGCCAAAGCCGCGGCCTTTCCTAAGGTCCGCTGAGCGCATGTGTGCCGATCCGAACAGGTTGAACCGTTCGGATCAAGGATCGGTGACGATCTGTTGCGCCCCTACAATCTAAGGTCCCCAACTCACATTCATAGATAAACATGATAGGTCCAATTTATCCAGGAGTCAATTAGCCTACCAGCATGTCTTTGAAGTGTGGAAGGAAACCGGAGTACCCGGAAGAAACCCACACAGGCACAGGGAGAACATGCAATAGCCAGGATCTCTTTTTTCACTTTTATACCTTACTGTATACAACTCAAATTCAAATTTTATTTTCAAATTCAAATTCGTTATGATTTATTTCGGATTCGTTACTATTGTGATTCGAAAATGCGAATACACCCGAATCTCCGAACAACAAAAATTTCATCTGAATTTCCATTCGTAACAAAACAAAATCGCACATGTCTAATTGAGGGTACTTGTCTTCGGGTCTTAAGGTTTTCTCTTTGAATGGTATCAGATACCATTTAGATTGGTGTTGCCCTATATGATGAACAATAGTTAAGATAAAATGACTCAAAAGAGACGGTCTAGAGAAATTAATAAATGGCCTTGATCAATATGTTCCATTTTTATCGGATGTTTTTTTGCACCTTGAATGCTGCTGTTTTTCTTTGTGGCTTCCTTTGTTGGTAAAAGCTCAAAAAAATTTGACTGACTAGTTACTGTGGTCAGTATTTTCACCATTCCTCTACGAGTGCTCTGGGCTCCAGATGTGCGTTACGATCAACAACAACTGCAGGCCATTAAAGTGTGGATGATGTTGCAGAGTGAGTAAATCTTAGGGTAACCGTAAACTTCTAGCAGTGAAACAATAGGACAGGTGCAAGCCGTTCCCTGCTGATCCAACTTGAACTACACGACGATCTACCGGACTTTATAACAGCGCCTGGGCCTGGGCACACAAATGCGCTATGATAGACTAGAACAGACCGGACAAACGTGAGAAAGCCAAAGCCATACATAACTCTGGAATCTCTACAGAGAAGTAAACGTCCCAGGTGCCTTGTGAAAGAACACAAACCAAAGAAACAAAGGTTCAGCTGTCTTACCATAATCTCACAATGTGCCCTGGTTCTCTCTTTTTTTTTTTTGTCCTAAACAGGCTACACCTGTTACAATCGAATTGTATAATCGCTTTTAGATCTACCAACAACAACACAGATGTGAGATCTTATAAAATTGAATAAAAGTTGAATGGATTGATGAATGCATTTTCCTTAGACTCAAGAGTTGCTGCTAAATTTGAAGGAAACTGTACAAAGATTGTAAAATAAGAATGAAGAATGCGTGATTAGCTTTACAAAACTGATCCACTATCACCAAAAGCCACTTATCACCCTCCAATGTCTTTAACTGCCATTTTCCAGAGCAGCTGTCAATCTGACCAATGGACACAGTATACTAAATAATGTCTAACTAAATATCTATATAGAGGAATCAGGACCTCCTTCCTCCTGCTGGTGATCCCTCTAGTGATATAAAGATCTATATAGATTAATCAGGACCTCCTTCCTCCTGCTGGTGACCCCTCTAGTGATATATAAAGATCTATATAGAGGAATCAGGACCTCCTTCCTCCTGCTGGTGACCCCTCTAGTGATATATAAAGATCTATATAGAGGAATCAGGACCTCCTTCCTCCTGCTGGTGACCCCTCTAGTGATATAAAGATCTATATAGAAGAATCAGGACCTCCTTCCTCCTGCTGGTGACCCCTCTAGTGATATAAAGATCTATATAGAAGAATCAGGACCTCCTTCCTCCTGCTGGTAACCCCTCTAGTGATATAAAGATCTATATAGAGGAATCGGGACCTCCTTTCTCCTGCTGGTGACCCCTCTAGTGATATAAAGATCTATATAGAGGAATCAGGACCTCCATCCACCTGCTGGTGATCCCTCTAGTGATATAAAGATCTATATAGAGGAGTCAGGACCTACTTCCTCCTGCTGGTGATCCCTCTAGTGATATAAAGATCTATATAGAGGAATCAGGACCTTCTTCCTCCTGCTGGTGACCCCTCTAGTGATATAAAGATCTATATAGAGGAATCGGGACCTCCTTCCTTCTGCTGGTGATCCCTCTAGTGATATACAGATCTATATAGAGGAATCAGAACCTCCTTCCTCCAGCTGGTGATCCCTCTAGTGATATAAAGATCTATATAGAGGAATCAAGACCTCCTTCCTTCTGCTGGTGATCCCTCTAGTGATATACAGATCTATATAGAGGAATCAGAACCTCCTTCCTCCAGCTGGTGATCCCTCTAGTGATATAAAGATCTATATAGAGGAATCAAGACCTCCTTCCTTCTGCTGGTGATCCCTCTAGTGATATAAAGATCTATATAGAGGAATCGGGACTACCTTCACCCTGCTGGTGATCCTTCTAGTGACATAAAAATCTATACAGGCAGTCCCTGAGTTACGAACAAAATAGGGACTATAGGTTTGTTCGTAAGTCGCAACACTGCATTTGTAAGTGTAACTTCCGGTCGGAACACTGCGTTCGTAAGTGTAACTGCCACCTGTGCATGGATGTGGGATGTTCTGGGCGCTTGTTATGTTATCTGGGGCGTAGTACGGCAGTGTGGAATGTGTTCGGAAGTCCTTGAAAGGTATCCAGGACCCGCGTGGAGCACAAGTGGTGGGCATTTGAGGCCGTTCGTAAGTAGGAGTTGTTCGTAACTCGGGGACTGCCTGTATAGAGGAATCAGGACCTCCTTCCTCCTGCTGGTGATCCCTCTGGTGACATAAAGATCTATATAGGATAATGAAGCCCTTCTTCTTCCTGCCGGTGACTTTAGAAGAAAAGGGGTCAGGTACAATCTTCAGTACAATAGGGTTTGTTGGCAGTCCCTTCATTTTAATGGGCTGCCTAACACAATGCACATGAACATGACATAGGTTAAAAAACTGAAAAGATATAAATGGGTTCTCAAATATTAGCCAAACTTTTAAATTTAGGCTGTCCTCATATCATTTGGCCCCCTTTGCGCAGCGTTAGCAGACTCTTAATTTGCAACACAAATTAACTTGCAGGCAGTAACACACTGCAACGGATAGCAGGGGCTCTTTGACAGCAGCTTATGTGTAACATGTTCCACATTGGTCATACAGTCCCGGGCTAAGCACACAACAGGTCTCCAATCGAAGTCACCATCCTCGCAGAATTATTTTCCCAGCTGGATCATTTTCACTGAACCGTGAGCCCTCAATCACAGCCAAGTTCTGGTGGTCTGAGCGGAATACTGGAACAAACACTACCACCGCTTATTACACCCAAATGCTGGGAAAGCTTTGAGTTGTAAACTGTGGTAACAGTGTGGGAGTGAGAGAAAATTAAAATGGCCGCCCTTCGGAATGCCTGTAAACATGTAAAAGTCTCCATCCTGGGTCAGTTATTAGCCGAGATGACTAGATTTAACTGGCTAGCGTGGGCAGCGCAGTGTTTAGCACTCTTGCGTTGGCGCACTGGAGCCCTGAGCTGGAATCCCTACAAGGATACTATCTGCATCAAGTATGAATGTTCCTGTATGTACTGTATATGTCGGTTCTGTCTCAGAAGGAAGGGGGTGCACTGTGAGCTGTCTGGCTAATGAGACACAGCTGAACTTTTGTGTCATCTCTGAACCTCTGGAGCAGGCGGGGGACTTTATACCCTGTTGTGGGACAAGTTAATGCTGGCGGTGAGCCGAGGTTTTGCTTTTGTGTCTCAGAACAAGAAGGGGAATCCTTATAACCGCACGTCCGCATAGTCCCTAGAATCGGTGTAAGAGTGGCAACCTCAGTCTGGACTCCAGCCAGGCCACGTGCCTGACACATTTCACTCCGCCCCTCAGAGCTTAGTCATAGGGGACTGCTGGACTGCTTGTTTATCTCATGCTGAAGACCAGCTATTTTTTGTTTGCCTTTTGAAAAAAAAAAAAAAAAAAAGGACTGTTTAGCCGGTCATAGACGGTTCGAATCTTGGCTGGACAAAATTCGAACCATTTATGGGCAGGCTGATTGTACCCAAGTAAATTGATCAACCAGCCTGCCGGATTTCACATGTGATTATATAACAGCTCCTAGCTGTGTTCTCCCGATGAGGACAGTTCCCCCCCCCCCCCCTTGCCGGAAAGGCACAATGTGGTTGATTTACTAAGGACAACTAGACTGTGCAATCTGCAAGTGCAACTGCTCCAGAGGTTAGTAAATGTGGTAAACCTTCACTTTGCAAAGAATACCTAATAACATGCAAGGAAAATTTAAAAAAAAAACTGCATTTTTGCTTGCACGATGGAAGTCAGCAGAGCTTCCCCTCATTTACTAAGCTCTGGAGCAACTACACTTGCAGAGTGCAACTGCAGTTTTCAAAGTGCATAGTCTATTTGCCTTTAGTAAATCAACACAAATGGCTCAGAGGGAGGCGGATGGGAGAAACGAGCGAATCCTTGCCTGCAACCAGTGCGTACAAGAAAGAAAATTGCTCCGTCTATGGCCGGCCTTAGTCTTACCATACACAGCAGCATTCTATGCAAAAGCTACATATCAATATTTGTATTCACACAAGATTAGCACAGCTCATGCACACAATGAAATAAATACACTGTTTTTAAAGGCCAAGTGCAAAAAAAAAAATGAAAAGCTGCTTCATACCTTAGTACATATTTCTGTTTAGAGATATATAAGAAAATATACAAGA